>OZ012739.1:299191113-299827056 GCA_963859935.3 Lathyrus sativus
TAGTGCAGCAAGCTTGCACAAAAAGGTATGGACACATAAATATATTCATACAGAATGTTTAGTCCATTAGTGTCAAGACATCTTGTTTGACATCATGGAGAAAAGACCTGTTAATAAGTCCAAAGCAACCTGCTGATCCTGACAGACAGACGTCACGATATCCTGTAGAACATCTTGTGATTACACCGAGGTTTACCAAAATGCCTGCCAATCAAGAACTAACAGATTGTCCTTTCAGAAGTTGTATCGGCACTGATCCTAGTGGTGCCCGCTACTACTGAGCCTACTTACAGCATGCCACCAGGTTTTCCATGGGGGATGCCTCCTCACTTCACTCCAGCCGGTTACCGTCCACCTGTTTCTGAAGTTCCAGTTGTGACTACTGTTCAAGCCATTCATGCAACTACTGTTGTGATGACTATGCCACCTCCGAATGTGAATGTTACTCCGTATGTTCTAGATGAGCCAATATTTCATGGGTTACCAAGTGAAACTTTTGGATTCGAAGAGAGAATGGATGGATTTCAGGATAAGTTCTCTGAAATTCAAAAGGAACTGAAAGTCCTTCGAGGGAAAGAATTGTTTGGTAAAAGTGCTTCTAATGTGTGCTTGGTTCTGAATGTTAAGGTTCCTCCGAAGTTCAAGGTCCATGATTTTGAGAAATACAAGGGAAGCACCTGTCCGCAAAACCATCTTATTATGTATGCTCGGAAGATGTCAGCGCAGACCGACAATGATCAGTTACTTATTCATTACTTCCAAGACAGTCTAACAGGTGTAACACTCAAGTGGTATATGGGGTTAGACGGTGCAAAGGTTTGAACTTTCAGTGATCTATGTGAAGCCTTCATCAAGTAATACAAGTATAATATGGATATGGAACCTAACCGTGATCAGTTAAGGGCCATGACTCAGAAAGACAAAGATAATTTCAAAGAATATGCTCAGCGTTGGCGCGAGTTAGCCGCCTAAGTTACACTGCCATTAGAAGAGAAAGAGATGGCTAAGATCTTTTTGAAGACTCTCAATTCAGTTTTCTATGAGAAGATGGTAGCCAGTGCACCCAGTGATTTCACCGAGATGGTAAACATAGGTATGCGTTTGGAAGAAGGGGTCCGTGAAGGAAGGTTAGCCAAAGAGGGAAGTACCCTCAGCAATTCTAAAAAGTATGGGAGCGGTTTCATAAAGAAGAAAGAACATGATGTAAGTGTTGTACAACAGGGACGACTAAGAAGAAGGTATTCACCATCACAGCAAGTTGCTGCAGTAATACCCGTGCTTAACACTCCAGCACACCAACCACAATTTGCTCAGCCGTATCAGCAATCTCTCAGAGCTCCACAGTCGCAACATCAACAAAATCAGTAATCTCCTCAGCAAAACCGGCCGCAATTTAACAATCTAGGTCGTGTGCACAGAAGAATAAGCTTTTATCCAATTCCCATGACATACACCAAGCTATTCCCGGTTTTAATACAGAAAGGACATATCCAGACTAAAGCTCCACCTAAGGTTCCCAAAAATCTTCCTTTTTCATATAGAGCTGACAAGTTTTGCCCTTATCACCAAGGGGCTCCAGGTCATGATATCGAGAACTATTTTGGTTTGAAGGATGACGTTCAAAGGCTAGTTAAGTGCGTAATCTTATCCTTCAAAGATTCCAATCCTAACATGCAGGATAACCCGTTACCCCAACATGGTTCGTCCTCCGTGAATATGGTCCAAGGTTACTTGAGAAAAGATGATGAGGTAGATATGAAGAATATTCAAGGGTCTGTAGTGAAGATGCATAGTGATCTGACCAAGTTGATATCCTTTAATCATGAGTAACACATTTATGCTGACTATTCCATCTGTGCTGGAAATCCTTGAGGCTGCTACCTCATGAAGGAAGATATTCAAGACCTGTTAGACAGAGGAATTATCACAATTACAGATGTTGAAGCTCCAGTTTCAAGTGAAGAGGTTAGAGAAGCTTTTGTTATAGTGCCTCACTTTAAAGAAGTGAAGCGCATTGAAGTTACCTATGATAGCAGGAAACCAGTTGTAACACCTTTGGTGATCAATGTGCCTGGGCCCACCCCTTACACTTCTAGTAAGGCGGTCCCCTACAAATATAACGCCACGATGATGGAAAACGGAAAGGAGGTGCCTTTGCCTACTTTGCCTTCAGTTGTTAATATCGCGAACGTTAGCAGAGTAACAAGGAGCGGTCGAGTTTATCCTTCGGTACCCTCGAAAGATAAGGGGATCTCATGTGAGCAACCATTTTCAAAGGACCCAATTGTTGAGCAATCTAGTGGATCTGACTTGTCCAAGCCGGACGAATTTCTGAATTTAATCAAGAGAAGTGAATACAAGGTGGTAGATAAGCTGTTACAAACCCCATCTAAAATTTTTGTGTTACAGTTACTCATGAGTTCTGAAGCCCATAGGGAAGCTCTCCAGAAAGTATTGGAGAAATCATATGTTGAACATGACGTGACCATGGAACAATTTGACAACATTGTCGGTAATATTACTTCTTGCAACAATCTTGGATTTAATGAAGAAGATCTTCCGGAAGAGGGAAGAAAACATAATATGGTGTTGCATATCTTGGTGAATTATGGAAATGACTCCTTGTCTAGTGTGTTGGTTGACACTAGGTCCTCTTTGAATGTGATGCCCAGGACCACTCTATCAAAGTTATCGTATCAGGGACCGTCGATGAGGCTAAGCCATGTCATTGTCAAAGCTTTAAACGGATCCAGGAAGACGGTAATTGGTGAAGTGGATCTACCAATGACCATTGGGTTGTAAATCTTTATGATCACGTTTCAGGTAATGGATATTCGCGCCGCCTATAGCTGTTTGTTAGGGAGGCCGTGGATACATGAGGCTGAGGCAGTTACTTCTACTTTACATCAGAAGTTGAAGTAAACTTTTGAAGGCAAGACAGTTACAGTTTATGGAGAATGAGCTTTAGTGGTGAGCCATTTATCATCATTTTCTTATGTTGAAGCTGAAGAAGAAGTTGGGACACAGTTTCAAGCCTTATCGATTGTGGACAATGGTGCTCAGAAGTCTAGAATACCTATGTCATCCTTCAAGGACGCGCAACAGGATGTGAATAGTGGCTCTCAAGTAGGTTGGGGCAAGATGTTGTTTCTACCAGAGAACAAGAACAAAGAAGGTCTTGACTTTACTACCAATTCTGCTCAACAGGTTATTAGATGTCAAGAGTTTCGACCAATCAAAGAGGTATTCCACAGTGGAGGGACCATCCATCCTCCTCATATCAATGCAGTGTCTGAAGACGAATCTGAAGGCTATATATCAGATGGTTCTGCAAGCCTCTCCATTCCATACAAAGACTATTAACCTTATATGAAAGATCCAGGGTATGATCCAGAGACTGAATACGCTTATGTACCTTTCTACTCTCCCAGATCAAGATGATCCAGGGTCGAATTATGTAATAGGTTGATGGTGAATGCGTATGAGCACTCGACTTACAAGGGTTCGAAAATGGCTCGATGATGAATCGAGAATTAGTTTGAAAATAGTTTGAATCCGCTCTAGTCCCTATGGGTGCTCCTAGGAGATTAACTAATAATCAAAGAAATACGAAACATACATCGGAATGGGGAAGGGATACATGTAAGTTACACGGGATTGCACAAAATAAAGGGGTCTCATTGTAAGGTAGCCCAAGAGAAAGCCGTGTGTGTGCATTTGTGTCCTAAACTACGCCTTGAGAAAAGTCGGGCACGACTCAAAGTTAGGATACCTGCAAATGACCAAAGATACAACAGTCCACCAATTTGGCTTTTAGGAGTTTCGATAATTTATTAGGTATTTTCGAATATGGGTGAGTGAGAATGAATAAATATGATAATAATAATATATAGTAAGATAAATATGATAATATGAATAATGAATAAAATGGATAAAAACGATGAAAAATAGAAAATGAAAAGTTTAAAAAAGTTGGTCTCGGGTTTGTTATTCTTCATCAATAATTTGACAGAAAAATAACTTTGGAGTATCGTCATCGACCCAAAAATGAAATATAATAAATAAAAAATGGATAAAAAACGAAAATCAAAAATGAAAAGTTAATCAATAAAATAAATGTTCCAAAATTAACAAAGTTTTTAATAGGTTTTTTGCAACATCAATAATAAAAATCATTTACCAAAACAAACATTATGTTAAAAAACTATAAACAAAATAATAATTAAAAAAAATGCAGAAGGTTTCTAAATTGAAACCAAGACTGTAAATATGATGAGATCATGTGGGCTCAAGGAGGCCCATCACCCTTTTCCAAAAAAACAAGCGTCGGGTAGCAAAAATGGAGTGGGGTGAATCCAAAATGAGCTGAATAAAGCCCATTATACAGATAAAAATGGTGATACAAAAACTATCAAACTGAAACCATCAGCATCAAAGCGAATACTTTCATCATCGACGTTGAACCATTTTAGAAAAAAATCGTCATCAACTGGACCAAAAAAAATCTTTTCCCGACCTTAAACGGTGATATTCCTTCATTTCAACATCTTTTGTTTGCTTTGCATTTGTACTCTCGTCTAGACTTGGCTTCGATTCACTTCACATCAAATTTGTTGAGGTTTTGTCTTGCTCAAAAACTCTTTCTCTTCGTCTCTTCCGATTTTTTGGGTTTGGGGTTGTTTTTGAAGTTTGAATGAGCTGGTTTGGATTTATGGGATAGGTTTCTGTTGAAATGGGGTTCAGTTGGTAACGTGTTAAGGATTTGACGAAGATCTGAAGGTTAATTTAGGTTGAGGTGAGGTTTTTAAGTCTGGGCATGAAGAATCAGTTGGAGTTTGGAAGATTTGGGAATGAAGAAAATGAATGGTTGGGGTTCGAACCGGTGAAGAGGAATAGCGTGTTGGTGCTTTTGAGGAGGAGTTCGAGGGAAATTATTGGTTTTGTTATGGATGAGGGGAGTTTGTTGTTACGGTTTGTTCTTAATGTTGAAGTAGACGGGTTTTTTGAGAAGAAGAAGGTTGTAGCAGAAAGGGGTTACGTGTGGTTTTGAGGATGAGATGGGAGATTGTTGAAGGTTCAGCTGGGAGGTTTTGTTGGTGATATTGTGAAGAGGTAAAGGTTTGGGATTTGAAGAAGAATCAGGGGTCTTTTTTTAGTGAGGATGGTTGTGTTGCGACTTTAAAGAAAAAAATGAAGAAAGAGGTCCCCTTTTCCATCCGTTTTGCACCGTTTTAGATGTATAATTTGAGACGTGGTTGTACAACCATGATGTTGGTGTTGTACGTTTGCACAGGTTATGCCTCTTTTCTTTTGAATTGTGTAGTGTGCTTATGGTATTATACAGAGGTGTGGTTTGTTGGTTGAGGCAGAAAAATGAGTTTAAAAAGTTAAGGTTTTCTCCTCCCTTTTTCGTAGTGAATAAAATGAGGGACCTTTCTAGGCGATGCTCTGCTCTAAATCAAAAGAATATCCCCTGTCAACTTGTGCGCATCCTCCCACTTTATTGCTGCGTGAGGCCTTTCTGTTGCCGTTGGTACTGCGTATTGTCTGAGACACTGAGGTTTGTTGTGGTTTTCATGATGCTTTGAAGGTAAAGATTGTGTGTGACTCCTTGCTTTGTTATTCCAAGTGGTTTAGTGCGTGAAATAACTTAGTTGTGGGCAATAGCTGTGTAGAGCTTTGGCAGTTTGTTTTGCAGTGATACAAACCACAATTTTGTGTTGGTTGTTTAATACCAATTTGTAACTTTCCTGCTGGTTTTTATTTTTTATGCAGGTGGATGTATGGAGTTCTCACTGTGGTTTTTTCCTTCTCTTTTTTTTATATGCAGGTAGATGTATGGCCGTAAAGAATGCTTGGGACCACTCTGTGGTGCATCAGATTTGTTGGGAGTTTTGTGGATGTCGCTACAACACGTTTATGGGATGTACTTATTGCAGAGTTTTGGACTATTATAGAAGTGATGGTGATGCCTGCTGCAGATATAGGTCGGTGGGTGCTTTGTGGTAATTTTTCTATCATTTTCTGTGTAGGTACAACCGGTTATGAAGTAGGTTTGAGGAAATGGTTTGCTTTTCTGTATTGTCGTTTGCAGGTTGGTATTATTTGTACAAGGCGTGGCCATGAAATGAAATAAGGACCTGCTGTCCTTTTGTCTGATGTAGAAAGCTTTTTTTTTTTTTTTACTTTTTTGCAAGTGGGTGTGTGGAGATAGTACTGGTGAGAAACGTTGAAGTGTGGGAGTCGTGCAGCTGCTGTGGGCCATGTTTTTTGAATTGGTTTCTGTGAGAAAACTTTTCAATTGGTGTGAAAGTTATTTTGCTTTGTAGAAAAAGTAGCAGGGTATTACAATGAGCCATCCTATCCACGTCTATACCTCTTTCATTACATCGTGTTATTATATGAAAACGTTGTTGTTGTATTATCCTTTTCTGTTCTGCAATTTCCCTTTGATTTATTCATTGCAAAAGTTGTCTTGTATGGTGCAGGTGGGGGTGTCGCTACTGCGAAAATCGGCGCCGACTGAACAGAAGAGTCGCCACCGTGCGTTATTTATCCCACAGGAGGGAAAGGAAACGCTCAGAGTAAACCTCGCACAACACGGGAAAAGGTATGGTCGTCGCAACCAAAACCTGGATTCGGGAGTCGGTTACGCAAGGGGAAGGTATTAGCACCCCTCACGTCCGTCGTACTCGAGGGGATCCACGCTTGTTTTCGGGTATGGATTGTTATTCTATCTACACTATAGGTCAAGGGTTAAAAAGAAAATAAAACTGAAAATAAAAATGACTCGGCAAAGTATCGCACTTTATGCCTACGTATTCCCGTCTGGAACGAGAAATCAGAGTCAACGTAGTTCGCCTACCTACGGGAAAAGAGGGGGAGGTTGCTCGCTAGGATATCGCATCCTATGCCTACGTACTTTCATACGGCATGAAAGATCAGAGCAAACGTAGTTCGGGCCACGTACGACACAAGTCTGTCTTGATTGTATTTATTCCTTCTGAAAAAGGGTTTTCCTGATTAACAGTCCCAGCGGACAAAAATGACGTCTTGATGAGTTCACATTCTTTTACGGAAGAAGTGTCTTTTATTGTGTTTGAAATCTTTATGTGTTTTTCTGTTTGTTTTGAGGAAGAAAGAGACAGAACTCTAACCTACGGTTGAGAAGGGAATCAAACTAACCTAATGTTATCATGCATGGGTTAAAACCTAATGTCTATCATGCTCCTCTCTTGCACAGAGAGAAACAGAGATCCTACGGGATAGGCAAAAACAGAAACAATAACAGATATACAATAAAGCAGTAAAATGCATGGATGCAACAATACAAGCGAGGCAAGGGAGTCCCACTCAACCTCGAACCTAGAAAACAATAGGCAAAAGTGAACAGAATTCACTTTCAACCCAACAGGTTAAACAGCAAGCAATACAGTCAGGAAAACCAATCAATACATCAGAAATGAAATACAGCAATAAAACAAACAGCTCAGCAGCTCTGAATCAGCATCTGGCTCCAAGTAATCTCCAATCAGCTACAGGCTTCAACAAGCATCAATCTCCATCTTCATGGCCTTCAGGCAAGGGCTTTGATCATCAGTCTTCTATCTGCAAGGGCTTTTTCTTCAAGTTCAAACCTCCAAGATGAGGGATCAGTCACAAGAGTAAATTGGGTGTTAAGCAATCAGTTGACTACCAAAGGTGGTGAACAGACTGCTTCTAACACAAAAGACATTTTCTCTCAAGAGTTCTATCTCTTAGACATTATCACCAAGCCTTCCAAAGGAAGGGGGTGAGTGTCTTAGAGAGACTCTGAATCACAAAGAAGAATGGATGCAGACAAGGCAATCCATGTTTGAGAAACAAGCTTTCTAATCTAGAGCTCTGCCTAGCTCCTAAACCCTAGTTTCCATACCAGCTGCTAGCAAGAAACTCCTCTTCAACTCTGGAAGTTGATCTTCACTCTCTGGATCTCCAATGGCCTTCATCTCCCCAAGTCTTCAGCTCTCCCCAAATCCCCAGACAATCCCAATACCCCCACAGACAAATCAATAATCCCCAGAGGGCACACCACACCAGTCAATCAGATATACAGTACATTGATAGCAGTAGGGGAATCCTGACTTTTTCTAAGGGATCTAATAACTACCCATAGCCTTTATAGTCCCACAGCTAACCTACTCAATCTCTAAGTCCTAAGGGAAATGAATTGATTCTCCTAAGTCATCACCTAAAACCCTAGTTTGTTCATGTTATTCTCACCTAAACTAAACACCTAAAATTAATTTCTAAAAATGGGAACTAAATTGCATCTACAAGTTTAATGTCTAAACTAAAAAACCTAAAAAGAATGGGTGAAAAATATTGAAGCATTTAATAGAACAAAAAATAACAAAATCATGCATGAAATGAAACTATTTAAAATGCTATTTATTTGAAAAATATGGGAAAAATATCAAATAAAAAATAAAATGCCATTTTTATTTTTTATAATTTTCTTGACTCTCTAAAGAAAATAATGCAAAAAGAATGAATTAAAAATAATGATTTTCCATTTATTATGATTTTTATAAGATGCATGGAAAAAAATGAAAGAAATTAAAATAGAAATATAAGGAATAAATGGGAAGGGGTGTGGAAAGCAATGCGCTGCAGTTGAGATCCCAGTTGGGCTGAGGAGGTGGGGTGCGCGTAGTAATTGCATTAGGCCCAACGTATTCAGAAATTGAATTAAAAAATGCCAGAAAAATGGAAAGCAACGCGGTGTAAATAGCAGCCCGTTCACGTGTATTTCATTGGGCTCCTTGAAAGGGGGGTGTGCATAGCGAGTTGAATCCAGGCCCACTCAGAATACTTAAATGAAACGCCGCGTTTCATACCAAGTCCTTCCCTCCGTTTTCAGCTTTAAACGTGGATCGTTGGATGGTGATCCTAGTCAAAGGTCAAGGCCTCATCGTGTGGTCTAGCCATCATCTTCAACCTTGAGCACTCCTAGGGTTTCAGAAAACCCTAACCATGCATGATCTTCTCTCCCTCTGTTCTCTCTCCACACGCCATGGATTCACACGATATAAAAAACAAAATTGGTCTACTTCACTCCCTCTACACAGCCATAACCATAAATCTTCCTAAAACTTAAGCAATCAATCAATTCGATGAAGGTAACAGTTGGGATCCAATCTTTGCACCTATGATCAACTCAAACCAACCTTGCCAATTTTCATCCTAATGTAATCACCATGTTGCACTCATTATTCTGAGCTCATCTCCTACAATTATCAACCCCTAAACTATGATTTCTTGCTCATCAAAGTTCCACCACTCTGTCACCAAACTTCACATAACTCTCCATAGGTTTCAAGAATTAATCCTCTATAATTTCTAAGCACTCCTATCCTAACCACATGATCTACAACAGTCTAAATGATGAGGTTCGAAGAATTTTACATACCTTGCAAGTGGTGATGGCAATGGTGGTTAGACTCCAATTCAACCCTTGATACTTGCTGAAAATGATCTCCAATGAGTGTGTGTGCTTCTGTTTGCACTGGTCCTTGATCAATCCTTGTGAATCACTCTATTTCATTCTTCATGCAAGTTGGAGTTTGCACTTGGATCTCCTTCTCCAGCCACGAATCTCTTCCACTTTCCTTTGCCAAATACTCTAGGATGATGGTGGATGATGATGATAACAGCAATTGGAATGGTAGATGAAGTTTTAATGGAGTTTTGATGAAAATGCAACTTGGAGTGAAGAAGATAAATGGTACAATTCTTGACCAATTCAGCCAATTCTTGATGTGAATCATAGTGTTTGAATGATGATGATGAAGATTCAATCAACAAATGTAGGAATTGAGGGAGATTATGGAGAGTTTGTGAAGCTTATGCAAATTGAAGAAAGTATGGAAAAGTTGGGGTTTTGAACAAATGGGAGCACCAACCCTTGCATGAACTATCTTGTGTCAATATATAGATGGGATTAGAACTTCCTAGAAACTTGGAGAAGTTTCCCTTGCACTTTTCCCTTTCAATTTGGTTTATGTAACTTTCAATTCAAGCAACCATGGATAACTCTTAAATCTTGAACCAAACTCAAAATTCTACTTTAGCCAATGTCTTTAAAATGATCTTTCCATTCAAAATGACCTATAATTTTGCTTCATTTGGCCAAGATATGAAAAATCCCATTTTTAAGTCCATTTTTCTTCATTAAATTCAACAATTTTGAAACCTTGTGCTATGAACTTTTTCAATCTCCCATGGTTACTTTTCTAGACTCAAAATGTCATTTGGAGCAAATTTGATGTTGTAAATTTTTCCATTTGAGGCCTCCTTGTATGAGTTTTGGGCCTAGGTTAAAATGACCTATAATTCACAAATGACCAAAATACCCTTTGCTTTCCAAGACCATAAGTAGAGTTCCCCAAATCATATGAAGGCATACCATACCATTATAGAAATCTAAGACAATAAGGAACAATTCTTATGTTGACCAGAAATCCATTTGAAATCTCCTTGAGGGGTAAATATTGCTTGGAAGTCAAGTCACTTTCACAGACAAAATTTCAGATACCTCAGATGACCTGTAACTTGCAAGGACCATAACTTGAGTTCTATAATCTCCTTGATGTCTTCCACCACTTAAATTAAAGGTATTGAGATCCTCTACAAGTTTCATGTTGGCCAAGGATCCATTTGAAGCTTTCATTTTGACTTATCTTGCTTGGAAATTTGACCTAAACTAGGGGATTTTACATAGAAACCCTAATTTAGAAACTCCTCTTCTCCTTGATTTCTCTTGAATTTTCCTTAGCATAACAACATATCCTTATTCTCCATGTCAAATGATGAATCCCATATCTCTTCAATAGACCTGAATGCCTTTAAATCAATCAATTGACCTAGGGTTGACCTAGGGTTGACCCAGATGAAACCCTAGTTGACTGTCTTCAACTGTAATTCTTGTGATCACATCAACAACTTGTTTTCCTCTCCAAATGACTTTCTAAGTCCTCCAAGATGCCTAGATACTCTCCATGCTCTTAATTCACAGCCCATGATTCCCTTGTTAATCCTCAGACACCCTCAGTTAGGAGATATACCCAATTCTTGATCCACTGAACTCCCTGCTTTCAAATTCTTTTCTGATGACTTGAATGAGATGGAATTAGGATAATAACCTCTTGATAGGCCTCTAGAGATGATAATAATGATTGGCCCCCTGTTGAATGACTTGCTATGCTTATGCTATGCAGATGAGTAACCTATGTACATGACTCTATATGCAAATACTAATGATATTGAAACATAAACCAAGTGAATAAGGTTGAGCAAATTTTAGGGTGCAACAGCTGCCCCTATTCAAGCGACTTGGACCCGATTGGGTGAAGAGCCCGGAGCCTTCAAACATTCGCGGTACGAGACGGTTGAATACCAATGAAACCCGAAATTTGCCAACCGTAGAAATAAACTGTGCTCCCGCTTGGGGAACGACATTCATCAGCTGAATCTGACTGTTATGAAAACCTACTGATCTCGCACGACCGTGCTAGGGATTATTTTCATCGTTCTGAAAGAGATTCTATCATCGCAGAGACAGAACACTGTCCACGTCAGGACGCCTGCTTCGTCGATTTGGAAAACCTCAATAACTTCGCTGGGGAGGGCTCGTCTGCCTTCTCGTCAGAGATAAATCGTCCACGTTAGTAATAAACTCTTCCACGTTAGGAATACCACTGTCCACGTTAGGACTAACATCGTCCACGTAAGGGATAACATCGTCCACGTAAGGGATCCATCTCCTTCTTCCATGTTAGGAATAACTTCTTTGATCTGTCCGCGTCAGGACTAAACTCTTCCACGTCAGGGATAATCTCTTTCTTTCCACGTCAGGAATCAATCTTGATATGTCCGCGTAAGGACCCATCTCTTTCCATGTAAGGAATACAATCTCTTTTCTGAATCTGTCCACGTCAGGACTATACTTGCTTTTCCACGTAAGGAACTGAAGCTTCTCTTTCCACGTAAGGAATAACCTTGTCCACGTCAGGACTTACGCGTCTTTGACTTGCTGGGGAAATAAGACTTGTTCACGTCAGGACTCACACGTTACCCACAACACAAAGAAGGATAAACTTGTCCACGTCAGGACTCTCGCATCTTGTCATCACAAAGAGTTACAAACTTGTCCACATCAGGACACCCCTTTCACCATTACGAATAAAGCTACTTGCCGAAATAAATTGTCCACGTCAAGACACCAACACGAAGAGTAATCAATCTTGTCCACGTCAGGACTCCACCTTCGATCGATACCAAGGAATCTAGTCCGTCCACGTTAGGACTAACACATATCGTCAAACTGAAGAAATGTCCATGTCAGGACCCCCACTTCTCTTAGCGCAAAACTTGTCAATAAAATTGTCCACGTTAGGACTCATCCTTCCATTGGTCCGCAAATTTCTTATCACTGACGTTACAGCAACTTTGAGGCTGACTCTACTGGGGACATTTGGAAATCAGACTTCCGGACGCCTGTTCTGGTAACCGGCGGTAGCCTCTGAAATTCTGATTCGTGAAACCTTTTAATGCTGATGTAACAACAATTTTGAAGGGACTAGTCTGCTGGTCGGACTAGAGCAACTTCAACAGGAAATCCTGGCGGGGAAATAAATAACTCTGCTTAGGGACAAAGAGAAACTTATCCTGCTGACTCTGTGGGGAGTAGTGCCGCAGCTGACACTTCGTCGAACGTCTCATGCCGAGACTTTGAACGTTTTATTGATCCACCTGAGCAAGGGCTCTCTCTTCCTGCAAGAGAAACAATACTTGGAACAACGGTTAGCCAACCTAGTTTATGTTTCAAAATGCATATGTTCGACAATGATGCAATGCTCCATTCGACATGGAAAAGCTACACTTTTATGTGGTGGATGCGAGTATGACCCTATATGCCGATGCAAATGCAGACTTGAACTGCTGGGATACATGAACTGCTTCAGCAAAATAAATGCTGAAAATGGTGCCAACTCCGTTGGGGATAGTCAGGTGCTACAGAATCATTCCAGCAAAATAAACGCTGGGCAGATGAAGTCGATTCAGCTGGGAAATCGGGAACTTAACCCAGCACCTTGTTGAAGGACCACCCTGCTGGGGGAACATAACTCTGCTGGGAAACAACAGATGCGCCTAGTATGATTGAACTTCTGCGGGAAAGTGAACGGGTATCATACGGTATTCTGACAAAATAAATGCCATGACCCACACCAACTCTGCCGGGGAGAGCCTTAATCTTTGAGTTCCACTAGGAGGAATACTTGCTGAGAAGAGAATTCCGCTGAGGATGGGATGATTCTCTTGGGGAAAATCAGCTGACTCCGCTGGGGGAGAGTAAATGACCCGGCGGGGAAAGGTAAGCTGCCTGAATACAGCTCACAAATGTTAATCTTTTGCGGCTAAACCACTCTGCTTGAGATACACCGTCTGAATACAGCCTACAATCTCGGAACCACCAATTCTGCTGAGGATAAACGACTTGGCTGGAGCATGTCCTCTTAGATAAGCTACGACTAACTGGTGGATTCGATCCTTCTTCAGTAAGGACATGCATGACCTACGTGGGGGTCGAGTCTTTTATTACTGCAGTCTCTTGATCATCTTCCTCGTACGGCTATGAAACCTGCGACAACATAAACAAAACAAGACAAGCCTATGCAACCACATCGATTCAGGTTAGCGACGTTATTTTCAGTTAATTCGAAGCTTTAGCAACTGTTGGCAAGAGCCAGTGATGTTATGCACATGCTAGTTTCATCAAACTTAGGCGTTAATCATGCACAAAACAGTAAAGAACAGTGTCAAGTACTGAATAACGTATTTTATTGATTGGGCCCCTGAATGGGCGGAAGTTTTGTACACGGGATGTAACTCCTGAAAAGAGGAAGCTACACAAAACAAATATACAAGTATGCACAAGAAGCATAAATATTTTGACAAATTAAATTTTGTACACATGTCGGCAACGGGATGCAGACGAACACCACGAACTGATCCTCCCATGACTCATCCGACTCTAATGCTTTCCCGGTATCCATACTTCTGAAAAGGTTGTACCAGATAACCAATCCTCCTCGTTATATTCTCCCGCATTGATGCTCAGTGCAATATCAAATTCGGACCGCAGTCATTTGCTTTTCAAATCCCTAACTTTTGCGTGAACCGCCCTTTACGGGTTTTCAGTTCACCGGGATACCCTTTTTTGCCGAAGCCGCCCAGTGTAGGTTTTCAACTTCGCGGGTGTACATTTTTCAATTTTATCCCTAACTTTTGACCGAACCTTTCATTCTGTTTTTGGTTCGCCAGGATGCCCCATTTTTGCCTGGACTCTCTTTTTTTTTTTTTGTCCAGCGGGTCAATTTTAAGCAAAGTATTTTTTAACTGCGTCCGAATTCACAGGCGACGTAAAGTCTTCACCGTCCATGGTGGACAACAACAACGCTCCTCCTGAAAAGACTTTCCTGACAACGTAGGGCCCTTCGTAGTTGGGGGTCCACTTGCCCCTGTGATCTGCTTGCGGCGGGAGAATCCTTTTCAGCACAAGGTCGCCCGTCTGAAAGCTTCGCGGATGTATCTTCTTATCATATGCTTTCTTCATTCGGCTCTGGTACAAACGACCGTATGCTAGAGAAGCTAGCCTCTTCTCGTCCATTAAGCTCAGTTGGTTCAATCTGTCTTTCACCCATTCTGCCTCGTCCAGCTGAACGTCTCGCAATACCCTCAGAGAAGGTATCTCAACTTCCAATGGCAATACCGCTTCCATTCCGTATACCAACGAGAACGGGGTTGCCCCGGTTGATGTGCGTACCGTCGTACGATAACCGTGCAAAGCGAAAGGTAGCATCTCGTGCCAATCCTTATAGGTCACCACCATTTTCTGAACGATCTTCTTGATATTCTTATTGGCCGCTTCGACAGCGCCATTCATCTTGGGTCGGTAAGGGGAGGAGTTGTGATGTTCGATCTTGAAATTCTGACAGAGCTCCTTCATCATTTTGTTGTTCAGGTTCGAACCGTTGTCCGTGATTATCCGCTCGGGGATCCCATATCGGCAAATGATATCTCTCTTGATGAATCTGGCCACCACTTGCTTCGTTACATTTGCATACGACGCCGCTTCCACCCACTTGGTGAAATAATCGATTGCTACTAAGATGAACCGATGCCCGTTAGAAGCTGTCGGCTCGATCTTTCCAATCATATCGATTCCCCACATAGAGAATGGCCATGGAGATGACATCACATTTAGAGGACTCGGAGGCACATGGATCTTATCGGCATAGATCTGGCACTTGTGGCACTTTCTCGCAAACTTGAAACAATCAGTTTCCATGGTCAGCCAAAAGTAGCCTGCCCGCATCAGCTTTCTTGTCATAGCATGTCCACCAGCATGCGTACCAAAGGTACCTTCGTGTATTTCCTCCATGAGTAGCTTTGCCTCTCTTTCGTCTACACAACGCAACAACACCAAATCATGGTTTCTTCTGTATAAGACGCCATCCGGGTTCAAATAGAAATTGCTTGCTAATCTCCTGAGAGTCTTCTGATCTTGACTGGATGCCCCAGCCGGATACTCTTTATTCTTCAGGAAATTAAGGATATCGAAATACCATGGTTTGTCATCAGATGCTTCATCAATAGCAAATACATAAGCTGGTCTGTCAAGCCGAGAGATAACGATTCGGGGAGCCTCGTTCCAGAAGTTGACTTTGTACATGGAAGACAAAGTGGCCAGGGCGTCAGCCATTTGATTCTCTGCCCGCGGTACGTGATGCAATTCAACCTTGTCGAAGAAAGGCAACAATCTCCTTGCATAGTTCATGTAATGTATCAAGTTGGGCTGACGCGTCTCCCATTCCCCTTTGATTTGATTCACCACCAGAGCTGAGTCTCCGTATACGTCTAAATTCTTGATTCGCAAATCAATGGCTTCTTCAAGCCCCATTATACAAGCTTCGTATTCGGCCTCGTTATTAGTAACGGCAAAGGTCAATCGGGCAGTAAACGGGATGTGCGACCCGTGTGGCGTGGTGATGATTGCCCCTATTCCGCTACCGTAAGCATTCACAGCTCCGTCAAATATCATCTTCCATTTGGAACCCAACTCTGGTCCTTCGTCTGGCAACGGCTCTTCACAATCTTTCATCTTTAGGTACATGATATCCTCGTCAGGAAAATCAAACCTCATCGATTGGTACTCTTCAATAGGCTGCTCCGCCAGATACTCAGACAACACACTCCCCTTTATAGCCTTTTGCGAGACGTATTGGATGTCATATTCAGTTAAGACCATCTGCCAACGGGCAATTCTCCCTGACAACGCCTGCTTTTCGAATACATATTTGATAGGATCCATCTTCGAGATGAGCATGGTTGTATGATTCAGCATGTATTGCCTCAAACGCTTGGCGGCCCAAGCTAGTGCGCAACAGGTTTTCTCAAGCATTGAGTATCGAGATTCACAGTCTGTAAATTTCTTACTCAAGTAGTAGATCGCATGCTCTTTTCTTCCTGTCTCGTCGTGTTGACCGAGAACGCAACCCATGCTTCCCTCAAGAACCGTCAAATACATGATCAAGGGTCTCCCTGCCATTGGGGGTATCAAAATAGGAGGCTCCTGCAAATACTGCTTTATTTTATCGAACGCCTTTTGACAATTTTCGTTCCACGTTACAGCTTGATCTTTCTTCAACAGCTTGAATAATGGTTCACACGTGGCCGTTAGGTGAGATATGAACCGGGCAATGTAGTTCAACCTCCCTAAAAACCCGCGCACCTCTTTCTCTGTTTTAGGCGTCGGCATTTCTTGAATCGCTTTTATTTTAGCGGGATCGACCTCTATTCCTCTTTCGCTTACGATAAACCCCAGCAGTTTACCTGATCTCACCCCGAAGGTGCATTTGTTAGGGTTCAGCCTCAGCCTGAACTTCCTAAGCCTTTTAAATAACTTCAACAGATTCACCAGATGCTCTTCCTCCGTCTGGGATTTGGCAATCATATCGTCCACATAGACTTCGATCTCTTTATGCATCATGTCATAGAAAAGAGTCGTCATCGCACGCTGATATGTTGCCCCAACATTTTTCAAACCAAAGGGCATCACTTTATAGCAAAATGTTCCCCAAGGCGTTATGAAAGTGGTCTTCTCCATATCCTCTGGCGCCATTTTAATCTGATTATAGCCTGAGAAGCCATCCATGAAGGAGAACACAGAGTACTGAGCAGTATTATCAACTAACACGTCAATGTGAGGAAGTGGAAAATCGTCTTTTGGGCTTGCCTTATTCAAATCTCTATAATCCACGCACATTCGAACCTTGCCATCTTTCTTTGGCACTGGTACGATGTTAGCAACCCACGAGGGATACTTTGTCACAGCAAGGAAACCAGCGTCCCACTGTTTCTGAACTTCCTCTTTGATCTTCACCGCCATATCTGGTCGAGTTCTGCGAAGTTTTTGTTTGACTGGTGGGCAATCTTCTTTCAGTGGCAGGCGGTGCACAACCATGTCTGTATCGAGCCCTGGCATATCTTCATACGACCAAGCGAATACATCACTATACTCTCGGAGCATTTCAACCAGTCTTCGCTTGATATCGCTCTGCAGTGCGGCTCCGATACGAATATTCTTCTCAACCCCTTCCGTCCCCAAGTTGATAATCTCGATGACCTCGTCGTGAGGCAGAATGGCTCTTTCCTCTTGCTTCACCAACCAAGACAGTTCTTCAGGAACGTCGCTATCTTCGACAACCTCTTCCTCGGCCTGAAATACCGGGTGTTCAAAGTCGGGATGAGTCATAGATGGTTCAAGGATGTCATCTGAAAACGTTATCCTGCAAAAGGAATGGTTAAGTGCTTCAAAATGCGTATAAAGCGAATAACCGCGTTGCCATTTTATTGAAAAATATAAAACAGGAAAGACAGAGATTACAGTATTTGCACATGAAAAAAACGCCATTTATTTAATGATTAACACACAATGTTCATAACAACACAGCCCTAAGCAAATCATGATGCCCCGGGCAAGACATCAGATTATTCAACAATTAATAAAGCAAAGCATTACTGTTTAAGAGTCACAGGAACAAGCTCCTGAATAGACCAGTTGCACAGTCCTTGTCCTGGCGTGCTTGGCTGAATCCAGGCATCCATATCACAGTCGCTGTCTCCTTTGTCCGACTCCGAAGCAGCATTGACGGTTTCATGGCATACTCCACTGGCAGAGATGGTGATTGGCCCTCTGAAACGGGGCGCCCCCACGGAAGGAGTTGACGACGACGGTTGGTATCCTAGCCCGAACCGGTCCATCTTCACAGGAATGTCCAGCACTTTGCCCCAGCCCTTTGCTTCTCCTGCTTCTACTAGAGCTTGAGCTTCTTTATACGATGAGACGGCTATCTCTGGCACTTTGCTCGGCCCGGGACCTTTGTCTTTGATGCGCAGACCTTCAAATGCCTGGCAGGGTGTTTCGTGGATCTCTCCGTCGACCTCCACATATTTAAATGACGACAGATGGCTGACCAGGATGTCTTCTTCTCCGCATACGGTGACTACACTGTCTCTGACCATATATTTCAACTTCTGATGTAGGGTGGACGTGACTGCCCCCGCCCCATGAATCCAAGGTCTTCCAAGCAAGCAGCTGTACGCAGGCTGTATATCCATGATATAAAACTCAGTTGCAAACACCTCCGGCCCCACCTGTAGAGGCAATGTGATCGATCCAAAGACTGTTCTCCGCGTGCCGTCAAACGCTCTGACTACCAAATCACTGGGCGTGCACAAGATTCCTCTAACATCCAGCTTCATCATCGCCTTCTTGGGCAGCACATTCAAAGACGATCCGGTGTCAACCAATACGTGCGACATTACTGATCCTCTACACTCAACAGATATGTGCAGCGCCATATTATGATCTCTCCCTTTCGGGGTCAAATCAAAATCAGTAAAGCCCAAGCTGTGGCCTGCATTCACATGTGCCAACACTCCTTCCAGCTGATTCACGGAGACGTCTTGAGGTACAAAAGAAGTATCCAGGACCTTCAACAAAGCACTTCTGTGAGCTTCCGAACACAACAACAATGACAGGATAGATATTTTGGACGGCGTCTGCTGCAGATGCTCCACAATCTTATAATCACTTTTTCGAATCAAGCGCATGAACTCTTCTACGTCTTTCGATGCCGATTCTTTGTCACTTGCTTGCACTGGGACATTCTCAACCATCTTCCCTTTTCCTTTTGCTAGTCTTTCGGCCTCCACTTCAGGGGATATAAAGATCCTACCACTCCTTGTCATACCTCCCGAACCAACAACATTATCCACAGTCTCGACTGGCTGCTTATTAACATCAATTTTTATCCCGTCACAATACACCTCCAACCCATATGACCATGGGACTGCTTTCGTGTTCTCATACGGGATCGGCCCGGCCTTAGTTATGGTGATCGGTGGTCCTTGAGCTGGTGCTGCAATAGTGATCGTCTTTCGAGGAATCGTTACCGTGGCCACATCACTCCGATTATCTGCTACTGCCCTTGCAGGCTCTTCGGTTGCTGCTCGGTCAAACTGCAATATGCCTTCATCGATTAAAGCCTGAATGCCTTTCTTCAAATCATCACACCCCCCAGCTAGGGTCCAACATTCTAAGCAATACTCGTTACACCCTGGATAAACACCCCCTTGCAACAGTCGGCTCTTTATCTCGCTCAGCGGCGTCTTTAAATCTTCGACGTTCATAATCAGATTCAACCCTTCCTCAGTCAGAATGGCGTTTGCCCCATGATTAGGCATGGGTTTCTGCACTATATTCGGACCTGCCGTTCCGAAATTGATAGTCTTATTGTCCAAAAGATCCTGCACAACGTGCTTAAAAGCGTGGCAACCCTCTATATCGTGGCCTGGGGCCCCAGAATGAAACTCACAGTGCCTGCTTGCATCGTAACCAAACGGGGGAGCTCCCGTTATCGGTGCCAGAGTTCTTTTCTCTACCAGGTTCAATCCCAACAATGTCTGCAACAAATCTGCATAGGTCGAGGGAGGCTTCTCAAACACTCTTCTCGGTTTGCCACCCTGGAATCTTCGCTGAGCCTGTTGTGCCCCCTGCTGAGGCTGCTGCTGCATTGGCTGCTGCTGAGACGGTTGTTGTTGTTGAAGTGGTTGTTGCTGATATGGAATAGTAACACTCGCCACCTGCTGCGGCTGATGATATTGATTTCGTCCCCTGCCTCGGCCTCGGCCTCGGCCTCCAAACACTGCGCTAGCCTCGCCCTGACGGCGCCCACCAAAAGCCTTCCTATTGCTGCCAGATGCAGTCGATTCCTCAACCTGGAATTTTCCTTGCTTAATGTTACGCTCAATCTTTTCTCCCATCAGAATCAGGTCTGAGAAACTGGCCAGAGATGTGTGAAACAGCATATCGTGAAACAAACCCGTGAATGTGCCGACAAACATGTCATTCATTTCCTTATCTTCTACAGGAGGACGGACCCTGGCAGCCATATCGCGCCACCTTTGCGCGTACTCTTTAAAGCTCTCCCCCTTCTTCTGCGACAGTCCCGCCAATTGGACCCGATTGGGCGCCAAGTCGCTGTTATACTTGTAGTGAGCTACGAACGCCTCCGCCAATTGCTTCCATGTCTTGATATTGGTTGGCTCCAACCCCATATACCACTCTAGGGAAGGACCCGACAGACTATCTTGAAAGAAATGCATTAGCATTCTTTCATCAGTTGAGTATGCAGACATCTTTCTGTAATAAGCTCGTACATGCACTTTCGGACATGTGTCCCCTTTATACTTATCAAACGCAGGAGCTTTGAATTTAATTGGCACCCTCAAGCCAGGTACCAGCCCCATTGTTGCCATGTCCAAGCCCACAACACTTTGGTTCAGGACTCCCCTCATCTGCTCTTCCAGCATTCTGATCTTCTGGGAGTCATCCATCGGCCCTTCGAAACCTCCGCCGGAGAAAGCGTCCTCCTGCTGATCTTCTTGCCATATACCATTTCCAGCTCCATACCCATCATATCCAATATTACGTCCAGCCCTGACCTGATTCATCCCCGGACCTCGGCCTCTGTTGCCGTACCCTTGAACTCCTCCAGCAGGCCCAAAAGCCATAAACCCCGCGCCGTTTCAATTTCCAAAACCTCCGTGACCCTGATTGGTCGCACCATAACCATCTTGCCCAAAGCCTTGAGCATTGAAACCATACTTCCCAATGTTATCGAATCCCTGATCGTTGAACCCGAATCCAGCATTGACAAAGCCGTTACCACCCATATTATCACCCAAGTTGACGTCGCCAAGCCCCACGTTATGGATAGCAGTCTCGTTCCCAACTCCAACGTTACCATTCACAGCAGCGGTAGCGTTGTTGATATTAGCAGCAGGTATATTGGCTACAGGCGGAGCCACTGGTGTGGGAGTACCATCTCCATGAACAGTATCGACCCGTACGGACTGATGATCCTCATTACCGTGACCAGCATTTCGGGCCAACAGAGGTTGGACCATGGCTTGCAGATTTTCCTGACCTTTTGCAATAGCTTCCATGGTCTGCATAAAGAGAGCGAGCTTCTCGCGCACATCTTGCATCTCGTTCTGCATTTGGTCCATGATTCTTCGACAGTTGGTACGGGTAGAATAGCGGTGCGGGTGTTGATCTGCAATCCTGGAAAGTACCTGGTACAGAGCAGGAAATAAGACACTATTCAAGGATTACCTGTAATGCAATATGAATATGAATGCAATGCAATGTGTCTGTGCATTAGGGAAGTTCATTCCCCCAGTTCTAGTGTGAAGGTGCCAGTGCAGTGACAGTGCTGACAATAGGAATATCGGAGATGAATCATAGAAAGCCTCATATATTCCTGAGAAAACCAGAATACAATGTCACTGACAGTACAACAAGAAGGCATGACCTCAACCAACAATCCTGGTGATGGTCAGCACTATGCAAATAAAGCATACAAGTTACTACATAAAATGATCAAATCCTCCCATAGGTCTGGTACTCTTCTATCAACTTCTTGGTCTCCGGATGACTGGGTCGATCAAGCAGCCCTTCAACAAGTTGGTTTCTCTTCTTAAGAACACGGCGCACGTCTTCAGCAGTTTCTTCCCATGTAGCTTCCCCGAAGCAATCTTCTAGTTTTCGCTTTTGAGACACAGCTTCATCTCTGCATTTGATTGCCTTGTTCAGTGCATTCTGGACACTATACCGGGTCATCACTTCTTCCTCACACTTCTTGATGCTAGACTTCAACTTCTCTTCGAGGTCGGAGATTTGCTGCTTCAACTTATCCTCCTTCTTCTTATTGTTGGTGAGTGTAGCATTCCAAGTCTTATTGCAAGAAGAGATCTCTCGGTGAGCGATGTCAAGCGCCTTCTTCTTGGATTCAAGCATGACATGGGAACTTCTGAACTCTTGCCCCAGACGTTCGCGCTTTTTCTTTTCCTCAGTCAACTCAGCCCCTAACCTGTTTAACAGCTCGATTTGTTGTTGGAAAGCATATACGACCTTGTTTTTCTCACTGCGTACCTGAGCTAGCTCCTGCTCTAACCCTTCGTTGATCTTCATCAAGGCTTCTTTTTCTCTCACAACCTGCTCATAGGCTTCCCTAGAAACAGTAGTTGGCTCTTCTGCCGGAATAGGAACAATGACGGGTGCAGCTGGAAACGGCATTAATAACTGACTTGCTCTTTCCTGGATCCAGACTTGGTATGGTGCATAGGCCTGGCAATCGTTCTTACCCAACAGTGGCTTCCCTTTGCGGTTAATACGTGTCCAGGCATGCTGCAGCTCAGCTAGCAATTCTCCTTTCAAATCACCTGTAAAGTACAGAGATTCTTGTACTTCTTCCTCCTGAGGTGGATTCTTCAGTGCATATCCGAACTGGCGAATGAATAGAGAAGGGTTGTAATTGATACACCCTTTTCTTCCTATCAGCGGCACATTAGGGTACCCAGAACAACTGAAGATGAGCTCAGATCCCAACAGGTCTCGATCAAACCACTCCATGTCTTCCGACGATAGCCTCATCAGGTGCTCTGGCCATCCGACGGGGACTGTAGTCTCTGCAGCAGATCTTCTCTTAGGAAGGTGGCTCTCAAACCACATACTCAGCAAAGGTACACAAAGATGAACATTCTTTCCTCTCCCTTTCTCATTCTTGTAATGCAGTGAGTGGTAGAGATCTCCGAGTAGGGTAGGTACAGGATTACCAGCGGCAAACAAGTAGAAAGCATCGAAGTCCACAAAATCCGGTATATTGGGAAACAAGACTATGCCATAAATGCACAAGGCCAACACAACATTGAAAGCAACCCAGCACCCGCTCTTGGCATACTCCTGGGCTTTACCAACTAAGAACTGAAGTGAGAAGCCTGGGACTCCACGGGAAACAGTAGTTAATAGCTCAGAAGCATCAATATGCAAAGCTTTTGCCAAGTCCTCCGGCTTGGGCTTGGCGCCAGAATGGATGAATGGAACCTGGTTCTGCACGGGCAGCTCAACATACTCAGCGTATTCCTCGAGGTTTGGTCCCATAATAAAGTCGGAGAACGTAAAACACCTCAAAGCAGGGTCATAGAATTGCATTAAAGCATACAACCCATCTAACTCTACCTCTGTAGGTTTACACACCAATCTCAATAGTCTTCCATAGCTCATTCTGAAGCTCCTACGGACATTCTCATCAGCCATAGAGATCAACCCAAGTAAAGGAACAATGTCAGGAGTAGGCAATTTGTAAGCAACTGTCCTCCTCAAGCTAGTCATAATCAGATACTCAGAAGTCTGGGCACTAGAACTAGGGAAATGCAAATGCACCTGCAGCACAGACACACGTTAGTGAAATGCAAATGGTAATGGATATGCAGTAATGCAATGCAAGTAACATGCAACAGGGACCAAAGCTGTAGCTGAATAGCCTGGACCATATTAAGAAGTCTCAGATAGATTCTCTAGAAGTCCTCAAAACCTGGTCTCAGATAGACCTAAAACAAAGCTCCAATACTGGTCTCTGATAGACCCCATAATCACAACCTGAATGGTCTCTGGCAGACCTCAAATCATATCTCCCACTGGTCTCTGACAGACCTCAGAACATACCTCCAAATAGTCTCTGACAGACCTCGGAACACACCAACTGGTCTTTGACAGACCTTAGAACACATCAAATGGTCTCTGACAGACCTTAGAACCCTCCATAAATATCCAGGATCCTGATCAAGAAGCAAACCGGTGGTCTGAAGGTCTAGTTACCTGCATAACCCTGAATCCCCTCACAGGTGGGTGGCCCTATAGCTGGCACAAGGTACGGCATCCTATGCGGTCGTTGGCGTCACAGACTTTCAGGGTTGATGATACGATTTCCAGAAGGAGTGGCATCATCAATCCCTGAAGAGGCCTCACTTAGCCAACTTCCAAATGATCGGTCCCCAGAGTCGACAATCCAACTAACCAGCAACCCACGCCAACCAAAGGAAGGGGCAGGAGGCCAACCAGAGGAACCTCGTCTGAGTGTAGATTTCATGGGACACCAAAGCAAGCAAAGCAAGCGGGCGCCCACTAATTTCTACTCTAATTCTAGGTGCACTCAAGCCCAGGTCCGGCTTATCTCTCAATATCAGAACACTCGTCACACCCCAGATATAGCAACAATAATCAATATATAAAGCTGAAAATACAAGGTTAGAAACATAAAATAACTCCATACAAAATCCTCGACGGGAAAACAGGCGCTAGGATTGACTCTCTTAAGGGACGTTGGATCCCAAATGCATAAGAACTATCGCAGTCCTTAGCAGCCAGGGGACGTTGGATCCCCAGCAGAGTCGCCAGCTGTCGCTACTGCGAAAATCGGCGCCGGCTGAACAGAAGAGTCGCCACCGTGCGTTATTTATCCCACGGGAGGGAAAGGAAACACTCAGAGTAAACCTCGCACAACACGGGAAAAGGTATGGTCGTCGCAACCAAAACCTGGATTCGGGAGTCGGTTACGCAAGGGGAAGGTATTAGCACCCCTCACGTCCGTCGTACTCGACGGGATCCACGCTTGTTTTCGGGTATGGATTGTTATTCTATCTACACTATAGGTCGAGGGTTAAAAAGAAAATAAAGCTGAAAATAAAAATGACTCGGCAAAGTATCGCACTTTATGCCTACGTATTCCCGTCTGGAACGAGAAATCAGAGTCAACGTAGTTCGCCTACCTACGGGAAAAGAGGGGGAGGTTGCTCGCTAGGATATCGCATCCTATGCCTACGTACTTTCATACGGCATGAAAGATCAGAGCAAACGTAGTTCGGGCCACGTACGACACAAGTCTGTCTTGATTGTATTTATTCCTTCTGAAAAAGGGTTTTCCTGATTAACAGTCCCAGCGGACAAAAATGACGTCTTGATGAGTTCACATTCTTTTACGGAAGAAGTGTCTTTTATTGTGTTTGAAATCTTTATGTGTTTTTCTGTTTGTTTTGAGGAAGAAAGAGACAGAACTCTAACCTACGGTTGAGAAGGGAATCAAACTAACCTAATGTTATCATGCATGGGTTAAAACCTAATGTCTATCATGCTCCTCTCTTGCACAGAGAGAAACAGAGATCCTACGGGATAGGCAAAAACAGAAACAATAACAGATATACAATAAAGCAGTAAAATGCATGGATGCAACAATACAAGCGAGGCAAGGGAGTCCCACTCAACCTCGAACCTAGAAAACAATAGGCAAAAGTGAACAGAATTCACTTTCAACCCAACAGGTTAAACAGCAAGCAATACAGTCAGGAAAACCAATCAATACATCAGAAATGAAATACAGCAATAAAACAAACAGCTCAGCAGCTCTGAATCAGCATCTGGCTCCAAGTAATCTCCAATCAGCTACAGGCTTCAACAAGCATCAATCTCCATCTTCATGGCCTTCAGGCAAGGGCTTTGATCATCAGTCTTCTATCTGCAAGGGCTTTTTCTTCAAGTTCAAACCTCCAAGATGAGGGATCAGTCACAAGAGTAAATTGGGTGTTAAGCAATCAGTTGACTACCAAAGGTGGTGAACAGACTGCTTCTAACACAAAAGACATTTTCTCTCAAGAGTTCTATCTCTTAGACATTATCACCAAGCCTTCCAAAGGAAGGGGGTGAGTGTCTTAGAGAGACTCTGAATCACAAAGAAGAATGGATGCAGACAAGGCAATCCATGTTTGAGAAACAAGCTTTCTAATCTAGAGCTCTGCCTAGCTCCTAAACCCTAGTTTCCATACCAGCTGCTAGCAAGAAACTCCTCTTCAACTCTGGAAGTTGATCTTCACTCTCTGGATCTCCAATGGCCTTCATCTCCTCAAGTCTTCAGCTCTCCCCAAATCCCCAGACAATCCCAATACCCCCACAGACAAATCAATAATCCCCAGAGGGCACACCACACCAGTCAATCAGATATACAGTACATTGATAGCAGTAGGGGAATCCTGACTTTTTCTAAGGGATCTAATAACTACCCATAGCCCCTATAGTCCCATAGCTAACCTACTCAATCTCTAAGTCCTAAGGGAAATGAATTGATTCTCCTAAGTCATCACCTAAAACCCTAGTTTGTTCATGTTATTCTCACCTAAACTAAACACCTAAAATTAATTTCTAAAAATGGGAACTAAATTGCATCTACAAGTTTAATGTCTAAACTAAAAAACCTAAAAAGAATGGGTGAAAAATATTGAAGCATTTAATAGAACAAAAAATAACAAAATCATGCATGAAATGAAACTATTTAAAATGCTATTTATTTGAAAAATATGGGAAAAATATCAAATAAAAAATAAAATGCCATTTTTATTTTTTATAATTTTCTTGACTCTCTAAAGAAAATAATGCAAAAAGAATGAATTAAAAATAATGATTTTTCCATTTATTATGATTTTTATAAGATGCATGAAAAAAATGAAAGAAATTAAAATAGAAATATAAGGAATAAATGGGAAGGGGTGTGGAAAGCAATGCGCTGCAGTTGAGATCCCAGTTGGGCTGAGGAGGTGGGGTGCGCGTAGTAATTGCATTAGGCCCAACGTATTCAGAAATTGAATTAAAAAATGCCAGAAAAATGGAAAGCAACGCGGTGTAAATAGCAGCCCGTTCACGTGTATTTCATTGGGCTCCTTGAAAGGGGGGTGTGCATAGCGAGTTGAATCCAGGCCCACTCAGAATACTTAAATGAAACGCCGCGTTTCATACCAAGTCCTTCCCTCCGTTTTCAGCTTTAAACGTGGATCGTTGGATGGTGATCCTAGTCAAAGGTCAAGGCCTCATCGTGTGGTCTAGCCATCATCTTCAACCTTGAGCACTCCTAGGGTTTCAGAAAACCCTAACCATGCATGATCTTCTCTCCCTCTGTTCTCTCTCCACACGCCATGGATTCACACGATATAAAAAACAAAATTGGTCTACTTCACTCCCTCTACACAGCCATAACCATAAATCTTCCTAAAACTTAAGCAATCAATCAATTCGATGAAGGTAACAGTTGGGATCCAATCTTTGCACCTGTGATCAACTCAAACCAACCTTGCCAATTTTCATCCTAATGTAATCACCATGTTGCACTCATTATTCTGAGCTCATCTCCTACAATTATCAACCCCTAAACTATGATTTCTTGCTCATCAAAGTTCCACCACTCTGTCACCAAACTTCACATAACTCTCCCTAGGTTTCAAGAATTAATCCTCTATAATTTCTAAGCACTCCTATCCTAACCACATGATCTACAACAGTCTAAATGATGAGGTTCGAAGAATTTTACATACCTTGCAAGTGGTGATGGCAATGGTGGTTAGACTCCAATTCAACCCTTGATACTTGCTGAAAATGATCTCCAATGAGTGTGTGTGCTTCTGTTTGCACTGGTCCTTGATCAATCCTTGTGAATCACTCTATTTCATTCTTCATGCAAGTTGGAGTTTGCACTTGGATCTCCTTCTCCAGCCACGAATCTCTTCCACTTTCCTTTGCCAAATACTCTAGGATGATGGTGGATGATGATGATAACAGCAATTGGAATGGTAGATGAAGTTTTAATGGAGTTTTGATGAAAATGCAACTTGGAGTGAAGAAGATAAATGGTACAATTCTTGACCAATTCAGCCAATTCTTGATGTGAATCATAGTGTTTGAATGATGATGATGAAGATTCAATCAACAAATGTAGGAATTGAGGGAGATTATGGAGAGTTTGTGAAGCTTATGCAAATTGAAGAAAGTATGGAAAAGTTGGGGTTTTGAACAAATGGGAGCACCAACCCTTGCATGAACTATCTTGTGTCAATATATAGATGGGATTAGAACTTCCTAGAAACTTGGAGAAGTTTCCCTTGCACTTTTCCCTTTCAATTTGGTTTATGTAACTTTCAATTCAAGCAACCATGGATAACTCTTAAATCTTGAACCAAACTCAAAATTCTACTTTAGCCAATGTCTTTAAAATGATCTTTCCATTCAAAATGACCTATAATTTTGCTTCATTTGGCCAAGATATGAAAAATCCCATTTTTAAGTCCATTTTTCTTCATTAAATTCAACAATTTTGAAACCTTGTGCTATGAACTTTTTCAATCTCCCATGGTTACTTTTCTAGACTCAAAATGTCATTTGGAGCAAATTTGATGTTGTAAGTTTTTCCATTTGAGGCCTCCTTGTATGAGTTTTGGGCCTAGGTTAAAATGACCTGTAATTCACAAATGACCAAAATACCCTTTGCTTTCCAAGACCATAAGTAGAGTTCCCCAAATCATATGAAGGCATACCATACCATTCTAGAAAGCTAAGACAATAAGGAACCATTCTTATGTTGACCAGAAATCCATTTGAAATCTCCTTGAGGGGTAAATATTGCTTGGAAGTCAAGTCACTTTCACAGACAAAATTTCAGATACCTCAGATGACCTGTAACTTGCAAGGACCATAACTTGAGTTCTATAAATCTCCTTGATGTCTTCCACCACTTAAATTAAAGGTATTGAGATCCTCTACAAGTTTCATGTTGGCCAAGGATCCATTTGAAGCTTGCATTTTGACTTATCTTGCTTGGAAATTTGACCTAAACTAGGGGATTTTACATAGAAACCCTAATTTAGAAACTCCTCTTCTCCTTGATTTCTCTTGAATTTTCCTTAGCATAACAACATATCCTTATTCTCCATGTCAAATGATGAATCCCATATCTCTTCAATAGACCTGAATGCCTTTAAATCAATCAATTGACCTAGGGTTGACCTAGGGTTGACCCAGATGAAACCCTAGTTGACTGTCTTCAACTGTAATTCTTGTGATCACATCAACAACTTGTTTTCCTCTCCAAATGACTTTCTAAGTCCTCCAAGATGCCTAGATACTCTCCATGCTCTCAATTCACAGCCCATGATTCCCTTGTTAATCCTCAGACACCCTCAGTTAGGAGATATACCCAATTCTTGATCCACTGAACTCCCTGCTTTCAAATTCTTTTCTGATGACTTGAATGAGATGGAATTAGGATAATAACCTCTTGATAGGCCTCTAGAGATGATAATAATGATTGGCCCCCTGTTGAATGACTTGCTATGCTTATGCTATGCAGATGAGTAACCTATGTACATGACTCTATATGCAAATACTAATGATATTGAAACATAAACCAAGTGAATAAGGTTGAGCAAATTTTAGGGTGCAACAGGGGGACTGTGAGGATTTGGTGCGGGGCCAACGTGAAGCATTTGCGGAAGTATCAACCAGGACGTGGCCTGCCATAGCTAGTATGAAAGTGGGATGTTCCAAGATGTTCTGCTCCCTTTTTAGTTTTCTTATTTAATGTAGAGGTGGGGGTGGGCTGTGTAATTGTAATATAACCACCATTTTCAACTTTTCAGTAGTAGCACAATTCTTCATTTTGTAACACCCTTTCATAGTTTGACTAAAAAAAACTCCATTAGTTAATGTTGAGAAATTGAGATACATAATGGTAACATTATCATATTTTGGTGAAACAACCATTCATGCTTCTCATAGCCTATGGTGGCTTGCTTGTAACTTGGTGATCTCCCCACATTATTATCTTTTCCTTCGGTGTAAAAACTTTGCTCAAATTTGATCATAATCCATGCTTAAACAAGCTTATTCACAGATAGAAGTTTGGCTATGTTTTGACAAAAGTGTCTCCCATCACACCCCTTTAACTCTTACAAATAATATAAAACAAAGTTCACGTAAACCCGATTCTAAAACCGGTTAGAATTTAGATTGGAATAAGACTTAAGATAAAACTTGAAATAACCTTTTCAAAACAATAGCATTTATCCCCTTACCATGCTTATCTCAATGTTTGCAACCGTTCTTAAAGTATTTCTTAGTCTTGAATTAACTAAAAGAAAAACTCGGGAGTAACTTGAATGACTCTGAGGCCTTTTGGAGTCATGACTTTCTTTATAAGGGATTTTATCATAAAACTTGTCTTATGACGTAATTGACTGTGCTTTGACCAAGAGGATGAGGATGCCTTAATCCATGTAAAATCTTATGACTAAATCTTAACGAATCAAAGCCATTGGCTACAAAACTTGTTACATAAGAAAAAGAATTGGTGGGACAAATTTAGGGTATGACAGATGCCCCTATCTAATTGGCTTGATATTTGTAAGATGAACTACTATGGAGTTCTTTCTTTCGAAGTACGAGTAAATTAGATATGAAGAAAACCCTGAATTTGTCTGAAAAGAAAAAGAAATGCCTGGGAATTGAAATGTTGGGTGAGGCATACAAATGAATACCCGATGAAAGGTCACCATCACCAAAAGGATGATGGGATGAAACACACACAGCTACTATCACCAAAAGGATGATAGAGCAAAAATAACATCGCACAATCTGACACTAATGACTATGACAGACCCCCCACCAAAAGGATAACGAAGCGAAACTCACACCGAAAACTATATCGCACAATCTATCATTAATGACTATGACAGACTCCTCACCAAAAGGATGACGGAGCGAAAATCACAAAATAATATCGCATAATCTATCATTAATGACTATGACAGACCCCTTACCAAAAGGATGACGGAGCGAAACTCCCACTAAACAATATCGCACAATCTATCATTAATGACTATGACAGACCCCCCACCAAAAGGATGACGGAGCGAAACATAAACAAACTATCGCACAATCTATCATTAATGACTATGATAGACCCCCCACCAAAAGGATGACGGAGTGAAACTCACATCAAACAATATCGCACAATCTATCATTAATGACTATGACAGACCCCTCGCCAAAAGGATGACGGAGCAAAACTCACACCAAACACTATCGCACAATCTATCATTGATGACTATGATAAACCCCTCACCAAAAGGATGACGGAGCGAAACTCACACCAAACAATATCGCACAATCTATCATTAATGACTATGACAGACCCCTTGCCAAAAGGATGACGGAGCGAAACTCACACCAAACACTATCGCAAAATCTATCATTAATGACTATGATAGACCCCCACCAAAAGGATGATGGAGAAAAACTCACACCAAACAATATCGCACAATCTACCATTAATGATTATGATAGACCCCCCACCAAAAGGATGACGGAGCGAAACACAAACAAACAATATCGCACAATCTATCACCAATCCAAGTGACAGACCCCCACCAAAAGGATGACGGAGCGAAACACAAACAAACTATCGCACAATCTATCATTAACGACTATGACAGACCCCCCACCAAAAGGATGATGGAGCGAAACTCACACCAAACAATATTGCACAATCTACCATTAATGACTATGATAGACCCCCCACCAAAAGGATGACGGAGCGAAACACAAACAAACAATATCGCACAATCTATCATTAATGACTATGATAGACCCCCCACCAAAAGGATGACAGAGCGAAACTCACACAAAACACTATCGCACAATCTATCATTAATGACATGATAGACCCTCCACCAAAAGGATGACGGAGCAAAACTCACACACAAGCCACTACCACCCAAAAGGATGATAGTAAGGTAATTGACAATGATCACTCTTGCTGGATACAACTCATTGGGGAACACCCAAGAGGAAGATTGTGTTGAAATGAATCAGCGGGGACGACCACTGACTTGCTTAGAGATCATAATTTTGTTGAAATGATTTCATGGTTACGCCCATGAGATCTGAAGAGGATGCCCCTGACTGGGCCGAGTTTATCCTGATGTATTGGTTTGCTCAACAAAAGGTTGAACAACTTCATGAGGAACGCTCACGATTTTGCTGAAGATGCCCTGCTCGGGTTGAATCTTGCACTGAACTTCTTGGATTTGCCTAACAAAAGGTTGAACAACTCCGTGGGGAACGCCCACGGTCTTGAATGGTATTCCCCTGACTGGGCTGAATGTTGATTTGAAGATCTGATCAACCACAAGGTTGAAATATGTTATGGGAGACGCCCATGGTCTTTGAAAAATGCCCCTGACTGGGCTGAATCTTGCTTTGAATATCCTTTGAATTTTATGGGAGAGACCCACAATTGCAGAAGATTGCCCCTGACTGGGCTGATGATTGCTTTGAATCTCTTGATATTCGTGGGAGAAATCCACGACCTTTGTGGAGGATGCCTCTGACTGGGCTGCCGATGGTCTTGGAAATCCTCGGGATTGATCCTGGACCTTGACTTGCATATGTGAATGCTTGATGATATGATATTCCATAACGGATGGAAGTGCAAATGCAAATACTGACACACGGAGATGCAAGAGTCGGGGAAGTATGATATGATTTGAGTATGCATATGATGCAAGATGCTTATGATATCGAATGCAATGCGTATGATGCACATGATGCAGACAGGTAGTTGGAAATGCAGGTGGAGACGCCAGCATGGTGGACTCTGGTAGTTGCCAATGCGGATTGGACTTCGGGTGGTGGGAGGGATTAACTTCCTAGACACGTAGTTTGTTGAAGACGCCATGATTGGAGCAGAAGATGTCCTTGATGCCCCAAGTTTGGGATATTTGGTGACTGTGAATTTGCTTCAGAGAGGGTTGCAACTCTGTTTGGTGGTCAGGACGACCTGATCTTTCCCCAGTTTGAACATGGCAACGGTCTGCCCCAGATTAACCAGTTCTGACATATGGAAGTTGAACTCGGATGACTTGCCCCTGCTCGAGCTGTTGAGTGATTTGCCCCAGTCTGTGGGTTTTGAGGTTGTCTCACCTCATGTCGGCCACTGGAAGTCAAATTCTTCCTTGATTGCCTCTTGTTGAAATGTCCTTGAATACCTAGCACTGATTTGCAATTAAAATTGTACATTCATAAATGGTAATATTAATGCAAAGTTCAATGTAAGTTTTGAAAAAGTGTGTCATTTATTGAGAGTGTCGTGGTAGTGAGACGAATGGGCAATTAGCTCAAGTGTTGTGCTGATTTTGATTGGTGCAAAAGATATAGCAAAGATTATGACACCAACGTTGATGATTAACAATCGTTTGAGGAGTCAGGTTACGCAACCTTGCGACAGTATGCTTTCAGAATAAACCTCGCCTCAATTAGGTCTTTCGAGGGTTATAACATGGTCTGGTTCACTGTTATGAAACAAAGGATATTAGGCTCAAAGTATGATTCATACCCACCCCTTCTTCTTAGTGATGTCCAGTCCTACACTCAGTTAATTCTACACTTGTCTTAACGGTATAAACTTGATGATTCAAGGTTTACTCGTCGTGGCAGTCACCTTATTTTGGTTTTTTGATGGATGTCAGTGCCCCTTTTGATTTGGATGGCCACTCAATATTATTTTGTTTTTGTTGAGGGTTTCAGGGCCCTCTTTTGTTTTCGTTTTTTATCCCTAACTTTTGCATAGATTGAATTTGCTTGTCAGATCCATCGGGATTGCCTTGATTTTGCCTAAGTCCCCTCTACGGTGTTTGACTTAGCAAGCTTTTGATTTTTTTTGAGTTTTGGGAAGTTTGTGACTGCCATGTCATGGGTCATTGATGAATAACCGCCTTCTGGATTTTGCTTGTTGATTCGAGTGCGGAGTTGAATTGACTGAACACTACCCTGCCCCAGGTTGAATGTAAAGGGTTTAAATATCCGAAGGAAACTGCTACTTCTAGGCTCGAAGTGGTTTACTAGGGATTAACACCTTATATCTCCAGTGTTTGGGGAATTGAAGCAATGCCTGTACATCATTGACGAGATCCTGTCTGAAAGCATACGGTTTGCAATTATGGGTATCTCGTTTTCATCATCTTCCCTCAAATCATGCTAAACAACAGTGAATAGAGTGAAGTGAATAAATGTGTCGGTGATAAGGGAAAATGAGTGAATACGACATAACTAATTCAAAACATGCATAAACAATACATTAATGAAAACCAAATACGAATGGCAATTGTTCAAAGCATACAATACTTAAACAAACAAAGACAAAATATAAGAAATGCGAAATATGAAATGGAAACATGACTGCCTTCTCCGGGGAGATGAACTTTAACTTGACTGGATTTGATCGGAATGACACTATTTGACCGGCGACATTGGATTGTTGATGACGTTTGGAGACTTCCCATTGAAGTTGATAGCATCCCTGTCGATCATGTCTTGAATTATGTGCTTGAAAGCTCTGCAGTCCTCAATGGTATGACCTGGAGCGGCCTTATGAAATTCACAATGAGCATTTATATCGTAATCGGCAGGAATGACAGTTGGAGGAGCCAAATATCTCGGAACAACAGCTTTCTTCTCCATCAACTGAGCAAATATTTTAGCATATGTCATTGGTAGACGATCAAAGACTCTATCTGGCCTCCATGTTCTCTGCTGACGCTGTGGGCGAGTACCTTGTCGTTGCTGAGTAGCTTGCATCTGCTGTTGCTGAGGAGGATACTGATATCCTTGCTAGTTGTAGGCTTGTTGCTAAGGAGCCTGTTGATGTGGCATCTGAGCTTGCACTACTTGAACAGCTGGCTGATAAGGCATTGGAGCATATTGCGCAGTAGCAACATATGGATACTGATAGTAGGGCATTTGATAAGGCATAGGAGCGGGAGCTTGTTGGGAAGCTTGCCCTTTTTGCACAAAGATTGCATTTGCTTCGCCCTCCTTCTTCTTGTATCCATTGAAAGGCTTCTTGGCATTGGCCTGGTTGTTAGAACCTCCTGGGATCTTTCCACTCTTCAGCCCTTCTTCAATTCTCTCACCAACGATCACCAAGTCAGAAAATCCAGCGGAGACACTACCGATCAGCTTTTCGTAGTACTGGCCTTGTAAAGTACCCATGAAGATGTCAATAAGTTCACGGTCAACAAGAGGTGGATGCACCCTTGCGACTAGCTCTCTCCATCACTGCGCATACTCCTTGAAGGATTCGTTGTCCTTCTGAGTCATACTCTGAAGTTGAGTACGATTCAGAGCAAGATCGGTGTTATACTTGTACTGCTTGACAAATGCATCGGCTAGCTCGGCCCAAGTGCGCACACTGTTACGTTCCAGCTGCATATACCATTCGAGTGATGCCCCAGACAAACTGTCTTGGAAGCAATGAATCATGAGTTTTTCGTCTCTGGCATAGGCAACCATCTTGCGACAGTACATCTTCAGATGAATGTTTGGACAACCGAGACCTTTGTATTTCGAAAATTCTGGCACTTTGAACTTGGGAGGAATGACAACATCAGGCACCAAGCATAATTCCAAAGCACTGAAAGAATTTGAATTGTACCCCTCCATGGCTCGGAGTTTCTCGGCTAGATCTCGGCACATCTTCATGGCTTCTAAATCCTGAACAGCAATAGGACTGGAAATGGGGATAGCAACATGATAGTTCTGAAGGTCATCATAATGATCCATCAGAGTATCTTCGGTATGAGGAGCTGGGATCTGTGCGACAGTAGGTTGGGCCTGCGGGATAGCTCCAATGGTAACTCCGAGCGCTGGGGTTGGATGAGAAGTGTTCCCTTCAGCTGCATTATTGAAGTTCAACGGCATCCCCTAAGGATTTGGAATTGGAACCAAAGGGATGGCAGTAGATCCTTGTCCTTGACCATTGTTGTTGACGACAGCAGCGGCTTCACGCTGTTCTTCCTCTCTTCTGGCCGCGAGGATGGCTTCGAGGATCTGGTCGATCTTTCCTTTCATAGAATCCATCTCTTCCCTGAAGGCAGCTTGCTCCTGCTGAATCTGCTCCATCATTCGTTTTGTATTGGCTCTAGTTGCGTACTGGTGTCGAGGACTCAGCTTGATTTACTGGATATGAAGGAAAGAGAAACATGAGAAACTGCTGAAGGAAGGAGAATGCAAGATGCACAACAAATGAGATGCAATGCAAATGATATGCAATGCAAGATGCAAGATCCAGGATAACAGGATCACAAATTCAAACAATTCTGAGATTAACCAGGTGAACGGTTCAAGGATCATAGTCACTGCTCAAAGAAACCCCCACGGGTAGGATTCTAAAATGGGTAGGTGCCTAGAGTCATGGATATCTTTCAAAGATATTACTGCCATGACAAAGCCTCATCATGATGATAATATCCTCAAAAGAATCTCCTCTAGGTGAGGTTCTCGTATCTTCCACGCGAGAAAGACTTCTCGGAGGCATCAACTACACAACCATCGACACACGGATTCTAGAAAAGGTTCGCAGAGTCATAGATCGAGGTCGAAAATATTACTGTAAGAAAGTAATACGTTTAAGGGATCTCATCTGATTGGGGCGTTCATATTAATTCACAAAGAATTAACACTACCAACCACCATGGATAAAACGGTTTATGGTTCTTGGGATCAACGATTCAAACTCGAAAACATTATTGTCATGGCAAAGACTCACCACAACAACAATATATCCAAGGAATCTACTCCAAGCGGGGTTTTCGCTTCAACTTAACGTGAAAGACTCCACGCAAGTCTCCACTACACAACCACCATCCTAATCCTAGGGTTATACTCGGACTCGGGTGTAGAGCCATCTCACAAAGTAACCATAAGTAGAACAACCCCATAATGCCAAAAGTACAAGTAACCAAAACAAGGATACCAATAAAAATAACGAGAAGAAAATAAAAGACAACAAGCTAACAACTCAAAATAAGATAGGCTCGACTCTCTCTTGCATGGAGCAATATCCCCAGCAGAGTCGTCACCTGTCGCACCTCGAAAATTCATTTCGAACATACGATCCTCGCGCGAAAGGCGCGGAAAATGCGGTTCGACAGAGTCGCCACCGAACTTTATTTTTCCCGAATGAACGGGAGAGGAAAATATCGAGAAAACCTCATAAACGCGGAAGGAACACGGCCGTCGCAATCATATTCCTGGGTTCGGGAGTCGGTTACGCGAGGGGAAGGTATTAGCACCCCTCACGTCCGTCGTACTCGACCGGAACCTCTTAATTCGAGTTGTGATGGATATTAGCTAAACTTATTTCTTCTCTTCTCACTACTAAATGCTAAAGGATACTATAAAGGCTAAAGACGCTAGGGGAAAGGGGATGGTTAGAGGATAGGGTGCTCGCCAAGGATTGGGGCCCTTGTGCCTACGTATACTCATTCGGACGAGAATGAGAAATCAGAGCGTCGTAGTTCGACTACGGGAAAGGATGGAGGAAATGGGAGATGGAGGGGATTGTGCTCGCCAAGATCATCGCAATCTTGTGCCTACGTATCTTACGTTCAAGAGTGAATGAAGAATCAGAGCGTTCGTAGTTCGTGGATACGACCACGAAAGAAACGAGTTTGAATTGGATTTGAAGTGAGTACGGATGACGATTACTCGAGGTTTAAGAAAGACTTCTCGGACCCAAGTAATCGGGAGAGCGAACCAAAGACTTGGAACACTCTCTTTTTCATTATGAAGGAACGATGTGTTTGAAAGGATAAGGTTGAAATGATGACGATCACCTGAAGCCTAAGAAAGACTTCACAGACCCCAAGTAATCGGGAAAGCAAACCAAAGACTTGGAACACTCTCTTTTCATCGTAAAAGAAGGTTGTTTGAATTTGAAATGGTGTATAGAAGGATGAGATTGGCCGGATGACGACTACTTGAAGCTTGAGAAAGGCTTCTCGGATCCAAGTAGTCGGAAGAGAGAACCAAAGACTTGGGACACTCTTTTTTTCATCGTAAAAGAAGTTGTTTGAAAGGTGAGTGAAAGGATGAGTAATTGGAGATGGTTGAGTATTATCGAGTTTGTTAATGTTATTTAAAGGCGTCAATTGCTCACACACGAATAAGATAACTCGCATATAAACAACTAAAAGCAAGATCAAAGACTTGAACCTACTCTTTACACCTTGAAAAGAATTGAATAGTTGTTAGTTGATTGATAGTTTGTTTCGAAAATCCTCTTGACGTTGGATCAAGGGTTTGACTTATTATCACGTGCAAAGCGTGTAATGTACATGGTTTGAGAAAACGTGACCGACTTGACTTACGCATCAAGGGTCGAATTATGTAATAGGTTGATGGCGAATGCGTATGAGCACTCGACTTACAAGGGTTCGAAAATGGCTCGATGATGAATCGAGAATTAGTTTGAAAATAGTTTGAATCCGCTCTAGTCCCTATGGGTGCTCCTAGGAGATTAACTAATAATCAAAGAAATACGAAACATACATCGGAATGGGGAAGGGATACATGTAAGTTACACGGGATTGCACGAAATAAAGGGGTCTCATTGTAAGGTAGCCCAAGAGAAAGCCGTGTGTATGCATTTGTGTCCTAAACTACGCCTTGAGAAAAGTCGGGCACGACTCAAATTTAGGATACATGCAAATGACCAAAGATACAACAGTCCACCAATTTGGCTTTTAGGAGTTTCGATAATTTATTAGGTATTTTCGAATATGGGTGAGTGAGAATGAATAAATATGATAATAATAATATATAGTAAGATAAATATGATAATATGAATAATGAATAAAATGGATAAAAACGATGAAAAATAGAAAATGAAAAGTTTAAAAAAGTTAGTCTCGGGTTTGTTATTCTTCATCAATAATTTGACAGAAAAATAACTTTGGGGTATCGTCATCGACCCAAAAATGAAATATAATGAATAAAAAATGGATAAAAAACGAAAATCAAAAATGAAAAGTTAATCAATAAAATAAAAGTTCCAAAATTAACAAAGTTTTTAATAGGTTTTTTGCAACATCAATAATAAAAATCATTTACCAAAACAAACATTATGTTAAAAAACTATAAACAAAATAATAATTAAAAAAAAAGGAGAAGGTTTCTAAATTGAAACCAAGACTGTAAATATGATGGGATCATGTGGGCTCAAGGAGGCCCATCACCCTTTTCCAAAAAAACAAGCGTCGGGTAGCAAAAATGGAGTGGGGTGAATCCAAAATGAGCTGAACAAAGCCCATTATACGGCTAAAAATGGTGATACAAAAACTATCAAACTGAAACCATCAGCATCAAAGCGAATACTTTCATCATCGACGTTGAACCATTTTAGAAAAAAAATCGTCATCAACTGGACCAAAAAAAAATCTTTTCCCGACCTTAAACGGTGATATTCCTTCATTTCAACATCGTCTGTTTGCTTTGCATTTGTACTCTCGTCTAGACTTGGCTTCGATTCACTTCACATCAGATTTGTTGAGGTTTTGTCTTGCTCAAAAACTCTTTCTCTTCGTCTCTTCCGATTTTTTGGGTTTGGGATTGTTTTTGAAGTTTGAATGAACTGGTTTGGATTTATGGGTTAAGTTTCTGTTGAAATGGGGTTGAGTTTGTAACGTGTTAAGGATTTGAGGAAGATCTGAAGGTTAATTGAGGTTGAGGTGAGGTTTTTAAGTTTGGGCATGAAGAATCAGTTGGAGTTTGGAAGATTTGGGAATGAAGAAAATGAATGGTTGGGGTTCAAACCGGTGAAGAGGAATAGCGTGTTGGTGTTTTTGAGGAGGAGTTCGAGGGAAATTGTGGGTTCTGTTATGGATGAGGGGAGTTTGTTGTTACAGTTTGTTCTTAATGTTGAAGCGGGTTTTTTGAGAAGAAGAAGGTTGTAGCAGAAAGGGGTTACGTGTGGTTTTGAGGATGAGATGGGAGATTGTTGAAGGTTCATCTGGGAGGTATTGTTGGTGATATTGTGAAGAGGTAAAGGTTTGGGATTTGAAGAAGAATCAGGGGTCTTTTTTTAGTGAGGATGGTTGTGCTGCGGCTTTAAAGAAAAAATGAAGAAAGAGGTCCCCTTTTCCATCCGTTTTGCACCGTTTTAGATGTATAATTTGAGACGTGGTTGTACAAGCATGCTGTTGGTGTTGTACGTTTGCACAGGTTATGCCTCTTTTCTTTTGAATTGTGTAGTGTGCTTATGGTATTATACAGAGGTGTGGTTTGTTGGTTGAGGCAGAAAAATGAGTTTAAAAAGTTAAGGTTTTCTCCTCCCTTTTTGTGTTGGTTGTTTAATACCAATTTGTAACTTTTCTGCTGGTTTTTATTTTTTATGCAGGTGGATGTATGGAATTCTCACTGTGGTTTTTTCCTTCTCTTTTTTTGTATATGCAGGTAGATGTATGGACGTAAAGAATGCTTGGGACCACTCTGTGGTGCATCAGATTTGTTGGGAGTTTTGTGGATGTCGCTACAACACGTTTATGGGTTGTCCTTATTGCAGAGTTTTGGACTATTACAGAAGTGATGGTGATGCCTGCTGCAGATATAGGTCGGTGGGTGCTTTGTGGTAATTTTTCTGTCATTTTCTGTGTAGGTACAACCGGTTATGAAGTAGGTTGGAGGAAATGGTTTTCTTTTCTGTATTGTCGTTTGCAGGTTGGTATTATTTGTACAAGGCGTGGCCATGAAATGAAATAAGGACCTGCTGTCCTTTTGTCTGATGTAGAAAGCTTTTGTTTTTTTTTTACTTTTTTGCAAGTGGGTGTGTGGAGATAGTACTGGTGAGAAACGTTGAAGTGTGGGAGTCGTGCAGCTGCTGTGGGCCAAGTTTTTTGAATTGGTTTCTGTGAGAAAACTTTTCAATTGGTGTGAAAGTTATTTTGCTTTGTAGAAAAAGTAGCAGAGTATTACAATGAGCCATCCTATCCACGTCTATACCTCTTTCATTACATCATGTTATTATTTGAAAACATTGTTGTTGTATTGTCCTTTTCTGTTCTGCAATTTCCCTTTGATTTATTCATTGCAAAAGTTGTCTTGTATGGTGCAGGTGGGGGACTGTGAGGATTTGGTGCGGGGCCAACGTGAAGCATTTGCGGAAGTATCAACCAGGACGTGGCCTGCCATAGCTAGTATGAAAGTGGGATGTTCCAAGATGTTCTGCTCCCTTTTTAGTTTTCTGATTTAATGTAGAGGTGGAGGTGGGCTGTGTAATTGTAATATAACCACCATTTTCGACTTTTCAGTAGCAGCACAATTCTTCATTTTGTAACACCCTTTCATAGTTTGACTAAAAAAAACTCCATTAGTTAATGTTGAGAAATTGAGATACATAATGGTAACATTATCATATTTTGGTGAAACAAACATTCATGCTTCTCATAGCCTATGGTGGCTTGCTTGTAACCTGGTGATCTCCCCACATTATTATCTTTTCCTTCGGTGTAAAAACTTTGCTCAAATTTGATCATAATCCATGCTTAAACAAGCTTATTCACAGCTAGAAGTTTGGCTATGTTTTGACAAAAGTGTCTCCCATCACACCCCTTTAACTCTTACAAATAATATAAAACAAAGTTCACGTAAACCCGATTCTAAAACCGATTAGAATTTAGATTGGAATAAGACTTGAGATAAAATTTGAAATAACCTTTTCAAAACAATAGCATTTATCCCCTTACCATGCTTATCTCAACGTTTGCAACCGTTCTTAAAGTATTTCTTAGTCTTGTATTAATTAAAAGAAAAACTCGGGAGTAACTTGAACGACTCTGAGGCCTTTTGGAGTCATGACTTTCTTTATAAGGGATTTTATCATAAAACTTGGCTTTTGACGTTATTGACTGTGCTTTGACCAAGAGGATGAGGATGCCTTAATCCATGTAAAATCTTATGACTAAAGCTTATGACTGTGCTTTGGCTACAAAACTTGTTACATAAGAAAAAGAATTGGTGGGACAAATTTAGGGTATGACAATGATATGATATCCAAGTCCAAGACCGAGGATGATCATGTTAAACATTTGCTGAAGTTGTTTGGTCGACTAAGAGAGTACAAGCTTCGTTTGAACCCCAACAAGTGTACGTTTGGTGTACGATCAGGGAAACTCTTGGGTTTCATTGTTAGCCAGAAAGGTATTAAAGTGGATCCTGATAAAGTTAAGGCTATTCGGGAAATGCCAGCTCCTACTACAGAGAAACATGTCAGAGGATTTTCGGGACACTTGAATTATATCTCCTGGTTTATATCTAATATGACTGCTACGTGTAAACCTATCTTCAAACTTTTGAGGAAAGAATAGGGTTATGTTTTGCTGAAGATTGTCAAAAGGATTTTGATAGTATCAAGGAGTATTTTCTTGAACCTTCTATTCTAATTCCTCTGATTGGAGGACGACCTCTAATCATATATTTGACTGTGTTAGAAGACTCGATGGGTTGTGTACTTGATCAGCAAGATGAAGCAGGGAAACAAGAGCATGTCACCTATTATTTGAGAAAGAAGTTCACCGACTGTGAGTCCAGATACACTATGCTTGAGAAGACTTGTTGTGCTTTAGCATGGGTCGCTAGACATCTGCGACAATATATGTTGAGTCATACTACTTGGTTAGTTTCCAGGATGGATCATATCATGTATATCTTTGAGAAGCCTGCTTTGACTGGAAGAATTTCCAGATGGCAGATGTTGTTATCAGAGTATGATATTGAATACCACACTCAGAAAGCTATTAAAGGGAGTGTTTTGGCCAATCATATGGCACACCAACCTATTGAGGACCTTCATTCTACTAATGATGATTTTCCTGACGAAGATGTGATGTATTTGAAAATGAAATATTGTGAGGAGCCTTTACCGGATGAAGGACCTGAGCCGGGTTCTCAATGGGGTTTAATTTTTGATGGAGCTATCAGCGCTCATGGAAAAGGAATAGGTGCAATTATTGTGACTCCTCATGGGTCTCATATCTCGTTTACTTCCAGATTAACATTCAAGTGTACCAATAATGAAGCCGAGTATGAAGCATGTATAATGGGCCTTGAAGAGGCAGTGGATTTAAGGATCAATAATTTGGATGTATTTGGTGATTCCGCTGGGGTAACCTACCAAATCACAGGAGAGTGGGTGACTCGTCAAGATAATTTGATCCCATACAGAGATTATGCAAGAAGACTGTTACCTTTCTTTGACAGAGTCGACTTTCACCATATCCCTCGTGATGAGAATAGGATGGCAGATGCATTGGCAACCCTGCCCTCCATGATTATGGTAAACTTTTGGAATGATTGTCCTCGGATTGATGTAAGACGTCTAGACAGACTTTCCTACATCTTTGCCATCGAAGATGTTAAAGACAGTAAACCTTGGTATCATGATATTGAAGTGTTTCTGTGAAAGCAAGAATATCCATTTGGAGCCTCTAACAAAGATAATAAGACATTGAGAAGGCTAGATGGCAATTTTCTCCTGTGTAATGATGTGCTGTACAAGTGAAACTTTGACACGATCTTGCTAAGATGTGTTGACAAGCGGGAAGCGGACATGTTAATGACGGAAATTCATGAAGGATCTTTTGGAACTCATGCCAACGGACATGATATGGCTAATAAACTCGTAAGAGCTGGTTATTATTGGATTATAATGGAATCCGACTGTTACAAGTTTGCTAAGAAATGTCACAAATGTCAGATTTACGCAAACAAGATTCATGTGCCACCAACTTTACTGAATGTTATTTCGTCTCCTTGGCCGTTCTCCATGTGGGGCATTGATTCGATTGGCATGATAGAACCAAAAGCATCTAATGGACACCACTTCATCCTAGTGGCAATTGACTATTTCACTAAGTGGGTCGAAGCAGCTTCTTACGCTAATGTGACTAGACATGTGGTTGTTAAGTTTATCAAGAATAAGCTCATCTGCAGATATGATGTGCCCAGCAAGATTATTACGAATAATGGGTCCAATTTGAGCAATAGAATAATGAAAGAACTGTGTGAAGAATTCAAGATTGAGCATCATAATTCTTCTCCTTACAGGCCGAAGATGAATGGGGCTGTTGAAGCTGGCAACAAGAATATTAAGAAGATAGTTCAGAAGATGGTTGTTATGTACAAGGACTAGCATGAGATGCTCCCCTTTGCTCTACATGGATATCGTACTTCGATACACACGTCAACTAGGGCAACTCCATTTTCACTTGTTTACGATATGGAAGTTGTACTCCCGGTAGAAGTCGAGATTCTTTCTATGAGAATTTTGATGGAAGTGAAGCTATTAGAGGCTGAATGGTGCCAAAGCGGATATGATCAACTGAGCCTAATTTAAGAAAAGAGAATGACGACACTGTGCCATGGTCAGTTATATCAACAGAGAATGAAGAAGGCGTTCGACAAGAAGGTTTGACCCTGTGAATTCAAGGAAGGCGACCTTGTGCTCAAGAAGATTCAGTCATTTCTCACTGATACCAGAGGAAAGTGGGCTCCGAACTATGATGGTTCGTATATGGTGAAGAAGGTTTTCTCCAGAGGTGCTTTGATGTTAGCAACCATGGACGGAGAAGATATCACTTGCCCAGTGAATGTAGATGCTATTAAGAAGTATTTTGCTTAGAACCTAGGAAGTTCAAGTTGACCTAGGGAGAAACGGGTTATTATTCCCCTGATGTAATCACTATTATTATTTTCTAACATTGTAATATTGGAGTCATTCCTTTTTGCTGACTACCATTCAATATAAAATCTGCTTTTCTTTTCAACGATTTCTCTTTTTTTTTACTTGCGCGATAAACGTTTTATTTCGATAACAAAGTTCTAGGAAGAGTTTAAAACCTTTTCAAACTTATTGTTTTACTTGATATATGAATAATGAATGGACGTTCATGGATGTTTATTTCATTCATGGAAATACCGAATTCTGATTCCTGTACAAGACAGATGACGATTGTTCCGATGAAGCAGATATTTATTTTATCCTGTGTATTTATTCAAGACGAAGTCTGAAATTTGTTCCCCAGAGGAAATTCTAGAGCAAGCTTATATCCTCCAGGTGATATTTGATATGTGAAGATTTGGTTTGAGTGCCCTTCACCTGAGATGCTTATTTCATCTCCGGTTTCCTCTGTTCGTTTGTTTTGTCAGCATAGGCATACGCATATCATATAGATAGATGGCATGGCATACGCATTTTGCATCTTTGTGTTTGTTTGTTCCATCACTTTGGCTGTGTTTACCCCCAAGTGACTGGGTGTGTCTTCTACTTCCAAGTAGAGTTGTCAGCCCTAGGCAGAAAGAGCGCAATATTTCTATTTCCCCATAGAGCTCGTTCCTCGTGGAAGACGGTTGTTTTAGTTGAATCCTATTTGAGTTCATACCTCGATGGTTGAGTCTTGATTGAAAGTTTCTCTTCAGTTATTTCCTGAATTGAACTTTGGTCTCCGACAATCACTTTTTTTTGGATATCTCTAGGCTTCTGAATCTAGACTGAGTGTGCATTTATTTTGCACTTGGCTCCTCAGGAAGAATCTTTATAAAGATCATCATTGAAGACAAATATTTCTCCAACAATATTGCAAGATTTTCTCAACAATCTATATCTGGATTACAAGCGACCTCTTTATTTGAGCAACTCATTTTGATCAGGTTTTCTATTAAGACGACAAATGGCAGTCTCCTCAAGACAGTTTGTCCGTCCTTAGTGATTTTATCAAGATTATCAACTCGTCAAATGGCATCTCTTTGGAAACCCGTTAGAGAAGTTTGTCGAAGACTTTACAAATATCTCTCGTCATTTGAGAATTTGCACTTCAAGAGTTCCATACATTCTACAGCTACAACAAAGACACTCTTCAGGAATGTATTCCCCAGTGAGTCTGTTACACAAGTCTAAATCCCATCAAACGACACCTCTCCCGAGAAGTTTTGTGAAGTTTATTATTTGAGAAGACACATATTGCAAATCAACCAGCTTATATCTCTTCTGAAGATTCCCGGTGAAGTTTTACAATCTCCAGTACATTATGGATTACTGCTGAAGTGCTTAATCTCCAGTAAAATTCCAATTCCCTGTGAAGATGCTCTCACGAGTATTCATTATTCCAGGAAGAAACTGAGACCCATTCATGGCATACAAACCTTGAAGCGTGGGGAGGTTTATTGTTTACTCTTCTCGAGTAAAAGAAGAAACTGAGACCCGTTCTTGGCATACAACCTTGAAGCGTTGGGGAGGTTTATTTTTACCCTTTTCAAGTAAAAGAAGAAACTGAGACCCGTTCATGGCATACAAACCTTGAAGCGTGGGGAGGTTTATTTTACCCTTTTCAAGTGGAATGCTTGATTAAAGAAGAAACTAAGACCCGTTCATGGCATGCAAACCTTGAAGCGTGGAGAGGTTTATTTGACCCTTTTCAAGTGGAATGCTTGGTTAAAGAAGAAACTGAGACCCGTTCATGGCATACAAACCTTGAAGCATGGGGAGGTTTATTTTTACCCTTTTCAAATGCATTACTCAATTAAAGAAAAAGCTGAATTATGTATCGATCAGGAAAGTTCATTTTGGTTATTACCGTTGTTTGGGCTACCACGCATTGGTAGTAAATTACCCTACGATTTCAAGTTTCTCGCCTGTTATCGAAGTCACCATATTCTTGGTGGTATGTGCTATATATTTATTTTGTTGGAGATTCACCAACGATGACTTGTTTGTTTCATCCTTAGTGGAGTCGGATCTTTCCCCCGTGGAGTCTCGCTTTGTTGAGCCTGTTTTTTTCGTTGTTCCTGTGTTTCTCGCATGCTGTGTCTAGTTTCTACCCCTTGTGGCATCATGTCTCCACAAGACTCTCTGTCTTGCATTTTCATATCACTGCATATCATATCACTGCATATCATATGCATTTGGTGGTATCTTATGGCCAAAAATTTGTGCAACGTTTGTATTTAAGTCCCTTCTATCGCGTTGAGACAAAGATTTCAATCTCCATATCTCCTGATAGAAGAAACTTAAATAGGGGCATCTGTCACACCCTAATTTTTGACTTTAAGATGCCACCTCTTTGTGTGTTTCATACGTTATTTAGCTTTATACTTTCGTATTTGTTTTTATTGCGACTAACCAGTTTGTGCAGGTATGTCAAGTTTAGTGATATTGTTTCTCTCAATTTAAGTGTCACAGGCCGTCTCTAGATCATTTCTTTAGAAGGCGCTTTGTCACTATTAAGATTGGTTAAGGTTACAAGGTCACAGGACATCATTTCCAAAAAAGAGCATAATTGTTTATAATTTGAATTTTATGATCTCCCTAGATTTTGCAGTGATATTTTGGTCCTTGCTACAAGGGGTTAAGCTCTGATTATTTTGAAGTTTTCAATTCCCATCTTAAGCCGTTTTAATTCTTAAAGTCAAGTTCGTGGTGGAAATGGGGTGCTTTAGGCATGTTTGGTTTGACTTCTCAAGATTTGGCCAGACAGTTTCATTTTGTTTAAATTTCTTAAGACATAGAGGATGGACTTTTGGTTGCGAGTGTTTGAGTTCCTTTGGTTCAACGGTGTGCATTTGATATCAAGTTCATAATCAAGTTTGAATTACAAGACAAATCTTTATTATAACCAACTTGGCTTACATTATTTACAAGATACATTTGGATACAGAGGTTACTATTATTGGATTTTTTCGGTTACATCAAGTTTCCTAAACTAAATCCTAATGATATCCTAAAGTTCAAAGACCTTCAAGATTTTGTCTTCATCTTTGCTATCTTCTGTCCCTGCAAAACAATGAAAAACAGTTAGTAAAGGAATTTTGAAAAAGAGAAAGGACATTGTTTTTCATACAACCCTCAGATTAAGTATCATCATCGGGAAAAAGAGGGAAGGGCAACAATTGAGATGCCACCGACTTCCGGTTAAAGAAAAATGGACAGAACAATAGCGACAATTTTCAACAGGTTCAGACCAACGTCATCTTCACCATTTTTCTTCCAACGGCATCAAGCAGCAAAATCAAGGCAACCTTTCTTCTTTTGAAGAACTAAAAATTGAATTTTCGCAAAAAAAGAAAGGAAGAGACACGGTCAAGCTTTTCCAGCACATCCAAAGATCCAAAAGTTTCCAAAACCAACATCGAAGCATATCACGAATTTGGATATCATCATTAAAATAACATCAAATCCAAAAAATTGAAAAGTTTCCAAAGTGAACCCAGATCCGAAAATGGACAGCACAACAACCGTAACATAATCAAAACGAATCCACGACCATCAAAGCCAACATATCCGAAATCTTCAAAAACTGGCATAACAAATCAAAACGAAAATGGAAAAGTTTTAAGATTTATCGAAATTTTCCAAATCAATATCAGACAGTATCAAGCCAGAAGAAGAAATTTTCTTAAGGCCTTTATTTCTAAGAGTTTCAAATCCGGTTATATAAAGAGAGGAAGAATAACTCAAAGGCTCAGAGCACTTAAACTCATCCTCGCCCAAGAAAACCAAAATCACGAAAAATCTCAAAAAAACCGTAAGCCGAAAAAACCAGCCGCGTAAAGCTTCAAAGCCATCATCATGAAAACCCAACAATCATCAACAAACACATTCACGAAAGCAAACTCAGATCACCAAACAACCAGCCGCCAAGACTCAGAACCACGAAGGATACTCTTCGCGTTCATCATTGTCCACCAAACCGTCACATCTTTGGGTAAAAACCACTAACCCCTTGTTGTTTTTTCCATCTGTTATGCTTGTTTCTTGTCAAACAGAAGAAGAAAGGAATGGCAAGCGAAGAAAATGAGAGAAAGAAGCAAAGAGAGGAGGAAAATCACCATGCAAAGAGGAGAGAGTTTTGGGGAGAAGAAATAAAATGAGAAGAATGGAGAGGAAGAGAAGCCGGCAGCGTCTTGAGAGAAGAGAGAAAGAGAGTGTTAGTTTTTTGGGTTTTGTTTTAAGTTTTGTTTTTATATTCTGATGTAATCATGTACACATGCACACACGATGATACGATGCACCCTCACACGCATCGTCACTCATCTCTCATTTGATCTCATCGCACAATCCACACGCGACACCCCATGACGCACCCTCGCCAGCCTACCCACACCAGAGTCGTCCGCCCCTTTTTAACTTTCCATTTTCCTTTTTTTTTAAATTATGTTATATTAATTAATCATTAATTTAATTGTAATTTAAAAAAACTTAATAATAACCATTTATTTAATAAACCATTAATGTGTTTTTTATTTAACCAATTAAATCTTTTTATTTTTAATTAAATAACTTAATCTAATATTTTATAATTAAACTTTTTAATAAAACAACTTATAAATCTTTTTCTAAATTAACTCTTTTGAAAAATAACTCTCTTATTTAAATTACCCTTTTTTTTAATCAACTTTTCTCTAAATAATCTAATCTTATTCTATTTTACTTTATTTATTCATCAACTTAATATCTTAATAATTGTTCAAAAACCTTTTTCTAAATAACTTGTATTTTAATAATAACAACATCCTTTTTATATAATAATAATAACTAAGCTTTTATTTAATAAATCCTTTTATTTAGAGTTACTAATTAGAATTTAATTAATTTATCACCTAAAACTTTTTACTAAAACTAATAAAATTAATTTAATTTTTCTTAAAATCAATCTCACCTATAACTTAATCAACGCGCTCCCGACTTCTATTCTCTCAACTCCGATTCGATTCGATTATTCACGATCCCGCGCTTGGCTTGTTTTAGCATTTATATCTGTTGTCGGATTTGTTCTATCTTTATCTTAATCATTATTTATTGTTCTCGCATTGCATGTCCAAAGGAAGAACCTACGCATGACCTAACAATTTGTGCGTATTGCACCTCATATGCATCATTACTCCCCGCTCGATCCTTGATCCTTTTTCAAGTCGATCAGCTTAGGCTTAGATCTCACCCCTTAAGGAGGACCTTTTTCTTTTATCTTTCAACATAGATAAACCATATTCAACTCAATCAACTTTTCTCCCTATAAGAGAATTAGACGTGAGTCATCTTGACCGTCGAGATATAATTCTCCTACCCAATAACGCAATCGTGAGATGTAGATCTTTTCCGCTTGAGAGAGATAGTGGCATACTCATCGATAAATCCGAGTTTTGAGCCCTTCTCTCAATATGATGCAAAGAACATCTCCTACAAGTTGTGGGGGCTAAGTCGAGTATTCTCCCTTAAGATGACGACTCGTCTTTTCTCCTAGAACTAATCAACAAACCTTATCCCTTTGGAACCTTGGCCATAATCAAGAAGTTCCTCAAACCCTTTTAGGGAAACTACAAATACTCTGATTCCACTCCCGTTAGGATATGCAGGCACAAAATGCGATTTCTTGGTGAGTATACTTAGAATTAAACCACTAGGTCTTTTACCCTTAAGCAGATAACCCTTAACAATAAACACATAAAACAGGAGGTTCCTGTAGAGTAATACAGAAACTTAGGATGCTAGCACCTTCCCTAAGTTTAACCAACCCTCAAACCTTTAGTTCTCTAGCTTTGCATTTGCGTTGCATCTTGGGTAATTCGATCTTTTTCCCTTCCTTTGGACAAATTAAAGACCGGTGGTGAACCAATGAATTAATATTCAAATTAATTAGTAATTTGACATCCAATTCTCACCACGACAGCTACCACAATAAATTAGATCGGATTGTTATTCTTAACATAATTAAAACAAATTGCTACCATGTTAGCGGTCATCGTAATTCAAATCAAGAAAAACAATATAATAAATTAAAATTAAAGCACAAGATGGCAAATGGGAACGGGAATTGGTAAGCGCATAAAAAGCGGATTGCCGCTATGCTAAACCATCAGATGCGTGTACAAAATCAAATCGCAATGATAATCAATAAAAAAATACCGCACATAAACCGATAAAACCAACCAATAGCTTGCTACACTTAACGTGATCATTGCATTATTGATCAAAATTGTGCGGATCTAAATTTATCAAAAAGAAATGCAAAGAAAAAGGAATTTTAAACGTGCTAAGAAAAAAACAACAATGTTTCTAACGCAAAAATGTGATCATCGCAACCGGATCGAACTAAACCTAAATGTCACGCATCATGCACACAAATATGCGAACATCGTATCGCCATAATTCAATCCAAACAATATAATCAAGACCAAAATAAGCAGTGACTTTATACACACACACACAGATATATATATATATATATATATATATATATATATATATATATATATATATATATATATATATATATATATATATATATATATATATATATATATATATATATATATATATATATATATATATATATATATATATATATATATATATATATATATATATATATATATATATATATATATATATATATATATATATATATATATATATATATATATATATATATATATATTAGTAACTGTACTAACAAATTGAAATAAAAAAGTCTCACGCTGTATATATGTTAGTAATAGTACTAATAACAAGTGAAAATTTTATGCTGTATATAAGTTAGTAGTAGTAAGCTAGTAAAAGAAAAGTTATTTATGCATAACAGTAAACAAATTATATGTGTAAGCTATAAAAACATGCTCATGTGACAGTACCGCTGCAGAAAGAACCAATGAGGATATAAACGAGAACAACTTAAAGAGAGTGTCAATCTCAAGAGAACGGTCGTGTGTGTTCTTTTTCTTTTCTGGTCTCTTCTTCTCTTTTCAGCAGCACCAATAATATATAGGGAACAAATTAAGGTTAACTCTAAATTGTCAATAATGTTCCTAATGCCCCTAATGCCTATTTTAAACCCCAAATTAAATAATTAGTTAAACTCAAAATTAAATAAACATTTAAAATAAAATTAACATTAAAACACTAATTATCCTATTTATTTACTATAAATATTTAGACAAAATGTAAAAATAATCGGAACCCAAATAAATAAAAGTCGGACACCCAAGTGCTAAAAAAAATAAACCGAATACACTAAAATGATCAGAGTGAAATATACTACTCAGAAAAATACAACGTTTTGTCAGATTTTAAAATAAATTTTGACCCATTAACATGCTCAAACTGATCAAAATGCGACGAAAAATCGTCAAAAAATTAAAACGAACACGTCAAGTTAAATTACGTGAAACGTAGATCGATATAAATGATGCATGCAAGCTCGATTTTAAAATTCTCCATCCACTAATTTTACGCACCGTTGAGATTCATTTTGACCGGTATGTCTGTAAATCCGAGAAATTATTCAAGTGACATTTTAGGCACCATGTGAGTTAAAATATGATCTTACCGAATGATCAAAATCTGAGATGGGCCAATGAAAAACGTATGTGATGCTGGGTGTGAAAGAGGAGGAGGGGGTGTACCTGCAAGGCACTCCGATGCTAAAGTAAGAAAACAAGCAAGAGAGCGAGCAAGTACAGAATATGTGTGTTTCTAAGTGAGAAATTGGATACCTGACCCTCTCAAATGAGAGTGTTTTTATAATTCTCCCAACGCTTGGCCATTGGTCCCTATTTTTGAGGTGAGATAAACATTTCCCGAAGAATAGATAACTACTAGAAATAGCCGATGGGATGGGCAGACGTGACCATAACTAGTCATTGGCAAGGGCATGGATGTAGTTATGGGCACAAGCCTCTTGGCTGTTTCTGGATGGTGGAACCGTGCATGACGGGAAGATACTGACGGGGAAAGGTGCCTCAGGCCAATGGCAGATTGGTCAGCCTCCCCTGTATGAGGGGCAAAAAGATAAGCTCTCCATTAAAGAGGTTGAACTTAGGCAATTGGGAAATTGTGGGAGCAGAAGTATATTGGGTCATGTCTAGCCATTGGTCCATTCCAGAACAGTATTCTCCTAAGTCGTTGCTACCAGGCACAGTAGTGATTACTTTAAGGATGGTCTACTTCACAGGCATAGTCGTCGTGCGCTCCCCTGTGTTCGGATGAACACTTGCCCGGGAACCATGAATGTTGGTGTCGGGGATCTGAAGAGCCCAACCGTTGATGGGATCTGAAGAGTGCGGATGCCACGTGTGCCTCGAGCCGTGTGCTACATTAAACGCATGATGATGGCTAGGCTAGGGTCATGATGATGCCCTACCCGCGCGTGCTCGTGCGTATGCCTGGAGTTTGCCTATAAATAGTGAGAGAGTCTGTTTGTTCAGAACTTTTTCTTCTCTCTCCTATTGTGCCCGTTTCTTCAACCGCTGTTCCCTGCCTTCAAGCCTGTTCCAACCACCGTACGACGTTCGACCAGAGACATTTTCGTTCCAGAACTTCTTCCTCGACGACGTAAGTGTATTAACTCTCTACTTATTCCTTGTTTTTCTGTTTTGATACCTTAGATTGCATGTGGTTAAGATTGAAATAACTTAGTTAGGGTGTATTTAGCGGTGTCTGTTGGTGGCAGACGGTGGCGCGGCCATCTATCCACTGTCGGTGGCGTAGTTGTTGTTTTTAGGATGGGTAAGTTAGTAACCCATAGGTTTAGTTGATCCCGGGGTAGGGAAGATGTAACACCCATTTTAATTATTTAGTCATTTTATTATTATTTTAAAAATTATACATTGGTGTGTCCTTTGGTGGGGGTGTATTTGGTGATGTTTGGTGGGTGTCCCTAATGTGGGAGGACTATTGGTGGTATTTTGGTGTGAAATATAATAATATAAAAATAATAGTAACATTGGTGAGGGTGTTATTATTATTATTATTATTATATTTATTATATTTGTTAATATTATTAATATTATTATTATTTTGGTGAATAATGATATTATTATTATTATTATTATTATTATTATTATTATTATTATTATTATTATTATTATATTTATTATATTTGTTAATATTATTAATATTATTATTATTTTGGTGAAATAATGATATTATTATTATTATTATTATTATTATTATTATATTTATTATATTTGTTAATATTATTAATATTATTATTATTATTTTGGTGAAATAATGATATTATTATTATTATTATTATTATTATTATTATTATTATTATTATTATTATTATTATTATATTTATTATATTTTTTAATATTATTAATATTATTATTATTTTGGTGAAATAATGATATTATTATTATTATTATTATTATTATTATTATTATTATTATATTTATTATATTTGTTAATACTATTAATATTATTATTATTATTTTGGTGAAATAATGGTATTAGTATTATTATTATTATATTTATTATATTTTTTAATATTATTAATATTATTATTATTTTGGTGAAATAATGATATTATTATTATTATTATTATTATTATATTTATTATATTTGTTAATATTATTAATATTATTATTATTATTTTGGTGAAATAATGATATTATTATTATTATTATTATTATTATTATTAATAATAATGAGTATTATTATTATTATTATGATTATTATTATTAGTATTAGTATTATAATATTATTAGTATTAATAATAATATTGTATTATTTTATTAAGTTATTTTATTAATTGGGATTAGATTTAATAAAGAAAATAGAATGTGAAGGGGTGAGGAGAGTGGTGCGATACATTTTAGAAATTGAGAAAAAGGGCGATAGAAAAGAGAGAAGAGAAAAGGACGAAAGAAAGGAAAAAGAGCGAAGGAAAAAGGGAACGAAGAACGGAAGAGAAAAGGGGAAGGCCAAGAGACCAATTCTAGGAGGATTTCTATCGATCAACCAATTGATAAGGTAAGGGGAAGAAATTTGATTGAGAATGGTTTATACATGTATAGGGTAGAGGGGATTCCTTAACCCCGTAGGAATTTATCGTTATATAAAGTTTTATATTGGCATGCTATGATTATTATTGATGTTGGGGGATTGATGAATGCTGATGATGCATTTTGGTGTATATATATATATATATGGTGATGATAGTAACTGTAATGTTGATCCATTTTGTTGGATTGTTGATGTTACTGTAGTATTGATCCATTTTGTTGGATTGTTGATGTTACTGTAGTGTTGATAGTAACTAGGAATATAAAGCTGATGAGATTCTGTGTTGTTACCGTAGTGTTGGCAATGACCATGATTATAGCTTTGGGAAAGTTATGTGTTGTTTCCCTATAGTCTTGTTAACGACTATGGTTAGGACCTTGGTGAGATTCAGAGTGACTCTGAAGTGTCGGTAATGTACCATAATGTCGGTTCTAGAGTAGAAATTATAGGATAATTGGCAAGTATAATATCTATTGGCATGTTTGTGATTGTGGATTGATGTTGATGAATTGTTGATTTTGGTGTATAGGCTGAGGTGTTGGTTTAGGGAGGTTCTGAGTAACCTCAGAGACTTTTGGTGAGATGTCTGAATTGGTCTCGTGTGATCCTTCTAGCCTTGTTGTAGTGTGAAAATGATGAGTATGGGATATAACTTGTGTACTTTGTGATAGTACGCATTTCCCTTAATATTGTTGGTGAACAATTAGTTGATGTATATGTGTGTAGTGATCAGTAGGATCGTGTATTTCCCGAGCGGTGAGATGTGTTTATATTTGGTGTTAGAAAGTGAGACTACTCACTGTGTGATTGAATTATATGATGTTGGTGTATGTTATATCTATACATATGCATTGATGTATGATGATATGATCAGGAGGATCGTGTGCACTTAGTGTGCCAGAATGTAATAGTTATGCATTGGTGTCTTGCATATCATGGTGTTTTGGTGGGATGAATCATGTCTCAGGAGGAGCGTAAGTGATTCATCCGTACTCCTTTGTGGAGAATGGTGGGGGGATAGATCATGTCTCAGGAGGAGCGTAAGTGATCTATCCAGGTTCGATTGAATGAACCAATGAGTCGGTACTGTATGCATGGTGTTGTGTTGCATAATTGCATTATAATATGTTATATTGTAATTTGAACAGTAGGTTCGTTATATGGTATTGTTGGGGTGAATAATTGATGTGATGGTGTGTTTTACTGCCTTATTTACATGTATTACGTTACCATTATATTTTTGATCATGATTTCTCACCCCTTTGTTGTTGTTGTGGTCTGTGCTTCTTCGGAAGTACAGATAATCCAGGTACTTAGCTAGCTTGGATTATGGTGTGACAGTCGAGTCTAGGATGCTCTGATACGTAGCACGGGACTTGGGCGTTTTTTATTTACTTTATGAAGAACTTATATTTTATTTTCCTGTGAAACATATCAAACCTTTATTGGATTTTATTATTTAATATTCCGCTGTATTGGAGAAAACCCTTTTTTATAAGGAAACGTTGTTTTCATGTGATATCCCACATGGGAAATTGGAACTCTGATTTTGTTTATTTATAATGTTTATTAATTTAATTGATTTTGGGAAGTGGGGTGTTACAATTGGTATCAGAGCAGGTCGGTCGGTCCGGCCAGTGTTGTTGAGTCTGTCCTTTATGATGTAGTTGAATATCTTTTAACCTGGTGTTGTTCTTTTTGAGAAGTATGGCAGGAAGGAACGATGCTGCATTGGCTGCTGCTATGCAAGCAATGGGGCAGGTGGTTGCTAATCAGAATCAAACTGCAGATGCCCAATTCAGGAGTTTGGCGCAGTTTCGGAGCAACAAGCCGCCCACGTTCAAAGAAGGAGTTTTGGATCCTGAAGCTGCTCAGAAGTGGCTGAAGGCAATTGAAAAGATCTTCAGAACGATGGAATGTACTGATGAGCAGAAGGTGAGGTTTGGTACTCACATGTTAGAAGGTGAGGCTGAAGCCTGGTGGGACAATAGTCGCCAAAGATTGGAAGCTGCTGGAACCGCCATTACTTGGGAGGTGGTTCGGAAAGGTTTTCTGGAGAAGTATTTCCCGGAAGATATCCGAAGCGCTAAGGAGATTGAATTCCTAGAGCTGAAACAGGGTAGTATGACTGTAGCAGAGTATGCTGCTAAGTTTGAGGAGCTGGTGCAGTATTGTCCCCACTATAATGTGGAGGGGGCAATGACTTCTAAGTGCTTAAAGTTTGAGAATGGACTGCGTCCAGAGATTAAGTTGGGGATTGCTTGTCAGAAGATCAGGAGCTATCCTGAGCTGGTAAGCAGAAGCAGGATTTATGATAACGATAATCGAGCAAGGATTGCACACTACAAAGCTGTTAATGACCGTAAGGGTAAGCAGAAGTTTAGTGGTACTCCTTATAGTGTTGCTGCTGATAAGGGAAAACGTAAAGCCGTTGTTGATAAGAAGTCTAGAGATGGGAGAGCATCTGCTGAAGGGAAATGTTTTCGGTGCGGTGGTATGGGACACCGTGCTAATGATTGTCCTAATGAAGCCAAGAAATGTTTTAAGTGCGGGAAACCAGGTCATGTGATAGTTGACTGCAGAGCAACTATACCGACCTGTTATAACTGTGGTGAGAAGGGTCATATCAGTACACATTGTGAGAAGCCGAAGAAGCCTCAAACGTCTCCGGCTGGTGGAAAAGTGTTTTCCTTGGCAGGAACTCAAGCTGCCAGTGATGAGCGTGTTATCAGAGGTACTTGTATTATCAATAATATTCCTTTGATTGCTATTATTGATACGGGTGCAACGCACTCGTTTATTTCTGTAGATTGTGTGAAGAGGATAGGTTTGGTGCCGTCCACTCTGGAGAGACGGATGACTATTGAGACACCCTCTATAGGTTCAGTGACTACTTCTTTGGTATGCCTGAAGTGTACGCTGACTATTTTCGGTAGAGAATTTGGAGTTGATCTGATTTGTCTACCACTTGGTAAGTTGGATGTTATTCTGGGTATGAACTGGTTAGAGTTCAACCGAGTCTACATCGACTGTTTTCGGAAGGAATTGTTGTTCTTGACCCTTGAAGAGGAAGCTTTAGCAAGTTCTTTGTCTAATAAATAATTGAGGGCCTTGTTGGAAGATGAAACTAGAGTGTTTGCTTTATTTGCAACATTATCGGGGGATAGCAAAGTGTCAATAGAGGAAGTAGCCGTGGCGAATGAATTTCCGGAAGTGTTTCCTGACGACATTACGGAATTGCCTCCGACGCGAGAAGTGGAATTTGGTATTCATCTTGTTCCTGGTACGAGGCTTATTTCTATGGCGCCGTACAGGATGTCTGCAGTGGAATTGGCTGAGTTGAAGTCTCAGATTGGAGAATTGTTGGATAGGAAGTTTATTAGGCCAAGTGTATCGCCGTGGGGAGCTCCAGTGTTATTGGTGAAGAAGAAGGATGGTAGTATGCGTTTGTGCATCGATTACTGTCAATTGAATAAAGTGACTATTAAGAATAAGTATCCTCTACCTAGGATTGATGACTTGATGGAACAGCTGGTGGGAGCTCGTGTATTTAGTAAGATCGACTTAAGATCGGGTTATCATCAGATAAGAGTAAAAGAAGGTGATGTTCAGAAGACTGCCTTTAGGACTCGATATGGACATTACGAATATGCTGTAATGCCGTTTGGAGTGACTAATGCGCCGGGAGTATTTATGGAGTATATGAACAGAATTTTCCATTCTTATTTGGATCAGTTCATTGTAGTGTTTATTGATGATATATTAATTTATTCTAAATCTGATGAAGAGCATGCAGGACATCTGAGAATTGCCTTGCAAGTGTTGAAGGAAAATAAATTATTTGCTAAACTGTCAAAGTGTGACTTTTGGTTGAAGAAAGTAAGTTTCTTGAGGCATGTAATATCTGAAGATGGAATAGCGGTGGATCCGTCAAAAGTAAGTGCAGTATTGCAGTGGGAACCGCCGAAGACAGCGACAGAGATTAAAAGCTTTTTGGGGTTAGCCGGTTATTACCGCAGGTTTATTGAAGGGTTCTCTAATTTGGCATTGCCATTAACTCAGTTGACGAGAAAGAACCAAGTTTTTGTATGGGATGCTGCTTGTGAAGAAAGTTTTGAAGAGTTGAAAAAGAGATTGACTACGGCACCGGTGTTAGTGTTACCGACTCCGAGTGAACCGTTTGTGGTGTACTGTGATGCGTCTAAGATGGGATTAGGCGGGGTTCTGATGCAGAATGGTAAAGTAGTAGCATATGCATCGCGGCAATTGAGAGTGCATGAGCGAAATTATCCGACTCATGATCTTGAATTAGCTGCGGTTGTTTTTGTGTTGAAAATCTGGAGACATTATTTATATGGTTCAAGATTTGAAGTGTTTAATGATCATAAGAGTCTGAGATACCTGTTTGATCAGAAAGAGCTGAATATGAGGCAGAGAAGATGGTTGGAATTTTTGAAGGATTATGACTTCAGTTTGAGTTATCATCCAGGAAAGGCCAATGTAGTGGCAGATGCTTTGAGTAGGAAAGCAATTCATATGGCAGCTCTGATGGTGAAAGAAATTGAGTTAATTGAACAGTTTAGAGATTTGAGCATAGTTTGTGAGACTACTGCAGATAGTGTAATGTTGGGTATGTTGCAGGTAAATAATGACTTCTTGGATATGATTAGAGAAAATCAGAAGTTGGATGTGAAATTGGTAGATTTGATGCCTGAAGTAGGAAGTGACTCCGATAGTGACTTTAAATTGGATAGTACAGGTGTGTTGAGATTTAGAGGTAGGATTTGTGTACCAGATGATGAAGAATTGAAAAAGTCAATTTTGAGCGAAGGACATCGTAGTAGCCTGAGTATTCATCCGGGAGCTACGAAAATGTATCATGATTTGAAGAAATTATTTTGGTGGTCTGGTATGAAAAGAGACATAGCTCAATTTGTGTATGCCTGTTTGACATGTCAGAAGTCTAAGGTGGAACACCAGAGACCTTCTGGATTTATGCAACCATTAGAGATTCCGGTTTGGAAATGGGATTGCATTACTATGGATTTTGTGTCAGGTTTGCCGAATATGGCGAGAGGTTTTGATGCTATATGGGTGATTGTGGATCGATTGACGAATTCTGCACACTTTGTGCCGCTCAATATTAGTTTTCCGTTAACGAAGCTGGCGGATATTTACATTCGGGTAATTGTGAAGTTGCATGGTGTTCCGTCTAGTATTGTGTCGGATAGAGATCCGCGGTTTACTTCGGAATTTTGGAAGAGCTTGCAGGAAGCTTTGGGAACTAAGTTGAAATTGAGTTCAGCTTATCATCCGCAAACTGATGGTCAGTCGGAGAGGACTATTCAGTCGCTTGAAGATTTGTTGAGAGCTTGTGTGTTAGAAAAGGCTGGTGCGTGGGATACTCATTTACCATTGATTGAGTTCACGTACAATAACAGTTACCATTCTAGTATCAGAATGGCACCGTTTGAAGCTTTGTATGGGAGGAGGTGTAAGACTCCTCTGTGTTGGTATGAAACTGGTGAGAATATGGTGCTTGGACCAGAAATTGTACAGCAGACTATTGAGACAATTCAAATGATTCGTGAGAAAATGAAAGTGTCTTAGAGTAGGCAGAAAAGTTATCATGATAATTGGAGGAAAGAGTTGGAATTCTGTGTAGGTGATCACGTATTCCTAAGAGTTAATCCGATGACTGGTGTGGGTCGTGCATTGAAGTCCAAGAAGCTGGATCCTAAGTTCATTGGACCTTATGAGATTTTGCAGAGAATTGGTGCTGTGGCTTATAGGGTGGCGTTGCCGCCTGAGTTGTCAAACTTACATAATGTGTTTCATGTGTCGCAATTGCGAAAGTATGTTTCTGATCCATCTCATGTGATTCAGAGAGATGATGTTCAGATTCGGGAGAATCTTACTGTTGAGACGATGCCGTTGAGGATCGAGGACCGTAAGATGAAACAGCTCCGAGGGAAGGAAATACCTTTGGTGAAGGTAGCGTGGGGAGGTGCTGCAGGAGGCAGTGTGACCTGGGAGTTGGAAAACAGGATGCGAGAAGCGTATCCGGAGCTATTTCCATCAGGTAATTTTCGAGGACGAAAATAATTAAAGTGGGGAGAGTTGTAACACCCATTTTAATTATTTAGTCATTTTATTATTATTTTAAAAATTATACGTTGGTGTGTCCTTTGGTGGGGGTGTATTTGGTGATGTTTGGTGGGTGTCCCTAATGTGGGAGGACTATTGGTGATATTTTAGTGTGAAATATAATAATATAAAAATAATAGTAACATTGGTGGGGGTGTTATTATTATTATTATATTTATTATATTTGTTAATATTATTAATATTATTATTATTTTGGTGAAATAATGATATTATTATTATTATTATTATTATTATTATTATTATTATTATTATTATTATTATTATTATATTTATTATATTTGTTAATACTATTAATATTATTATTATTATTTTGGTGAAATAATGATATTAGTATTATTATTATTATTATTATATTTATTATATTTGTTAATATTATTAATATTATTATTATTTTGGTGAAATAATGATATTATTATTATTATTATTATTATTATTATTATATTTATTATATTTTTTAATATTATTAATATTATTATTATTATTTTGGTGAAATAATGATATTATTATTATTATTATTATTATTATTATTATTATTAATGAGTATTATTATTATTATGATTATTATTATTATTAGTATTATAATATTATTAGTATTAATAATAATATTGTATTATTTTATTAAGTTATTTTATTAATTGGGATTAGATTTAATAAAGAAAATAGAATGTGAAGGGGTGGGGAGAGTGGTGCGATACATTTTAGAAATTGAGAAAAAGGGCGATAGAAAATAGAGAAGAGAAAAGGACGAAAGAAAGGAAAAAGAGCGGAGGAAAAAGGGAACGGAGAACGGAAGAGAAAAGGGGAAGGCCAAGAGACCAATTCTAGGAGGATTCCTATCGATCAACCAATTGATAAGGTAAGGGGGAGAAATTTGATTGGGAATGGTTTATACATGTATAGGGTAGAGGGGATTCCTTAATCCCGTAGGAATTTATCGTTATATAAAATTTTATATTGGCATGCTATGATTATTGTTGATGTTGGGGGATTGATGAATGCTGATGATGCATTTTGGTGTATATATATATATATATGGTGATGATAGTAACTGTAATGTTGATCCATTTTGTTGGATTGTTGATGTTACTGTAGTATTGATCCATTTTGTTGGATTTTTGATGTTACTGTAGTGTTGATAGTAACTAGGAATATAAAGCTAATGCGATTCTGTGTTGTTACCGTAGTGTTGGCAATGACCATGATTATAGCTTTGGGAAAGTTATGTGTTGTTTCCCTATAGTCTTGTTAACGACTATGGTTAGGAACTTGGTGAGATTCAGAGTGACTCTGAAGTGTCGGTAATGTACCATAATGTCGGTTCTAGAGTAGAAATTATAGGATAATTGGTAAGTATAATATCTATTGGCATGTTTGTGATTGTGGATTGATGTTGATGAATTGTTGATTTTGGTGTATAGGCTGAGGTGTTGGTTTAGGGAGGTTCTGAGTAACCTCAGAGACTTTTGGTGAGATGTCTGAATTGGTCTCGTGTGATCCTTCTAGCCTTGCTGTAGTGTGAAAATGATGAGTATGGGATATAACTTGTGTACTTGGTGATAGTACGCGTTTCCCTTAATATTGTTGGTGAACAATTAGTTGATGTATATGTGTGTAGTGATCAGTAGGATCGTGTATTTCCCGAGCGGTGAGATGTGTTTATATTTGGTGTTAGAAAGTGAGACTACTCACTGTGTGATTGAATTATATGATGTTGGTGTATGTTATATCTATACATATGCATTGATGTATGATGATATGATCAGGAGGATCGTGTGCACTTAGTGTGCCAGAATGTAATAGTTATGCATTGGTGTCTTGCATATCATGGTGTTTTGGTGGGATGAATCATGTCTCAGGAGGAGCGTAAGTGATTCATCCGTACTCCTTTGTGGAGAATGGTGGGGGGATAGATCATGTCTCAGGAGGAGCGTAAGTGATCTATCCAGGTTCGATTGAATGAACCAATGAGTCGGTACCGCATGCATGGTGTTGTGTTGCATAATTGCATTATAATATGTTATATTGTAATTTGAACAATAGGTTCGTTATATGGTATTGTTGGGGTGAATAATTGATGTGATGGTGTGTTTTACTGCCTTATTTACATGCATTACGTTACCATTATATTTTTGATCATGATTTCTCACCCCTTTGTTGTTGTTGTGGTCTGTGCTTCTTCGGAAGTACAGATAATCCAGGTACTTAGCTAGCTTGGATTATTGTGTGACAGTCGAGTCTAGGATGCTCTGATACGTAGCACGGGACTTGGGCGTTTTTTATTTACTTTATGAAGAACTTATATTTTATTTTCCTGTGAAATGTATTAAACCTTTATTGGATTTTATTATTTAATATTCCGCTGTATTGGAGAAAACCCTTTTTATAAGGAAACGTTGTTTTCATGTGATATTCCACTTGGGAAATTGGAACTCTAATTTTGTTTATTTATAATGTTTATTAATTTAATTGATTTTGGGAAGTGGGGTGTTACAGAAGACACGGTGGTGTCGCTGCTAAGGTGACATGGATTCCAATGGTTCCCTCGTGGGATCACTGGGTTTTATGACCGGGGACTATCCCCGGTTGCGTTAGGTAGAGCTATTGGGCACCTTCCCCATTTGTTTAGATGTGCCATTTGAGTAGGGCTTAGGTCGAGGATTTTTTTCCTTGGCCCTTTGCGCGCCCTTTCATTTGACTAGTAGTGGAAGGATGGATTTGATTTTGCCATCGAATTCACTATTTTCCTCTACTGTTCATGTAAAAGGGATGTCGTGTAGGGCCGAAGAAGAAGAGCATCTTAGAGATTTGTTCGAGGATAGCTCCTCAGAGGATACAGAGACAGAAGATGGTTCCTCGTCTCCTAAGGCCATAGGGACCTCTGCTGCGTTATCGTTGGTGGATGAGTGGACGGTGGCCGAGCCCATGGAGTACGCATATCCTTTTTCTTCTTACACTGGGGACGTATTCACCACAGTGGGACCAGAGGGAGAATGAAGGGTCCACTTTCCTTTAGAAGATGATTGGATTTTCTCGGCGTACGGGGAGCGGTTTCCTATGTACGAGTATGTATTCAAAGAGATAGGGTTGAGATTCCTCTTTACAGATTTTCAGCGTGTTGTCTTCGTGCATCTTGATCTGGTGCCTTCTCAATTGCACCCAAACTCCATCGCCTTCATGCGGGCGTACGAGCTGGTGTGTGAGCATCTGCAAATCGGGGTCATCCTTCCTCTTTTCTTCACCATCTTTCACCTCCAACGGCATGTGTCGGGGAGAAATTTTGGCTGGGTTTCTTTGAAGCAAGGGAGGAAGCTATTCAAACCCTTCTTTTAACCTATCTAGGTGTTTAAGGAGAGATTCTACGTGATCGAATCAGTGTCGGAAAAGGCCACCGATTCAACTTTCGTATGGGAGGTCTCCACGAACAAGAACGGGGAGGATCTGATAGATGAGGAGGGCAAGATAGTTGCCCGGAGGCTGTTTAATTTTCCTTTCTGCTGGAGCGGGGCTTACTTTACCCGCTCAACTGATGAGTATATAGTTGCTCTTCATCAGCCGGTGGAGGATGATCAGGCCAGCTATGCCAAGCTGATGGCCTTTGTAGATGGCTTCCTTCCTGCCCAGTCCATGACTCACGTCGGGCAGATTTTGTACGAGGAGGACGGTGGGCTGCAGGTGGAAGCCCGATACATCAATACCAAAGAGCTCCTCGAGTGCAGCACTCGCAAGGAGGCTCTTGAGCTCCTGGGTAGTTCTCGCTTTCTTTTATTCTATCAGAGATGTTTTCCTTTCTTCGTGCTTACGTGTTTGTTATTTTTGTAGGTAAGATGCCTTCAGCGCAGGAAAGGATGATGAAACATGCCCAAGAGTGGCGCTGCTCTGGACAAGAGCTGTCTCGATCAGGGACATCGTCCTCAACTCCTCTGTCCACCCAGACATTGCCTTTGCCCGTGAGCTTGAGGCCTAAGCGTGCCTGTCCAAACGAGGTCGTGAACCTTAGCCGGGAGTCCACCAAAAGCAAGTACGATTTTCCCCTTGTTTTCACAATAGGAAATTCTTCGAGGGATCGTCTCTGTCCATTCCTCGGGAAGAATCTCCAAAGCTCGAGGAAATGGACCGTCCTAGTAAACGGGCCATCCTTGCCTAGGATGCCTCTGCTTTAATGAGGGTCCTGGAAAATGGCCTGGTGTATACTGAGGAGGGCTCTCCACTGGAGCTAGAGCTGAAGAGATCCCAGGTTGCATTGACAACTTTAGAGAGGGATGATATAGCTGCTAAGCTGAAGGCTGTCGAGGACCTGGTGGAGAAGTTGCAGATTGCAGCTGCCCCTGCTGAGGATGAGCCTGAAGAGACGAAGTAACTGATGACTCGCTCATAGCTGGTTGCTCGGTTTGTCTAGGCTGCTGATGAACTAGTGGCAATTGGCGAGGAGGCTTTCCAGAACGCAGTGGACCAGATAAAGGTGGTGAACCCGAGGGTCGAGCTGACTATGGAGGGCATATGATTCCTCTAAACGGTCAAAGATGGACAAATAGTCGTTCCGGAATTCCTCCAGTTTACCGAGGGCGGGGATGATCAGGGGCAGGCGTCGCACGAGGAAGTTCAACAAGAGGAGTAGTCTTATGCTTTGGCCTGCATGCCGTTTGATTATATGTATTTTTATTTTAATTTTATTATGTGGGGCGCGGTCCCCTTTTCATTGTACCATCCACAAATGCGGTCCTTTGTGGCCGTGTTAAATTATATGTACAAGTACGTAGTATGTTTGTATGTTTGTATTTTGCTGAATATTCTCTAAGTGTCCCACGCCGTTCAACATGGTCGTCAGAGGCATTTATTTATTTGCTATGTTTCGGGTATGCTTGATGGATGATGTTCGACAGTGCGGGGAATCGATCGATAAGCCTGGGTTGTTTTCGGGCAGGGTGAAGCTCAGGTCACGATCGTGGCCTGAGTCCGTGGTGTGAACTTCTCATCGTGAGCTGAGGGTTCTTTCGTTCATGGTACTATGGTTACGGCGGGCTCGGTCGAGGAACTGCCGTCGAGCATGGGTAGGTATCTTCGCCAAACCCTTTCTTAGATCCTTTTAGTGGTGCATCGCTTGTACCTGTGCGTGCAACCTTAGTCGGCCACTGTGCCCACCGTCTGGGCGAGACACATTGACAATGAGGGCCTTAGCTGTAATATTGTTTTAGATTTTTGGTGTTCCATGGTCGAGCTAATTCTTCCCCAGTTAGGTATTCTAGGTAGTAGGCCCCGTTCCCCGTCTTTTCTCTAACGCGGTAGGGTCCTTCCCAGTTTGCGGCGAGCTTGCCCTCTCGGGAATCTTTGTGATTCATTCTTAGGACGAGGTTGCCCACTTGGAAATCTCGTTGGATGACCTTGGCGTTGTGCCTAATCGTTATATTCTGCTTGAGTGAGGCTTCATGGAGGGCCGCCCCTGTCCGAACGTCTTCGATGAGTTCGAGTTCTTCCCTTAGGTCCTCGTTGTTTGTTTCTTCGACCAAAGGTGCTTCGATTCGTCTGGTTAGTACGTGGGTTCAATGGGGATCACCGCCTCTGTCCCGTATGCTAGGCGAAAGGGGATTCCCCGATTAACGAATGAGGTATGGTGTGATAGGCCCAGAGCATGTTGTATAGCTTCTCGACCCACTGCCTCTTTGTTTTTTCTAGTCTTTGTTTGAGACCCCGTAGGATTATTATGTTTGTTGCTTCGGCTTGCCCGTTAGTGTGAGGGTTCTCGACGAATGCAAAGTCTTTTTTAGTGCCTAGTTAAGCGAAGAACTCCTTGAATTTCCTGCCCATGAACTGTGTCCCGTTGTCTGTGACGACCGCTTAAGGAACGCCAAAACAGGCAAGGATGTTTCTCTTATAGAAACGAAGTATATTGTGGGCTGTTATCTTGGCCAGGGCTTCAACTTCTATCCACTTGGTGAAGTAATCCATGCCCAATATTAGGTATTTATTTTGGTTGGAGCCTATGACGAAGGGTCCCAGGATGTCCAGGCCCCACCTGGCGAAGGGCCACGGGAAGGACATCACCTTGAGCTCGTTGGGTGGTGCCAAGAGCATGTCCCCGTGCCGTTGGCATTTTTCGCATTTCTTCACATGTTCTTTCGCCTCGTTTTGTATGGTCGGCCAGTAGTAACCTACTCGCAAAGCTTTCCTCACGAGGGACCTCCCACTTATGTATTGGGCGTTGATCCTTTTGTGGATCTCACGTAAGACATGGGCGACCATCTCCTCATCGATGCATTTGAGGAGAGGTATGGAGAATCTTTGTCTGTATATTTTGTTCTCGACCAGAACGTAGGAGCACAACCTATGCCTTACTATGTTGGCCTCCTTTAGATCAGATGGTAGCTCGTTTTTAATGAGGTAGTTATATAGTGGGGTCATCCAGCAATGGTCGTTTCCGAAAACGTGCACGTCGAGTGTTGTGGATGATCTCTCGATGATGGTTCGTGGGAGTATCTCTTGGATGACAAATTTGTTTTCCCCTTTCTTCTTCGTGCTGGCTAGTTTTGATAGGATGTTAGCTCGTACGTTATGTTTGCGGGGAACGTGGTTTACTTCCACGGAGGAGAACTTTTCCATCTTTTCCTTGACCAAGGACAGGTAGTCGGACAAGTTATCATTCTTGACCTAGTATTCTCCCCAGACTTGGAGGGCCACTAGCTGAGAGTCAGTGCATATGATGACTTCGCCAGCTCCTAAATCTTCGGCAAGGCACAGACCAACCAAGAAGGCTTCGTACTCAGCTTGGTTGTTGGAGGTTGGAAAGGACAGCGTGAGTGAGACTTCGATGAGGATTCCCTCCTCGTTCTCTAGGATGACGTCTGCTTCACTACCCGCCGAGTTGGAGTTCCCGTCAATAAATATAACCCACCTGCGGGCACCCTCGTTAGGTTGGCCGGGCAATTTATTTCTGCTATGAAGTCAGCGAGTGCTTGAGCCTTCAGGCCTTTCTACTCTCACCAGATGTCAAACTCGGACAGCTCTAGCGACCATCTGAGCATCCTTCCGGCCATGTCTGGGCGGCCCAGTAGGTATGGTATAGGCTGGTCCGTGCGTACCACAATAGTGTGGGCCAGAAAATAGTGCCTTTGTCTCCTTGCATCATTGATAAGGGCGAGAGCCATATTCTTTATCTTTTGATACCGTAACTCTAGTGGTATCATAGTTAGGCATCCATTTTCCATGCAGCCATATTCTCCACGACGAAAGGGCCAGCATAGTTAGGAATCCATTTTCCACGCATATCCTTTTGTGTTGGTAAGATTTTTCTGAGCACAAGCTTGTTGCACCCCAAAATTTGCTCAACCTTTTCTTGCCTGATTTATGTTTCATTGCATTTCATTTGCATAGTTACATCATGTACATAGTTTAATCATTGGCATATCATAGCATAGCATGCCTCCAATAAGGGACCAGGGTGTCTATCAAGGGAAGAGCCTAGAAAGATGTGTTATCCAAGATGAGAAGTCGTCCAAGCCATCAAGAAGTGATTTGAAGTCTTGAGAAGTTTGAGTACCTACATGTGGGTTTTGCTCATATCTTGAGGAAATTTGGGAATAATCAGTGGGATGTGAAACATGGAATGTGGATTTGAGGTGTGTATGGATCTCATGGGATTCCTAGAGGGCCCTATTGAAGTTGAGACAAGTCATTGATTCAAGTATGAGAGCCACAGTTGAAGTGCAGTCAACTAGGGTTTCATCTGGGTCAACCCTAATTCAATTGTGCAAATTTGAGAGCGTCAAAGCCTACCTTGAGGTCATGGAATTCATGGATTGGTATGTTGATACATGTGTGGTGTTGTGCCAAGATTAAGCAAAGAATAATCAAGAATGTGGGAAGTTGCTAAATTAGGGTTTCAGTGTAAAATCCCCTATTTAGTGCTCAACTTCAAAGCCACATAAGTCAAAATAAAAGTTTCGAATGGATCTTTGGCCAACATGAAACTTGTAGAGCATCTCAATACCTTTAATTTGAGTACTAGAAGTCCTCAAGGGGATTTATAGAACCCAAGTTATGGTTCTTGCAAATTACAGGTCACTAGAGGACTATGAAATTTATCTGTGAAAGTCACTTGACTTTCAAGCAACTTTTTCCCTTCAAGGAGGTTTCAAATGGATTCTTGGCCAACATAAGAGTTGTAGATCTTGATCTTATATTTCCATAGAGTACTAGAAGTACTTGATAGGATTTGTAGAACTCTAGGTATGATGTTTGCAATCTAGGGGTATTTTGGGTATTGGTGATTATTGGTCATTTTCAAGCATGGGCCAAAATCTCCAACTTGCAAGCTTCAAATAGAAAATTGTTCAACATGAAACTTGTTCAAAATGATGTTTTGGGTGTAATCAAGTGGTCATGAGAGCTTGGATTGGCTTGTAACAAGAAGTTACTTGAAATGGTTTAAAAGGGAAGAAAAATAAGTCATTTAAAGGCCAAAAAATGGAATTCTTGGTTTTATGGTCAAACAAGTCCATGTTATATACCAAATTGATTAGAAAAGGAATTTTAAATACAATGACATTGTTACATTTTTGAATTGGGGTCTTTTTCACTCATTTCCATTTTGTTACATAAGGTTGAAGTCACACATCAATACATCACCATTGGATCAAAAACAAGGGAGATACCATAGCCATTCACTTCAAAATGTCATGACGAGAGAAATTCAAGTGAAACCAAGAGCTAGAATAGAGCAATGCATGACTGTTGCATATGAGATTTTCAAAGGGAATGAGATTTTCAATTTCTCATTCAGGTTGTTACAGAACTTTCTAGAGGTTTCTAACAACTTCTATATAGCATATGCATTGGATTCAGATCATTTTTTGGGAGGAATTGAGCAAGGAACCAGAGCAAGCCATTGAAAATTCTCAAGCTGCATCAAGAATCGGGTTTTGGAATTGAAGAGGATTCAAAGCAAATTGTCCATTGGAGTAGCTTGGGAAGTGATTCTTGAGTGATTCTGCAAAAGATTGGAGCTTGAATCGAGCATTTGCACCTTCTGTTCATCCATTTTTTCCAGGTTTGCAACTTTCATTTTTTAGCTTAGATTAGAGGAAATTGATTAGCATTTGATATGTGGATAGGTTATAGATGTTGCTTAGGTGGATTTAGGCACAAGAATTGGACAATTAGAGACCAAATTAGTGTGATGCCATTTTCTGTTGAAGCTTATATCTCCTTGTTCTTAAAGTTTTAATGGTGTTTGAATAGTTAGAATTGAAGCCTGAAGAATGTAGTTCATGCTAGGGTCTTTAATTTTAAGAATTGCAACGATCAAGATTTGGTGATTTTTCTGCAACTTCTATTGGGTTTGAGAATTGGGTGAGAATCAATGAATTTGGAGTTGATATTCGTGATCAGGAGAGAATTTCAACTGAGATAGGGTATTTAGTTGGCCTGATTGGTACACTTTGGGGTATGCCATGCCGGAGAAGACGGTGGTGCAAAGCTCAGGCCACCGTCTGAGTTTCTCCCTCCATTTTCAAATGTTTTGGGGACGATGACTCCCAACCCTAGGATCAGGCATTGACCTTGACTGAGAACCCCATCTAACGGCCATGACCGTGTTTCAAAACCTGAAGAGAGGGAGTTTAGATGAAACGCTCCGTTTTATTAAACGTTTTGGTTTGGGCTTAGTTGATTACTTGCTATCCACACCCCAGCTTGGGCCCAATTGGAGATATGAACTGGAATATGTTGCTATTCATCACGCCCTTTTTCCAATTTCCCTTTTATTTTCTGAGTTGTTTTAATATTGGTTTGGGCTTAGGCAGGTTTGATATGCGCACCCCCATTCTGGGCCCATCCTGGATTATAACTGAAATAAATTGCTATCTGACACGCAGGTTTTATCATTTTTAATTGTTTTTCTTTTATTCTCATTTTTGCATATAGTTAGAAAACAATTCACCATAAATAGAAGAATTAGTCTTTTTAATCTAGATTTTTTTTCCATGATTCCTTAGAGAGTGTATAATTTTATAGGATTAGTAGATTATTCATTCATGCATTTTATATTTTAATTGCATTTTTTGAAGTTTAGTTCATTTTATTTTGAATATGGTTGGTATGCTTTCTTGCTGATTTTGGTATGAATGATTGGTGATGACTTTTGAGTTGATTCTTTTTGGGATAAATATCTTAGATATGCATGTACCCCTAGTAATTTTCTCATAATTTTGTGAGAGAATTTTAGGCTAGTTTGAGTATTGAACATTAGGTGTTGTAGTTTTAGGGTTTTAAGATAGTACCCTTAGGTTTAGGGCATAGTTTTAGGTCCAAATGAATGGTTAACCCCATGGTTTGTGTATGGAGTGATTCTTAAGAGGTTTAGGAACCCTTAGAATTTTTTGTAGGATTTTAAAGTAACTTTTGGTATTTTAATTAGATTTAGTTTTAAGACTAACTTCTAGGTGTTTCTGATGAACTAATTTGGCTAGTTTGATTCAATAGTTCCCCTTAGATTAGGGTGGTGTTGCTTTTGAGTTTGGATGATCATGAAGACCAATTGAAGATGCTTTGGAGTGCTTGAAGGAGCTTGGACATGAAGATTTTCTCATCTGGTGGAGTGCTTGTCAGGAGCTTAGGAAAACTAGGGTTTTAGGAAGAGCATTAGACTAGTTTTGTTTCTTTCTTCAAACATGGAGTATATTGTTCATATCCATTCAATCCAATGACATAAAGTCCTTTTAAAGAAGTCACATCTCTCCTTTAGAGGGATGAATGGCATACTTTAAGAGTAGAACTTTGAGGATGCCATTCTTTACAGTGTTAAGATCTTAATGACTTCCCTTGGTTGTCACTGAGTTTCTTAACACTTCAACTGGATCCTGTTGAATGTTTATCCCTTGGAGGTGCTTGTTGAAGCTTGGTAAAGAGAAGGTTTAGGGCTTGTTGCAGCTGGTTTCTTGCTGAATCTTGGGTTTTGCTGTTGGTTGAAGATGAAGTTAGGAGCTTGTTGAAGCTGTTTACTGGTTGAAGTTTGTTAGGGTTTTGTTTGCTTGTTGAAGCTGGGAGCTTGTTGAAGCCTGTTGCTTGTTGAAGCTAGGAGCTTGTTGAAGCTTGGTGCTTGTTGAAGATTGAAAGTTTGTTGAAACTTGAAGATAGGAGCTATTCATGAAGATCAACTTGTTGCTGTCAGAGCTGGTGCTTGTGCTGTTTGCTGTAGGAGTTTGGTGCTGCTGCTTGGGCTGCCTCCTCTGCTTTGTTTTGTTTTCTGTATTGTTTGTTGGCTTGGGCATCTTGCCCCCTTAAGGTTTGAAGTGAATGTTGATTCACTTTGCCTGTTGTTTTCCCAGGTTCGAGGTTGAGCAGGACTCCTTTGCCTCGCTTGTATTGCTGCATTGCATGCATTTTACTGTATTTGCTTGCTTTCTTTTCCGTTTATCCCCTAGGATCTCTGATTTCCTCTGTGCAGGAGGGAATTATGACAGACATTAGGATTCTTATCCATGCATGACAACATTAGGTTAGTTTTTATTCCCTTTTCAACCCTAGGCTTTTTAGAGCTTCTTTCTCTTCTTATCTCAAAACCACTCAAAAACACAGTAATAAGGTTAATTGATGTCGTACGTTACGAGCCTTAAGCTATTCGAGAAAGGGTTGCTGGAGAGTTTCTTTCCAGTAGTCTGGCTGCTTAGTGTGGCACCCTTTGGGTGACATGCGACGTGGTCACTCTCAAATCATAGTCTCTAGTGCGTCAGAGATTGCAAACAAAGTAAAAAAAACACTTCTTTCGTAAAAGAGTCAAAACAAACATCAAAGTGTCATTTTTTGTCCGCTTGGACTCTTAATCAGGAAAAACCCTTTTTGAAGGTAATAAAAAACAGTCAGACAAACTTGTGTCTTCCGTAGCCCGAACTACGTTTGCTCTGATCTTTCATGCTGTATGAAAGTACGTAGGCACAAGATGCGATATCTTGGCGAGCAACCTTCCCCCCTTTAACCCGTATTTAGGCGAACTACATTGACTATGATTTCTCGTTCCAGACGGGAATACGTAGGCATAAAGTGCGATACTTTGCCGAGTCATTTTCTTTTCTTTTTAACCCAGACCTGTAGAGTAGATAGAATAACAATCCGTACTAGAAAACAAGCGTGGATCCCGTCGAGTACGGCGGACGTGAGGGGTGCTAATACCTTCCCCTTGCGTAATCGACTCCCGAATCCAGGACTTGGTTGCGTCGAACATTCCTTTCCCGTTTTGCATTAGGTTTACTCTGAGCGTTTCCTTTCCCTCCTTTAGGATAAATAACGCAAGGTGGCGACTCTTCTGTCATAGCCGGCGCCGATTTTCACAGTAGCGACAGCTGGCGACTCTGTTGGGGACTCCAACGGTTCCCTACGCGAGTCAATCCTAGCGCTTGTTTTCCCGTCGTGGGTTTTGTATGGATTTACTTTTCTGTATTTACCTTCAGCATTATATTATTGTTGTTATGCTGGGTAGGGGGTCAGATTGAGAGATAAGCCGGACCTGGGCTTGAGTGCACCTAGAATTAGTTGTGGAAAGTAGTGGGCGCGTGCATGCTTTGCATGTACTAGTGTCCTACAAAATCCATGCTCATACGAGGTTCTTCTGGTTGACTTCTTTTTCAACCCTTTGGGTTGAGGGGGTTGTTGGTTAGTTGGATTGTCGACTCTGGGGACCGATCAATTGGAAGTTGGCTAAGTGAGGCCTCTTCGGGACATGTTGATGCCACACCTTCTAGGTATCGTATCATCAGTCTTGAAAGTCTGTGACGCCAAAGACCACATAGGATGACGTACCTTGTGTCAGTTGATAGGACACCTACCTGTGAGAGAGATTGGGGCATGCAGGAAACTTGACCTCCAGACTACCCGGTATTCTTAATATTGGATCAGTATGTGTGGTTACTTGGGGTTCTTTATCAGGACAGTGTTAGGGGTCTGTTGAGACCAGGTTCAAGTAGTGTTATGGGTCTGTTGAGACCAGGTTCGAGCATTGTTATGGGTCTGTTGAGACCAGGTTGGAGCACTGTTATAGGTTTGTTGAGACCAGGTTGGAGCATTGTTTTGGGTCTGTTGAGACCAGGTTTAAGCAATATTACGGGTCTGTTGAGACAGATGTGGATGGATCTCTTCAGCAATACATCACTTGATCCCTGTTGCATTGCTTGCATATTGCATTGTTGCATACTCATTTTGCATATCATTAACGTGTGTCTGTGCTGCAGGTGCATTTCATACCCTCTGATTCTAGTTGCCCGGATTTCTGTCTGCTGCTATGATGGATACTTTGAAGAAGACTGTGGCTTACAAGTTGCCTACTCCAGGCGTTTCTTCTTTGCTTGGGTTGATGTCTTTAGCTGATGATGATGTGAAGAGAAGCTTCAGGAAAAGTTATGGGAAACTGCTTAGGTTGGTCTGCGAACCAACTACGTATGAGCTGAACGGATTATATGCACTTATGCAGTTTTATGATCCCCCGCTGAGGTGTTTTACTTTCCCTGACTTCATTCTGGCTCCGACCATGGAGGAATATGCTGAGATCTTGGAGTTAACCATTCAGAACAGGGTACCCTTCATTCATATGGGTGCTGAGCCCAAGCTAGAGGATTTGGCTGTTGCTTTGCACTTAGACTCCTCAGAGTTGATGTTAACCTCGTGGAATGGAGTTTCTGGTTTTTCTCTCAAGTTCTTGGTTGGGAAAGCACAAGAGTATGCCAAGAGTGGCTGTTGGATTGTGTTTAATGCTATCCTTGCTTTGTGTATCTATGGCATTGTATTGTTCCCTAACATGCCTGACTTTGTTGATTTGGATGCATTCCATATATTTGCTTCAGGCAATCCTGTGCTTACACTGATTGGAGACTTTTATCATTCTCTGCATTATAAGAACGAGAATAGGCGGGGCAAGAACGTCTCTTGTTGTGTGCCTTTGCTGAGTCTGCAGCTATGGTGGAATAGACGGGGCAAGAACGTCTCTTGTTGTGTGCCTTTGCTGAGTCACCTGCCCAAGAAGGGTATCTTTGCTGAGTCTGCAGCTATGGTGGAATGGTCTGAACGTCTGATAGGGCTTTCTTCGGAAGATGTTGTCTGGTTTGATAGGGATTTACTGGGGTCTGAGATTATCTACAGTTGTACAGGATATCCTAATGTTCCCCTGATTGGGAGAAAAGGGTGCATTAACTACAATCCTTCATTGTTGATCAGGCAATTCGGTTATGCTTTGAAAAGCCCGCCAAAAGAGGAGGAAGTACATGAATCTCTGTACTTCACAGGTGATTTGAAGGGAGGATTGTTATCCAAGCTTCAACGTGCTTGGAATAATATCAACAAGAAGGGTAAGCCGTTGTTGGGTAAGAATGATTGTCAAGCCTATGCTCCGTATCAAGTCTGGATCCGAGATAGGGCAAAGCAGGCGCTGATGCCGTTTCCTGCAGTATTACCTCCTACTCCCCTCATGATTGCGGAGCCAACTACTGTGTCTATTGAGAGATATAAGCAGGTTGTGAAGGAGAAAGAAGAGCTGATGAAAGCCAACGAGAAGTTTGAAGAAGAGCTAGCGCAACTCAGGAGCGAAAGGAATGAAGTCGTATATTCCTTCGAGCAGCAAACAAAGCTGGTGAACCAGTTAGGTGCAGAACTGACTGAACAACAAAAGGAGCGTGAACGTTTGGGGATAGATTTCAAGAGCTCTCATGATATGCTGGAGTCTAAGAAGAAAGCACTTGATATAGCCTACCGGGAGATCTCCACATTCAACAAAACCTGGAATGCTACGCTGGCCAATAACAAAGAAAGAGAAGACAAACTAAAGCTGCAGATCTCTGAACTGGAAGATTAGTTGAAGGCTAGCCAGAAAAAGTTTGAAGAAGAGGTTATGCGGAGATACGACGTTCAGAATTCGTTGAACAAAGTTGTCAAGCGCAAGAAAGAGTCTGCATCCCAGAAGCGGAAGCTGGAGGAGTGCTTTAGAGAAGGTGTTTGGGAGGAATCCATTGGGGATCTCCAGCGTGTTATCAGGCAAAGAGACTCGCTCGTTGAAGGGTTGCTTTCCCAGCCGGATCATCCCAAGACTAAGAGATTGTTAGAGGAGTATCAGGCATATGGTCGCACCTGATGTACTGTTGTATATGCTTTATTTGCATTGTGCTGGCCATCACCAGGATTGTTGGTTGAGGTCATGCCTTCTTGTTACTGTACACTCAGTGATATTGTATTTCTGCTAGATGTTTTCTCCATAGATGAATCCGAGCTTCCTAGCATTGTCACTGCACTGGCACTTTGGCACTAGAATCAGGGGTTGATCTCCCTAACGCACAGACACATATTGCATCTGCATATTCATTTTGCATTGCCAGCTACTTGTTGAATTTGTATCTTATTTCCTGCATCTCACAGGTTTTTCAGGATTGACGAACAAAGAGTCCACCGCTATTCAACCAGAAACAACTGCAAGAAGATAATGGATCAAGTTCAAGTCGAGATGTAGGAAATCCGTGAGAAGTTGACTCTGTTCATGCAAGCTATGGAGAGCATGGCCAAGGGCCAGGAGAACCTTCAGACCTTGGTGCAGCCGCTGCTGACGCGGGCAAACGGAAATGGCAATACTGATCACATTTCTGTTGAAACTCCTCGCCGGGAGGAGGAGGTACCGGCAGTTGTTACTCCACCTATTGTGACTGTCAACGGAAACACTGGTACTGGTGCAGGTGCTGGCGCTGGTAATGGCAATACTGGAAATGGTGGTGATGGGCATGTTGTTAACAACAAAGGCAACACTGGGGATGCCGATCAAGGATTCGATGACAATGTTGGCTTTGGAAATAATGGGTATGGCAATGTCAATCAGGACGAGAATTTCGAGTTCAACAATCAAGGCTTTAGTAATGACGGTTACGGCAACAATCAGGGGTATGGCTACAGTAATGGTGGATTCGGTAATGTGAATAACAACGGCGCTGGAGCATTTCCTTTCAACAATGGTTTTGGACCTACTGGGGTCAATCTAGGGTTCGGCAACCGGAGACAGGATCCTATGTTCAATCAGCAAGGATTTGGCCGTAACGTGGGTTACGATGGGTATGGCAATGACTGGAATGTGGATCACCAGGAAGACGCTTTTTTTGGGAAAGGGTATGGGACCTGAGGGCCCCATTGACCCTGTTCAGAGGATTAGAATGCTAGAAGAGAAGATGAAAGGTGTGGTTAATCAGAACTCCGTTGGGTTAGATATGACTACTATGGGGTTGGTACCAGGGCTGAGGGTGCCATTAGAATTCAAGGCTCCAACATTCGACAAATACAAAGGGGATACCTGCCCAAAGGACCATGTACGTTCTTATTATAGAAGGATGTCTGCATATTCCAATGATGAAATGATGCTCATGCATTTCTTTCAGGACAGCTTATCGGGACCATCATTGGAATGGTACATGGGACTAGAGCCCACTCAGATTAGAAGCTGGAAGCAGTTGGCTGATGCTTTCGTTATTCATTACAAATACAATAGCGATTTGGCGCCAAACAGAGTCCAGTTGCAGAGTCTGTCGCAGAAAAGTGGTGAAAGATTCAAAGAGTACGCGCAGCGGTGGCGCGATATGGCAGCTCGGGTGCACCCTCCTTTGGTTGAAAGGGAGATGAATGACATGTTTGTGGGGACATTTACAGGAATGTACTATGACAAGTTACTCAATGTTTCGATGGGTAGCTTCTCTGATATGATCCTTATGGGAGAAAGGATCGAAAATGGAATTAAAATTGGAAAGATTCAGGCAGGCGAATCTACTTTTGCTGGGGGTGCGAGAAAAGCGTTCGGCGGAAGACGACAGGGTGATACAAGCACTGTATTTGGTGGTAGAGGTCGGGGCAGAGGCAGAAATCAGCACATTCAACCTCAACAAATAGCCAGTGTTACTATTCCAATTCCTCAACAACAACAACCGCAGCAGCAAAGGCAGAATCAGGGTCAGAGAAGGTTTCAGAATGCAAAGCCGAAGAGGGTATTTGATAAGCCTCCGTCGACATATGCAGAGCTTCTTCAAACACTGCTAGGTTTGAATTTGGTTGAGAAAAGAACATTGGAACTTCCTACAGGACCGACATTCCCTTATAGGTATGACGCTAATAAGCATTGCGAATTCCATTCCGGGGCGCCCGGACATGATGTAGAATCTTGTCATGCTTTCAAGCATAAAGTTCAAGACTTGTTGGACAGTAAAGCCATCAACTTCGTTCAAACTGGGCCTAATATTGTACAACAGCCTATGCCTAATCATGGGGCAAATGCTATCTTAACAGAAGAAAAATTGAACTTGATGATGGATGTTAACGAACTGAAGACACCATTGAGTGAGGTGAAAAGCAGGTTGCTCAGAGGGGGAGTATTCCCCAGTTGTGATGAATACTGTTTAAAGTGTTAGACCCAGTCCGAAGGTTGTGCTGATTTGAAGCAGGGCATTCAGGCCATGATCGACGAAGGGACCTTGCAATTTGATCAAACTGCGGTTGAGAAGCCTATGGAGGCATTATGCGATAAGCAGAATGATATTGCAATGGTGACGATCCCGAGGAAGACTATAACGATAACGGCGCCCGCCAAGCGGCAAACTATTAAGATTACTAAAGCAGGGCCTGTTCCCTTTGAGAGTGCGAAAGCTATCCCATGGACATACGGTTTAGAAGCGTATTGCAACGGTGAAAAGATTGTGGTGAATAGCCAGCCAGCTGGGGCTGTTGATAATGTCGTCGGAACGGGGGGCATGACCCATAGCGGAAGGATCTTTACCTCACCTGAAATAGAAGCAGAGAGATTGGCCAAAGGCAAAGCCAAAGTAAATGAAAACGGGCCTACTCAGTCAAAAGAAAAGGATACATCACTCAAGGACGTAGAGGAGTTCATGATACTGATTCGCAAGAGCGACTACAAAATTGTTGAACACCTACAGCAGACACCGTCGAAGATTTCTATCTTGTCGTTGTTGTTATGTTCCGAGGCCCATAGGAACGCCTTGCTAAAGATTCTGGATACGTCATTTGTGCCTCAAGAAGTTTCTGTAAATCAGTTAGAGGGGATAATGGCGCATGTCAATGCGGGACATAGCCTGGGTTTCACAGATTTTGATCTAACACCCAGGGGTCGAGAGCACAACATGGCTTTGCATATATCGGTGGAATGCCGGGGCACCGTACAGTTGCATGTATTGGTGGATACTGGATCGTCGTTGAACGTATTGCCAAAGAAAGCCATGATGAAATTGGACATACGGGGAGTTATTTGCACGCCCAGGGATTTGGTTGTGAGGGCGTTTGACTGGACGAAAAGATCAGTGTTTGGGTCAATAACATTACCGCTTTAGGTGGGGCCATAAATTTTCAATACCGAATTCTACATCATGGATATTCATCTGGCTTATAGATGCCTTCTCGGGCGCCCATGGATCCACGCTGCAGGGGCCGTAACGTCCACCTTGCATCAGAAGTTGAAGTACATGGTGTGTGGTAGTGTTGTTACCGTTTGCGGGGAGGAGGACATTTTGGTCAGTCACCTGTCATCGTTCAGATATGTTGAGGTCGACGGAGAAATACACGAGACACCTTGTTAAGCCTTCGAAGGGTTGCGGATTAAAGATAAAGCTCAGGGTCCCATCAAAATATCAGATGTGGCAGTGTCATCCTACAAAGAAGCCCAGGCTTTAGTGCAGACTGGTGAGACTAAAGGTTGGGGGCGAGTACTGGAGATTCCCGTGAAGAATGACAAGTTTGGGCTAGGGTATCGACCGACGTCGTCAGCGTCATCCTCAGGAGCGCCCGGGTTCAAAGGACCGATAACGATTACGCCAAGTGGGGTGTTCTTTGAGACAATCAACGCTATTTCCGATGCTGAAGACGGAGATAGTGACTGTGATATGGACGCGTGGATCAAGCAAAGCGTGCCAGGACAAAGTCTCTGCAACTGGTCCATCCGGGAAACTATCCCAGTGACTTTTAAACAGTAATGATTTGTTTTGTCAAATCCTATGTCCTACCCGGGGCATAGGGATTTTACCTTCAGGCTACTTGATTATGTGTATTGCACTATTTTAATCATGAAATAAAGGCGTTTTTCATATTCAAATATTGTGATCCCTGTTTTTCTTGTTTTTTCTTTAACAATAAATGGCAACATGGTTATTTGCTTTGTTTACGTGTTGAAGCGTTTAACCATTTCCTTTGCAGGACTAATATTTCAGATGACATCTCCTACGAACCGCCTATGACTCGTCTCGACTTTGAGCACCCGGTATTCCAAGCAGAGGAAGAGATTGTTGAGGATAGCGACTTGCCAGAGGAGCTGACTCGTTTGTTGAAACACGAAGAGAGAATCATTCTGCCTCATCAGGAGGAAATTGAGATTATCAACTTAGGGTCGGAAGAAGTTGTGAGAAATATCCGTATAGGGGCTGCGCTGCAGAGCGACGTCAAGCAAAGGCTGATTGAAATACCGCGAGAGTATAGTGATATATTTGCTTGGTCATACGAGGATATGCCTGGGTTGGATACGGACATGGTTGTGCACCGTCTGCCGTTGCGAGAGGAATGTCTGCCTGTTAAGCAGAAACTCAGGAGAACCAGACCAGACATGGCTGTGAAAATCAAGGAGGAAGTTCAAAAACAGTGGGATGCTGGTTTCCTAGCCGTTACAACTTATCTGTCATGGGTCGCTAATATAGTACCAGTACCGAAGAAAAACGGTAAAGTGCGAATGTGTGTAGACTACCGTGATTTGAATAGGGTGAGCCCAAAAGACGACTTTCCACTTCCTCACATTGATGTGCTGGTTGATAACACTGCTCAGTTCTCCGTATTCTCCTTCATGGACGGCTTCTCAGGCTATAATCAGATCAAAATGGCACCAGAAGACATGGAGAAGACTACCTTCATTACTCCCTGGGGAACATTTTGCTACAAAGTGATGCCCTTCGGACTGAAGAACGCTGGGGCAACATATCAACGTGCTATGACGACTCTCTTTCATGACATGATGCACAAAGAGATCGAGGTTTATGTTGATGATATGATTGCCAAATCCCAGACGGAGGAAGAGCATCTGATTATTCTGCTGAAACTGTTCAAAAGGCTTAGGAAGTTCAGGTTGAGACTGAACCCTAACAAGTGCACCTTCGGGGTGAGATCGGGTAAACTGCTGGGGTTTATTGTGAGCGAAAAGGGAATAGAGGTTGATCCTGCAAAGATAAAATCCATACAAGAAATGCCGACGCCTAAAACAGAAAAAGAAGTGCGTGGGTTTTTAGGGAGGTTGAACTACATCGCTCGGTTCATATCTCACCTAACTGCAACATGCGAGCCGTTATTCAAGTTGTTGAAAATGATCAGGTGTTGACCTGGAATGAAAATTGTCAAAAGGCGTTCGACAAGATAAAAGAATACTTGCAGGAACCTCCTGTTTTGATACCCCCAGTGGCCGGGAGACCTTTGATTATGTATTTGACGGTTCTTGAGGAAAGTATGGGTTGTGTTCTCGGTCAACACGACGAGACCGAACGTAAAGAGCATGCGATCTACTATTTGAGTAAGAAGTTTACCGACTGTGAGTCCAGATACTCAATGCTCGAGAAGACGTGTTGCGTGCTAGCCTGGGCCGCCAAACGTTTGAGGCAATACATGCTGAATCAGACAACCATGCTTATTTCAAAGATGGATCCAATCAAATATGTGTTTGAGAAGCAAGCACTCTCCGGAAGAATTTCCCTATGGCAGATGGTGTTAACAGAATACGACATCCAATATGTTTCGCAAAAGGCTATTAAAGGTAGCGTTCTGTCAGAGTACCTTGCTGAGCAGCCTGTTGAGGACTACCAATCGATGAGGTTTGATTTTCCTGACGAGGATATCATGTACCTGAAGATGAAAGATTGTGAAGAACCGTTGCCGGACGAAGGACCAGAGTTGGGTTCCAAATGGCAGTTGATATTTGACGGAGCAGTTAATTTCTATGGTAGCGGAATAGGGGCAATTATCACTACTCCTCAGGGGTCGCACATCCCCTTTACTGCCCGATTGACCTTTCCTGTTACCAATAATGAGGCTGAATATGAGGCTTGCATCATGGGTCTGGAAGAAGCCATTGATTTGCGAATCAAGAACCTGGACGTATATGGGGACTCATCTCTAGTGGTGAATCAGGTTAAAGGAGAATGGGAGACACGTCAGCCCAATTTGATACCCTATATGAACTATGCAAGGAGATTGTTGCCTTTCTTTGACAAGGTGGAATTGCATCACGTACCAGGAGCAGAAAATCAAATGGCTGACGCCCTGGTGACATTGTCTTCAATGTATAAAGTTAACTTCTGGAACGAGGCTCCCCGGATTGTTATCTCACGGCTCGATAGGCCTGCATTCATATTTGCCATTGACGAGGCTCCCGATGGTAAACCCTGGTACTTTGACATCCAGAATTTCCTGCAGAACAAGGAGTATCCGATTGGGGCATCCAGTCGAGATCAGAAGACTCTCAGGAGATTGGCTGGCAATTTCTATCTGAATCCGGACGGTGTCCTGTACAAAAGAAACCACGACTTGGTGTTGCTACGCTGTGTAGACGAGAAAGAGGCGAAGTTGCTCATGGAGGAGATACATGAGGGTACATTTGGTACACATGCTGGTGGGCATGCTATAACGAGAAAACGGTTGCGGGCAGGTTACTATTGGCTGACTATGGAAATAGATTGTTTCAAGTTTGTAAAGAGGTGTCATAAATGCCAGATTTATGCGGACAAAATCCATGTGCCTCCAAGCCCTCTGAATGTGATGTCATCACCATGGCCTTTCTCGATGTGGGGAATTGATATGATTGGCAAGATTGAGCCTACGACATCAAACGGACACCGGTTCATTTTGGTGGCAATCGATTACTTCACCAAATGGGTGGAAGCAGCATCATATGCTAATGTCACCAAACAAGTGGTAGCCAGATTTATCAAACGAGATATTATCTGCAGATATGGAATCCCCGAGCGGATTATCACCGACAACGGTTCAAATCTGAACAACAAAATGATGAAGGAGTTATGCCAGAACTTCAAGATTGAACATCACAACTCATCGCCCTATCGGCCGAAGATGAATGGCGCTGTTGAAGCGGCCAATAAGAATATTAAGAATATAGTGCAAAAGATGGTTGTCACCTACAAAGATTGACACGAGATGTTGCCCTTTGCTCTTCACGGTTATCGTACGACGGTACACACATCAACCGGGGAAACTCCTTTCTCGCTATTGTACGGTATGGAAGTTGTCCTACCGCTAGAAGTCGAGATTCCTTCTTTAAGAGTTTTGGTCGACGTGAAGCTTGATGAGGCAGAATGGATAAGGAACCGTTTTGAATCAGCTTATCCTGATGGATGAGAAGAGGCTAGCATTTATTGCATATGGTCGTTTGTACCAGAGCCGGATGAAGAAAGCTTACGATAAGAAGGTGCGCCATCGAAGCTTTCAGACGGGCGATCTTGTGCTGAAAAAGATTCTCTCACCACAATCAGGTCACAGGGGCAAATGGACACCCAACTATGAAGGTCCCTACATTGTCAGAAAAGTCTTCTCTGAAGGAGCCTTGTTACTATCCACCATGGACAGTGAGGACTTTTCATCTCCTGTGAATTCGGACGCGGTTAAAAAATACTTTGCTTGAAAGTGACCCGTTGGACGTTAAAAAGAGAGTCCAGGCAAAAATGGGGCATCCCGGCGAACCATAAAAAAAATGAATAAAAGGTTCGGGCAAAAGTTAGGGATAACATTGAAAAGATGTACACCCGCGAAGTCGAAAACCTGAAAAGGGAGACTTCGGCAAAAAAGGGTATCCCGGTGAATTGAAAACCCGCAAAGGGCGGTTCACGCAAAAGTTAGGGATTGAAAAAGCAAATGACTGCGGTCTGGATTTGATACGGCCTTGCTTGGTGGTTTGGGAGTACCTGGGGGGCCGTCTATCCAAAAACAATCTCTTCTGAAAATCGAGTACCGGGAAAGCGCAGAGTCAGGCGAGTCATAGGAGGATCAGCTCATGGTGTTTGTCTGTGCCACGTTGCCGACATGTATACAAATATTGTTTTGTATTTTCTTTATGCTTCTTGTGCGTATATTTATGTGTATTTGTGCGTAACTTCCTCTTTTCAGGAGTCGCATCCAGTGTACAAAACTTTGCCTATTCAGAGGCCCGTTATCAATAAAACATGTTATTAAGTACTTGATGTTTGTTCTTTACTGTTTTGTTTGTGAAAGACGCCAATGTTTTTTTTTGATAGACTTGTACTCGCATAAACTCGCTGGCCCTTGCCGATAATTGCTAAAACTTCGAATTGACTGAAGTAATGTCACAGATGCTAACCCGGATAGATTCTGTTGTATAGGCCTATTTTGTCTCGTTTGTGTTTTGCAGGGTTCTTACCTTTGGAGCAAACGGTCAGGAATTGTATTCCCCCAGCCAAGGTCGCTTGACGTGAAACCTGACTCCAGTCGATGTCATTCCTCAGCTAGTCGCAGCTTATCCCCAGAGAGTGGAGATGACGTTTATCCCTTCCCGAGGGAGGGAATTATTTTCCCCAGCAGAGTGTCCTCATGGAAAGTCGTCCATAAGATTAATCCCAGCAAGTCAAAACCAATGTCCCCTGCGGAGGTGGCGCTCCTCAGCGAATCGAAGATGTGCACGTTCAATCTCTAGCATGGGAGATTCCCGCAATAGTTAACCAAGTTGTTGGTTCGAAAGGTTTATATCCGTGAAGGATGGTTTTCTTGCTCCCCACAGGTCGACATGCCATTGACAGGATGTTGATCCTCAGCAGAGTGGTAACTCCGAGTGTGTAAACTGTGCTCAGACAGTGTGCTTTGCCCAGAAGTGTCGCTTCTTCCACAACTAAGTTTGTTCATCAGCAGGGTGTTTGTTCTTTCCTCCAAGTGGAAATTGATGTTTAATTTCTCCCCGACAAAGTTGACTGTGTTTCCGGCATTTGTTTTACTGGAATACCTTATGATACTTGTTCTCCCCAGCGGAATTGGCTTTATCCTCAACATGCATGTTGTTGAGACATCACTATCAGAGTGGCCCCGGCAGCTTGAGCCTGCATCTGCATTTGCATATATCGTCATATTTGCATCTACTTAAACGCGTAGCATTTCCGTGCCATACGAAGCATTACGCCATGTTCAAACATACGCATTTTGAAACATAAATCAGGTTGGTTAACCTTTTGCTTTCAGGTGTGTTTTCTCAGTAGGAGTATGGAGTTCTAGCTCAGATCTATTACCAGGTATTCGAGGCCTCGCCGTGAGACGTGTGATGATACGGTTCATCTTACTATTTTCCCCACAGAGTTACTTGGTTAAGTTTCTCTTTGTCCCCGAGCAGAGTTATTTGTTTAAATTTCTCTTGTTTTCCCCGTCAGAGTTGCTTGTTGAAGTTTCTCTTATCCGGCCAGCGGATTATTTTCTTCAAATTTGTTGTTACGTTAGCGTCAAAGGGTTTCATGAATCAAAATTTCAGAAGTTGCCGCCGGTTATCGGAACAGGCGTCTGGCTGTTTGGTTTCCAAATATTCCCAGTAGAGTCCGCCTCAAAGTCGTTGTCATGTCAATGCTAAAAGGTTTGTGGATTGGGACCAATGGAGTTAGCTACTGCAGAGATAAGCAGAGAAACTGTATTCGGAGTATCTTCCCGTGTGGATAAACGAATGTATTTTCCTATTGGTTGACAGAAGGATTTCCTCGGAAATCGCCAAAATTTTATTGCCTATGTTGATAGGAGTTCCTCATGTTGACGAGATATGAGTCCTGACGTGGACAATTTATTCTTGTATTGACGGGATTTCTTCGTGCTGGCAAAGTGTAGTCCTAACGTGGACAAATTTATTTCCTCGTGTTGACGAGATGTGCTAGTCCTAACGTGGACAGATTTGATTTCTCCGTGTTGACGGAATGTGAAGTCCTGACGTGGACAGATTGATTACTCTTCGTGTTGACAAAATGGTGTCCTGACGTGGACCATTTATCCCAGTAGATATCTTTCTTCGTATTGGCGAAATGTGCGTCCTGACGTGGACAAGTTTATAGTTCCTCGTGTTAACGAGATGCGCGAGTCCTGACGTGGGCAAATGTATCTTTCTTCGTGTTGAAGAAACGGTGTCCTGACGTGGACAATTTGCTCCTATGTTGATAGGATTTTCTCGTGCTGACGAGATGTGAGTTCTGACGTGGACAAATCAAGTTACCTTCCCTCGTGCTGACGAGATGTGAGTCCTGACGTGAACAATTCATTCCTATGTTGATAGGATCTCCGCGTGTTGACGAGATGCAGACAACTCATCCCCAACGAAGTCGCCGGGATTTCTCCGTGTTGACGAAATGTGGAGTCCTAACATGGACAAGTTGATGATAGGATTTCTCTGTGTTGACGGAATGGGGAGTCCTAACGTGGACAAGTTTATGATGGGATTTCTGTGTTGACGAAGTGTGCATCCTAACATGGACCAAGCTTTGCTCTTATTGAGGGGATTTCTTCGTGTTGACGAAACAAGCGTCCTAACGTGGAAAAAGTTCTATTCCTGTGTTGTTGAGATTTCTTCGGGTTGACAAAATGTGAGTCCTGACGTGGACATATTTGTGTTTATTCGTGATTTGACGAGATCTGGGTCCAGATGTGGACAAGGTTACTCCTGTGACGACAGAATCTCTATTCGTGTTGACGAATTTGTTTCACTTCTTGTGTTGACAAGGTTAGTCCGGTTGTGGACAGAGGTGTTTTTGCAAAAAAAATTGTTCAGTACCTGTGGCGTTACATAGGTGGTTGAAGGTGAAATCAGAGTTATTATCAGACGTTGGATGAGTTGTTGCCGTAACAACCGGATTCAGATAGGGGATGTTGCTCCCCAAGCAGTGCAGTTTACTTCTGCGGTTGGCAAATTTTTGGGTTTCTTGGTATTCAACCGTCTCGTACCTCGATTATTTGAAGGTCGTTCGCTCTTCACCCAGTCGGGTCCAAGCCGTTTGAATAGGGGCAGCTGTTGCACCCCAAAATTTGCTCAACCTTTTCTTGCCTGATTTATGTTTCATTGCATTTCATTTACATAGTTACATCATGTACATAGTTCAATCATTGGCATATCATAGCATAACATGCCTCCAATAAGGGATCAGGGTGTCTATCAAGGGAAGAGCCTAGCAAGAGGTGTTATCCAAGATGAGAAGTCATCCAAGCCATCAAGAAGTGATTTGAAGTCTTGAGAAGTTTGAGTACCTACATGTGGGTTTTGCTCATATCTTGAGGAAATTTGGGAACCATCAGTGGGATTTGAAACATGGAATGTGGATTTGAGGTGTGTATGGATCTCATGGGATGCCTAGAGGGCCCTATTGAAGCTGAGACAAGTCATTGATTCAAGTATGAGAGCCACAGTTGAAGTGCAGTCAACTAGGGTTTCATCTGGGTCAACCCTAATTCAATTGTGCAAATTTGAGAGCATCAAAGCCTACCTTGAGGTCATGGGATTCATGGATTGGTATGTTGATACATGTGTGGTGTTGTGCCAAGATTAAGCAAAGAAGAATCAAGAATGTGGGAAGTTGCTAAATTAGGGTTTCAGTGTAAAATCCCCTATTTAGTGCTCAACTTCAAAGCCACATCAGTCCAAATAAAAGTTTCGAATGGATCTTTGGCCAACATGAAACGTTTAGATCATATCAATACCTTTAATTTGAGTACTAGAAGTCCTCAAGGGGATTTATAGAACCCAAGTTATGGTTCTTGCAAATTACAGGTCACCAGAGGACTATGAAATTTATCTGTGAAAGTCACTTGACTTCCAAGCAACTTTTTCCCTTCAAGGAGGTTTCAAATGGATTCTTGGCCAACATAAGAGTTGTAGATCTTGATCTTATATTTCCATAGAGTACTAGAAGTACTTGATAGGATTTGTAGAACTCTAGGTATGATGTTTGCAATCTAGGGGTATTTTGGGTATTGGTGATTATTGGTCATTTTCAAGCATGGGCCAAAATCTCCAACTTGCAAGCTTCAAATAGAAAATTGTTCAACATGAAACTTGTTCAAAATGATGTTTTGGGTGTAATCAAGTGGTCATGAGAGCTTGGATTGGCTTGTAACAAGAAGTTACTTGAAATGGTTTAAAAGGGAAGAAAAATAAGTCATTTAAAGGCCAAAAAATGGAATTCTTGGTTTTATGGTCAAACAAGTCCATGTTATATACCAAATTGATTAGAAAAGGAATTTTAAATACAATGACATTGTTACATTTTTGAATTGGGGTCATTTTCACTCATTTCCATTTTGTTACATAAGGTTGAAGTCACACATCAATACATCACCATTGGATCAAAAACAAGGGAGATACCATAGCCATTCATTTCAAAATGTCATGACGAGAGAAATTCAAGTGAAACCAAGAGCTAGAATAGAGCAATGCATGACTGTTGCATATGAGATTTTCAAAGGGAATGAGATTTTCAATTTCTCATTCAGGTAATTACAGAACTTTCTAGAGGTTTCTAACAGCTTCTATATAGCATATGCATTGGATTCAGATCATTTTTTGGGAGGAATTGAGCAAGGAACCAGAGCAAGCCATTGAAAATTCTCAAGCTGCATCAAGAATTGGGTTTTGGAATTGAAGAGGATTCAAAGCAAATTGTCCATTGGAGTAGCTTGGGAAGTGATTCTTGAGTGATTCTGCAAAAGATTGGAGCTTGAATCGAGCATTTGCACCTTCTGTTCATCCATTTTTTCCAGGTTTGCAACTTTCATTTTTTAGCTTAGATTAGGGGAAATTGATTAGCATTTGATATGTGGATAGGTTATAGATGTTGCTTAGGTGGATTTAGGCACAAGAATTGGACAATTAGAGACCAAATTAGTGTGATGCCATTTTCTGTTGAAGCTTATATCTCCTTGTTCTTAAAGTTTTAATGGTGTTTGAATAGTTAGAATTGAAGCCTGAAGAATGTAGTTCATGCTAGGGTCTTTAATTTTAAGAATTGCAACGATCAAGATTTGGTGATTTTTCTGCAACTTCTATTGGGTTTGAGAATTGGGTGAGAATCAATGAATTTGGAGTTGATATTCGTGATCAGGAGAGAATTTCAAGTGAGATAGGGTATTTAGTTGGCCTGATTGGTATACTTTGGGGTATGCCACGCCGGAGAAGACGGTGGTGCAAAGCTCAGGCCACCGTCTGAGTTTCTCCCTCCATTTTCAAATGTTTTGGGGACGATGACTCCCAACCCTAGGATCAGGCATTGACCTTGACTGAGAACCCCATCTAACGGCCATGATCGCGTTTCAAAACCTGAAGAGAGGGAGTTTAGATGAAACGCTCCGTTTTATTAAACGTTTTGGTTTGGGCTTAGTTGATTACTTGCTATCCACACCCCAGCTTGGGCCCAATTGGAGATATGAACTGGAATATGTTGCTATTCATCACGCCCTTTTTCCAATTTCCCTTTTATTTTCTGAGTTGTTTTAATATTGGTTTGAGCTTAGGCAGGTTTGATATGCGCACCCCCATTCTGGGCCCATCCTGGATTATAACTGAAATAAATTGCTATCTGACACGCAGGTTTTATCATTTTTAATTGTTTTTCTTTTATTCTCATTTTTGCATATAGTTAGAAAATAATTCACCATAAATAGAAGAATTAGTCTTTTTAATCTAGATTTTTTTTCCATGATTCCTTAGAGAGTGTATAATTTTATAGGATTAGTAGATTATTCATTCATGCATTTTATATTTTAATTGCATTTTTTGAAGTTTAGTTCATTTTTTTTTGAATATGGTTGGTATGCTTTCTTGCTGATTTTGGTATGAATGATTGGTCATGACTTTTGAGTTGATTCTTTTTGGGATAAGTATATTAGATATGCATGTACCCCTAGTAATTTTCTCATAATTTTGTGAGAGAATTTTAGGCTAGTTTGAGTATTGAACATTAGGTGTTGTAGTTTTAGGGTTTTAAGATAGTACCCTTAGGTTTAGGGCATAGTTTTAGGTCCAAATGAATGGTTAACCCCCTGGTTTGTGTATGGAGTGATTCTTAAGAGGTTTAGGAACCCTTAGAATTTTTTGTAGGATTTTAAAGTAACTTTTGGTATTTTAATTAGATTTAGTTTTAAGACTAACTTCTAGGTGTTTCTGATGAACTAATTTGGCTAGTTTGATTCAATAGTTCCCCTTAGATTAGGGTGGTGTTGCTTTTGAGTTTGGATGATCATGAAGTCCAATTGAAGATGCTTTGGAGTGCTTGAAGGAGCTTGGACATGAAGATTTTCTCATCTGGTGGAGTGCTTGTCAGGAGCTTAGGAAAACTAGGGTTTTAGGAAGAGCATTAGACTAGTTTTGTTTCTTTCTTATAACATGGAGTATATTGTTCATATCCATTCAATCCAATGACATAAAGTCCTTTTAAAGAAGTCACATCTCTCCTTTAGAGGGATGAATGGCATACTTTAAGAGTAGAACTTTGAGGATGCCATTCTTTACAGTGTTAAGATCTTAATGACTTCCCTTGGTTGTCACTGAGTTTCTTAACACTTCAACTGGATCCTGTTGAATGTTTATCCCTGGGAGGTGCTTGTTGAAGCTTGGTAAAGAGAAGGTTTAGGGCTTGTTGCAGCTGGTTGCTTGCTGAATCTAGGGTTTTGCTGCTGGTTGAAGATGAAGTTAGGAGCTTGTTGAAGCTGTTTACTGGTTGAAGTTTGCTAGGGTTTTGTTTGCTTGTTGAAGCTGGGAGCTTGTTGAAGCCTGTTGCTTGTTGCAGCTAGGAGCTTGTTGAAGCTTGGTGCTTGTTGAAGATTGAAAGTTTGTTGAAACTTGAAGATAGGAGCTATTCATGAAGATCAACTTGTTGCTGTCAGAGCTGGTGCTTGTGCTGTTTGCTGTAAGAGTTTGGTGCTGCTGCTTGGGCTGCCTCCTCTGCTTTGTTTTGTTTTCTGTATTGTTTGTTGGCTTGGGCATCTTGCCCCCTTAAGGTTTGAAGTGAATGTTGATTCACTTTGCCTGTTGTTTTCCCAGGTTCGAGGTTGAGCAGGACTCCTTTGCCTCGCTTGTATTGCTGCATTGCATGCATTTTACTGTATTTGCTTGCTTTCTTTTCCGTTTATCCCCTAGGATCTCTGATTTCCTCTGTGCAGGAGGGAATTATGACAGACATTAGGATTCTTATCCATGCATGACAACATTAGGTTAGTTTTTATTCCCTTTTCAACCCTAGGCTTTTTAGAGCTTCTTTCTCTTCTTATCTCAAAACCACTCAAAAACACAGTAATAAGGTTAATTGATGTCGTACGTTACGAGCCTTAAGCTATTCGAGAAAGGGTTGCTGGAGAGTTTCTTTCCAGTAGTCTGGCTGCTTAGTGTGGCACCCTTTGGGTGACATCCGACGTGGTCACTCTCAAATCATAGTCTCTAGTGCGTCAGAGATTGCAAACAAAGTAAAAAAACACTTCTTTCGTAAAAGAGTCAAAACAAACATCAAAGTGTCATTTTTTGTCCGCTTGGACTCTTAATCAGGAAAAACCCTTTTTGAAGGTAATAAAAAACAGTCAGACAAGCTTGTGTCTTCTGTAGCCCGAACTACGTTTGCTTTGATCTTTCATGCTGTATGAAAGTACGCAGGCACAAGATGCGATATCTTGGCGAGCAACCTTCCCCCCTTTAACCCGTAGTTAGGCGAACTACGTTGACTCTGATTTCTCGTTCCAGACGGGAATACGTAGGCATAAAGTGCGATACTTTGCCGAGTCATTTTCTTTTCTTTTTAACCAAGACCTGTAGAGTAGATAGAATAACAATCCGTACTAGAAAACAAGTGTGGATCTCGTCGAGTACGGAGGACGTGAGGGGTGCTAATACCTTCCCCTTGAGTAATCGACTCCTGAATCTCGTACTTGGTTGCAACAACCATTCCTTTCCCGTTTTGCGTTAGGTTTACTCTGAGCGTTTCCTTTCCCTCCTTTAGGATAAATAACGCACGGTGGCGACTCTTCTGTCATAGCCGGCGCCGATTTTCGCAGTAGCGACAAAGCTCTCCTTCCTTATATTCCTTAAGGCGGACCTTCTTGTCGAAAGCTCTTTTCATCCTTTGTTGATAAATCTGGCTATGACACATGGCAGTCATCCTCTTTTCGTCGATGAAATTTAATGAATTGAACTTCTCTTTTATCCACTCAGTTTCCTCGAGCTCAACTTCCATTAAGATCCTTAACGAAGGTATCTTGACCTCAATGGGTAGTATAGCGTCCATTCCATAAACCAAGGAGAATGGGGTTGCCCCTGTCGAAGTGTGTACTGATGTTTTATACCCATGTAAAGCGAATGGTACCATCTCGTGCCAATCCTTGTAGGTTACAACCATCTTCTGTACTATCTTCTTGATATTCTTATTTGCAACTTCGACATCGCCATTCATTTTTTGCCTGTACGGGGAAGAATTGTGATTTTTGATTTTGAAGTTATCACAAAGTTCTTTCATCATTTTGTTATTCAGGTTTGATCCATTGTTGGTGATGATTTGGTTAGGGATGCCATACTGACAGATGATCTCTTTCTTGATGAAGCGGGCGACCACTTGCTTGGTTACGTTCGCATACGATGCTGCTTCTACCCTCTTGGTGAAGTAATCAATTGTAACAAGGATGAATCGGTGACCGTTGGAAGCTCTTGGCTCTATTTCCCCAATCATGTCTATGCCCCACATTGCAAATGGCCATGGTGACATAATCACGTTGAGAGGGTGCGGAGGAACGTGCACTTTGTCGGCATAGACTTGACATTTGTGGCATTTTCGAGCAAAGAGGATGCAGTCCGTCTCTAAGGTCAACCAAAAATATCCAACCCTTAAAATGTTTTTCGCCATGGCATGGCCACTGGCATGAGTGTCGAATGTCCCTTCGTGTACTTCAGTCATTAGTAGATCTGCTTCTTTTTCGACAACACATCTGAGCAGAACCATGTCGTGGTTTCTTTTGTACAAGATGCCATTGCTGATGAAAAAATTGGATGATAATCTCCGTATGGCTCTTTAGTCGATTCTGGATGCGTTAGCCGAATATTCTTGTTTTTGAAGAAAATTCTTAATGTTGTGAAACCAAGGCTTCTTTTCAGACTCTTCTTTTACCATCATGACATATGCTGGCACAGTCCTTCTTTCGATGCAAACCAGAGGTGCCTCGTTAACAAACTGGACCTTCCACATCGATGCTAGCATGGCTAGAGCATTGGCAAAATGATTTTTTGCTCTCGACACATGTTTGAATGTAATTTCATCGAAGTATTCGATCATCTCCAGAATTTGATCTTTGTAGGGGATCAATTTTCCATCTCGAGTCATCCACCCTTCTCAGAGTCGATAGATCACTAAGGCCGATTCACCGATCATTTCCAAGATTTTGATACGAAGATCAATAGCAGCTTCTAGTCCCAGGATGCAGGCTTCATACTCGGCTATATTGTTGGTACAAGAGAAACAAAGTCTGGCGGTGACGGCAATATACCCTCTAGTTGGATTTTTCAAGACAACTCTGATACCGTGTCCATTCTTGTTAGACGCTCCATCAAGCATCATTTCCCAAGGGGGACCAGGTTCGGGACCCTCTTCAGGACTGGGTTTTGGTTTCTAATGTTAAACGTACATTACGTCTTCATCGGGAAATTCAAACTTGAACGGTTGATAATCCTCCATGGGAGGTTCAGCAAGGTGTTCTGACAAGACACTACCTTTGACGGATTTCTGAGAGACATATTAAATATCATACTCTGACAAGAGCATGTGCCATCTGGACAACCTCCCTGTTTAAGCTGGCTTCTCGAAGATGTACTTTATCGGGTCCATCTTGGAGATTAACAGAGTAGTGCGAAAAATCATATATTGTTTTAGACGCTTGGCTGCCCAGGCTAGGGCACAACAGGCTTTTTCTAGAGGTGAGTAACGACTCTCACAATCTATGAACTTCTTGCTCAGATAGTAGATCACATGCTCTTTCTTTCCTGACTCGTCAGTTTGGCCTAGGACACAACCCATTGAATCTTCCAATATCGTCATGTACATGAACAACAGCTTTCCTAGCACCGAAGGAATCAACAACGAAGGCTCTTTGAGATACTTCTTGATCTTCTCAAATGCGGACTGGCAGTTCTCGTTCCATACCACCGTTTGATCTTTTCGTAACAACTTAAAGATCGGTGTGCAGGTAGGCGTCAGGTTAGAGATGAACCTGGAGATGTAATTTAGCCGTCCAAGGAAGCCTCTGACTTGTCTTTCTGTTTAAGGAGCGGACATTTCTTGAATTGCTCTGACCTTGTCGGGATCTACTTCAATTCCTCGTTGACTAATAATGAATCCAAGTAGCTTGCCAGAACGAACTCCGAAAGTGCACTTAGCCGGATTTAGCCTCAGTTGATACTTTCGGAGCCTCTCAAATAATTTCAGCAAATGATCCAAGTGGTCTTTTTCATTTCGATACTTTGCAATCATATCGTCTACATACACTTCAATCTCCTGATGCATTATATCATGGAAGAGTGCGACCATAGCTCGTTGATACGTTGCTCCTGCATTCTTCAAACCAAAAGGCATGACCTTATAACAATAGGTGCCCTAGGGTGTAATGAAGGTTGTTTTCTCCGTGTCGGCGGGATCCATTTTTATTTGATTGTAGCCGGAGAATCCATCCATGAATGAAAATACTGCAAAACTGGCCGTGTTATCCACCAGAGTATAAATATGTGGTAGAGGGTGTAACGCCCTTCTAAACCCCATGGAAAATATACGAATAATTAGAGTAAATAATCATGCATTTACAAAAGGGTGTCACACATAATTTTCAAACATCAAAAACCACCTGTCATGCTCATTAACGCTTCAATAAATAATCATGCTTCTCACAATTTCACTTTGCATGTAGCAGCGGATTCATTTTATAACATAATTCTCTTAACAGAATATTGAGATTAATCACATACTTCAACATTACTTAGGCTCCAAGGCCAACATCATAATATTCTAATGAATACAAAAACATAACATAGAGTACATAAAGTATTTCAAAATATAAACCAAACAATCCCAGTGTTACATGACCAGAACACGACTCGACCCAACATAATTAAATTACTAAACAGCTACACCAATAGCGACATACCTGCACAATGCCAGATAGGACATCATTCCAGTAGAAGGGTGAGAAATATTATCATAATAATTAATGCATATAATTATATATATCCACAATCTTAGAATACACACAATCAAAATTCTCACCACAAGTCATCCATATACGTCACAATGTATATACAAATATATGGATAATCACCAAGTATATTTATCCTCATACATACATCCACAATTTCAATCAATTCACCTAAACATACACATTATGTTTAATTCACCATAATTCATATAAACATATACAATCATGTTTATTCACCAATTCATAACTCTCAACTCAACAATTCATGCACATATGCATATATTCACACAACATTCACAATTCACATTATTGTACATAAACATTTATAATTATGTTTATTCATCACAATTCATCATAAAGTATATTTACACACACACACACACACACACACACACACACACACACACACACACACAGATATATATATATATATATATATATATATATATATATATATATATATATATATATATATATATATATATATATATATATATATATATATATATATATATATATATATATATATATATATATATATATATATATATATATATATATATATATATATATATATATATATATATATATATATATATATATATATATATATATATATATATATATATATATATATATATATATATATATATATATATATATATATATATATATATATATATATATATATATATATATATATATATATATATAACACCAAGCATATTTATCATGCATATATCCAAAGTTCTCAATTCAACAATTCACACACAAGCAGATTTTCATATAACAATGATATCTATGACATGTGACTCATATAAAACTCATCAATTCTCATCAATCTCCATTTGAGATTATGGTACATCGCTTGTACCCCGCCAGGAACAACATCTCGATAATTCTACCCCGGTGATCATTTCACTCAGAACGACACATAGTCATTCTACCCCAGTGAACACCAACACTAGGAACAACATCATAGTCATTCTACCCCAGTGCGTACGACTGTATCACGTATACTCCACTAGGAACAACATCATAGTCATTCTACCCCAGTGACCACCCCACCAGGAACAACATCTCAGTTATTCTACCCCGGTGATTATTCCACTAGGAACGACATCTTAGTCATTCTACCCCTGTGTATACGACCATGTCACTATACCTCACCAGGAACAACATTTGTCATTCTACCCCAATGACTACTCCACTAGGAACAACATCTTGTTATTCTATCTCAGTGATTACTCCACTAGGAACAACATCTTGTTATTCTACCCCAGTGAGTACGAGTTTTGCACATACACATATTTTCATAAAACAATCATATGCACTTAAGACCGTTCTCGCATCTTAATCTCATGCATATTCAAATAATTCATCACATAAGAATTATAAAATGATTGCACACTCACACATCATATCAAAGTATTCATACTTTCAACATCATCACATTTATCAAGCAATGCACACATATTCACAATATGTTCTCATGCATCATTCACAATATTGCATACAATCAATATGCATTCACAATTCAACACCACCACCACATTTTCAATCAATGCACACATATTCACAATATGTTCTCATGCATTATTCATATTATCGTGCCAACAACAACAACTCAATCACATTCATCATGCACTTTTAATTAATTTAAACAATGCATATATTTGTCAAAAGACCATATTTTCATAATCAATTTCACAATATAGGATTCACGCCATACGGCTACCCACATTACATCTTATCACAATAGTACACAAACTATTCATTACAGATAAGGATTAAACACAATCGAACCAAACAATCAACATTGGATGGAAAACACAAGGAAAATAAGGTGTTGTCACATTCACTGAACCATTCGCCTGGCGAAGCATTAGCGAATGCTTGCTGCTTCACTCGCCTGGCGAACTCGCTGGCGAAGGAAGGCAATAGCTACTGGAAGTGTTCGCTGCCTACTCTGGTTCACTCGCAAGGCGAACTCACTCGCCACTTCCTTTGCCTGGAGAACACGTCAGCGAAGGCTGATATTGGCTAATGTAGTAGTTCGCTACCCACTCGCTGGGCTTCGCCTGGCGAACCTTCGCTTCTGCTTGCCTAGCGAACACTAGCGAATCTGCATACTCAGAACCCCAAACAATCCAAAATCACCAAATCATCACAAAGACAACCGATTTAATTCCAATCAGTTCCAATAGTCTTAGCCCAACATTACCCGATTAAACTATGCCACTTATTTCAGATTCTAACCGTTCAAAACTCGATTTCTACTGATTAAACCTCTTTCTACCCTAAAATGGAAAATGTAGAAAAGCATCCAACAATCTAAACCAATCATACATAATCATAAACATTGATAGAATAATAAGATTTCACACTCTTACCTTGATTAATCGGAAGCTTGAAGCTGTTCTTGATGAATCCAGCTTCTCCTCTATTTTCCTTCCCTTTTCTCTTCTTCCTCTTTCTTTCTCTACTCTTTTCCTTCTTTCCTTTCTATATTTTCTTTTTATCTCTTTTCTTTCCACTTTCTCTTATATCCCTTTCTCTTCTATTTCTTTTCTTTCCATTATATTTTCTTCTCTCCAAATATTTACCAATTCATTTTCTCATAAAATATCCCATCTCATCATCAATTAGAGAATATCTAGTAAACCCACATTATTCTACCAAATAGAATAAGTCAGTTAAATCCAAGAATTCATTTAAATCAAATAAATCACATAAACCAATTAATTAGTATAATTAATCAATTATTGAAAATTGGGCTGTAACAGACGGAAATCGTCTTTCAGACTAGCTTTGTTCAGATCCCTGTAGTCTACACACATTCTGACTTTGTCATCTTTCTTTAGGACAAACACAATGTTGGCCACCCATTCTGGGTATTTCGATACTGCTAAAAAGCCCGCATCAATTTGCTTCTTGATTTCATCTCGGATTTTGAGAGCCATGTCGGGTCTGGATCTCCGAAGCTTCTCCTTGACTGGAGGACAATCTGGCTTCAAAGGGAGCTTGTGCATAATAATGTCAGTGTCCAACCCTGGCATATCTTGATAAGGCCAAGTGAATACATCGATGTAATATTTGAGAAGTACTAGCAATCTGCTCTTGACCTTTGACCCTAACGATGCTCCAATATTGACTTCTCTATTTTCTTCTTCAGAGCCTAAATTGACGACGTCGATTTGTTCTTTGTATGGCTGAAGATAGGCATCTTCGTATTCAGTCATCCTCCTTAATTCTTTAGTGTTAGTTCCATGATTCTATGATTGGCTAGATTTTGGTAAAACATTCTACACTGATGTTAAGTAAGATGTCATAACATCTTCATCTACTATTTTAACAGAACTGCTATCATGTGTTTTAATCAAGATGTCGAGACAGATGTCATGACATCTTTGTCTGGTACAACAGGAGTTGCTATTTCATATCTCTTGACAGAGGTGTTTTGGTTTGATGAGATCTTGTTGGATATAGCTCATCAGTATGTGCAGGTCAAAAATATTTATTAGGAACAAATTGCATATTTAATTGGATTTCATAAAAAGGATCTTTGAGACTTTTTAGGAAACTATAAAATATTTGTTTCTAATTTTATGAAGAAGATTTAGCAGAAGATTTGGAGTTTGACTTGATTGGTAGGCATTTTGGTAAAATTAGGTGTAATCACAAGATGTCCTATTATTTGTGCTTCCATATCTTTTTGTGCAAGTTGGCTGGACTTTTCTGGTATAGAATCTGCGTATTTCTAGTGGCTTACTATAAGCGTTTCTATTACACTTTTATGGATCACATTGGATTTGATACGGAGTTATTGTCATAAGAGTGATTGAAGATTGGAAGAATGATATGATTAGATTTGATTGAGTAAATCAAATCTGCTGCAATTTATGAAGATTGAAATCTTCTCTTCCTGCTGTTACTTTTGACCAGCCCAAGCCCAGTCTGCATTACTATTTAAGGAGGCAAAAAACCTAAGGAAAATTAAGCATTCACAACAAGAAAAACTTGAGTGCAAAATAAGGGTTTAATGTTTTGAGAGTCTCTTGAGTGTGTGACTTTGTAAGTCACCCTTTGTATCTTTTGATGCATCGTGGTAGACATATTTAGGTTGTTAATTGTTAATTGTTAATTGTTCACTCAAAGCTTGTAAGCAAGAGTGTATTGTTATTGATTTAAGCTGTTAAGAAAAATTAAGTATTGTGACTTTGAGGAGTGTCTTCTAAAGACTTTTTATTGTGTTAAATTGATATCACTGTTGTGATTGTGGGGAGTGAGTGGTGTCACTTGTCTAGTGGGTTCTAGGAAGAAATTGCATTGGGTAGAGATTAAGTGAGGAGTTGTAAACTGGGAGTTTAGCTCTGAATTAATTCTACTAATAATGGATTTCCTTCCTAGCTTGGTAGCCCCCAGATGTAGGTGATGTTGCACCGAATTGGGTTAACAATTCACTGTGTTATTTATCTTTATGCATTTAACATTCTGCTCAATTTACATGGTTAGATAAATTGTTCTGTCAGTCTGCAGATGTTACAACAGATGTCACGGCACTGCTAATTTTTAAAGTGAATTAAAATGCACATATTCTGTCCTTGTTCTGTTTTAGCAGAGATCAATGTCCTTACATATGTTTGGGACATCTGAAATCTGCATACCAGAATTTCTTGTAGGTACCTCAGAATCTTCATCACTCTCTTCTTCGGCTTGAAAGACAAATGGACCATTACCAGAAGGAACCGAATGATCAATGGATTATATGGGTGATGGAGGCGTTCTGCATGGTTTTACAGGTTTGGGAATGATCAGACGCACACGCGCACACACACACACACACACACACATATATGCAGATGATGGGTTGATTTTAAGTTTTCAAAAGAAGTTGCAATTTTTCCTTTTAACAAAAAGAGTGAAAATGATAAGCAGAAAACAAAACAAGAGTTTTAAAAAAAACACTTTTCATTCATAGATCTTTTCAAATTGCAAAGCGGCCCATACAAAATGATTCACTGGCCTCGGACAAGACCAAGAAATTATTAAAGAAAACAAAGCTAACAAGCAAATGCATTACTCTAAAGGTAAAAAGACAGGGATTTTCACAGTTTCTCAGTTGCGCAAAGCTGCTCCGCCTCGGATCACCAGGCTGTCAAGGTTGTTTTCTTCGTCTTCAACTATGACGGAATTTACTTGCACTCCGCCACTTGTGAAGATATCTTTCAAGGTCTTCTTCCTCATGACGCTTTCTTCAGGTGCATCTTCTAGAGTTGGTTTGTAACCCAACCTTTGTCTGTTGTTCTTTCCATGAGCTTTGATTTATATGACCTCCCCCCATACCAATGGGAGTCATGTCTTCATTGCAGCCTTGATGCTTTGAACGGAAGCAAAAGATGACCACGAGTTATTGCTGACTCATTAACCAATACAGTGTGGGTAATTTCCAAGGCTTGGAAAGCAGTTTCAAGCGCATCTTCATCATCCTCTATGTATCTGAAAGAGGATAAGTTGCTCACCATCAGATCCTCTTCTCCATGAATTATGACCAACTGGTCATTAACGACGAACTTCATTTTTTGGTGTAGGATGGATGTGACAGCGCCTGCTGCGTGTATCCATGGCCTTCCCAGTAGGCAACTGTAAGCTAGATTGATATCCATCACTTGAAAAGTGATTTCGAAGATCTGAGGGTCTACCATGATTGGCAAATCAACTTCTCCTATCACAGTTCTTCTTGAGCCATCAAAAGCTTTTACAATTAGAGAGGTAGGCCTCATTTCAGCTCCTTGGTAGGCCAATTTGGCTAAAGTACTCTTATGCATCACGTTAAGCGCAAACCCTGTATCAACAAGCACTCTAGCTAGTGTGTCCTCTTCACATTTGATGGATACATGCAAGGCACGGTTGTGCTTGGGCTTTTCAGCTGTCAGATCACTATCATTAAAGCTTAATGTGTTGTATGCCGTGATATTTGCAACGACTGAGTCAAACAGTCCCACTGTAATATCCTTTATTAAGTGAGCTTACGTCAATATCTTCATCAAGGCTTGACGATGTGCATGGGAGCTCAACAATAGTGACATGATGGAAATTTTAGATGGCGTTTGGTTAAGTTGATCCACCACTCGGTAATTACTTCGATGGGTGATTCTCAAGAATTCTTCCTCGTCATCTTTGAGGACCTCTTTCCCTTTGTTGATGGGTTCTTCAGAAACCACTTCTTTCGGACTAGCTTCTTTAGGAACAACAGTAGCGACTCTAGGAGCGACGTAGGTTGATTTAGGAATGGTGCTTGATTGAGAAACCATAGAATTTGCTCGAGGCTGATATATTCGACCATTTCGGGTCATTTTGCTTGCCCCAGCAATGCTGGTCACATTTTCCTGCTTCTTTCCCATAATTTCATTACACCATGAATAATCATATTTAGGCATTATAGATCCTGGGTGATGACCAAGTCCCTTTCTTGGATCGAACCTGGGTTGGTCCTTTCCAAACTTGGGCGCAGGATCATCGCAGAATACTGGTCGGACAACTTTTTGCCTAGTTGCATGGTTGTTGTTATTTCTAAAGACCGCTTTTTTGTTGGATTCTCCAGGCATATTGAACACTGGCTCAATTACTTCCACATCTTCCTTCTTCTATCTGCTACTAATCTGCAACATTCCTTGATCGATTAATGATCGAACATCCTTTTGCACAAGATCACAACCTTGTGGGTTCAGTCTGCATCCTTCATAGTCTTCATGAGAACTCTTGAGTAGCTATGTTCGAGCAAGCCTTTTATGCAATTCTACCCATGGTATCTTTACTTCAAAGACAGTTGTGACTGTCTTCGTTTCAGGCTCTTTCCTTTCTTCAGTTATGGCATTTACCCCACCATGATTTGGTAGGGGATTGTCTTTCACGTTTGGGTGATCGTCCTCGAATGAAAATATCATCTTCTCTATTAATTCTTGGACAATATGCTTAAGTGCAAAGCAACCTTCCAAATCATGCCCCGCGGCATTCTCGTGAAAAGGACAATGTGCATTTGGATTATAGTAATGGGGTAAAGGATTAGGCGGAGCACCTAATTTCCTTGTCCTGACGAGCCCTCTTTCTACCAGCATAGGAAACAATTCGGTATAACTCATGGGTATGGGTTATATCCTTGGTTTCCCACTTTGATAGTTTGATCTAGGAGCCTGAGCTTGAGGTTGTTGCGTTTGTTGATTGTTGTACGGTTTCCGATTATATTGTTGATACTGATTGGGTGCTTCTTGCTGAGGACCTTGCTGAATTTGTTGTTGTAGGAAGACTGGTGTCACCGTTGCTACGTACGGTGGTTGTTGATACCATTTTCGCTGATTCCTTTGATTTTGGGCTCTTCTTTCATGTGCCACGGTGCTTACTTCACCTTCTTTCTTTTTATGAAAGCTGCTGGTTAGCTTCTTGGTAGCACCGGTGCTAGAGCTAGCAGTTGAATTTGATACTTTGCCACTCTTCAACCCCACCTCAACCTTTACTCCCATGACCACAATGTCGGAGAAGTTTATCGTGACACTACTGATTACCCTCTCATAGAATTCAGGCCTGACTGTATCTACGAACCAGTCGGCTAACTCCTTTTCAGTCAGGGGTGGCTCAACTTGAGCCGCTGTCCCGCACCATCTTTGCGCATATTCCTTAAAGGATTCAATACTCTTTTGCGTCATTCTAAGGAGCTGACGACGAGCTGGGGCCAGATCCATGCTATAGTTATACTGTCGGATAAATGCATCAGACAAATTCTGAAAGCAGTGTATTTTTGCTTGGTCTAAACTCAGATACTACCTCGCAGATGATCCCTTGAGGCTATCCTGAAAGCAGTGTATCAGTAGCTTATCATTTTCGATGTACGAAGCCATCCTCCTATAATACATGATCAAATGAACTTTCAGACAAGTGGATCCCTTGTACTTGTCGAACATTGGTGTAACACCCCAAATTTTCCCCTAAGATTAGTCGATTCATGTCGCATTTCATGTCATTTTTGCATTACATATTAACTAACCACTAACGGGTTGCATAGTCTGTTATTTTTGCAGGAGAATCACATCAGGTGCACTGTAACTGTTGAGGGGAGAAATGGTCATTGATTCACTGTTTGCTGGTGGTTTAGGAAGCAGATCAGTGTATGGAATCCATCAAGCGATTAGGGTTTTCGTTTCCGAGTTTCGTGTTTTGGTTAAGGATGAATTGAATTTTACAATAATTTTGACATCGGAATTTTTGAGATACAATAATTTATTCAAAGGACGAGACTTTGACGTCAGTGGGTTTTTTAGACGTTGTTTTATCATATAGTGATGATTGTGTCGAGACGTCAGTTGGTTTGGTTCAAAGTGGTGCGAGAATCCACCCTACAGAATTTATTTTAACAGGCGCCTAATTTTTCTGTTCTTCTGCTATCTGCCAGTCAAATTTTAAAGGAAAACAGTGGAAATTTCGACTCGTGTTTGGGTTTATGATATCTGTTTAGTTATAATTTTTAGCCGAGTTAGTTCAGGGCATTGGATTTAACCATCATAGATACAAGTTGACTTTTTTAGTGCAGAGGTTAATTTTGTTTTGCTGTTAACCGGAGTTCTCTTCTTTACTCGTTCAAGGCTGTATTTATCGTTTCTATCGTCATGCACGGATTAATTTGAAAAAGATTTGTCTAGAACTCAATTGCGTCAGGTTTAAATCGAGCAACATGTTTTGGGACCGATGGAGTTAATTCGAGTAATTCTTTGGGATTTATTCGTACGAATTTATTTGGTGAAGTTAGTCCATTTGTTTAAGTTTAATCGGTTAAATTGTAATCGGTTGAATTTATTCGGAGGCACTTAATTATTGGAACTTAATCGAACATTTTTTAATTATGAGAGCCAATCGGTTTGTGATGAAATAATGGAAAGAAGAATCGGACAAGTATTGTTGGATAAAAATGTTGTGAATTTTATTCATAAGTATTTTTATTACAAATTACAAAGGAAAAATAAAATACATTCGAATTTCCATTTCTAAGTCCTATTGCCTAAAGACCGAGTTCTTCATGCTGATTCTTCGAGACTCGATTTTTTCATACCTGCATGTAAAACAGACAAAAGCAGAGAAAAGCTGAAATGTTAGAATAGTAAGTGGTTTTTTTGATTGATCTGATACCCTCAGTTACTCATCATCGGGTACGTCGGGAGGGTAACGACAAAAGTCGAAGCCAGCTCCCGACTCATATTCCCCACCTCGGTGCAAACCGGAAACATCTGTTCTTACTTTTCGGGGCAGCCAGAGGAAGAGAAAAAGAAGTGATTATTTGCAAAAGTGATTATTTAGATAAGCGCTTATTCTGAAATGAAAAATCTGAAATCAACCAACATCCGAAAATATCACAAATCAGATCCGGATTAATATTCAGTTCTATCAAGTAAATTATATGGATATTCAAATCGGATTCAAATCCAGTTTTTATCATCAGAAATAGCCAAATCCGGACATATCCAAACCCAAATCATATCAGATGAATAAATCAAATCAAATCCCTGATAATATCAAAAAAAGGAAACGTAATTTATTTTCCAAAATCATATCATCAAATCCAGCCCAGCAAGAGTGAAAAAGATAATATAAAATGAGAACGAAGAACTCTAACGAAGGGAGGAGGCAGCCGCGAATCACAAACAAAAACACCAATAAAAATCCGTAAGATTCATCATCATCAGTTGCCAACCAACAGAGGGGACGAACACATCATCACAGACCGAAACCCTAACGGATAACCAGACGGCCAAAACGAACTCGCGAATGATCATCATCATCACGAACGATCATCATCATCAGATCACCAACGAAAACGGCCGATAGTCGATCTACAGCAACACGCAACCCAAAGTGCAGTCGGAATCAAAGAGACCATCCACCGTCATCTCATCATCATCGTCCACGGATCCACCATCAACAAGCCCTCAAATAAACGTAAGCCATCCAAAAGGGGTTCACGTTTTTGTTACTTTGTTTCAGGTGGGAGAAGAAAAACGGAATTGCATGAAGAGAAAGATGGAGATATGAACAAGAGACGGAGAAGAAAAAAGCGACAAAACAAAATGGGGAAGAATCCGCTGCCGTCTGTGTGGGTCGGGTCTGGGAGTAATGACCCAGCCCGACCCGGTTTTCATTTATTTAATATTATCTATTTTTTTCTGTTTTTATCATTAAATTAACCTCTCTATACAAATTGACCCTTCTTTTTTTCAAAATTTACTTTTCTTTTCTTAAAATGTTTATCAACCTTTTATTTTATTTTATTATTAACTAACTTTCTTTCTTTCTTTTTCTTATTCAAATTAAAACAATTTTCAATAAACTTTTTTTATAAAATTAAAATTAACATTAACCTTTTTTAAAAATAAATCTGACTTTTTTCCTTTCTTTTTAAAATTAAAATTAACCTTTTTTAAATAATTAAAATTAACCTTTTTTCTATAAAAAAATTCTAACACTTTTTCTATCAAAAATGATAACTCTTTTTATTTTAAAAGTCTAACACCCTTTTTCATTTAATTTAAATTTCAGACTTTTTTTCTCTCAAGATATTCATCATCTAACTTCTAATGTTCATTAATTCTAATTTTGTACAAATTTCATCCCTCATTCCCAACATCATTCGTAATTATTCATGACCGTGCTTACTCACCTTTCTTTATATTTCATTTGTACATTAATCTGACATTATCATTGTTATTTCACATCCCATGATCGCTTGTATATTAGCACTATCTTCATCATTTATTATTATTATGTTTTTTTATCGTATAACTTTCCGAAGGATTAGGTCTAACAGTTTGACCGCCGAGTCAATAGCCTTACCCTTTGAATATTTCAAAACCCTAATTGCATAGGTGTCCCGCCATGGACCAAATTACCCCTTTACCCTAGCAATAGGTCAAAGAGTCACCGTACTCTGTTTTAGGACTTCCTGTCGTGGAATCCCTAATTTAACCCTATTTTCAACTAACTATTTCAACGTAGAAATAGGAGTTTCCATACTCCACGTAAGCGTTTCCTTAAGAAATGCTTATTCCCCATTGAAACCTTGACCATAGTCAAGACGTTTCTAACCTCCCTTTCAAGGGGAACTATGATTACTCTGATTCCATTCCCTATCCAAGATACGTAGGCACAAAATGCGATGTCTTGCCGAGTAAACTTAGGACTAACCCTTAGGTCTTTTAAGTCACTCTATCTCTTAGCTTAGTATATACTTTAAAACTAATAATAAAGCAAAATAACAATTATAAACAAAAGGTTCCTGTAGAGTACTACAGAGGTTTAGGGTGCTAGTATCTTCCCTAAGCTTAACCAACCCCTTACCTAGGTCTCTCCCCGCATTGTGTTTATGATGCAAAAATAGGGTTTCCCTCTTTTGACCTTTTCCTTCAGATAAATTAAACAGCGGTTGTGAATTAAGAATTGTGATTCAAACTAACTAATAGTTTGGTATCCTATTTCCACCGCAGCAATTGGCATTTTGAATTTCGTTGGAAACACCAAACCTGACACTAGACACATGTCTTTGGAGTCTGATCCAAAGACATTGCTTCCTTCAATAGCTCTCATCCTCTTAGCCATGATGTCCATGTCTACCCTTAACTTCTCGTGTTTTTCATCTTCGATTTCGGAACCATCGGGTACATCAAAGATTGGTTGATGGTTGTTGAAGATAGGTCGAGCATGGGTCGGACCTCCTGCCTGGGTGAAAAGAGGATATGTCGTTATCAGAACAACTTGTGGTTGAAAGCTAAATGGTTGAGGATTGTTGAGCGGAGGCAGAAAATCCCTGGATATGCCGACAGAAAAATCAGTTGTTGAAGTTGGAACTATATGAGGATTTACTGTTGATGTAGTGATTTCAGAGACCACAGTAGCCTGTGAATCCATCTTTTTTTTATTCCATTGAGAACTTCCATAATCTGGCTGACGTTGTCTTTGATTCCTTCGATATCATTGCCGATATGGTCGATTCTATGGTCATGACAAGCCATCTTCTGTTGAGCTCTGGCTCGAGTGTTGTATCTGTGGGAACTCAGCATGACTTCTTTCCTCCCTCTAGCGGAAAAGAACAACAGATGAGCTGTGAAACCCATGCAAGACCGTGCAGATGATATGCAAATGCAAATGCAGATGCAAAACCAACGATTCAAGGAAAAACAACAATTTTGTTTACAAACAAAGTTTAGAAACACGTAATGACGTGCTTTAAAAGCATATTTTCATTGATAAGTTGAGATCTATTACAATAGATGGCTCTTGCTAACAAGCAATACCTTTCTTACAACAAAAACAAATACAACAAAAGATTTGAAGAAAAAGCAGGAAATGGGGAAGTTTTGACCGTTCTAACTAGACGATCCTTCTCCTTCTTGAGACCTGGGCTGGAGTTAATTTTGACGAATTATTTCCCACAGTTCAGCATTTCCATGTTCTGCTTTGTCCAAAGCATACTTTAACTCTTCCCTAGACATAAGGATCTCGGGCTCTATGGTGATCTCATAGGTATGAGTATAAAACATTCTTAAAGCTACCTCCATTGACCAAAGTAGATAGGTCCTTGTGGTTAAACAACTCACATTTTCCTCTGGGTTCATTCCTTGTAGATGAGGATGACGCCAAGCAAAACTAGCTTGAGCTTCAAGTTCTTCATTGCGGCCTTTTTCACAAAAATAGGCTCTTAGCATATCTGGCTATGGCCCTGTTGAATATACATGACGAGGAAGGATTGGGTTGTAGCTGATAACTCCTTTAGTACCGATGAGGGGTATACTTGGAAAATCCCCGTAGCTCTGGATCATAGCAACACCGCTGATCTTGGTATCATACCAGTTGATATCATAGTGTCTAAGGGTGATTAATTTTTCAACCCATGCTTCTTTGTTGGGGAGGTTCCATAGAACCTGAGTTCTAGGCAAGTGAGAAATAAACCACTTGTTGAGTAGAGTCGTACAACATGAGAATTTCCCAAGATCGTACACCTTGCGGCGATGGATGCTGATACATGTATCTGCTAGTAGAATGTTTATAGGATTCTTTATGATGAAGAGCCGGATGGCCTCTTCACTGATAATTCGTCACAGCATGGGAAAAGGTACAATCCATAGATTAAGAAAGCCAAAATTACCTCAAAAATCCGTAAATTTCTGTTATCGTAATCAAATTCGGCCATCTCCATGAATGGTCTTGCTTCCATTCCAGAGAAACCACTCCTAGTTACCAATTCAGTGGGCAGCTCAGTTGGCCTGATGTGTAGTGCCTTAGCAAGGTCTCTTCTTTTTGGTTTCCCATACGAAGCTTTGAAGGTAAAGGTAATCCTCAAGTAAGCAGAGTACTCTTCTATTGTCGGGAGGAACTAAAAATCTGGGAAAATAAAACAGTGATATACTGGATCGTAGAACTCAATGAGTGCTTGTAGCATGTCCTCGTTGACTCGGGTGTTGAGTAGCGAAAGAAGATCTCCGTACTTTGCAATGAAGGTAGCGGGGTTCCTAACAAGGCCTGCCAGGATCTTGAGGTTACCCAATCTTAGGTTTAGAAACGAAAACCTGCTTCGTCGTTCCATATCAATGTTTGCAAAAGAAATTTTTTGAATTTCCTTGAATGGTTAGTAAAATGCAAAGATGCAAATGCAAATGAGACTGGTTTTACAAAACTCAGAAGATCAATTGTGCTAAACCCTCATTTCATTCATTATTGGAAAAAGTTACAACTTTTGAGACACAATACAAGAAGCCTAAGTTACACCAAGAAACTAGGTTCCATAGTTTAAACTAAGAACTTCAAACGCGAGGCCTCTTCAACTTCTTTAGAATTGCATTCTCCATCACCAATTTATCCACTATTCCTTTCAAGGCTCCAGAGGTTGGAGGGATATTTGAGTATTCATGAATGCTTTGGGTAGGCTTGATACTAGAGAAAAATAAATTCTCCTTTGTCGCTTCTCCATCAATTACTCGTTGTTCGAGCCAATCTATTAATTCATTTTTTTCTTGTACTTCTCTGATGAGCCTTGTTGTTTCGGAGTAAAGCGCATGATACTTTCCTTCCCAAGTGTCCCTCTCAAGTTGAGCTCTTGCAAGTAACTCTTGGTATTCCTCCATCTTCTCAATGGGAATGGCAGAGGATGACGATGCGATGACAATCTGCACATTCTTTTTTGGGAGATATGGCATTTTCAAATCCCTTGCTCTAGATTGGACCCATTGAGCAAATGATTCCAAAGCTACACAGTTTCTTTTCCCTAAGCCAGCTTTTGTCTTTTTCTGGATGTCCTCCCAAGCATCAACTGTGTTGTTTCTCATATTTTCTGCCGCTTCAGTGTTGAGATAAAAGAAACCGGATAAGAGCGTATTGGTGGGTTTATCTTTCATCAGAAAACCAAACTGACGTCTAGCCAAGGCTGGATTGTAGCTAATCCCTCCTCTTACTCCTATGAGTGGTATGTTTGGGAAGCTTTCGCACTTATCAAAATAAACTCCTCGGTCATAGGCAGGATTGTATCAATGAATATCAGCTTGTGTTAAGGAGATTATCCTTTGAGACCATCTCCATCCATTGGGATTCTCTTTAAAAGCATCGGTTTTTGGCAAATGGTTGATGGACCATTTGTACAGCAGAGGTGCACAACAAAGAATAGTTCCCTTTCCTTGAAGTGTCTGATGATGAATTGAGTGATAAGCATCTCCTAACAAGGTAGGCACAGGGTTTCCACTTAAAAATATGGTAATAGAAGAGAAATTGACAAATTCCTCAACTTCTGGAAACAATACTAATCCGTAGATCAACAGAGCTAATACTGCTTCAAATGCATCCATGCTCCCCTCTTTGGCAAAGTAGGAAGCTTTCTTGACTAAGAAATCTGAATGGAGACCTTCGACTACTCCTTTGGTGGCACGGTTAGCCTTAATTTTAGATACTTCAAGGTGAAGAGCATCTGCTATTTCTTTTGGTGAAGGTAAGCTTTCCAATCCACTGTATGATTTCTGATCCTTCACAGGGACTTCCACATAGTGGGCATACTCTTCCAAGGTCGGCATCAACTGATAGTCGGGAAAAGTGAAACAATGATACAATGGGTCATAGAACTGAACCAAAGTGTTGAGGATCCCTTCTTCCATCCCTGTTCTGTCTAGGCTCAAAATCTTTCAATATTTCTTTCCAAACTCGTTTGACACCATGGTCCCTAGTTTTCTCAACTCGGATGTATCAGGCTTCTTGAAATTGTATCTCTTGGTGTTCCTTATTCCAATATCCATGATATATCTAGGATTTTTTACAAAGAGATCAACTGAGCTTTACAAAACCATTTGCAACATGAAATGCCATGATGAGACGATGAGATGATGCACACGTAAAGGAAAATATTCACAAATATAATGCACATGCACAAACAAGGTTTCCTAAGCTCAAGGTCAAAGCATGGAGTCAAAAGGTCTACCCATCCCCAAAGATTTGTACTATGAGTTAATTGTACTTGTCGAACGAGTTCTATCAAAGTTCCCAGAGTCATAGTAAATCCTTATGTGAGTCGACAATATTCTCAAGATAAACTCGTCTGAGTGTAGCATCGCGTGACTACTCCCTAACAGTTTCCGCACTACGTCCTAAAAAGGCCAAGTGGGGTAAAAGTGTTACTAAAGGTCCTCAGCTTCACAAACTCTCAGGTTGAAACGATTAATGAATACACGACTACTTATGCATCATTAACCATCTCAAGGAGGTCTCCACTGAGCGTGATTACATCATTTGTTAGACTTATTAGGACTACTCCCAACAGCCAACTATTGATCCTATCATAATCCTATCTCATGCATCACTCAAATCCGGGTTAGGATTTATCTCACCACTCAAAGCACCCAATGTCCATAACACACAAACAGATATCTATATATATATATATATATATATATATATATATATATATATATATATATATATATATATATATATATATATATATATATATATATATATATATATATATATATATATATATATATATATATATATATATATATATATATATATATATATATATATATATATATATATATATATATATATATATATATATATATATATATATATATATATTTATATATATATATATATATATATATATATATATATATATATATATATATATATATATATATATATATATATATATATATACATGTAAGCAAATATTCACAAATATAGCATGCAATCATAAAAAATAGGCTAAACCCTCAAATTAAAGTTTATCCCTAGTGAAGTCGCCATTTCTGTTGCGGTGAGAATTGTGATACCAAGCTATTAGATTAACGTGAATCTTAATTCTTTAAATTCACAACGTACTTTGATTTATCCAAAGGAAAGGTTAAAGAAAGAAAAACCCTTTTGCACGATGTAACAACAACGCTAAGAGATTCGGGGATCGGGGGTTGGTTATGCCTAGGGTAGGTATTTCACATCCTAAACACCTGTAGTACTCTACATGAACCTTTTGTTTGTTTGTATTATATACTTTCTAAATGTTTGATATGGTTTGGGTTTTGGGTATAAAGGTAAAGGTGTAGGTAAAGACCTAAGGATAGTTTCTAAATTTGCTCACAAAGATATCGCATCATCTGCCTACGTATCCTAACTAGGATAGAATCAGAGCAACCGTAGTTCACCTCACTGAGGATAGAGAACTCTTGATTATGATCAAGTTCAAAAGGGGAACAAACATAACAATACTTGTATAGAGTTTAACAAAACTCTCTATTCTAAGTTATACACTCAAAGGAATTTGACTTTTACAAAAGTCAAGAGGGGAGTAAGTAATTATCACCATAATTCTTACATAGAGTTAACAAACTCTATCTTAAAGTTCTAGTTGAAAGATCTTCCTATCAAGGGGTAGGTTTCTTAGACTTAAAGCAAAGTCTAATGGATATGGGTTCTAACTTAACTAAGTTAGGGTTCAAAGATGACTTAACAAAGTCAAAGGGAAGGGTAATGAGTTGTCTATGACCCAAGGGTCAATAGAGAGACTTTCCTTTGGAAAAGGGAATGATGAGGCAACTAGATGAGAACTAACAAGTTCCATCACTTGGGGAATAACTTAACAAATCCAAAGCACAAAAGTGAGCATTCATTCAAACATGATGAGCATATAAAAGAGTACGGTAACAACCAAGGAAGAGATGCAAGCATGTGACAACATCAAACAAAGATTACAATCAAGTCAAATGGTTATAACCATAATACACAAAGATATTAAAATATTTAGAGAGAGAACATGGTAGGGGTCCTTACAAGACCAAGCATAGAAGGCAATATCAATTTTAAACATATTAACAAAGATGGAGAGTAAAGAGGTAACAACCATCAAGGCACAAAACATGTAATTCAAACAAGTTTAAGTGCAAGCAAGTAACAACTTGAGGCAAGCATGTCATATAGTTCAAAGAATGTCAAATGTAACAACATGAGACCAATAATCATGCATTGATTACAATCAAGTACAAGTAAGCATACAAGAAGTGTTGCAACAAATCAAGTAAAGGAGTTTCATGAGAAAAGCATACAAGTTCATGGTGACAACCATTAATTACAATCAACTACATGCAAGTCCTAACATATTAGAATTCTAAAAGACAACTAAATAGGTAGAGGACATGAAGAATACACTCAAGAAGTTACAACATCAAGAGATATAACAAGGTTTACAAACACGGTTCACAATGTTGATCAATTAGATGCATTAATAGAAAAGAGGTTTGAACATGAAAAGACCTTGAATTTGAACAAAACTCAAACACTCAAACAAGTTAACAAACATGTGTAACACAAGTACAAAACAATCTCACAAGATTAAATCAAAAAGAAGTTGAGAAAAACTCAAAAGACGCATGGTAAAAACCCTAAAAGAAACATGACTTTCAAGTGGTATAAAGTATTTATAGGATGAATATCCTTGAGTTCTATTCTAATTGTGTGAAAGTAGACATGACAAGGAAAATTTTGAAAAAAGAATGTATCAAAAATGTTGAAAAACAAGGAAGTTATGAAATTTTCAAAATTGTAAAGAAAACATGAAAAATCAAGTAATTAAAAAGAAAGGGTGCACTTGGTAGGTGTTGAACCCACCACCTTTGGATCACAAGTGTAAAACTTCACCAACTTAGCCAATGTGCGCGTGTGAAAGAATCATGGTGAGAGAGAGAGAGATATGCCAAAACATGGAAAATGCTGGAAAATAACAAAAGAGTTGATCTCCACACGGATCGAACTCAGGTCAAGAGGCAAGGCAAGATACGTGAGCGCATAAGTCATGACCACTGGGGTGGTGATACATCCAATGTATATAACCACCCCAGAAATAGATATGCCTTAAGAGGTGAAAATCTGGGCAAAACCAAACATGGCAAAACAAGCAATATGACCAAAAGACGTGAAAATTCAAACTGATCTAAAACTCCATCAATTATAACAAAATAAGAGTCTATCTTGCGTGATTTTTAACAAGGAACAAGATGGCATTATTAGTTTTATCAAATTGTGCTTACAAATTGAAACCCAATAGCAAATGCAAGAATGGAGTTTGAGATGCATTTTGGAAATTTGAGTGAAACATGAACATGCTTATCCTGATTTAAAGTCATGTACACATAAAAAACATGCTATAAGCAAGGTTTGGACAGAAGAATTCATCAATAAGGAATTAGATTTGGGGAAGTCATATCAGTTGCAAATTGTACATTTGATTGAAGATGCAAATGGTCAAAATAGAATGGTAGAATAAAACTTCAATACACATTCAAACAAACATGTCATAGATTGAGCACAATAGGAATTGATCTAAAATGACAACCACAAAACTTGAGAAACAAAAAGGCTATCAAGTCAGTTTGCTTGCAGCAGAAAAAGCTTGTCACATAAGCAAGCCAAATACAAGGCCTTTGAATCAAAGCCTGAGCTTTATATTCCAACTAGTGTTCATAACAGATACTCCTATTGTTCAGATCAAATTGTAACAAACACAAAGCATGCATAGAACAAACTTACAACAGTTGTGAATTAAAGCATAAATAGGTCTTGAACTAGAACTTGAACCGAAAAGCATATCAAGAGCAATATTAGGCACATTCCAAACAGTAGGTACACACAAGGCAATGCATATGATTCTAAGCTAAGACAGGAGTTAATCTAAACTGGATTCAAGCAGGGAATATCAAGCATATTTGATAGCAAGTGTCAAGAAATAGTCTAATAAGATCCTCAAGAGCAAACTTAAACAACATTAAACTCAAACATCTTGAACTTGAACTAACAGATTCAACAGCAATATTTGTTCATGGAAAAACTTAACACTTAAATCCAACTCCATCCATAACAGTTGCAAGCAATATTCTCAATGTTCAAACATGATATGGAGCAAATATTTTTAAAAATCATACACACACAATAGAAACACATGGTATGATGATCAGCAAGATATTTAAACATGATGATGATCAAAGCAAAATCAAATCAGGCAGATTTACACATGAACTATATTTGCTTCAAGCACATTTCAACAAAAAGCATACTAACATGTTTATGGCAGTTCAACATTAAGATAGTGAATTCTAACCTCTTGTAGACTTCCAAGCAAGCTTATCTAGTAGGGAAAACCTTGAAGAGTTCCAGCTGATATCCAACCAATGCCTTGATTAGAACACAGTTTTCTTGTAAATGAGGGAACTTTGTGACAGATCTCAAAACAAGTGATGCAGAGGGTGTTGGATTTTTTGTACAATTGATGCACTTCAAACTAAAGGTGTTTAGAGGGTTGAGGTGATTGAAACAGACCTGAGCAAGGTTTTGTCTGATTTTGTGTGGGAAGTCAAAGTTTCCTTGGTTGATTGTTGACTTTTGAGTAAATGGAGTTCTTTACTAGTTTAAGAGCTTGAACACCTTTCACACATCATTTATGGATTGTGCAGATGATTCAGGATGAGTTTTAGTGCATGGAAATGGTTTTGGAAGGCAAACTGCTCAAGGTAGATTTTGAGGAATTTTTGGTGAGTTGCTTCAACTATAAGAAAAGTGATCGGCAAGGTTGTTTATGAGTTTTCTCTGGTTTTTATGAGATTTCTTTTGTGTTTTAATGTATAGAGAAGGTCTCTATTTATAGAGGAGATGGTGTTTGGCAGAGTTTGATAACATGAGGTGGATTTGGCTTTTGGAGGGAGAATGAAGCAAATTTGTCCAAGATCTTGATGCAGCTGGTTTTCCAAGTTCTTGATGTATTGTGATGCCTAAGACAAGTTGCTTGCAGGCCATAGGAAGTGATTGAAGTGTGGCTTGAGACTAGGGGGACTGCGACTGCATATTTTCTTCAAGAAAAGTTTCTCTTTCCTCTTGGATTTCTTTGAATTAAATAATGCCACTTGCCTTAAAAACTTGCCATGCCTTTCAATCCTTCAATCCTTCTGCATTTCTACTCATCATACACTCTAAATATCAGACCAAGGATTAATCAATGGTTGAGAATCACTTAGATGGTTGGCAAGTTGGTTTATGTCAAATTTGAAATGGTGCATTTCAAGTGTTTAGACCCTAACTTCCCTCCTTCGAAACTCCTAGCTCACAAATGCTATGGAGGAGTTCTTGTAATTTTTGGAAAGCCTTCAGCATACTCTACAACTTTCATGTTTTGGGTATTTGAAAATTCCAAGTGGAACTAGGTAAAAAACATCCTTGAAGTTGGCTGAAAACATGACTTGAAAAGTACTAAAACCATAAAATTTGACTAAGTGTTTTTCCCTATTGCATTATTTTTATCATAACTCAAAATCTATGTTTTGATTAAATCCATTTGTATTCACTCAGACTTTCTCGTTTATCGCAAGAATCACAAAAAAGTTTTAGTTCACTTTTTTTATCACATTGCTGTTTAGAAAAGAGTTTAGGGAGGATAACGAAAACCAAATACCCATAATTGTTGATAGTATGCTTTCAGATAAAATCTCGCTGATGATGTACATGAATTGTTTCAAATCCCCAAACACTGGAGAAATAAGGAGTTAGTCCCTAGTTAACCGCTTCAAGTCTAGATGTAGGAGTTTTCTTCGGATTTCTAAACCCTTACACTTAACCTGAGGCATGAGTAGTGTTTGGTTAACCTGATTACGCATTCGAATCACGAGACAAAATCCTAAAAGACATGATGGTTGCTATTCAATGACCAATGACTTGGCAGTCACAATCCTCTAACAAATTTGTTGCACCCCAAAATTTGCCCAACATTTCTTTACCTAGCTTATGTTTCATTTCATTCACATTAGCATTATCATTTGCATTTCATTGACATGTATGCAGGAGATCAAGAGGTATGATTACCAATCAATAGCTATACAAGACTGTGAGGCTAGCTAAGAAGGTTATTCAGATGTTCAAGGGTTGATATTCTTGTTAGAGAAGTTAAAGGATCCTCAGAGAGAGTGGTTGAAACCAAGTATGTGGGTCTCCTAACTTGAGAGTTATGGGGAAGACCATCAGATGATTCTGAGGCCATGAAGATGGACTTGAGGTCTTGAGAGAGCTCACGAGAAGTTTTGAAGATCACTTTGAGGCCTAGACAGGTCATTGTGCAAGAATAAGAAGCCTCGGCCATGAGTGGTGCAACTAGGGTTTGACTGGGTCAACCCTAAGTCAACTGAGGATTTGAAGAAGGTTGAGACCTAATTCAAGAGCCATGTGATCATAGATTGATAAATTGAGATGTTATAAGGATGATTCCAAGGTTAACTCATCATGATTGAAGAGTTTGAGAAGTTTCAGGCTAGGGTTTCTAAGACTTGACAGTGTAAAACCCCCTAGCTTGACCCCTGACTTCAAGACCATTTAACTCAAGATATGATCTTCATCTCATCTTGACCCCAACATGATTGTTGTAGGGCATGATCATAGATTTAATTTGAGTACTAGAAGTCCTTGATAGGGTTTATAGAACTCAAGTTATGTGCCAGACAAGTTACAGGTCATCTGAGGCATGTGAATTTGGAGCTTGAAAGTTACCCAACTTGCATGACACTTTTTCCCTAGAAGGATGATTCCTATGAACTTTTGGTCAACATGAATGTTGTTCCTTATTCTCTTAGATTTCTAAAGAGTACTATAAGTCCATGATTGGATTTGTAGAACTCAAGTTATGGCTTTGATTAGTCAAGGGTGTTTTGGGTATTTGGACATTTCAGGTCACTTTGAATCATAGGTCAATTTCATCATCTTGCAAGCTTCAAATGGATTTTTGTTCAATATGAAAGTTTCTCAAAATGATGTTTTTAGCTTAGCCAACTATCAAGAGTCCATTGATATGGATTAGAACAAGCATTAGTTGAAGAAATTTCACAAAAAGACCATTTTAATGAATTAAAAGGGAAAAATTCAAAACAATTGGTAATTGAATGATTTCAAGCCAAATTTGTACTCATTTTGATTGGAAATGATATTCTAAACACTTTTGAATTATTAGAATTTTCATTTGGGGCTTGTTTCATGGTGTTCGGATTTGTGACTTCATGAATAAGCTACACATCCCAAAATCATACCATTAAGCTCCAAACCAATTTTCACAAGCCAAAGTGCAAACCTTACCTTGGGATCCTAGCCTAAGGAGTACTTAAGGGATATACTCCAAACCAAAAGAAAAACTCCTCACAATTTTCATTTTTCATTTTCAAGAATTCTCTCACTCTCTCAATTCTCTCAATTTTCTTCATTCTCCAAACCCTCACCCATAGCTCCTTGTCATTGGATCCATTGATTTTTCATTGAAATCAATGGAATCTTGAGCACAAACCTCCACTCATCATAATTATCAAATAAAGATTCATAATCAATTTTCGTGCAAATTGAAGTTGGATATTGGAGTGTAAGTTGGAAGCACTTATTCGGAGCAATTCGGATTCGAAGTGTTCGATCTTCATATTCTTGCAAGAATTATTGTCGATCTTGAAGTTTTCCATATAATCTTGTTCGGATCTTTGCAAATTCACTTGATCAACGATCACCGGATCAAATCTCCGATCCGTAGGTTGGTTTTCCGATTTAATTTAACCATTTGATTGTTGCTTTTTAATGGCATTAAAATTCTGTTTTGTGTGCTGTTTGATTTTAATTCATATAAAATAGCAAGAATGCTTAGAAAAATATGAAAAAATTCATGGATGATCCTTATCATGTATATGATCTTTGTGTGCAATTGGATTTTAGTTTCGTTTAATTTTCAATTTGATTTCGTTTTTCTCCTTTAGTTGGATAACAAAATGTCAAAAACTGCATAGTTTCTTGCCGATTTTTGTTCTGGAGTTTGGTATAGAATTTGGACTTAATTCTTTGCTGGTTTGTTATAGACGTATTAAGGAACTCCCAGAAATTTTTAGGGTAATTTTTAGGTAGCTTTAGGTTCTGTTTTGAACTAGATCTTTAGAGGCTTCCCCACTTGATTTCCCTTTTGACCACTTTTGGTGTGTGATTTCTTTAGTGCCTTTAAGCATAATTTTAGGCTCTGGTTTTTCTACTATAGATACCTAACATGCTTAGGTTCCTCTAGAAATTTTTTTAGGATTTTAGAATTAGTTTTGGTTTTTTAGATTGAATTAATACTTAGGCTAGTCTTAACATGTTCATAACATAGCCTTTCCTTTTGATTGATTTCATTGATGACTTTTGGCATGGGATGAACTTTTCATTCCTTTTGATAGTTGTTATATACATATTGAGGTTGCCTTGTGATTTTTATCATGATTTTTAAATGATTTTAAAAGTGCTTTTAATATAGTTGTTTAGGAGTGATTTTTAGTGGATCTCTTTAGTGATACCTTTCAACTTAGGATTTTATTGGAGGATTTAGAGATTGAATTAGGTCCTGATTTTTTAACTATAGGTTATTAGTGAATTCATGTTCCCATAGAAAAATGATCAGATTTTTATAATGTGTTTGGCATTTTTGATAGAATATTCTACTTGTCTGTTCATTTGGTGTTTCAATTTTGGTGATTGATGTGGAATGGACTCAAAGTTGGGCTTCCTTGCATAGTGGGCTTCTGGATCTCATTGGAAGATATCATGAACATGATGAGGCTTGTGTGAAGTGGCTGGTGGAGCTTGGATTGGAGTTTTCCCTTCCTTTTTGTTAGCTTTGTGTAGCTTAGGAAATTAGGGCTTTAGGAGAGAGCTTTAGAAATAGATATTTCTTCAAGTAATGGTTGGTTTTGTTCCCATTCCATTCTCATCCTATGATTCAAAGTCCTCATGTTAAAGTCTCATCTCTCCTTTGGAGGGATGTGTGACATTTACAATGAGTAGAACTTTTGAGGATGCCTTTCTCTGATGACTGGTTGAGTGTCAGATAGGATTCCTTTGGTTTCCTGTCTGCTTCCCATTATCAAACAATCATCTTATTGATTCTCTTAATTCTTGGTGGAGCCTATTGAAGATTGAAGCTTGAAGATGGAGTACCTTTCATTCTCTTGAAGATGATGGACTTGAAGAACAATTATAGACTGTGGACTGAACTGTTGTCAGAAGATTGCTTTGCTGTGAAGCTGGGGAAGCTGTTGATTTGCTTTCTTGACTGTCTGTTTTCTTTCTGTGCAAATGTATTGATGTGACTTGTGTGATTTGCTTGATGCATTAGAATAAGTTCATGTTTAAATTGTGTTAAGCTAGGAGCATGATTGCACTAGAGGTTGAGTTGCTCCCTCTGCTTGTATTGTTACTGTATGACTTTGCTTGCGGGTATTCGGTAGAGCTCTGCTCCCTTGCCTATGTGGTTTGTGATTTGCTTGATGGCATTTTATTTTCCTTCATGATTGCAGTTATTCATATCTGGCTTGAGGTCGAGACGAGCTTGTGGAGGCTGATACCCCACACACATTTCCTCCCTCACTTGCATTGTATGCATTTTACAGTCGTTTACTGTTTACTGTTTAAGCTGATGCTTTATCTGTTTCTGTTTATCATTGACATGATCCCCTAGGAATCTCACTTTCTTTGATAAGGAGGTGATGATTAGAACTTTAGGTTGAAACCTATGCATGATAACTTCTAGGAGATCCCTGTTTCAAACTTCAACTATAGGATGAATCCTTGGCATGACAACATTAGGACTTGATAGTCTCCCCTTAGTTGTCCCCCTCTCTCTTCTCATCTTGAAAAAGCAGTAAAAAACGTAATAAAGGCAAGTTAGTATAAGCGCGTTGTCGCTACTCGAAAAATACGCGCAACGATGGGGAGGGTGAAAAGGAAAAGGACAGAAGAGTCGCCACCAAACTTTATTTATCCCATGAGGGGAAAGGAAAATATCGAGAAAACCTTTAAAAAAAAATGGATAAGATGGTCTCGCGACCAAGAATGGGTTCGGAAGCCGGTTATGCAAGGGGAAGGTATTAGCACCCCTCGCATCCATCGTACTCGATGGGAACCATTTGCTTGTCGAATGTGTGAATTTATTTGCTAAAAGATTATGTTATAAAAGTGTGTTCCTAGGGAGAGAGAAGGAGGGATGACGGGGAAGAAAAGAAAGAAAAGAATGAAAAGACTTGGTAGGACTTCGCGGTCCTAGGCCTACGTATTCTCAACGGATATGAGAAAATCAGAGTCGACGTAGTTTGGGGAACTACGGGTATGAGGGATTGTGCTCGCCAAGGATTGTGGCCCTTGTGCCTACGTATCTTTACTTGAAGAAGTAAAGAATCAGAGCAGCCGTAGTTCGGCCTACGATTTATTGATGTTTTTATGGATGATGCTATCATACGCATTCTAGCAGTTAGGTGTATTGCTGCTCGCTCGTTGGAGACTTAGGCATTACCTGTTTGCGGTAGAACGGACATATCATATCCTTTTCGAAAGATAAGTTTTCGCCATGCGAGGCAAGATGTCACAGTTGATTTGTTGAATTGTTTTTTAGGGGCGAGATAGGTCCTCGGATAGTAACCCCTACGGGTAGTACCCAATTCTTCATCTCAAGGTTTTTGTTATGAAAGGGTGTGGCGATCATAGCATCTTTGTATTGAAAGACGAGTATCAAAACCACACACACTATAGTGAGCATCTCGACACTCGGAGAGGAAGAAGTCTACACTTAATCCTCTCTCTTTAGTTCAATACAAAGAGAACTTCATTCTCTTATTTAAGTGTTTTTGGTTTTGAATGGTAAGTGCTTTTGCGACAGAGAACCCTACGGTAAACGTCAGCACTCGGGATAGGAGAAGGCCTACGCCTAACCACTCCACGACCATTCAAGTTTTTGTTACGAAAATAAGTTTGAAAATGCGCTCGGTGCAGGACCAAGATTTTTAGGCGACAAAGGTTGCGGAAAGAAGTTGTAGAGGGAGATAGGTGGCAGATAAAGTCACGTCTTCGTATTGAAAGACGAGTATCGAGACCACCCACACTACAGTGAATATCCCAACACTCAGAGAGGAAGAAGTCTACACTCAATCCTCTCTCTTTAGCTCAATACAAAGAGAATCGATTTATTTATTGTAAGTGTTTTGAAAATGCACTCGGTACGGGGCCGAGGTTTTTTAGGAGAAAAAGGTGTGGATGAAAACGTCTTCATATTGAAAGAGAAGTATCAAAACCACCCACACTACAGTGAGCATCTTGACACTCGGGAAGGAAGAAGTCTACACTCAATCCCTTCTCTTTAGTTCAATACAAAGAGAACTTTACCCTTTTATTAAATATGGTGAATTGGCTTAACAATCGTTTGAGAAAATCCGCTTGACGTTGGGTCAAGGGTTTAATTGCTTAAAAAAGGTTTGAGGCGACACGAACAAGGTCGATGGCGGACGCACAAGGTAGCCGGCTTACATGGTCGAAAATGGCTCGATAAAATCGAGAGTTTTTTTTTTTAAAATGGTTATGTAATCAAGAGTCAACAAAGACAATAGCAATATTCACACTAAAACCATGCAAACATATGGGTTAGTCGACAAAAAAAATCGAGACATGCAAACATATGGGCCGTGCGAACTCCTTGAAAAAAAATTTTAGGTAAAAACAAGAAGATAATAAAATAAGCAAACTGATCAGTTCGCGCCGCGAACTGAGAAAAGTTTTGATTCTGTTTTTGACAGTTCGCGCCGCGAACATGGGTCGCGCCACGACTTGAAGCAAAAAATACAGTATTTGCTGTATTTTTTGCTGTCTTTTATGGTTTTCTTTCCTTTCTATTGGTTTTTAAACATGGCTTTTTGGTCCCCTTAAAACCTTACATGATATACACAGTACAATAACACACAAGAGAATAAATGAAATGAATATAAAAGCAAAAAATAAAGGGAGAAAGGTTTGAAGTAATGGATACCAAGAGCTTTCTATCCTTCTTGCAAGTACTCCAATGACCTTTGTTGGATGTGCTCTCCACTCTTCACTCTATGTTGTGAAGCTTCTCCTCCTCAATGGTCCTCTTATGCTTCTATATCACTCTCTTTTTTTTGGTCTTTCTTCCTTTCTATTTTTCTGGTTTTCTTTGCAATGTGTGTTGCTCTCACTATTTTCTGTTTTTCTCTTCTCTCTTACTCTCTCAATGCTGTGTATGTGAATGGTAGTGAATGAATAAATTTGTTTGCAGCTCCTTCCTTTTGTTGATAACCCCTTTCCCCTCGCATCTCACTTTTTCTGCTGTACCAAACCAATGGCTCTTGCACAAGCTTCAATTTTCAGAATTTCCATTCTTGGCAACAATTATGGCCACTTTCTTGGTGCAGCCCCACTTTTTCCACTTCTAGTATGCTGCTTTTGCTGTATTTTTTCTGCAGCACTCCACCTTGCTATCCATCCTTGTGTCCATTGGTTGGTTATGCTTGGATATATTCATGTAACTAACACCACTACCTTTTGGACAGAATTTTCAAATTCTGATTTTTTGATGTGTAGATGTATCAACATAAGCTTATAGCCTTGGTTTTGTGACATAAAATGATTTTGTAATATGATACACATTGCCACTTCTTGCATGGGGTTGTTTTGGATTGCATTCATATTGCTCATGGTTGAACATGCATGGTATTGATCTTGAGATATTCCAACATTGAATTAGCTCTTAAACATTTTCCTTGCATGTTCGTAAGCATAAAGAGGGTCATGTGGACTTGATGGAGCATGGGGGATACCATGACATGAAGTTATTTTTAGAAACTTGAATTAAGACTAGAAATAACTTAATTTCCTAAGCATTACCAAGAGTTTGGATTTTGTAACAAATGTGACATTCTTGAAAATGTCATGAAATTTCATTTGTAATATTCTTGAATCTAGCCTTGAATTCATGAATCTTGAATTTGGAATGATGGGCTTCCCTTATGTCATTAAATTTGAAAGAAATGAAGAAATGAGTCAAGACTTGAAAGAGGGCAAATTTTGGGGATCCTTATCATGTTGAAACCTATGCATGATAACTTCTAGGAGATCCTTGTTTCAAACTTCAACTATAGGATGAATCCTTGGCATGACAACATTAGGACTTGATAGTCTCCCCTTAGTTGTCCACCTCTCTCTTCTCATCTTGAAACAGCAGTAAAAAACGTAATAAAGGCAAGTTAGTATAAGCGCGTTACGAGCCTTAAGCTACTTGGGTAATGATAATTGAGCGGCCTCCTCTCAATCGTCTAGAATGTTTAGTATACATCCTTTGGACGATATGCGACGCATTCGTTCCCAGGTCATAGTCTCTAGTGTTGTACGAACTACAGACAACTAAAAAACAGTTCTTCCCTAAAAGACAGAAAACAAACTTCAAATCTTTTTGCCCCGTGGGCCCATAATTTAAAGGAAGCTTTTCTGAAGGGTCGAGCTGCGTACGGTAACGCCTAAGTCTCCAAGGGTCGAGCTGCATACACCAAACTGATGGAACTGTTTGTTAACCCTACTCGATAAAACAGATGAATCTGAATTCCCGTAATCCGTATTATCCCGAACTACGTAAGCTCTGATCTCTCATACCTGTTGAGAGTACGTAGGCACAATACTGACGTATTGGCGAGCCACCTTTCCCCGTAACCCGTAGTTAGCCGAACTACGTTGACTCTGATTTCTCATTCTCTGATGAGAATACGTAGGCATAAAGTGTGACGCTTTGCCGAGTCATTTTCTTTTCTTTTCATACCGGCCTTGATAGGTAGATAGATAAAACCAACCCGTCAGATAAACACAACAAGCATGGATCCCATCGAGTACGATGGACGTGAGGGGTGCTAATACCTTCCCCTTGCGTAACCGACTCCCGAACCCAGACAATGGTTGCGATAACCTTGTCTTATACCTTTTCGTCAGGTTTTTCCAATCGTTTCCTTTCCTGTTCTGAGGGATAAATAACGAAAGGTGGCGACTCTTCTGTTTTGCCGACACCTTATTTTCGCGGAAGCGACAAAATTCAAAAAAAATAGTATGTTAAGTCAAACACCTCAAAAGGGGACTTAGGAAAAAATCAAGGCAATCCCGATGGACTCAAAGAGAAAAATCAGTCCATGCAAAAGTTAGGGATCAAAAGCAGAAACGAAAGAGGTCTTCAATTCCTCAAGAAAAAAACAAAATAAGATTCAGTGACCACTATGTCAGAATCAAAAGGGTCACTGACATCACGACAAAATCAAAATAAAGTGACTGTCGTTTCAAGAAAATCTTGAATCACCATCTTCACTTTTGCACCGTCAAAATTTAAGTGCGTATGTTGAACTAATTGAACGTAGGACTGGAGATCATCACAAAGAATGGGTGGGTTAAAATTAAATTTAGAGCCTTATATCCTTTGTTTCTATAACCATAAACCAGGCCGCGTTACAACCCTCAAAAGACCTAATTGAGGCGAGGTTTATTCTGAAGGCATACTACAACAAGGTTGCGTAAGCTGACTCCTACATAATTGCTAATCTCCTATATTGGTGTCATATGCTTGCTATATCTTTCTCGCCAGCTAAATCAGCACTACGTTTGGACTAACAGTCCGCTCGTCACACACTTTCACGTTGTTCTAATAAATGATCTTTTTAAAACTTGCATATATGTCGCATTAAAATTACCACTTTTGAATGAACAATTTTAAACTGCAAATCAGTACTTGATATGATGGAAATTCCAACAAAAGAGAAATCAAAGAGGAACACGATCATTCACTGATACTGGCTTAAATCAAGGCTACCTCACAACCTTGTGAATCTAGGGCGAGTCGTTCCGAGGTTCAAACAGGGGTAGACCACTACAAGATTTAGACACTGGGGAAAAAAGGCTCAAGCCCTATCTTGGTATAATCGCTCCCAAAAGTTCTCATCCCATAGGAAATCCTTCAAACACTCGGCAGACTAGTTGAATTATGGCAGACTAGTTGAACAGGGGCAGTTTCTCCTCCTTGCTTTCAAGTTGGTCAAGCTGACCATGCCGGACACGAGTAATTTTGAGGTCAATAAGCGTCAAAAGCCTCGGGGAAGAGCAAAAGCACGACTAGCATGCATTGGGTAAGTCGCTAAGGTTACGTCGCTACGCTTCACATTTATAAGCCATCATGACATATCAGCTAGAAGTGAAGATCTTACAAGAACAAGTACACCACTGCTGCAAAGGATCCAACTTGGGGCACCAAGAGTGTTCACATCTGTCTTCTGATTGTGGCACTGTTAGATACTGTGTGTCGGGTGTAACACCCTGTTCCACAAAATAAAATAAAACAATTATCAGAGTTTCCACACCTAAAACGGGATGTCACATTTTCACCAAAATTCCACAAAACATTTCTAAAAATATGAGCACACAAGGTGCACACGATCCTACTGATCACAATTTATCATATATCAAATATGTCTCACCCATCACCACAGTCATACATCATAACTTACACCAATTCAAACATCATAATCACACAGATATCACAGAATCATGTTCCGACACCATACATACACTCACCACAACTCACTAATAAGCTCATCATCAAACATGACCAACAAGGATCCAAAACCACAAAGGAAACAACACAAAACAGCAGCAAAACACAAACAGCTGTCGGGCTCGCTGGCACGTTCGCCTAGCGAAGCCCCACAGTGAACACACGCTGACCATTCGCCTGGCGAATCCAAACAGAGGCTACTGGCAGCATCCGCTGCCCAGTTCGCCCGGCGAAGCCTAGCGAAGGCTCGCCCCCCCATTCGCTCAGCGAATACCTGCGATCTCAGAAAAATAAAGCCACAGCTCGGAGTCGGCAACACGCTCCGAACTCAGCCTATTCTATTCCAAGCCAAACCCCATCATACCAGACCATTGTTCCACAGCCTAACTACAACATCTATCCTCGATTTAACCCGATTAAATGTTAGCTCTACACAAATACTCAGTTCCGACATAAACTCCGAACTACCCAAAAACCCCCAAATAAACAAAAACAGCACATGCAATGATTTCTACACTCAACATCAATTAACAACAGAATCAACAACATAATATATCATGTAATTCATCATCAATCATGGGGTTAGGGAATTCCCCTTCCTACCACATATTTCATGCAACTACCGAAATTAACCGATCATCCCCCCCCCCCCCCTTACCTCAAAATGCAGTTCTGATGATGAAGAATCCGCAATTTCCAACAGCTTTCATCGTCTTTCCTTCCAAGCTTGCTCACATTGATCATTCTTTCTCTCTACCGTGTTCTTCTTCTTCACATGCGTGTTCCTTCTCTTCCTCTTTTCCCAAATGCCACAATTGCCCTTAATCCCAAATAATCCTCTTTTTAATTCCAAAACTAATATTCTTATTTTCTTTTAATCCAAAATTAATTCCAATAATATTTTTAAATACAATAATAATAACAATAATACTAATAATAGTAGTAACAACACTATTAATCATCATATTATCATTATTATTAATCATATTTTTCTAATATTATGGATCTTAATTTCTCAAACGAATTCCACGCAAGCATGCCAAAAATAAATACATCGAAAGACTCGAATAATTAAAATGGGCGTTACAACTCTCCCTCACTTTAATTATTTTCGTCCTCGAAAATACCTGATGGGAACAATTCTGGATACGCTTCTCGCATCCTGCTTTCCAATTCCCTGGTTACACTGCCTCCTGCAGCATCTCCCCAAGCCACTCTCACTAAAGGTATCTCTTTCCCTCTGAGTCGCTTCATCTTGCGATCCTCGATTCTCAATGGCATCGTCTCCACCGTTAGATTCTCTCTAACTTGAACTTCATCTCTCTGAATCACATGAAACGGATCAGGTACATACTTCCGAAGTTGCGACACATGAAACACGTCATGCAAGTTCGTAAGCTCCGGCGGCAACGCCACCCTATAAGCCACATTACCAATCCTCTGCAAAATCTGATAACCCTCAATGCACGTCCTACACCAGTCACTGGATTAACCCTCAAAAATACATGATCGCCTTCACTGAATTCCAATGCTTTCCTTCGGTTATCATAATAACTCTTTTACCTATCCTGCGATGCTTTCATCTTCTCACGGATCATCTCCACTGTCTCAGTAGTCTGCTGCACCAACTCTGGCCCCAAAATAACATTCTCACCTGACTCGTACCAACATAGAGGAGTCCTGCAACTCCGACCATAAAGAGCCTCAAACGGTGCCATTCCGATACTAAAATGGTAACCATTATTGTACGTGAGCTCTACCAATGGCAAATGAGTATCCCACGTACCACCTTTCTCCAAAACACAAGCCCATAACAAATCCTCTAACGTCTGAATAGTCCCCTCTGACTGTCCATCCGTCTGCGGATGATAGGTTGAACTCAGCTTCAACTTGGTACCCAAAGCTTCTTGCAAACTCTTCCAAAATTCTGAAGTGAACCTCAGATCTCTATCCGACACAATACTCAACGGCACACCATGCAGCTTCACGATCACCCGAATATAGATCTCTGCCAGCTTCTCCAACGGAAAACTGATACTAATCGACACAAAATATGCAGACTTCGTAAGCCGATCTACAATTACCCAAATTGCATCAAATCTTCTCGCCGCATTCGACAATCCTCTAACAAAATCCATGGCGATACAATCCCGTTTCCAAACCGGGATCTCTAACGGTTGCATCATCCCAGAAGGTCTCTGATGCTCTACTTTTGATTTCAGACATATCAAACAAGCATAAACAAAACGAGCGATATCTCCTTTCATTCCTGACCACCAAAATAAAATTTTCAAATCCTGATACATCTTCGTAGCTCCTGGATGAACACTCAGGCTACTACGATGTCCTTCGTCCAAAATTGACCTCTTCAGCCCGTCATTATCCGACACACAAATTCTGCCCCGAAACCTCAACACACCAGCACCATCCAACTTGAAATCACTACCGGAGTCACCTTCGGCTCCTCGCATCAAATCTACAAGTTTCACATCTAACTTCTGGTGTTCTCTAATCATATCCAAGAAATCATTCTTCACCTGCAATTTACCCAACATCACACCATCTGCCGTAAACTCACAAACCATGCTCAAATCTCGGAACTGCTCAATAAGCTCCATCTCCTTCACCATCAAGGCTGACATATGAATCGCTTTCCTGCTCAAGGCATCCGCAACAACATTCGCTTTTCCTGGGTGATAACTCAAACTAAAATCATAATCTTTCAGGAATTCCAACCATCTTCTCTGCATCATATTCAATTCTTTTTGATCAAACAAATACCTCAAGCTCTTGTGATCACTGAACACCTCAAACCTCGAACCATACAAATACTGTCTCCAGATCTTTAGTACAAAAACCACCGCAGCCAATTCAAGGTCATGAGTAGGATAATTCCGCTCATGTACCCTCAATTTCCGCGAAGCATAAGCTACCACCTTCCCATTCTGCATAAGAACTCCACCTAATCCCATCTTAGACGCATCACAATACACCACAAAAGGCTCACTCGGATTCGGTAACACCAACACCGGCACTGAAGTCAATCTCTTTTTCAGCTCTTCAAAACTCTCTTCACAAGTAGCATCCCATACAAACACTTGGTCTTTCCTCGTCAACTGAGTCAATGGTAACACCAATCTAGAAAATCCTTCAATAAATCTTCGGTAATACCCTGCCAAACCCAAAAATCTTCTAACCTCAGTTACCGTTGTTGCACCCCAAAATTTGACCAACCGGGTCTCGCATTTGGCTCGATGTTTCGACGCACGACCGCCTTCGCATCTGCATACCGCATACATTGCATTTTTCATTTGTATTGATTTTATCAGGGATCACAGCTCCCGTCTCGTGTTTCAGGTGTTTTTGATCAGTAGAATCGTATTTTTGGGATATTTCGGTGCCCGTTTATTTTTACCGATTATTTTCGTGTCGTTCGGTGCTCATTTTATCCCTCTGGGAATTGTGATGATTTTTCTGGATTTTATAGGATTTTTTAGGGTTTAAATAGCTTTTAAATCAATTTTTAGGATTTAATAGAATTTTTTAATAGATTTTAATTCTTTTTAAATCAATTTCTAGCATTTTATAGAATTTAAATTCATTTTAGGATTTAATAGGTTTTAATAGATTTTTAATATTTTTAGATAATATAGTTTTTAGAAATTTTAATATTTTAAAGCATTTTTCATTTTTAGAATAATATAGGATTTTCTAGAACATTGATATGATTTTTTAAATAGTTTTAATATAGTTTTAATGCTTTTTTCAGAATATTAGATTTAAATAAATAATAGTTCTTTTTAGAAAATGATATAGTTTTATTAGGATTTTATTAATTAGTGGGTTTATTAGATTTTAATATAGGTTTTATTAGAATATTATTAGACTAGTTTAGATTAATTGAGATTAGTGTAGTTAATTGAGGTTAATCAGGTTTAGATGATTGGGCTGATTTTTTTTACATTGCAGGTTTTGAGTTTTTTGTTGGGCCTTATCCAATTCGCAAGCCCATCATGTCCAGAAAATATCAAATGAGTCCAATTCATTCAGCAAAGATCCAAAAAGCTCCAGCCAATTCCAGCGCCTCCTAGATCTTTCCAGAACCTTCCAGCAAAATCATCAATATAAAAGCCACATGCACACACGTGTCTAAAGAGGGGAGGACCCACCTTTCCGTTTCCCAGAGCGCCACGCGTATCCCTCACCGTCTCTCTCTCTCAGCCACGCGAGGGACGCGTGTCACACATGCATCATCTCCATCCACTTCTGCAACCACGTGTCCTTCACAGAACCTCGCCTGAGACGCGCCACCGGCCGGTCTTGCATGGCCGGCGGCCACCGTGACCCCACCGGAAAACTCATCAGCAATTCCAGATCTCCATCACCAACCTTCGATCCCTTCATCTTCCTCCATCCAACCTTCATCCAACCGCCATCGCTCCACCACGAACCTCCACCTTCATCCTTCGATCTCCATCGTTATCAACCTCCAACTCCAGAAACAACCTTCAACGCCCAGAAACCACCATTAATCCCACCGGAAAACTCATCATAACCACCGTCCTCTCCAGACGTTCATCAAAAACGATGAACCTTCATCTTTTTCCCCTCATCTATAACATCAAATCCAGATCACCAGAAACGCCCTAAAAACTCAGGAAGAAGAAAATAAACCTCCAGATTCCGTTAATCTTCAACAGATCAACAGGATCTTCTACATTCATCATCCTCATTTTTCTCCCGAAGACGCACCAAGATTCAAGGTTTTCTAACTGCTTCCAGCCTTCATCAGTTTTGTTCAGAGCGAAGCTCAACATCACACCAGCATCGTCTTCCAATCTCCAAAACGAAGTTCAACAAACAAACCTCAAGAATACTCCTCTCCTTCGATCCAGATTCAACCGTTCAAACTTCCTTCGTAGATCAAGAGTCTTCAGAACCTTCAAGATGTTCATCGTGATCATCATCACCAGATTTCCAGCAACATGAAGAAGCAGGAACTCCATTGAACAAGTTTCCAAAGCTTTCATCAAACGAATGTCACCAGAGATTCATTAGGAAGAACGTTCATCGCATTTTTCCAGGAGATCTTCATCACGGTCCAAGATCTCTATGATGTAGTTTGATTTGGGTGAGTGATGTTTCAAGAAAATTGAAGAGGAACGAGAATGAAAGGATGGAGGACGAGAGAGACGAGTAAACGGAGACTTGCGGCGGCGGCGGAGAGAATAGTCTAGGGTTTTTGCTGAACATGAGAATGGAGAGAGAGGAGGGAAGAAGATTGGGCCCAGGGCCCAGTTCAGCTTTTTTGGCACGCACTCCCTCATGTTTTTTGGATATTCTGGGCTTTGGGCCCAATGAGGCCAAGTGCTGGCTTACGCCCCAGTTTCACACGCACCCCCCTGCATTTTTGGGGAATACTTGGGCTGGGCCCAGTTTAGTTGCTTTGTTTTATTTTATTTTTTTCTGCATATAATCCCTGTAAACAGGTTGCACCCCCCAGCCCATTTTCTTGTGTTCTTTTTTTTTAAGATTTGAAAAATGTAATAGAAAAAAAGAGAAAAAAGAAATATATTAAAAAAAAGAAAAAAAGAAAAGAAGAAATATATTAAAAAAGAGAAAAAAAGAAAAGAAGAAATATATTTGGAAAAAGAAAAGAGTTTATATTTGAAAAAGAAAAGAAAAAGAAATATGGAAAGAAAATATTGAAAATATGAAGAAAAATATTGTGAAAAGTAAAAGAAGATATTTTAAGAAAAAGAGAAAAATATGTTGAGGAGAGAAAAGGAGAAAAAGAGAAAAAAATATTAAAGTGCCGATTTAATATTTTTAAAGCATTTTCTTTTAGGATATTTTCATAGAGAGTATTTTCCCGATCTTTTAGGATAGAATTAGAGGCCCATTTGTTAGGGGGCAATTTTCAGTCGACTTTTCAAGATAGAATAGGATAGCGTTTCCTAGGAGATTTATTTCAGTATCAACGCATTGTAATCATTTTTCAGAGATTAATAAAACGAGATTTGAGCTGTGGTCCGATAGTAGCCGAACTACAGCTGCTCTGATTCTTCGTACCAGACGAAGATATGTAGGCATAGGATGCGATATCCTAGCGAGCACACTAACGACTAACTTTTGTTCTCTCGCGGCTGTGCGATCGAGACTTTCCCGCTGACGACTAATTGATACCCTTTTTCTCTCTTGCCCAAGCGCATTTGAGACTCAGCCATAGTTTTGACCATAGGTTCCCGACCCTGTGAAGCCAGTTGTTTTTCTCACTGCTGTGTGAGAATGTTTGTTTAGCCGTAGTTAGTCTGAACTACGTAAAGCTCTGATCTTCCGTCCAGTGGAAGTACGTAGGCACAAGACGCGATGTCTTGGCGAGCCAATTTTCCCCGTAGTCCCGAACTACGTTGACTCTGATTTTCTCTCCTGAGAATACGTAGGCATAGAGTGCGACGCTCTATCGAGTCAATTCCCTTCCGTTTAGATTTAGCAGCCGTAGATAGATTGTTTTGCATCCAGTAGACAACCCAAGCAAGCGTGGATCCCGTCGAGTACGACGGACGTGAGGGGTGCTAATACCTTCCCCTTGCGTAACCGACTCCCGAACCCAGGCTATGGTTGCGATGACCATACCTTTTCCCCGTTTTTGCGAGGTTTACTTCGAGCGTTTCCTTTCCCGCTCCGAGGGATAAATAACGCACGGTGGCGACTCTTCTGTCAGCCGGCGCCGATTTTCGCAGTAGCGACAGCTGGCGACTCTGCTGGGGATCCAACGTCCCCTGGCTGCTAAGGACTGCGATAGTTCTTATGCATGTGGGATCCAACGTCCCCTAAGAGAGAGTCAATCCTAGCGCTCGTTTGCTTGTCTATTAGATGCCTATTTATCGATATTATCTGTTGCTGTTGGGGTGTTACGGGTGTTCTATGATATTGAGTGAGAAGCCGGACCTGGGCTTGGAGTGCACCTTAGACTTAGAGTAGAAATTAGTGGGTGCCCGCTTGCTTTGCCTTGCTTTGGTGTCCCATGAAATCTACACTCAAACGAGGTTCTGCTGGTTGGCCTCCTGTCCCTTCCTTTGGTTGGCGTGGGTTGCTGGTTAGTTGGATTGTCGACTCTGGGAACCGATCATTTGGAAGTTAGCTGAGTGAGGCCTCTTCAGGACTTGATGATGCCACTCCTTCTGGGAATCGTATCGTCAGTTCTGAAAGTCTGTGACGCTGACGACCGCATAGGATGCCGTACCTTGTCAGATATAGGTCCACACCTGTGAGTGGGGGGGGGTTTTTTGTGCAGGAAACTTGACTTCCAACCTACCCGTTATTTTGGTCCTCTTTCAGAGAGCGTCTCCGTCAGCAGCGCAGCAGTATTTAGATTTTGTGTGGGGGCTGTGGTCCCATTGTTTGCTGCATTTTGCATATCATATGCATATCAGTGTTGCATTGCATATCATCCTCCAGCTAGCCAGAGTTCTGATCCAGCCTTTGTTTCCTGAAGGTGATTACCCGGAGTTTGGATTGAGCAGCTGTTGATTGTCAGAAGACCTACCTAGGGGTTGAGTAGATTTGAGCAGAATCAAGTGTCGAAGTCAGCTGAAGATTATTGGTAGCCATGTCTGAAGGCAATTTCCAGTCTCCTAACACCCTGACAGGGTTCACTATGGCGTCCAACCCTCTGTATGATTCCACGGAAGACTTCCCGCAAGTGAACAACGTTGCTGCAGACCAAGTTGTACAGCCTTCTGTTGAGAACCGAGATCGACATGAGCAGTTTGTTGCCCAGAATGAGCGTCCTCCTCCTGTCAACAATCAAGGTGTTGCTTTCCCTGTGATGAATTACCGAAGAGATATTCCAGCAGCTGGGATGGTAGATCCAAGAGCCCTTGACGATGGTAGAAGACTCCGAGTGTTGGAAGAGCAAATGAAAGCTTTGAAAGTCAAAGATGCTGTCAACCTGGATGCTGTAGGCATGTGTTTGGTTCCTGACCTGGTGTTGCCTTACAAGTTCAAAGTGCCGAAATTCGAGAAGTACACAGGAGATAGCTGTCCAAAGCTGCATTTGATGATGTTCTGTCGAAGAATGACTGCGTTTGCGCGAGATGACAAGTTGATGATCCATTGCTTTCAAGATAGTCTGACTGGGGCATCTTTGAGGTGGTATATGCAGTTGGAGAGGAATCAGATTCAGTCATGGATGGATTTAGCCAGAGCTTTTCTGAAGCAGTATGATTACAACCTAGACATTGCTCCTTATCGCATGCATTTGCAAGAGTTGTCGCAAGAGATCAATGAGCCTATCAGGAGGTATGCTCAGAGATGGAGAGAATTTGCTGCTAGAGTGCGTCCCCCGCTGTTAGACCAAGAGCTGGCAAGCATGTTTGTGGATTCCCTACAATATCCGTACTTCAAAAGGTTGCTCGGAGTTCCGGCAAGTTTTTCTGACGTGGTAGCATTAGGAGAACGCCTTGAGTACTCCATAAGAATGGGGAAAATTCAGATTACGTCATATGAGCAAGCTAGTGAAACTGAATACCCTTGTGACTATCAGAGTGAAGAAGAAGTGGTGATCAACTCAGTCATGCCAAAGATTGAATATCCTCAAAGCGAATCAGTGAATTTTGTTGGTTCATCATCTTATCAGAGATCAGTACCTCCCGTGGCTTGTTATACTGAACAGACAGCCGTGCCTGGGGCACCACATCAGGAATCTTATATCGCTTCCATTGCAAATCAGCGAACTCGTGGCCGAGGTTACCAGAATCAGCGTCAGAATCAGAGCCGACCTCGCAACAACTTGGAACGAAGGAATGCTCCTTTTCACCCAGTGCCGATGCCGTATAGCCAGTTGCTACCGTCTTTGATTCAGAAGTCTTTGGTGGAGCCGAAAGCTCTTAAGCCAGTTCTAGAACCTTACCCTCCTGGGTACAATCCCCACGTTCAGTGTGGTTATCATGGTGGCTCTCCAGGGCATTCAACCGAAGATTGTAAAGCATTTCAGGCGAAGGTACAGCAGTTGATTGATCAGGATCGCATTTCCTTTCGAGAAGGATTTCTGTTTGTTCATCCCTAATCGCTCAGCTGTCTAAGCTCATAGATTCAGAGGGCGTTCCCCAGCAAAAGCCAGTGGTTCAGACAGGCAGGCGCCTCAGCATTGGCAGTTCTCAAGCTTTTACATCATTTGCATCTGTAGTTTCTTTTTCTGTTAGTTACTACCTGCTTTCAAGCATTGTATGTTTCGAATGGTGATAATAATAAAGTGACTATGCATTTTTCTGAATTAATCATGTCGCTGTCGCTCATTTATTGCATTGCACTGACACTTGCATTTACTTCACTCCATTTTTTCGCTGTGACTAGCAAAGTTAGGAGGGAGGATGACGAAACTGAGACTCATAACCAATCATTGTATGCTTTCAGATAAGACCGTACCGATGACGTACAAGGCATTGTTTCAAATTCCCCAAACACTGGAGATATAAGGAGTTAGTCCCTTGTCCACCACTTCGAGCCAGGAAGTAGAAGTTTTTTCGGACTTATAAACCCTCACATCTTAACCCGGGGCAGGATAGTTGTCAGTTAGCTTGACCGAGCATTCAAGTCTTGCAGAGGAGTGTTGTCTTTCGAGGACCAACCAGTTTATACCCTTCAAGAGGTCAAATCTCACCAATCAGGAGTGAGACAGTTACAATCCTTTCGGAGCAATCAAGACAACCAGTGTCGCACGACTTTGTTCCAAAAGAAAGAAAGAAAGAAAGCCCGCTAAGTAAAAAGAAAGAAGAGCTAGAAAGCTAACACTTAGGCAAAAATGAGGGCATCCCGCTGGACTTCAAAAGAAATCGAAAATCGAAAAGAACTCAAAAGGAGTCAGTCCAGGCAAAAATTAGGGAATTAAAAGAATGAAAAAGAGGGATTAAAAAGAAATTTTCCCCAGCAGATCACAAAGTCGTGTACACAGACACCGAAAGCGAAGAAGGAGTAGCTATCACTCTAGAAAAGTTTGTGAATTCCTTAACTGTGGTTCTTACCATTCAACATATCTCTCGAAGAGGCGAGTGCTTGTGCCAGGTTAACTGAACCTTAGGATCGGAGATCATCACGTAGACGGGGTGGGTACAAATCAAAATTTGAGCCAAATATCCTTTGTTTCACGAACAGTGAACCCGACCACGATACAACCCTCAAAAGACCTAATTGAGGTAGGGTTAGTCTGAAGCGCATTATGATAAGGTTGAGTAACCTGACTCCTTCTTGACTTGCTAGTCGCATCTTGTTGTATTTTCACTGACCACGTAAGCACTGCGTTTGAACTTTGGCTCATTCGCCACTTTCAATCATATGCATGTAAATGAGTGACAGCTCAAAATTTTTTCAAAATCTGCATAACCATTGCGTTAAGATTACCATTCGTAGACAAGCAATTCTAGTTGCAGGTTAGTAGTTGGCATGAAAGAAATTCCATCAGGGAGTAATCAAGCAGGACTGAGTAATCCAGCAGTCTGAACCAGAATGGTGTATGTTGTGAAGCCCAATGAATCAGGGGCATTATCTTCCAGTAAGTTCAGTATCAGTCAGTCTGAGGACAAGTCCCGAAGTTCCAGTTGAGCAGGGGCAGTTTGTTTGAAAAGCAGTTGATCAGAAGGAGTCTTCTCAAGACCTAATCAGGGGCAATTATGCAGAGCGCTGAGCAGATGCTTCCAATGGATAATCAGATCGGGTTGAGTCGCTAGAACGCTCATTCAGGGGCAAGTCATTGCAGAGAATGTTGAAATCAACTGGGTTGTTAGGTGTTTAATTGGAGATTGAATTCTTTTGTCGTGCAGATGCCGGGGCAAGTATTCTCGAAGTCTTCGCGTAGCAAGCTGTTCAGAGCAGGTAATCCCAAGAGTTAGATTGGGGCAAGGTGAATTGTACTGGGGCAAGTTGTGCAAGCCAGTCTTTTATCCCCCAGCTGAGTATACCAGGGGCAAGTCATTCAAACCAGCTTGTTTATCCCCAGCCAGAGTTGAATATCGGGGAATCATGTCAACACCCTTATCGAAAACCTTTCAAATAAGAAGGTCTTGTTGTCGGTGGATCATTATCCTGCAGTTTAAGCTTGTTGCATGTCAGTAACCAGTCGTTTCCAAAGGCCAGTTATCGCCTGGCAAATCGGTAACCAGTTCTCGTCTGGCCCACCTTCTGTAAGCAGCAGTTCCCGTCCTGATGCAGTTTATTGGTAACCAATTCTCGTTTGGTCACCGTTTCTTCAAGCGTTGTATCAGTTCTCGCCTGGTACATGTCGTCGCATAATCAGTTCTCGTGTGTTTTAACCTATGTGTTATACCAGTTCTCGCCTGGTGTACGTTAGCTTTCAGCCAGTTCTCGCCTGGTTGTCTTTTTCTCAGTCTGTTATCCAGTCAGCCCTGTCTGATGTTCAAAAAAACACAAAAATCAATTTTTCCTAACCTATTTCCCTATCAGTTCTCGCCTGGTAGTCTACCTTTGAATGCTAGTTCTCGTCTAGTATTTCTTATATCTTCCACTGTGTACATAGGCCATGTTTATTCTAAACCAGAAAAGCAAAAACAAAAAAAAAAAAACTAAAGGTATCTGACACAGTATTTCCCAATGACCCGCATGTTGTCATGTTCCCCGATACGAAGCTCGACAAATGCCAGTGCTTCGAGTAATGTTTGAACTCCTTGTGGGTGTTGTTAAATCAGAATTGCCACTCTTCAGCAGATGAAAGTTGTTTATTATCCCCGGAAGAGTCGAGATTGTCTTTTACCCCGTATCAGAGTAGGATCAGGAGTATTTTCAGCAGATTAAGATTGATATCCTCGATAGTAGGAGCATTTCCAGCAGTATGCTGCGTGTAATCAACCTCAGTTTGGGTCAATCCCCGCAGAGCGCAATCAGTCGCCAATGGTTTGAAGAGAGCATCCCCGAGCAGAGTTGTTTTCTTTCCCCAGTGAAGTCGTCAAGCAGGGCGCTTTTCATTTATCCAGCAGGGCAGTTATCCTCAGCGTATTTGATTTCTCGTTTCCAGCATTTATTTTGCTGAGATGGTTCTGTGACTTCAGGTCATCCCCAGTAGAGTTGGCATTTCCTTCGGCATTTATTTTGCCAAGTGGTTTTCAGACCTGGTGTTCTCTGGCAGCTCGAGCTTGCATTAGCATTTGTATATATAGTCATTGCATTTATCAAGCATATAGTATATCCATGCCGTTTGGGCCTCGCATTTTCAAACAAAACGCATAGCATTTACATATCATATAGGGCATTGCATCATATCAAGCATACGCATGTCGAAACATAGACCAAGATGGTTACCTACTGGATTTCGAATTTGTTCACCTGCAGAGTTGTGTGGTTCAGCTTCTTGTCTTCCCCAGCGGAGTGATTCTTCACATTTGTTTGTTACGTCAGCATCAGGAAAAAACAACAACAACAACAACAACAACAACAACAACAACAAAAATTGACATATATCAGACTTCTGAAGCTGCCCCCTTTGTCAAAACAGGTGCAAGGCAGTTCTATTCAGATTTCCTCAGGAGAATTGTCCTCAAGTTCGCAATGAACTGTGAGTCGACCAGATTTGATCCCACGAGAGAGATGGGAATCAAAGTGTTTGCTTTGTGAAGCATTGTTTCAATACTTGTGGCGTCACACAGGTGTTGAAAAGAAGAAGAAATTTTATCAGAAAATTGACCAGATGTTGCCGTGATAACCAAACTTCAGTTTATTGGAAGCTATTCCTCAAGCAGTTTTGCAGTATATTCTTGCGGTTGGCAAATTTCAGGGTTCCATTTGTATTCAACCGTCATCTACCTTGAATGTTTGAAGGCTGAGCGCTCTTCACCCATTCAGGTCGAAGTCGCTTGAATAGGGGCAGCTGTTGCACCCCAAAATTTGACCAACCGGGTCTCGCATTTGGCTCGATGTTTCGACGCACGACCGCCTTCGCATCTGCATACCGCATACATTGCATTTTTCATTTGTATTGATTTTATCAGGGATCACAGCTCCCGTCTCGTGTTTCAGGTGTTTTTGATCAGTAGAATCGTATTTTTGGGATATTTCGGTGCCCGTTTATTTTTACCGATTATTTTCGTGTCGTTCGGTGCTCATTTTATCCCTCTGGGAATTGTGATGATTTTTCTGGATTTTATAGGATTTTTTAGGGTTTAAATAGCTTTTAAATCAATTTTTAGGATTTAATAGAATTTTTTAATAGATTTTAATTCTTTTTAAATCAATTTCTAGCATTTTATAGAATTTAAATTCATTTTAGGATTTAATAGGTTTTAATAGATTTTTAATATTTTTAGATAATATAGTTTTTAGAAATTTTAATATTTTAAAGCATTTTTCATTTTTAGAATAATATAGGATTTTCTAGAACATTGATATGATTTTTTAAATAGTTTTAATATAGTTTTAATGCTTTTTTCAGAATATTAGATTTAAATAAATAATAGTTCTTTTTAGAAAATGATATAGTTTTATTAGGATTTTATTAATTAGTGGGTTTATTAGATTTTAATATAGGTTTTATTAGAATATTATTAGACTAGTTTAGATTAATTGAGATTAGTGTAGTTAATTGAGGTTAATCAGGTTTAGATGATTGGGCTGATTTTTTTTACATTGCAGGTTTTGAGTTTTTTGTTGGGCCTTATCCAATTCGCAAGCCCATCATGTCCAGAAAATATCAAATGAGTCCAATTCATTCAGCAAAGATCCAAAAAGCTCCAGCCAATTCCAGCGCCTCCTAGATCTTTCCAGAACCTTCCAGCAAAATCATCAATATAAAAGCCACATGCACACACGTGTCTAAAGAGGGGAGGACCCACCTTTCCGTTTCCCAGAGCGCCACGCGTATCCCTCACCGTCTCTCTCTCTCAGCCACGCGAGGGACGCGTGTCACACATGCATCATCTCCATCCACTTCTGCAACCACGTGTCCTTCACAGAACCTCGCCTGAGACGCGCCACCGGCCGGTCTTGCATGGCCGGCGGCCACCGTGACCCCACCGGAAAACTCATCAGCAATTCCAGATCTCCATCACCAACCTTCGATCCCTTCATCTTCCTCCATCCAACCTTCATCCAACCGCCATCGCTCCACCACGAACCTCCACCTTCATCCTTCGATCTCCATCGTTATCAACCTCCAACTCCAGAAACAACCTTCAACGCCCAGAAACCACCATTAATCCCACCGGAAAACTCATCATAACCACCGTCCTCTCCAGACGTTCATCAAAAACGATGAACCTTCATCTTTTTCCCCTCATCTATAACATCAAATCCAGATCACCAGAAACGCCCTAAAAACTCAGGAAGAAGAAAATAAACCTCCAGATTCCGTTAATCTTCAACAGATCAACAGGATCTTCTACATTCATCATCCTCATTTTTCTCCCGAAGACGCACCAAGATTCAAGGTTTTCTAACTGCTTCCAGCCTTCATCAGTTTTGTTCAGAGCGAAGCTCAACATCACACCAGCATCGTCTTCCAATCTCCAAAACGAAGTTCAACAAACAAACCTCAAGAATACTCCTCTCCTTCGATCCAGATTCAACCGTTCAAACTTCCTTCGTAGATCAAGAGTCTTCAGAACCTTCAAGATGTTCATCGTGATCATCATCACCAGATTTCCAGCAACATGAAGAAGCAGGAACTCCATTGAACAAGTTTCCAAAGCTTTCATCAAACGAATGTCACCAGAGATTCATTAGGAAGAACGTTCATCGCATTTTTCCAGGAGATCTTCATCACGGTCCAAGATCTCTATGATGTAGTTTGATTTGGGTGAGTGATGTTTCAAGAAAATTGAAGAGGAACGAGAATGAAAGGATGGAGGACGAGAGAGACGAGTAAACGGAGACTTGCGGCGGCGGCGGAGAGAATAGTCTAGGGTTTTTGCTGAACATGAGAATGGAGAGAGAGGAGGGAAGAAGATTGGGCCCAGGGCCCAGTTCAGCTTTTTTGGCACGCACTCCCTCATGTTTTTTGGATATTCTGGGCTTTGGGCCCAATGAGGCCAAGTGCTGGCTTACGCCCCAGTTTCACACGCACCCCCCTGCATTTTTGGGGAATACTTGGGCTGGGCCCAGTTTAGTTGCTTTGTTTTATTTTATTTTTTTCTGCATATAATCCCTGTAAACAGGTTGCACCCCCCAGCCCATTTTCTTGTGTTCTTTTTTTTTAAGATTTGAAAAATGTAATAGAAAAAAAGAGAAAAAAGAAATATATTAAAAAAAAGAAAAAAAGAAAAGAAGAAATATATTAAAAAAGAGAAAAAAAGAAAAGAAGAAATATATTTGGAAAAAGAAAAGAGTTTATATTTGAAAAAGAAAAGAAAAAGAAATATGGAAAGAAAATATTGAAAATATGAAGAAAAATATTGTGAAAAGTAAAAGAAGATATTTTAAGAAAAAGAGAAAAATATGTTGAGGAGAGAAAAGGAGAAAAAGAGAAAAAAATATTAAAGTGCCGATTTAATATTTTTAAAGCATTTTCTTTTAGGATATTTTCATAGAGAGTATTTTCCCGATCTTTTAGGATAGAATTAGAGGCCCATTTGTTAGGGGGCAATTTTCAGTCGACTTTTCAAGATAGAATAGGATAGCGTTTCCTAGGAGATTTATTTCAGTATCAACGCATTGTAATCATTTTTCAGAGATTAATAAAACGAGATTTGAGCTGTGGTCCGATAGTAGCCGAACTACAGCTGCTCTGATTCTTCGTACCAGACGAAGATATGTAGGCATAGGATGCGATATCCTAGCGAGCACACTAACGACTAACTTTTGTTCTCTCGCGGCTGTGCGATCGAGACTTTCCCGCTGACGACTAATTGATACCCTTTTTCTCTCTTGCCCAAGCGCATTTGAGACTCAGCCATAGTTTTGACCATAGGTTCCCGACCCTGTGAAGCCAGTTGTTTTTCTCACTGCTGTGTGAGAATGTTTGTTTAGCCGTAGTTAGTCTGAACTACGTAAAGCTCTGATCTTCCGTCCAGTGGAAGTACGTAGGCACAAGACGCGATGTCTTGGCGAGCCAATTTTCCCCGTAGTCCCGAACTACGTTGACTCTGATTTTCTCTCCTGAGAATACGTAGGCATAGAGTGCGACGCTCTATCGAGTCAATTCCCTTCCGTTTAGATTTAGCAGCCGTAGATAGATTGTTTTGCATCCAGTAGACAACCCAAGCAAGCGTGGATCCCGTCGAGTACGACGGACGTGAGGGGTGCTAATACCTTCCCCTTGCGTAACCGACTCCCGAACCCAGGCTATGGTTGCGATGACCATACCTTTTCCCCGTTTTTGCGAGGTTTACTTCGAGCGTTTCCTTTCCCGCTCCGAGGGATAAATAACGCACGGTGGCGACTCTTCTGTTCAGCCGGCGCCGATTTTCGCAGTAGCGACAACCGTCTTCGGAGGTTCCCACTGTAACACTGCACTCACCTTCGATGGGTCTACCGAAACACCATCACCAGAAATAACATGCCCCAAGAAACTCACCGTCTTCAACCAGAACTCAAACTTCGATAACTTAGCAAACAACTTGTTATCCTTTAACACTTGCAAAGCAATCCTCAAATGTTCCACATGCTCTTCCTCAGACTTAGAATAAATCAGTATATCATCAATGAACACGACAATAAACTGATCAAAATAAGAATGGAAGATACGGTTTATATACTCCATGAACACTCCCGGTGCATTAGACACTCCGAAAGGTATCGCTGCATACTCGTAATGTCCATATCGAGTCCTAAACGCCGTCTTCTGAATATCACCTTCTCTCATTCTGATCTGATGATAACCCGACCTCAAGTCAATCTTACTAAATACACGAGCTCCCACCAACTGATCCATCAAATCATCAATCCTTGGAAGAGGATATTTGTTCTTGATGGTCACTTTATTCAACTGACGGTAATTGATGCACAACCGCATGCTACCATCCTTCTTCTTCACTAACAACACTAGAGCTCCCCACGACGACACACTTGGCCTGATAAACTTCCTATCCAACAACTCTCCAATCTGAGACTTCAACTTGGCCAATTTCATTTCCGACATCCTGTACGGCGCCATAGAAATATGCTTCGTACCAGGAACAAGGTCAATGCTAAACTCAATTTCTCTCTTCGGAGGCAACTCTGTAATATCATAAGGGAACACCTCCGAAAACTCATTCACCACGGTTAACTCATCCAACAACGCCCTGCTGTCAACCGACAACGATGCAAATAAAGAAAACACCTTAGCGTCATCTTCCAACAAAGTTCTCAATTCCTTACTAGATAAGGAATTTGCCAAAGTGTCCTCTTCTGGAGTCAGAAACAATAACACCTTCCGATAACAATCGATGTAGACTCGGTTGAACTCCAACCAGTTCATACCCAGAATGACATCCAAACCGCCAAGTGGTAAAAAAATCAGGTCCACTCCGAAATCTCGACCAAAAATAGTCAGTGGACACTTCAAACACACTAACGAAGTAGTCACTGAACCAATCGAGGGAGTTTCAAAAGTCATCCGCCGCTCAAGAGTCGACGGTACCAAACCTAACCTCTTCACACAATCAATAGAGATAAACGAGTGGGTCACACCCGTATCAATCATAGCAGTCAAAGGAACATAATTGATAAAACAAGTACCTTTGATCGAACGCTCCTCGTCCGCCAACTGAGTCCCCACCATAACAAACACTTTACTGCTGACCTGAGGCGCTTGAGCCCTCCTCGATTTCTCACAATGAGTACTAATATGGCCTTTCTCACCGCAGTTATAGCAAGTAGGCATATTAGTCCTGCAATCCGCCATCACATGGCCCGACTTCCCACACTTAAAGCACTTCTTCGCTTCATGAGGACAATCGCTAACACGATGCCCCACAACACCACACCGATAACATTTCAAATCTATCGATGCTTTCCTCTCTCTGAACTTCTTATCAGCCACAACCTTCTGCTTTCCCTTATCGGTTGGCACACTGTAAGGTGTACCACCGAATCTTTGCTTACCCTTACGGTCATTCACCACCTTATAGTGTGCAATCCTTGCTCGGTTGTCATTATCATAAATTCGGCTTCTACTCACCAACTCAGGATAACTCCTGATCTTCTGACAAGCTATTCCCATCTTGATCTCTGGTCACAACCCATTCTCAAACTTTAGACACTTAGAAGTCATGGCCTCTTTAGTATTGTAATGGGGACAATACTGTGCCAACTCTTCAAACTTGGCCGCATACTTGGCCACCGACATATTGCCCTGCTTCAGCTCTAGAAATTCAACCTCTTTAGCACTCCTGATATCCTCCGGAAAATACTTTTCCAGAAAACCCGTTCCAACCACCTCCCAAGTAATCGGAGTTCCCGAAGCCTCCAACCTATGGCGACAGTTGTCCCACCAAGCCTCGGTTTCACCCTCCAACATGTGAGTACCGAACCTCACCTTCTGCTCATCACTGCACCACATGGTTCTGAAGATCTTCTCTATCGCCTTCAGCCACTTCTGTGCAGCTTCCGGATCCAAAATCCCACCTTCAAACTTTGGTGGCTTGTTACTCTGGAACTGCGTCAAGTCTCTGAACTGTGCGCCCACATCCAGATTCTGATTGGCCACCACCTGTGCCATTGCTTGCATAGCTGCAGCCAACACAACATCATTCCTCCACGCCATACTGCTCAACAACCACAACAACAGGTTAACGGAAAACAACCAAACTCTATCCTACAGACAGACTCAACTACAACACTGGCCGGACGGACCGACCTGCTCTAATACCAACTTGTAATACCCCGTTCCCCAAAATAAAATAAAACAATTAAATAAACAATTATCAGAGTTTCCACACCTAAAACGGGATGTCACATTTTCACCAAAATTCCACAAAACATTTCTAAAAAATGGTTTTCATCAAAAATGCAGCGGAAAAAGGTATCTGTCATAAACATATATATATATATATATATATATATATATATATATATATATATATATATATATATATATATATATATATATATATATATATATATATATATATATATATATATATATATATATATATATATATATATATATATATATATATATATATATATATATATATATATATATATATATATATATATATATATATATATATATATATATATATATATATATATATATATATATATATATATATATATATATATATATATATATATATATATATATATATATATATATATATATATATATATATATATATATATATATATATATATATATATATATATATATATATATATATATATATATATATATATATATATATATATATATATATATATATATATATATATATATATATATATATATATATATATATATATATATATATATATATATATATATATATATATATATATATATATATATATATATATATATATATATATATATATATATATATATATATATATATATATATATATATATATATATATATATATATATATATATATATATATATATATATATATATACACATCATCATATACATCAAGTCGGCCATCTTCCCAAAGTACACAGAATATCATCTTCAAATCTCAACACAATAAGATACGCCATCGGGGCACACAAAACATCCGATAAACAAAACACTCCCAAAAGCCCCGGTGTTACGTATCAGAGCATCCGTATGACTCGCCACAATCCAAGCTAGCTAAGCACCTGGATTGTCTGTACTTTCGAAGAAGCACAGACAACAACAACCACAACGAGGGGTGAGAAATCACGATAAAATATAACGGTAATAATGTACATGAAATAAAAGGCAGAAACATATAAACATCACTTTATATACATCAAATCCGGACCTTCTGTCCCATGCCAACACAACACAAATCACAATGCAACACATGCAACTCGACACAATGATATGCGGTACCGACTCAACTCAGGATAGATCGCATACACTTCATCTGAGCAACGATCTATCCCTACCATGCTCCTCCTGAGCCCATATAATCAAGTCTCAGGATAGATCACATACACTCCATCTGAGCAATGATCTATCCCTACCAACGCTCCCCACTTGGAGCACGGGTGAATTGCATCCACTCCATCTGAGCAACGATTCAACTCCCGTCCATGCTCCCCATTTGGAGCACGGGTGAATCACATACGCCCCATCTGAGCCATGATTCCATCCCGTCCACATGTTATGCATACACCATGCAAAACAACACAAGCACTCACGGTGCACATGATCCTACTGATCCATTTCATCATATATCACATACACATCAAGCACACAAGGTGCATACGATCCTACTGATCCATCGTCATACAACACACAAACATAAGCACACAAGGTGCACACGATCCTACTGATCACAATTTATCATATATCAAATATGTCTCACCCATCACCACAGTCATACATCATAACATACACCAATTCAAATATCATAATCACACGGATATCACAGAATCATGTTCCGACACCATACATACACTCACCACAGCTCACTAATAAGCTCATCATCAAACATGACCAACAAGGATCCAAAACCACAAAGGAAACAACATAAAACAGTAACAAAACACAAACTGTTGTCGGGCTCGCTGGCACGTTCGCCTGGCGAAGCCTCGTAGCGAACACTCGCTGACCATTCGCCTGGTGAATCCAAACAGAGGCTACTGGAAGCATCCGCTTCCCAGTTCGCCCGGCGAAGCCTGGCGGAGGCTCGCCCCCCATTCGCCCAGCGAATACCTGCGATCTCAGAAAAATAAAGCCACAGCTCGAAGTCGGCAACACGCTCTGAACTCAGCCGATTCTATTCCATGCCAAACCCCATCATACCAGACCATTGTTTCACATCCTAACTACAACATCTATCCTCGATTTAACCCGATTAAATGTTAGCTCTACACAAATACTCAGTTCTGGCATAAACTTCAAACTACCCGGAAACCCCCAAATCAACCAAAACAGCACATGCAATGATTTCTACGCTCAACATCAATTAACAACAGAATCAACAACACAATATGTCATGCAATTCATCATTAATCATGGGGTTAGGGAATTCCCCTTCCTACCACATATTTCATGCAACTACCGAAATTAACCGATCATCCCCCCCCCCCCTCACATCGTCTTTCCTTCCAAGCTTGCTCACTTTGATCGTTCTTCCTCTCTATCATGTTCTTCTCCTTCACATGCGTGTTCCTTCTCTTCCTCTTTTCCCAAATGCCACAATTGCCCTTAATCCCAAATAATCCTCTTTTTAATTCCAAAACTAATATTCTTATTTTCTTTTAATCCAAAATTAATTCCAATAATATTTTTAAATACAATAATTATAACAATAATATTAATAATATAGTAACAACACTATGAATCATCACATTATCATTATTATTAATCATATTTTTCTAATATTAAGGATCTTAATTTCTCAAACAAATTCCACACAAGCATGTTGGGAATAAATACATCGAAAAACTCGAATAATTAAAATGGGCGTTACATCGGGAAGTCAAATCCTTTTACCAAATAAATTCCAACTTCGCTTGGCACATCCTCAAAGTCCAATCTTTTATTGGCAACTACATAAAAGTCCACTTTCGTTGGCAATCTCAAAGTTACCTAAAAGTCTTGTCTTCATTGGAATCCACTAAAAGTCTACCCTTATTGGCATCCTCATAAAAACAAAGCCCAATCTCAGTTGAAAGAATAACTAAAAGTCCAAATTCATTTGACAACTACCAAATTCAGCCCTTGGTGATATCCTCAACAGATATTTATCCCCAGCATACTTGACCATTTACATTATCATAAGCATAGCATATAGGATAATATCATAATCACATCAAGCATTAGCACATCATTTGCATTCCCACATGCATTAGATTGCCTAGCAGTTGCATTTTAGTGGCATGTATGCGCATCATAATGCATAGCACTGTTGTCCCCAGCAACATAACATAACAACCTAGCGGGATCCAGGATCAGTTCACAAGCATCTTAACTAGTCCTCCATAAAAGTTGGCATTATTTCTCTGAGAGTTGATACCTCGCACGTGTTCATTGAATTCTATTCCCCAACAAGTCATTCTTCAACCTTGTAGTTGATAATGATAGTACCCCAGAAGTTGTTGATCTTGTTGCTCCCCAAGCAAAGGCTATTTTAAAAAGTCTCTTGAAGGCTTTCCCCTGCAAAGTTTGGACAAAACTGTTCCTCTAATAGGAATTTTGCTCAACTGTTCCCCATCAAATTTATCGCTCGAGACACTGCTTTGGTATTACGAAGAACCTTATTGGATAAGGGGCTGCTTCGACCACCAAAAGAATCTCATGTGTTTAAAGATACTGCTTTGGTATCGCGAAGAACCTTATTAGATAAAGGACTGCTTCGACCACTCAAAGAATCTTATGTGTTTAGAGATATTGCTTTGGTATCGTGAAAAACCTTATTGGGTAAGGGACTGCTTCGACCACCCGAAGAATCTCATGTGTTTAGAGATACTGCTTTGGTATTGCAAAAAACCTTAATAGATAAGGGACTGCTTCGACCACCCGAAGAATCTTGTTTGTGTACAGAGATACTGCTTTGGTATCGTGAAGAACTTTAATGGATAAGGGACTATTTAGACAACCCGAAGAATCTCATTTGTGTACAGAGATACTGTTTTGGAATCACGAAGAACCTTAATGAATAAGGGACTACTTCGACCACCCAAAGAATCTCGTTTGTGTTCAGAGATACTGCTTTGATATCGCCAAGAACCTTAATAGATAAAGGACTGCTTCGACCACCCGAAGAATCGTGTTTGTATTCAGAGATACTACTTTGGTATCGCGAAGAACCTTAATGGATGAGGGACTGCTTCGACCACCCGAAGAATCTTATTTGTGTATAGAGATACTGCTTTTGTATCGGAAAGAACCTTAAGGGATAAGGTACTGCTTTGACCACTCGAAGAATCTCGTTTGTATACAGAGATATTGTTTGGTATCGCAAAGAACCTTAAGGGATAAGGGGCTACTTTGACCACCCGAAGAATCTTGTTTGTGTACAGAGATATTGTTTTGGTATCGCGAAGAACCTTAATGGATAAGGGACTGCTTCGACCACTCGAAGAATCTCGTTTGTGTACAGAGATACTGCTTTACTATTGCGAAGAACCTTAAGGGATAAGGGACTGCTTCAACCACCCGAAGAATCTCGTTTGTGTTCAGAGATACTGCTTTGGTGTCACGAAGAACCTTAATGAATAAGGGACTGCTTCGACCACTCGAAGAAATCTCGTTGGTGTTCAAGATACTAATTTGGTATCGCGAAGGACCTTAATGGATAAGGGACTACTTCGACCACCCGAAGAATCTCGTTTGCACTTCTTTGGTATCGCAAATAACCTTAATGATAAGGGACTGCTTTGACCACCCAGAGAATCCCAGGTTATCTTGTTCATATTTTGGATCCTGCTATCCGATTCTGGTATATCTTATTGTTGCACCCTAAAATTTGCTCAACTTATTTCACCTGATTTTATGTCTCATTACATTAGCATTTGCATATTAGGTCATGTACATAATTCATTCATCTGCATAGCATAGTATGGGCAAGCCATCCAACAAGGGACCAAATGCAATTCTTATCTCTATGAGAATATCAAGAGGTTATTATTCAAATTCAAGCACATCCAAGTCATCAGAAAGAAATTGAAATCTGAGAAGTTAGTGGACCAAGCAGTGGATCTATCTTCTATCTTGAAGGTATTTGAAGATCATCAGAGAAGTTGTGAGCTATGAATTGAAAGCATGGAGGGTATATAGACATATTGGAAGACCTAGAGGGTCATTTTGAAAGTGAAACAAGTCAGTGATGTGGTTACAAGAGCTGCAGTTGAAGACAGTCAACTAGGGTTTCATCTGGGTCAACCCTGGGTCAACCCTAGGTCAAATGCTTGATTGAAGGGCATCAAGGCCTGTTTGAAAGATGTGGGATGCCTCATTTGACATGTAGATATGGATGTGGTGTTGTGCCAAGGAGGAATCAAGAGAAATCAAGAAGAGAGGTTTCTAAATTAGGGTTTCTGTGTAAAATCCCCTAGTTTAGGGTAAACTTCCAAGCAAGATAATTCAAAATGCAAGTCTCAAATGGATCCTTGGCCAACATGAAACTTGTAGATTGTCTCAAGACCTTTAATTTGAGTGGTGGAAGGTATCAAGGAGATTTATAGAACTCAAGTTATGGTTCTTGCAAGTTACAAGTCATCTGAGGACACTGAAATTTGTCTGTGAAAGTTACTTGACTTCCAAGCAACGTTTACCCCTCAAGGAACTTTCAAATGGATTTCTGGCCAACATGAGAGTTGTTCCTCATGATCTTATCTTTCTAGAAAGATATGGTATGACTTCATATGATTTGTAGAACTCTACTTATGACCTTGGCAAGCCAGGGGTATTTTGGGAAAGTGGAATTACAGGTCATTTCAAGCATATGCCCAAAACTCCTATTTCCAAATTTCAAATGAAAAAATGGTCAACATCAAACTTGTTCCAAATGAAATTTTGAGTCTATAAAAGTGGTTGTGGCAAGTTGGAAATGCATGGAACTTAGACTTGCAAAGTTGACCAATTATAAAGGGAAAAATACCTTTTTTTAAATGACCAAAATTGTGATTTTTTGATACCAAAGTAAAACCAAGCATATGACCAACCATTTTGAAGGTAAATTGCATTTTAAGATCATTGGCAATATTAGTTTTTTGGTTTGAAGTCAAGAAATTGGGATTATCATAAGTTGCTTGTATAAGAAGATACATTTGCCAAATCAAGCTAGGACCAAGGTGCAAGGTAAGAGATGATTTCTACACTCTCTAATTGTCATGAAAGGAGAAATTCAAGAGATTTTGAGGGGCTGCAACAAGGCAATGCAGAGTTGGTTTTGCAACTTGGCCATTTTCATTTTCTCATGCAATGATATGAATAACTTCTCATGGGATTAATCTAGCATCTTCTAGAACTTTCCATCATCATCTATATAAACCCTCGAGCTGATTCAATGCAGGGTTGGTGCTTCATTTAGTTGAAATCTCAGAATTCACTTTCATTCCCTCTTTTGCAAATCACACAAAAACTCTCTCAATTCTTCATCATTCTTCAAAGTTATTGATTCTACCATACTCCATATTCATCATAGATCACATTGCTAGCAAGATCTTGTTGAATTGAAGCCATAATTGTGTGCTGCGAATTTCACTTTCAAATTGCAAGAAGAGTTGGTTATGGCAATCCAAGGTGTTTAAGCAAGAACAAGTGCATACAGAATCAAGATCATGGTCCATTGATTGCTACTAGAGCATTGCTGAACTTGAAGTGGAGATTTCATCCATCTGTTTTCAATTTTACACCAGGTTGGTATTTCTATCGAATTGGCCTGAATTAGGTAGTATGATGTAGATTTGTTAGGTTATACATGACTTAGGAGGTTAGATGATTAATCCAGGAGGTTTTGGTGCGAATTGATGAAGGTTGACATTTGAGCACACCAACTGTTTGGACTTAGAACTTTGTTAATATGGAGTGTTAATATGCATGCTATAGCTTAGGTTGATCAGCACTAGGTGATGAACGTGTTGAGACCAAGAAACTGGAAAAATAAGAAGTTGGAGGTTTGAGCATCCATGGAAGTTGCACTATCGGGTTTGGTTTTTTAAGGCATGTTAGTGCAAACCAGAACCATAGTTGTGTTCAGGGGAAGAAATGGAACACCTTTGCTCTTGGAAGTTTTTGATTTGGTGTTAAAATGAAGGAGAACGAGGGAGAGAAAGTGAGTACGTGAAGCTTCATGTTCATGGATATTTTCTGCAAACCCTAAGTCTTGAGGCTGAAGACACATGACATGCGTTGGATCAAGTCTTAGACGTTGACTGGAGTTATGATCGCACGGCTGTGATTTAAAACAAAAATGAGAGGGAAGATAGTATGTTGATACGCTGCGTTTCATTAACGCTGTCTGGGCTTGATGAATTGCATTGCTTTCCACACCCCCGTGAGCGAGGCCCAAATTGAAATGAACTGTACTTAGCTGCTATTTGCACCGTGCATCTATCATTTTCTTTTTATTTTTTCTGATTTTAAGACTGGGCCCAGGCGCTATGCTATGCGCACCCCCATGCTAGGTCCAGATGTGAATACTAACTGCCTTTTATTTCTATTCATACCCCCTCATCATTTTTCATATTAAATTTCACTCCAAATTTTCTTAATCTTCAAAAATTCATAAAAAATTCATAAAAAATTATTTTTTAATGAGACTTTTTTTCCCATTTTATATTTTCTGTCAAGAAAAATATGAAAACATAAAATTGTCATTTTACTTCATTTCCATATTTTTTGCATATTTTTACATTTAATAGCTTTTTTTAATTCTTTTGGTTTGTACTACTATTTGTTGAATTTAGTTTAGGAGCTTCCTTTAGGATTTTCACCCCATTCTTTTTAGTATAACTAGATATGGATATTAGGTGCCCCCCTGATTTTTATACTATTTTTTAGGATTTATTTTAGGTAGTTTAGTTAGAAACTATTAGGATAGTCAATTAGGGTTGTGAATATAATATAGGTATAACAAAACAAGTTTCTTTTTGGGTTTTCTTTAGGACAAATTAGAAGATGGGACTATAGGGGTATTATGGGTAAGTGATAGATCCCTTAGAAAATGCTAGAAGTTCCCCTATTCTATTGTTACTATTAGTATATTTCTGTAATTGATTGATTGTGTGGTGTGCCCTTTCTAGGGTTAATGTTTGACTGTGAGGGGTATTGGGCCTGCTTGGGGTTTGTGTTTGAGATGAAGACTTTGTTGATGAAGCCATTGAAGACCAAAGGAATGAAGACTCATTTCAAGAGTTGATGAAGATTGCAGCTTGCCTGTAGGTGATGAAGATCATAGGAACTAGGAGCTAGGTAGAGCTCTAGAATAGAAACTTGATTCACAAACATGGAAGGTCTTGTTTGCCTCCATCCCTCTCTATGATGCAGAGTCTCTATAGGACACTCACCCCCTTCCTTTGGAAGGCTTGGTGACAGTGTCTAAGAGATAGAACTCTTGAGAGAAACATTCTACATGTTGTTAACAGTCTGTTTGCCACCTTTGGTGGTCAACTAACTGTTTAACATCCCAATTCATTCTTTTGATGGTTCCTCAGCTTGGAGAATGGAGACTTGAAGAAAAGCCCTGAAAAATTGAAGATATAGACCTTGCTTGAAGGCTGTGAAGATGAAGACTGATGCTTGCTTGAAGCCTGTAGATGGTTGAAGATGACTTGAAGACAGATGTTGATGAAGCTTGTTGTGCAGAACTGCTGTTTGCTGTTTGTTTTGCTGTTTATAATTTTTGATGTATTGTTTGAATTTCCCTGACTGTATTGTTTGCCATTAATCTGTTATGTTGAAAGCGAATTTTGTTCGCTTTTGCCTCTTGTTTTCTAGGTTCGAGGTTGAGTGGGACTCCCTTGCCTCGCTTGTATTGTTGCATTCATGCATATTTTATTGTTTTATTATATCTGCTGCTCTGTTTCCGTTTATCCCTTAGGATCTCTGTTTCTCTCTGCGCAAGAGAGGAGCATGATAGACATTAGGTCTTAATCCATGCATGATAACATTAGGTTAGTTTGATTCCCTTTTCAACCATAGGTTAGGGTTCTGTCTCTTCTTTCTCAAAACAAACAGAAAAACACAATAAATCTTTCACACACAATAAAAGACATCTCTTCCGTAAAAGAATGTGAACTCATCAAAACGGCATTTTCGTCCGCTTGGACTGTTAAGCAGAAAACCCTTTTTCAGAAGGAGATAAAAGCAATCAAAACAGACTTGTGTCGTGCGTGGCCCGAACTACGTTTGCTCTGATCTTTCATGTTGTATGAAAGTACGTAGGCATAGGAGGCGATATCCTAGCGAGCAACCTTCCTCTCCTTTCCCGTAGGTAGGCGAACTACGTTGACTCTGATTTCTCGTTACAGACGGGAATACGTAGGCATAAAGTGCGATACTTTGCCGAGTAATTTTCTTTTCTTTTAACCCCAGACCTTTAGAGTAGATAGAATAACAATCCGTACTAGAAAACAAGCGTGGATCCCGTCGAGTACGACGGACGTGAGGGGTGCTAATACCTTCCCCTTGCGTAACCGACTCCCGAATCCAGGATTTGGTTGCGATGACCATTCCTTTCCCGTCTTTGCGGTAGGTTTACTTCGAGCGTTTCCTTTCCCTCTTTTGGGATAAATAACGCACGGTGGCGACTCTTCTGTTCATCCGGCGCCGATTTTCGCAGTAGCGACACTTATCTCGTTGTATTTTACTTGTCGGACAAATTTCGGGGTCTTATTGTATCTAATTGACTTCCACTCTAAAAATGAACATCATGCAACAGTTCATTCCATCGGGTTCAAGGCAATTAGATAGGGGCATCTGTCATACCCCAAATTTGTCCTACCTTTACAAGGTTTCTAGTGCCACCTTATTTCAAATGAATAAAATGACACAATTGGCAAGATACCATGTGTAAGGAATTGTGAGTGAGAGTTGAGAGTTCGAATCCCACCTTCTTCACTTTTTGTATTTTTGTATTTTATTTTTATTCTAACTTTTCTATTTTCATAAAAAATCACAAAAATAATTTTTTTATTATTTAATTATTAATTTCGTATTTTATTTAAGGTATTTTTTAAAATATTTTTTTTTTCATTTTTTTCATATTATTCATAAAAATATCCAAAAAATCATAAAATAAAAAATATTAGAAAAGATTTTGTTCTTTTTATAATAATTTTAATTTTAGAAAGAATCAATATGATTGATACAATAAGTCACAAGATTAAAATCAATTAAAATTGATTTTTGGGCTTTTGATTATGTTTATTGATCCAATTGATTTCTTCCTTCTTCACTTTTTGTGTTTTTCTCTTTTATTTTTATTCTAACTTTTCTATTTTCATAAAAAATCACAAAAATAGTTTTTTTATTATTTAATTATTAATTTCGTATTTTATTTAAGGAATTTTTTAAAATATTTTTTTTCATATTTTTCATATTACTCATAAAAATATCCAAAAAAATCATAAAATAAAAAATATTGGAAAAGATTTTGTTCTTTTTATAATATTATTAATTTTAGAAAGAATCAATATGATTGATACAATAATTCACAAAATCAAAATCAATTAAAATTGATTTTTAGGTTTTTGATTATTTTATTGATCCAATTGATTTCTTCCTTTTTTAAGTAACCTTAATTTTTCTTATAAATAGAGTCTTTTCTTCTAATAATTTTACACACACTCTCAGTGACAAAATTGCACAGGATTTTGCACACAAGTTTTGGAGAGTTCAAAAGGTCTCAAATTATCTGATGATAATTATCTGATGGTTTTTCTTTTTAAGTTTGCCCATTATTATGATTTGATCAACCAAATCCATAACGTTCTTGATTCTTATATCAAGTCATACTGTTGCACCCCAAAATTTGTCGAACCTTTTCTTTTAGCTTGGTTTATGTTTCATATCATTTAGCAATAGCATTTGCATAACATTGGTTCTAGACAGGGGATCAAGATGTTGCATTTACCACTCAGGAGAAGAGTTTCATGTTCAAGCTCAAGCAAGAATACATTTACAAGTCATCAGGGGTTCACCACCATCAAAGTTGGGTCTCAAGGCTCCTTGAGGGGAGAAAGTTTGTGTGTGGGTATCACCTCCTATCTTGAGGATGTGTAGAGGCACATGAGGTCATTTCTTTGGATGATACATGGTTCAAGAGCATGTTGTTCACCCTAGGGATCCTCTATGGAAGTTGTATGATTACTCAAGTCACTTGCAAGAACCTCAGGCAATGGATAAGAGGTTATGGTTTCATCTGGTCAACAAAAGTCAACTGTGGATTTGAGAGAGCTCAAGACTTGGTTCTAGGTCATGGAAAGTCATCCTAAGTTATCTCTAATTTCATTTTGAGATCATTTAAGAGCTCAAGAAGTTACTAAATTAGGGTTGCAGATGAGTTCAAGTGTAAAATCCCCTATTTTAGTCTCTAACTTCAAGGATAATTTGCACCATGATACAAGTCTTGTCTCATTTTCTATCAAACATGAGACTTGTTAATCATCTTCCAAGCTTGCTTTTGAGTACAAGAACTCATCCATTGGGTTTGTACATCTCAAGTTATGGTATCAACAAGTTGTTGTCATCAGATGAAGAGATTTTCGAGGCACTTGAAGATAGCTCCCTTCTAAGACATTTTTCACAAGGAACCAAGCTCCTCCTCACTTTTTATCAAACATGAAAGGTGTTCCTTATTGTCTTAGATTTCCAAAAAGTCCTAGAATTCATTCTTCTCATGTGTGGAGCTCAAGTTATGGTCTTCATAAGTCAAGGGTATTTTTGGAAACCTAGTTTTAGGTCTTTCATTTCAATGACCAATTCCATGAACATCAAGACCTCTAATCCAAATTTGTGCCACATGAAAGTTTTGTCACATTGACCTAACATCCTCTTGAACTCAAAATCCATGATTTTTGATGATTTATGTGATCATTTGAACCATAATGAGCATAAAAACTTGATTTTTGAACATGGTTTGAATTCCTTACATTTCAAGCCATCAAATGCTTTTGTTTTAGAATTGTTGAGACCACATCATAATCATATCATGTACATGATGTCTCTTACCTAAAATGAGCCAACAAAAAACCATTTCATGACACTTTTTCAAGCTTTCATACCATAATAAGTCATGGTTCAAAACTTTGCACCAAATCATTATCAATCATCCAAACCACCATAATTCATTTCCACACACTCCCTAGTACCCTTTGCTGAGTGGAATGAGAAGCACATCATGCTAACCCGTGTGTACACCCCATGTGGATGTTTTGGACAAAATTATGAAATCAAGGAAATCCCTCAACATGGGCCTGCATGAGTGTCATTAACCCACCATATATAACCTAAAACCAACCCTAAGTGATTAGAGGAGGGCTAGCTGCGTGAGAAGATCAAGTTTCCATCAAAAATACACAAAACTTTCTCTTCTTCGAATTTGAATTCTCACTGGGGTTTCCTTCAAGTCCTTGCTCATTTCATCATTACTGAAGATCAAGGAAGAGATTAGAGGCATCAAAGCAAAGCTTGCAAGGCGTTTGAAGAGCCAACGGAGTAGCTCCGTTAGGTAACATTCCATCCTTTAAATCTCTCATTCTAGGTGTCGCACCTCGAAAATTCCTTTTGAACATGCGACCCTCGCGCAAAAGGCGCGGAAATGCGGTTCGACAGAGTCGCCACCGAACTTTATTTTTCCCGAATAGACGGGAGAGGAAAATATCGAGAAAACCTCATAGAGCGGAAAGGAACACGGCCGTCGCAACCATATTCTTGGGTTCGGGAGTCGGTTACGCGAGGGGAAGGTATTAGCACCCCTCACGTCCGTTGTACTCAACGGGAACCTCTTAATTCGAGTTGTGATGGATGTTAGCTGAACTTAATTCTTCTCTTCTCACTACTAAATGCAAAAGGATACTATAAAAAGAATACTAGGGGAAAGGGGATATTTAGAGGATAGGGTGCTCGCTAAGGATTGGGGCCCTTGTGCCTACGTATGCTCATTCGGACGAGAATGAGAAATCAGAGCTTCGTAGTTCAACTACGGGAAAGGATGGGAAATGGAAGATGGAGGGGATTATGCTCGCCAAGATCATCGCAATCTTGTGCCTACGTATCTTACATTCAAGAATGAATGAAGAATCAGAGCGTCCGTAGTTCGTGGTAACGACCACGAAAGAAACTGGATTTAAATTGAGTTTGAAGGGGTACGGATGACGATTACTCGAAGTTTAAGAAAGACTTCTCGGACCCAAGTAATCAGGAAAGCGAACCAAAGACTTGGAACACTCTCTTTTTCATCTCAAGAAGAGTGATGTTTGAATAGAGTTTGAAATGATGAGATTGAAATGATGACAATTACTTGATGCTTAAGAAAGACTTCTCGGACCTCAAGTAATCGGGAAAGCGAACCAAGGACTTGGAACACTCTCTTTTTCATCGCAAGAGGAGTTGCGTTTGAGAGGGTGGTTTCGAAACGATGATAATTACTTGAAGCTTAAGAAAGACTTTTCGGACTCCAAGTAATCGAGAAAGCGAACCAAAGACTTGGAACACTCTCTTTTTCATCATGAAGAAAATTGCGTTAGTTGGAAATAGTTGAACGATGTCGAATTGTTAATGTTAATTAAAGGCGTCAATTGTTCACACACGAATAAGATAACTCGCATCCAAACAATCGAAAGCAAGCTCAAAGACTTGAACCTACTCTTTACACCTTGCAAAGTGTTAAACAGTTTTTAATTGATTAATGGTTTGTTTCAAAAATCCGCTTGACATTGGATCAAGGGTTTGACTTATTATCGCGTGCAAAGCATGTTGGAAATGAAATGGTTTGAAAAAAGAGACCGACTTGACTTACGCATCAAGGGTCGAGTTTGTAAAAGGTTAATGGCGAATGCATATGAGGACTCGACTTACAAGGTTGTTTGAAAGTGGCTCGATGATGAATCGAGAATTGGTTTAAAAATAGCTTGAATCCGCTCTAGTTCCTATGAGTGCTCCTAGGAGATAAACTAATAATCAAAAAAATGCGAAACATACATTGAAATGGGAAGGGGGTACAAGTAAATTACACGGGATTACACTAAATAAATGGGTCTCATTGTAAGGTAGCCCAAGAGAAAGACGTGTGTGTGCATTTGTGTCCTAAACTACGCCTTGAGCAAAGTCGGACACGACTCAAAATTAGGATACCTGCACATGACCAAAGATCCAACAGTCCACCAAATCGGCTTTTAGCGGTTTCGATATTTTATTAGGTGTTTTCGATTGTGGGTGGATGAATATGAATAAATATAATAATATGAATAATAATATGAACAATATAAATAAATAATATGTTAAGATAAATATAACCATAATATGAATAATATGGAAATTAAATTTAATGGTCGATGAATCGAAATAAAATCGGAAGAAAAAAGTGGTCTCGGATACTTTGTTTCACGCCAATAATTTGACGGTTAAACGTCGGTAATCTCGTCATCGACCAAAACAGATGAAAATGGGATAAAAAGTCCAATAACAAATAAAATAAAAAAATCTAACTCTAAAAATAATAATAAAAAAAAAACTTAATGTAAAATATCACAAACTTATTAAAAAAAAAAAGCAAAAATAAAATATAATAGAAATATATGTTAGCATTGGCAGAAGAAAAAGAAGAATTAGTTCTTCTTCATGGAACACTATATTTCTATTTCAAAACTTGTTACTTTCTAGCAACCATGTTCATCTCTTCCATCACAACATTTTTAGGCTTCATTTTCTTTCAATCACAGTGAACCAAAACCTTTATACACTAACTCCATAATCCATTAAATGACTTCTAACAAACACCAGTTATCATATACACTACAAAATCTTAACATGAACAGTATATGTATTAAAAACATGAACACTATATAAAACTTAAAACCAAAATAAATTTATATCTAAAATTAAACAGAAAGTATGATATATGTAATATAAAACTTTAAAATAACAAAATGCATATAAATCTTAAAAATAAAAAATGTATATAAAACCTATAAAAGAAAATGTATATAACTTTAAAATAAAAACAAAATGCATATACACGCATGAAGCTCATTCACCTAAGCATAAATATAAAATCTAAAAACATAAAACTACTGTAAAATATTTATATAAAACTTTATCACAAAAAAAATATCATTACTTTAAAACTCAAACTAGACTAACAATAAATTTTTATATATATAACTCAAAACTAATATTATATACATGTATAAAACTAGATAAAAGTATAAGTTTGTTTACTGTAATGACTTGTGTTTGGAAGAAAATGATGGAGCATGAACAATATACGCGTGAATAAGAAGCTCCTTCTACTTTTTGTTTTTTTTTTCATTTTTAAAATGAGAGATAAGAGTGTGTTGTAAGAATGTGTGATGGTTTCTTTTTATGTGAGTTTGAAGAAGTATGAAGTGGTGGTTGTAACACATGAGAGGGCGGTTGAGTAGAACAGCAGTGGCTTTCTCTGGGTTTGAGGGGAGAAGAAGAGTTTTCTGAAATTGGGAGAGGAGAATGGTGAGTTGGGCAAAGCTGAAGTGGGAGAAGAAGAACAGTCCAAGAGGCGTCCGATTTGAGTAAGGAGAAAGGGAGTTGCGGCAGCTAGGTTATGAATGAATGAAGACACTAAACTGTAGAAGGGGCTTTTATGATGAACACTTGCTGGTGTTTTTTTCTTTTTTTAATTTAATTAAATAACTGTACTATTATTAATAATCCTAAACATAAACTAACTCCTAATTCTAAATAAATTTCTAATCTAATTAACTAATAATAAATTCTAAAAAAATAAATAATTAATTATATAATCTAATCCTAATAATAACATTTTACACCTAACTTAATTCTACATAGTTAATCTAAATTAAATCTAAATAATTACATCCTAATTAAATAAAAAAATCTAAATAAAAAATAAAGGAAAATAAATCTAATAAAATAAAAAATAAAATAAAATAATTACTACAATTCTAAAAAAGAACTATTTAATAATCTAAAAATAAAAAAACTTAACAAACTACTTTCTATCTAAAATAAAAAAAAAATCTATTAAAACATTAATAAATAAAATGAAATAAAACTATTTTAAAATAAAATGTAACTAAATAAATAAAGATCTATTTAATATACATGTTAAAACAAAAATAATAAACAAATTGATATTTACAAGAAGAAAAAAAAGAGAAATTAAAAAGGATTGAAATTTACAAAAATACCCTTAGGCCACGTGTCTTGCTTCTATTGGATAAAAAAGTCGAGATTTGAAGAATGCCCAATCGGGGCGGACACGTGTTTAAACGGTATGAAATTAAATGAAAAATGCAAAATAAAAAATGCGAAAATATTTACAAAAGGGTAGGACAAATTTAGGGTATGACAGATGCCCCTATCTAATTGGCTTAAACCTAGGGAAATGAACTGCTGTAATGGTCATTTTCCCGAAGTAGAAGTCAATTAGATATGAAGAAAACCCTGAATTTGTCCGAAAGAAAAGCGATGCTTGGGATTTGAAATATTGAAAAATGTAATCCTCGAAGTAAACTGTAAGCAACTGGAAAAAAGGTCGTCATCACCAAAAGGATGATGGGGTGAAACACACATGTCTACTACCACCAAAAGGATGATAAAGCAAACACACTCGCACAATCTGACATTAATGACTATGACAGACCCCCCACCAAAAGGATGACGGAGCGAAACTCACACCGAACAATATCGCACAATCTATCATTAATGACTATGATAGACCCCCCCACCAAAAGGATGACGGAGTGAAACTCACCAAACATATCGCACAATCTGACATTAATGACTATGACAGACCCCTCACCATAAGGATGACGGAGCGAAATACACATTCAAACAATATCACACAATCTATCATTAATGACTATGACAGACCCCCCACCAAAAGGATGACGAAGCGAAACTCACACCGAACAATATCGCACAATCTATCATTAATGACTATGATAGACCCCCCACCAAAAGGATGACGGAGCGAAACTCAGCAAACATATCGCACAATCTGACATTAATGACTATGACAGACCCCTCACAAAAAGGATGACGGAGCGAAACACACACTCAAACAATATCGCACAATCTATCATTAATGACTATGACAGACCCCCCACCAAAAGGATGACGGAGCGAAACTCACACAAAACAATATCGCACAATCTATCATTAATGACTATGACAGACCCCCCACCAAAAGGATGACAGAGCGAAACTCACGCCAAACAATATCGCACAATCTATCATTAATAACTATGACAGACCCCTCACCAAAAGGATGACGGAGCGAAACACACACCAAACAATATCGCACAATCTATCATTAATGACTATGACAGACCCCCCACCAAAAGGATGACGGAGCGAAACTCACACCAGCCACTACCACCAAAAGGATGATAGGACAAACACTATCGCACAATCTGACACCAATCCAAATGACAGACCCCCCACCAAAAGGATGACGGAGCGAAACTCACACACACAGGTTGCTATCACCAAAAGGATGATAGAACGACACAAATTTGAAGGTTACCAACACCAAAAGGATGCAGGCTAAGTTGAACCGATGAGGTTCGGCTATCACCGAAAGGATGATAGTAAGGCAATTGACAATGGTCACGCTTGCTGAATACAACTCATTTGGGAACACCCAAGAGGAAGATTGGATTGAAATGAATCAATGGGGTACGCCCACCGTTTTACTTGGAGATCACAGTTTTGTTGAAATGATTTCATGGTTATGCCCATGAATTTTGATGAGGATACCCCTGTCCGGGCTGAATTTGTTTTTTGAAGTCTTGTCTTGCTCAACAAAAGGTTGAACAACTTCATGAGGAACGCTCACGGTTTTTTTTTTGTTTTTTTTTTTTTTGCTGAAGATACCCCTGTTCAGGCTGGATCTTGCACTGAACTTCTTGGATTTGCCCAACAAAAGGTTGAACAACTTCGCAGGGAACGCCCACGGTCTTGAATGGTATGCCCCCGACTGGGTTGAACGTTGATTTAAAAATCTAATCAACCACAAGGTTGAAATATGTCATGGGAGACGCTCATGGTCTTTGAAAAAATGCCCCTGACTGGGCTGAATCTTGCTTTGAATAACTTCGAATTTTGTGGGAGAAACCCACAATTGCAGAAGATTTCCCTTGATTGGGCTGATGATTGCTTTGAAGCTCTTGAAATTTGTGGGAGAAATCCACGACCTTGTGGAAGATGCCTCTGACCGGGCTGATGATGGTCTTGGAAATCTTCGGGATTGATCCTGGACCGTGACTTGCATATGCGGATGCTTGATGATATAAACGAGGTTCCATAATGAATGGAAATGCAAATGCAAATGCTGACGCGCAGAAATGCAAAAGTTGGGGAAGTATGATATGATTGGGTATGCATATGATGCAAGATGCTTATGATAACGAATGCAATACGTATGGTGCACATGATCGCCGACAGGTAATTGGAAATGCAGGTGGAAACGCCAGCGTGGTGGACTTAGGGTCGTTGCCAATGCGAATTGGACTTCGGGTGGTGGGAGGGATTGACTTCCTCGACACACAGTTTGTTGAAGACGCCACAATTGAAGCAAAGAATGATGCTCTGGATGCCCCAAGTCTGGGTACTTGGTGATTTGTTGTGAATTTCCTTCAGAGAAGGTTTCAACTCTGCTTGATGGTCAGGACGACCTGGTCTTGCCCCCAGTCGGAACTTATTAATGGCTTGCCCCTGCTCGAGCTTTTGAATGATTTGCCCCAGCCTATGGGCTTTGAAATAATCTTGCCTCGTGTACGCCACTGAAAGCCAGGTTCCTCCCTGATTGCCCCTTATTGAGATGTCCTTGAATACCTAACACTGATTTGCAATTAAAACCGTACATTCACAAATGGTAATGATTAATGCAAAGTTCTATGTAAGTTTTGAAAAAGTGTGTCATTTATTGAGGGTGTCGTGGTAGTGAGACAAATGGTCAATTAGCTCAAACGTTGTGCTGATTTTGATTGGTATGAAAGATATATCAAGGGAAATGACACCAATGCTGATGATTAACAATCGTGTGAGGAGTCAGGTTATGCAACCTTGTGATAGTATGCTTTCAGAATAAACTTCTCCTCAATTAGGACTTTCGAGGGCTGTAACGTGGTCTGGTTCACGGTTATGAAACAAAGGATATTAGGCTCGAAGTATGATTTGTACCCACCCCTTATTCTTAATGATCTCCAGTCTTATGTTCAGCTAATTATGCACATGTTTGTCTTGACGGTATAAACTCGATAGCAGTCACCTTATTTTGATGGATATCAGTGACCCTATTTGAATGGCCACTGAATCTTATTTTGTTTTTGTCGAGGGTTTCGGGGTCCTCTTTTATTTTTGTTTTTGATCTCTAACTTTTGCATGGATTTGTCAAATCCATCGGGATTGCCTTGATTTTGCCTAAGTCCCCTCTAAGGTGTTTGACTTGGTAGGCTTTTATTGGAAGGTTGTGACTGCCATGTCATGGGTCATTGATAAACAATCATCTTCTGGGATCTCGCTTTGTTGATTCAAGTGCGGAGTTGGATTAACTGAACACTACCCTGCCCCAGGTTGAGTGTAAAGATTTGAATATCTGAAGGAAACTGCTACTCCTAGGCTCGAAGTGGTTTACTAGGGATTAACTCCTTATATCTCCAGTGTTTAGGGGAATTGATGCAATGCATATACATCATTGACGAGATTCGGTCTGAAAGTATATAATTTGCAATTATGGGTATCTTGTTTTCATCATCCTCCCTCAAATCATGCTAAACAATAGTGAATAGAGTGGAGTGAATAAATGTGCCGGTGATAAGTGAAAATGAGTGAATACGACATAACTAATTCAAAACATGCATAAACAATACATTAATGAAAACCAAATACGAATGGTAATTGTTCAAAGCATACAATGCTTAAACAAACAAAACATAAGAAATGCGAAATATGAAATGGCAGCATGACGGCCTTCTTCGGGGATGAACTTTGACTTGACCGGATTTGATCTGAATAATGCTATTTGTTCGGTGGCATTGGATTGTTGATGACATTTGGAGACTTCCCATTGAAGTTGATAGCATCCCTATCGATCATGTCTTGAATTATGTGCTTGAAAGCTCTGCAGTCCTCAATGGTATGACCTGGAGCGCCCTTATGAAACCTGCAATGAGCATTTGCATCGTAATCGGCAGGAATGACAGTTGGAGGAGCCAAATCTCTCGGAACAACAGCTTTATTCTCCATCAACTGAGCAAATATTTTAGCATATGTCATTGGTAGACGATCAAAGACTCTATCTGGCCTCTATGTTCTCTGCTGACGCTGTGGGCGAGCACCCTGTCGTTGCTGAGTAGCTTGCATCTGCTGTTGTTGAGGAGGATACTGATATCCTTGCTGGTTGTAGGCCTGTTGCTGAGGAGCCTGCTGCTGTGGCATCTGAGCTTGCACTGCTTGAATAGCTGGCTGATAAGGCATTGGAGCATATTGCGCAGCAGCAACATACGGATACTGATAATAGGGAACTTGATAAGGCATAGGAGCTGGAGCTTTTTGAGAAGCTTGCCCTTTCTGCAAAGAGATGGCATTTGTTTCTCCCTCTTTCGTCTTGTATCCATTGAAAGGCTTCTTGGCATTAGCCTGGTTGTTAGAACCTCCTGGGATCTTTCCACTCTTCAGCCCTTCTTCAATTCTCTCACCAACGATCACCAAGTCAGAAAATCCAGCGGAGACACTTCCGATCAGCTTTTCGTAGTACTAGCCTTGTAAAGTACCCATGAAGATGTCAATTAGTTCACGATCAACAAGAGGTGGATGCACCCTTGTGGCTAGCTCTCTCCATCGTTGCGTGTACTCCTTGAAGGATTCGTTGTCCTTCTGAGTCATACTCTAAAGCTGAGTACGATTCGGAGCAAGATCCGTGTTGTACTTATACTGCTTGACAAATGCATCAACTAGCTCAGCCCAAGTGCGCACACTGCTACGTTCCAACTACATATACCATTCAAGTGATGCCCCAGACAAGCTTTCTTGAAAGCAATGAATCATGAGCTTTTCGTCTCTGGCATAGGCAGCCATCTTGCGACAGTACATCTTCAGATGAATGTTTGGACAACTGAGACCTTTGTACTTTGAAAATTCCGACACTTTAAACTTGGGCGGAATGACGACATCAGGCACCAAGCACATTTCCAAAGCACTGAGAGAATTTTAGCTATGCCCCTCCATGGCTCGGAGTTTCTCGGCTAGATCCCGACACATCTTCATGGCTTCTGAATCCTGAGCAGCAACAGGACTGGCAATGGGGATAACAGCATGATAGTTCTGAACATCGTCATACTGATCCATCAGAGTATCTTCGATATGAGGAACTGGGATTTGCATAGCAGTAGGCTGGGCCTGCGGGATAGCTCCAATGGTAACTCCGGGCGCTGGGGTTGGATGAGAAGTGTTCCCTTCGGCTGCATTATTGAAGTTCAACGGCATCCCATGAGGATTTGGAATTGGAACCAAAGGGATGGCAGTAGACCCTTGTCCTTGACCATTGTTGTTGACGACAGCAGCGGCTTCACGCTGTTCTTCCTCTCTTCTGACCGCGAGGATGGCTTCGAGGATCTGGTCAATCTTTCCTTTCATAGAATCCAACTCTTCCCTGAAGGAAGCTTGCTCCTGCTGAATCTGCTCTATCATTCGTCTTGTATTGGCTCTAGTTGCGTACTGGTGTCGAGGATGCAGCTTGATTTACTAGATATGAAGGAAAGAGAAACATGAGAAACTGCTGAAGGAAGGTGAATGCAAGATGCACAATAAATGAGATGCAATGCAAATGATATGCAATGCAAGATGCAAGATCCAGGATCACAGGATCACAAATTCAAACAATTCTGAGATTAGTCGGGTGGACGGTTCAAGGATCACAGTCACTGCTCAAAGAAAACCCCACGGGTAAGATTCTAAAACTGGTAGGTGCCTAGAGTCATGGATATCTTTCAAAGATATTACTGCCATGACAAAGCCTCATCATGATGATAATATCCTCAAAAGAATCTCCTCTAGGTGAGGTTCTCGTATCTTCCACGCGAGAAAGACTTCTCAGAGGCATCAACTACACAACCATCAACACACGGATTCTAGAAAAGGTTCTCAGAGTCATAGATCGAGGTTGAAAATATTACTGTAAGAAAGTAATACGTTCAAGGGATCTCATCTGATTGGGGTGTTCGTATTAATTCACAAAGAATTAACACTACCAACCACCATGGATAAAACGGTTTATGGTCCTTGGGATAAACGATTCAAACTCACCACAACAACAATATCTCCAAGGAATCTACTCCAAGCGGGGTTTTCGCTTCAACTTAACGTGAAAGACTCCACACAAGTCTCCACTACACAACCACCATCCTAATCCTAGGGTTTTACTCAGACTCGGGTGTAGAGTCATCTCACAAAGTAACCATAAGTATAGCAACCCCCACAATGCCTCAAGCATAAGTAACCAAGACAAGGATACCAATAAATAAGCGAGAAGAAAATAAAAGACAACAAGCTAACAACTCAAACTAAGATAGGCTCGATTCTCTTTTTCATGGAGCAATAGTCCCCAGCAGAGTCGCCACCTGTCGCACCTCGAAAATTCCTTTCGAACATGCGACCCTCACGCAAAAGGCGCAGAAATGGAATTCAACAGAGTCGCCATCGAACTTTATTTTTCCCGAATAGACGGGAGAGGAAAATATCGAGAAAACCTCATAGAGCGGAAAGGAACACGGCCGTCGCAACCATATTCTTGGGTTAAGGAGTCAGTTACGCGAGGGGAAGGTATTAGCACCCCTCACGTCCGTTGTACTCAACGGGAACCTCTTAATTCGATTTGTGATGGATGTTAGCTGAACTTAATTCTTCTCTTCTCACTACTAAATGCTAAAGGATACTATAAAAAAAACACTAGGGGAAAGGGGATGATTAGAGGATAGGGTGCTCGCCAAGGATTGGGGCCCTTGTGCCTACGTATGCTCATTCGGACGAGAATGAGAAATCAGAGCTTTGTAGTTCGACTACGGGAAAGGATGGGAAATAGAAGATGAAGGGGATTGTGCTCGCCAAGATCATCTCAATCTTGTGCCTACGTATCTTACATTCAAGAATGAATGAAGAATCAGAGCGTCCGTAGTTCGTGGTAACGACCACGAAAGAAACTAGATTTGAATTGAGTTTGAAGGGGTACGGATGACGATTACTCGAAGTTTAAGAAAGACTTCTCGGACCCAAGTAATCAGGAAAGCGAACCAAAGACTTGGAACACTCTCTTTTTCATCTCAAGAAGAGTGATGTTTGAATAGAGTTTGAAATGATGAGATTGAAATGATGACAATTACTTGAAGCTTAAGAAAGACTTCTCGGACCCCAAGTAATCGGGAAAGCGAACCGAGGACTTGGAACACTCTCTTTTTCATCGCAAGAGGAGTTGCGTTGAGAGGGTAGTTTCGAAACGATGATAATTACTCGAAGCTTAAGAAAGACTTTTCGGACTCCAAGTAATTGAGAAAGAGAACCAAAGACTTGGAACACTCTCTTTTTCATCGTGAAGGAAATTGCGTTAGTTGGAAATAGTTGAACGATGTCGAATTGTTAATGTTAATTAAAGGCGTCAATTGTTCACACACAAATAAGATAACTTGCATCCAAACAATCGAAAGCAAGCTCAAAGACTTGAACCTACTCTTTACACCTTGCAAAGTGTTAAACAGTTGTTAATTGATTAATGGTTTGTTTCGAAAATCCGCTTGACATTGGATCAAGGGTTTGACTTATTATCGCGTGCAAAGCATCTTGGAAATGAAATGGTTTGAAAAAAAGAGACCGACTTGACTTACGCATCAAGGGTCGAGTTTGTAATAGGTTGATGGCGAATGCGTAAGAGCACTCGACTTACAAGGTTGTTTGAAAGTGGCTCGATGATGAATTGAGAATTAGTTTGAAAATAGCTTGAATCCGCTCTAGTCCCTATGGGTGCTCCTAGGAGATAAACTAATAATCAAAGAAATGCAAAACATACATTGGAATGGGAAGGGGGGTACAAGTAAATTACACGAGATTGCACGAAATAAAGGGGTCTCATTGTAAGGTAGCCCAAGAGAAAGTCGTGGTGTGCATTTGTGTCCTAAACTACGCCTTGAGCAAAGTCGGACACGACTCAAAATTAGGATACTTGCACATGACCAAAGATCCAACAGTCCACCAAATCGGCTTTTAGCGGTTTCGATATTTTATTAGGTGTTTTCGATTATGGGTGGATGAATATGAATAAATATGATAATATGAATAATAATATGAACAATATAAATAAATAATATGTTAAGATAAATATAACCATAATATGAATAATATGGAAATTAAATTTAATGGTCGATGAATCGAAATAAAATCGGAAGAAAAAAGTGGTCTCGGATCCTTTGTTTCACGCCAATAATTTGACGATTAAACATCGGTAATCTCGTCATCGACCAAAACAGATGAAAATGGGATAAAAAGTCCAATAACAGATAAAATAAAAAAATCTAACGCTAAAAATAATAATAAAAAAAAACCTTAATGTAAAATATCACAAACTTCTAAAAAAAAAAAGCAAAAATAAAATATAATAGAAATCTATGTTAGCATTGGCAGAAGAAAAAGAAGAATTAGTTCTTCTTCATGGAACACTATTTCTATTTCAAAACTTGTTACTTTCTAGCAACCATGTTCATCTCTTCCAACACAACATTTTTAGGCTTCATTTTCTTTCAATCACAGTGAACCAAAACCTTTATACACTAACTCCATAATCCATTAAATGACTTCTAACAAACACCAGTTATCATATACACTACAAAATCTTAACATGAACAGTATATATATTAAAAACATGAACACTATATAAAACTTAAAACCAAAATAAATTTATATCTAAAATTAAACAGAAAGTATGATATATGTAATATAAAACTTTAAAATAACAAAATGCATATAAATCTTTAAAATAAAAAATGTATATAAAACCTATAAAAGAAAATGTATATAACTTTAAAATAAAAACAAAATGCATATACACGCATGAAGCTCATTCACCTAAGCATAAATATAAAATCTAAAAACATAAAACTACTGTAAAATATTTATATAAAACTTTATCACAAAAAAAAATATCATTACTTTAAAACTCAAACTAGACTAACAATAAATTTTTATATATATAACTCAAAACTAATATTATATACATGTATAAAACTAGATAAAAGTATAAGTTTGTTTACTGTAATGACTTGTGTTTGGAAGAAAATGATGGAGCATGAACAATATACGCGTGAATAAGAAGCTCCTTCTACTTTTTGTTTTTTTTTTCATTTTTGAAATGAGAGATAAGAGTGTGTTGTAAGAATGTGTGATGATTTCTTTTTATGTGATTTTGAAGAAGTATGAAGTGGTGGTTGTAACACATGAGAGGGCGGTTGAGTAGAACAGCGGTGGCTTTCTCTGGGTTTGAGGGGAGAAGAAGAGTTTTCTAAAATTGGGAGAGGAGAATGGTGAGTTGGGCAAAGCTGAAGTTGGAGAAGAAGAACAGTCCAATAGGCGTCTGATTTGAGTAAGGAGAAAGGGAGTTGCGGCGGCTAGGTTATGAATGAATGAAGACACTGAACTGTAGAAGGGGCTTTTATGATGAACACTTGCTGGTGTTTTTTTCTTTTTCTAATTTAATTAAATAACTGTACTATTATTAATAATCCTAAACATAAACTAACTCCTAATTCTAAATAAAGTTCTAATCTAATTAACTAATAAAAAATTTTAAAAAATAAAATAATTAATTATATAATCTAATCCTAATAATAACATTTTACACCTAACTTAATTCTACATAGTTAATCTAAATTAAATCTAAATAATTACATCCTAATTAAATAAAAAAATCTAAATAAATAAATAAAGGAAAATAAATCTAATAAAATAAAAACTAAAATAAAATAATTACTATAATTCTAAAAAAGAACTATTTAATAATCTAAAAATAAAAAAAAAATTAACAAACTATTTTCTATCTAAAAAAAAAAATCTATTAAAACATTAATAAATAAAATGAAATAAAACTATTTTAAAATAAAATGTAACTAAATAAGTAAAGATCTATTTAATATACATGTTAAAACAAAAATAATAAACAAATTGATATTTACAAGAAAAAAAAAAGAGAAATTAAAAAGGATTGAAATTTACAAAAATACCCTTAGGCCACGTGTCTTGCTTCTATTGGATAAAAAAGTCGAGATTTGAAGAATGCCCAATCGGGGCGGACACGTATTTAAACGGTATGAAATTAAATGAAAAATGCAAAATAAAAAATGCGAAAATATTTACAAAAGGGTATGACAAATTTAGGGTATGACACTAGGCATTGATTTAGAAGCATAACTGGTGCATCTAAAGCCCTACTTCATATAGGCCGTGTTTGAATCATTTTGGTGGATGTTCGATTGAATTTTAGTTTGTGCACTAAAATTTCGTGGCCTGTTTTCATGATGTTCTAAGCATCTTTTTCAAAAATGAAGAGTAGAATCGTGTTCTAAATGAGAAGATCTTTGTAATAGTGCAAGGGATTTTCATTTTTATGGTGATTTACAGCCAACTCCGGTGAAGCTCGCCTGAGAAGACGATTGGAGCTAGGGCTCCGGCGTCTGAGGCTTGAGCTGAGGTGTCCTGGTGATCTGTCACGTTGACCTTGCAAGCGTGAGAGTTGAATCTGAGTTAGCATGCCACTCAATTTAATGAAATGGTGCGTTTCATTCAAACTAAGTGTGTTTTGTGTTCTGGGCCTAACCCTTTTGATAGCCACACCCCCCACTTTTGAAGCCCAAACGCCCATGACTTGGTTTCAGTTCAATCCATTTCTGCTTATACACCTCCCTTGCTTCATTGATTCATTTTTATTTTTCTTTTTATTACAACTTCGTTTTAAAACATTTAAAATAGTTTTACATTTTATAAATATTCCAAAAAATGCATTTCTGTTATTTCAAGGTGTTAGGATATTTTTCAATTTTTTATTTTATTTTTCAATTATTTTTAGTATTTTTAATTGAATTAATGATTGAAGGTGTTTTATGGTTTATACCTTGATTTGAACTTGATCATTGACCCCCATTTAAAAACCCCCTAGGACCAATTTTCCTCTCACACTTAGGTGTTTGATTGAGGATTATTTGAGGGCTGGTTTGAGGTCTTAATGATCACATTTCAATTGTTTTTCATTGGCTTTTTGTGGACCCTCAATGCTTGCTCGACAAGTTGAACACCTTGCATTGTTTGACCTAATTGATGGTTCTTTGAATTGACTCTTGCCATGAGCTTTTGCACACTGAATTGTGATTCTTTCAACTTGATTTGAGTATTTTTCTTTGGATTTTATTTGAGCTTGCTTCTATTTTTGGTGGATATTTCAAATTCAAAGTTGTTTTACCACGTGTATGTATCCAATTCTTGACCTAGTTTTGGGACATGATCATGTGTGATCCCATGAGAACCTCTTGGACTTTGTTAGCTCTTGTTAACATGTTAGAGATTATGCCTTGCATGATTAGAGTTCATTTGTATGTGTAACTTGTGACACAAGTTTCATTTGATCATTGTGTTTCCACTTGTTCGAAGTGTGAGATAGTTGTTTGAACTTTGGTTCTACAATTTGGTTTGATCATTCTTGTGATTGCTTGATGTCTTGATTTTGAATTTTAGGTTTCTCATTTGAGTTTCACCTATGAACTTTATGGTTTTGGACTTGTTTATTATGCTTTAGTGATGTTATTTTCACTTTGAGAATGCTATGAACATTTGAGCCTCTCTTGTATTGTTTGGTTGTTTTTCCTTTACTTGATCATGTGTAAGTGTTTGGTTGAGTTGATTATGATGTGGTTGCTGCCCCACTCTCTTTCCTCCTTCACTTCCTTGATTGTGCCTTTTGGTGTTAGCACCTTTCTTCTTGTGATGATTGATGGCATTTGATTGTAGGAGCTTGCTTCTCTCATTTCATCTCATCCTTCTTGACTTGTTTAAGTCTTCCATCTTTGTGACTTATGTTAGTCTTGTTGCATTGTTCCATGTTTGCATTTGTGTTTGCATTGCATATCTCTTTCTATCTTGCATACACTTGTTTAAGTCTTTCATTTCATTTTCATTTGTGATTGATTATGCTTTGTGCTTACTTGTGCTTTTTGCCATGATCCCTTAGGATTCCAAGTCCCTCTGTTTAAGATGGGAGTAGGAGAGACATTGGGATTTCAATCCTTTGCATTATAACATTAGGTAGTTCCCTTTTCTATCCCAACTTTAGGACCATTTTGCATGACAACATTAGGGTTTACAGTTCCCCTAAGAGTCTTGTGTCCTCTCTTCTCATCTCAGAATCTCTTAAGACACTTAATAAAGAAAGACAATTGTTGTACGCTACGAGCCTTAAGTACATAAGGAATGATGAGTGGGGGGTCTCTTCTCACATTGTCTAGAGTGTTTAGCATATTCCCTTTGGGAGATATGCGACGCATTCACTCTTATGTCATAGTCTTTAGTGCAACATGAGTTTCAAACTAACTCAATTCACTTCTTCTAAAAAAACACCAACAAAATCAAACCTTTTCATCCTTCGGGATTGTTTCCAACCTAATTTTCAGAGAGAGTATGCTACATTTCCGTTCTACCACAAACAGGCATTGTGTCTAACTGCTGGAATTGAAACGTAACATTACTCACAAAAACACCTTAACCAAACTTGTCATGTAGTTTCCTAAACTACATTTGCTCTGATTTCTCATACCAGATGAGGATACATAGGCATAAGACAGCGATGTCTTGGCGAGCAACCTCCCCCCATCACCCGTGGTTTTCCAAACTACGTTGACTATGACTTTCCCATTGCACGAGGGAATACGTAGGCATAGGTTGGCGATGTTCAATCGAGTCTGTTCGTTCTTTTCACCCCCGTTTAGCAGTAGAATTAGATAGTTTTCACCCATAGATTAGACAAAAAGCATGGATCCCGTTGTGTACAACGGACGTGAGGGTGCTCATACCTTCCCCTTGCGTAACCGACTCCCGAACCCAAGATTTGGTTGCGATGACCTTGTCTTCTCCCGTTCTTTTAGGTTTTCTTTGATCGTTTCCTTTCCCTCTATTTGGGATAAATAATGTTCGGTGGCGACTCTTCTGTCTGTTTTCCGGCCCTTTTTCATAGTTGTGACAGCTGGCGACTCTGCTAGGGACCCTGGTTCCCTATGTGAGTCAATCCTAGCGCTTGTGTGCTTTATTTGTGGGTGTGTATATTTGTGTGCATATGTGTTGTATCTGTACATTATTGCATTTGCATTTTATTTTCCGCACTTTATCATTTGTTTCTGTTGTGTTGTTGGGTGGGTGTTCCATTGAGAGATAAGCCTAATACCCAAGGTTGAGTACATACCTAGCATTAGTGTGGAGTGTAGTAAGGGCTTGCATGTTTGGCATGCAATAGTCCTCATGAAATTCACGTTCAGACGAGATTTTCTTTGAAGACATCCTGTCCAGTCTGTTTCAGATAGTTGATAGGATGTTGGATCTAAAAGTTAACGACTCTGGAGACCGATCATTGGGAAGTCAGTTGAGTGAGGCCTCCTTGTTTGACCATGATGCCAAACCAGAAATGGTGAACGTATCATCGTTTCTCGAGAGTCTGTGACATTGACGGCATGCATAGGATGCCGAACCTTATCAGAGATTAGGTCCATACCTGTGAGAGTGGGAGGGTTATGCGGGAAACTTGACCTTCAACCAACTCGGTTTTCTGGTTTTCTCGTTAGTGCAGACCTTTTATCCTTGGTATTATTGGGTTTCTAGTATCTCAGTGCTGATGTTCTGGTATTTTCTTGCTAAAATGGAATTCTGTTTCAACTCATTCAGCAGCACAGCAGTCTTGATTCCTTGTTTGCATCTGCATTTTCATCTGCATTTTAACATTTGCATGTATTTATGATTTCAGGTGTTCATTTCCCCTTTGATTCTAGTAATTTGATCCACCATCAGCATGAAGCCTGGTTTGAAGAGGACTATCATCTACAAGTTCCCGACACTGGAGTTAGGACCCTTGCTTGGTCTCATTTTTGTGGTTGATCGTAGTGTTATGGAAGACTTCAGGAAGGATTATGGGAAGATTTTGAGCTTTGTCTGTAAGATCTCAAGATTTGAATTAGGAGGTATTCACACTCTGTTGCAGTTCTATGATCCTCAATTGCGTTGCTTCACTCTCCCTAGTTATGTCTTAATGCCAACCTTGGAGGAGTTTGCTCTGTCAATGGGAGTTCCAGTCTTGGAGGAAGTGCCTTTCTTTCACTCTGAAGAAGAACTTGACTTGACAAAATTGACTAATGCTCTACATCTGGGGATTTCTGAGATAGATGGTAAGTTGGTGTGGAGAAATGGAGTCCCTGGTTTTCCACTGTCATTCTTGGTGAGCAAGGCTCAACATTTTTCTAAGGAGGGTTGTTGGGTGGTTTTCAATGCTGTTCTGGCCTTATGCATCTATGGCATAGTCCTGTTCCATAATATCACAAACTTCATTGATTTGGACGCTTTCCATATTTTCGCTTCTCGGAATCCTGTACCCACTCTTTTGAGGGATGTCTACCACTCAATACATTACAAGAATGAGAACAGAAGAGGAAAGAATGTCTCTTATTGTGCGCCACTTCTCTACATATGGTTTATGGCACATCTTCCTAAGGCTAGACCTTTTGTTCATATCTCAGACACAATTGATTGGTCTGAGAGACTCATGGGTTTGACGTCTGAGAACATTATTTGGTTTAACAGAGATCTGCTTGGCAAGGAGATTATCTTCAGTTGTGGAAACTTTCTCAATGTTCCTCTGATAGGAAGAAAGGGTAGTATCAACTACAATCCTGCTCTGGCTGTTTGGCAATTTGGTTACGCTTCGAGAGGACCTCCAAGGGAAGAAGAAATATAGGAATCTCTGTGTTTCACAGTAGTGGCTGATAGTGATACTTTGACCAGATTGAAAAAGGCTTGGGGAAGGATTCATCGGAGAGGAAAATGTTCTTTGGGTAAGGGCGACTATAGAGCCTATGGACCTTACCTGGAGTGGATCCAGGAGAGGGTGGAAAGATTTTACTACCATTCCTAGTTAGAGAGCCTTTATATCCTTTGGTAGCTGAAAAAACAACAACAGTTGACATCCAGAAGTATAACCAGCTGTGGGCTGAGAAATAAGAGCTACACAAAGAGAATGAAGAGCTGGAAAAGGAGTTTATTCAACTAAGAAGCGAAAAGAATGAAGCGGCCTACTTGTCCAAGATGAAGACAGAGACCTTGAACAAGATGGGGAAAGAATTAACTGAAGAGGTTCATGTCCGAGAACGACTTGGTCAAGACTTGAAGAGCATGGGTAATGTCATTAAAGGCAAGAAGAAAGAGCTGGAAAAAGTGCACCTGGAGATATCCAAATTCGTTGCTCAGTGGAACACAGCTCTAACTACCAACAAGGGAAGAGAAGGTGAGCTCTGTGAGCAAATTGATAGGTTGAAGACGCAACTCAAGATTAAAGATGAAAAAGCTTCAAGGGAATCATCTCGTCAGTATGAAGTTGATCGCAAAATACGAGAAGCTATGGCAATGTTGGAAGAATACAAGATAAGAGCAGAACTGAAGAAACCAAGACTCGAAGACGCTTTCGGAGAGGGTGCTTGGGACGAGTATGCTTAGGATTTGAAGGATGTTATCAGCAAAAGGGAGTTGCTAATTCATGCGTTGTTTGTAAGGCCTGAACATCCGAATACAAAGGAGTTGTTAGAGGAGTTTCAGACTCGTTACCGTGGCTGAAGGGAGAGTTACCTGATGCAGTTTTCTCTGTAGTTTTTCCTTTTTTGTTACTATCTTGTATTCAGACCATCACCAGGCTTGTTGGATGGGTTCATATGATCATTTTCTGTTGTATTCCTTAGTGTTATGTTGTACACAGACTCTTGCTCTCATTTTATTTATGAGAAGGGATTTATGGTTCTATCTGTTGCTTCTCCTGACTCCTGTTTATTTGTGGAACTAGAATCAAGGGGAGAATTTCCCTGAATCATATTTGTATGCTTGCATTTTGCATTATCATTATCATGTTGCATCGCAGGTATTCTTGGGCTCGTTAACCTTATCTCTGTGAGGTTTTCTTCCAGCAGTTTTCAGGATAGCAGACTAGGCGCTTCACAGATACTCGACCAGAGGAAATCAGCAGAGAGCTATGGATCAGATACAGCTAGAGCTGCAAGAGTTCAGAGATCGGATGGCTCAGTTCATGGATATGATGCAAGGAGTTGCCAATGGACAAGAACAACTCAGAACACTAGTCCAGCCACTAATTGCCAGGGTGGATGGTAGTGGGGTCTTGCATGGAGGGACCACTGCTATTCCTCCCCGGGCTGATGGGAATACTCCTCAGGCTAATGTTATTCCTTTTGTTGTCATTCCTCCGGGCGGAGGTCACCAATCAGGAGTTCATGTACCAGGTGCAGCGGGCGTTACACATGGGGCAGCAGGTCCTCAGTGGGAGGAAGATGAGCAAGATGATGTTTTCTCATTGGGATACTTAGGCGTAGGCCTTTAGAATGATGCAGATAAAAGGTTTAAAATGATTGAGGAAAAGATGAAGAATCTCGAGAATCATAACTTTCTAGGGCTTGGCATGTCCAACTTGGGGCTGATTCCAGGGGTGAAGATTCCGCCCAAGTTCAAAGTTCCAGACCTCGATAAGTACAAAGGGACAACCTGTCCCAGAGTACATCTCAGATCTTATTATTGGAAGATATCTGCCTATTCAGACTATGAGAAGTTGTTGATGCACTTTTTCCAAGATAGCTTGTTAGGGCCTTCACTAGAATGGTACATGGGTCTAGAGGGGACTCATATCAGAAGTTGGAGGGTTCTGGGAGAGGCTTTTGTCCGATATTATCAGTATGATAGTGACTTGGAGCCAAACAAAGTTCAGTTGCAGAATTTGTCTCAGAGGAGCAATGAAGGGTTTAAGAGTATGCCCAAAGGTGGCGTGAACTAGCGGCCAGAGTTGAGCCTCCGATGGTGGAGAGGGAGCTTATTGATATGTTCGTGGCAATGTTGCCAGGAATTTATTATGAGAAGTGTCGCTACTGCGAAAAATGGTGTCGGCAAAGACAGAAGAGTCTCCAAGAGAGGGAAAGGAAACGCTCATAGAAAACCTAACGAAAAGAGGGATAAGATTGGTCATCGCAACCAAATCTTGGGTTCGGGAGTCGGTTACGCAAATGGAAGGCACTAGCACCCCTCACGTCCGTCATACTCGACGAGATCCACGCTTGTTGTCTATCTAAAAGGGTGATTGAAACTATCTAACTACATGCTTGAGGACAAAAGAAAAAGAAGTGACTCGGCAAAGCAACGACGCTTTGTGCCTACGTATCTCATCTAAAATGAGAAGTCAGAGACAACGTAGATCGACTAACTACGGGTGAAAGGGGGGAAGGTTGCTCGCCAAGACATCGCGTCTTGTGCCTACGTACTTTCATCTAGTATGAAAGATCAGAGCAAACGTAGTTCGGGCTAAAAGGGAACACAGGTTTGTTCATCTGTTTTTTCGAGTAGGGTTAACAAATAGTTCTAGCAATTTGGTGTATGCAGCTCGACCATTGGAGATTTAGGCGTTACCGTTTGCGGTAGAACCAAGAGTTAACAAAACTCTCCTTATGAAAATGATTTTCCAAGATTAAAGGCCCCAAAGGGAAAAAAGAAGTTTGAATGATTTGTTTTTGTGTTTTTTAGAGAAGAAGTGTTTTTTGAATTGTTTGCAATTCATATCGCACTAGAGACTATGACTTAGGAGTGAATGCGTCGCATATCACCCAAAGGGTGCTATACTAAACATCCAAGCCATTGAAGAGAAACTCCTCAACAACTCTTTCCCAAGTGCTTAAGGCTCGTAACGCACAATAATCATTAACCTTTATTAGATGTTTTATGATTGTTTTGAGATGAGAAGAGAAAGGACACTAAAGGGGGACTAAACTCAAACCTAAAGTTATCATGCACAATGCTCCTAAAGTCGAGATGAAAAGGAATGAAACTATCCTAATGTTATCATGCATAGGATTGAACACCTAATGCTCTCCTACTCCCATCCTAAACGGAGGGACTAGGAATCCTAGGGGGATCATGGCACAAGGCCAAGTAAACACTAAAAAAATCAATCGCAGATGAAATGAGAAAGAAAATAAAATGATGAATAAGATGATAAACCACAAAGCACATTAATTTGTAAATTCAAAAATAAAATAAAATTAAAATTAAAATTAAGAAGAAGAAAACTAATTAATATAAAAAAAAATATTAAGAAATGATTTTTGTTGGGTTTTATAATATTTAAAACTAATTTTAAATAACTAAAATAAAAAACAAGAAAATAATAAAAAAATGGAAAGAAATGAAATAAATAAGAAAAAAAATGGCCAAAAATAAGAAAGTGCCTCCCCAAGGCTTGAACCCAAGACCTTGGGGTTGCAAGCTTAAAACTAAGCCAAACTAACCACTAATCGCGTGTGATAATTGATCGAAACAGAAATTAAAATATCAAAACAAAGAAATAGAATGAAAATAACAAAAAAAAACCCGGTGGGGGTCGAACAGAGGTTTACGAGGTCAGGCAAGGCGTTTAACCACTGGGGTGGCGATACATCCGTGTATTAATGCCACCCCATAAAATCATATACCAAAACAAAGCAATTTTCTGGGCAAAAACAAGGGAAGCCAAGGCACAAAGTTTCAAAACACGTTTTCAACACAACTTCCTCAATTCTTCACCAAATTCAACAAAATTTTAGTCTATCTCACTCAATTTTTCACAAGGAACATGATGGTACTGTTATTTTTCTCAAACAATGAACACAACTCCGAATTCGAATGGAAATGCAAGTGAAGGTTTTGAAATGCATTTTGAGATCAAAGTTGTACAAACTGATGCAATCTGGTTTAGAGAAGGATACACACAAATTTCACATGTGCAGAAGGTCAAGTGTCAACAAAGTTATGGATCAAAAGACATTAGGACATGATTTTGGCACATGAGTTGCGACTCTTGAACCAATGACCAAACACATAGCAGACCAAACATGATTAAAAAGCTTACCACAAGACTTCAAACATTACACACTTAAACACATCATGAATTAAACACATAAGGACCTCTAATCTAAACTGTCAGCAAAAGAGAAAAAATCAAAATCTGATGATGCTGCTTGCAACAGAACCAGAACAACATGATCTCATCATCCTAAGTGTCCAATCAATGCCTTTGAACAAAAACCTGAGCCTTGTAATATCCAGTCAACAATAGTTCATGACAGATATTCACTCATTAATCACATTAAAATACAACAAGATATGGACATGTGTATGCATTTTCAAGTCAAAACAGAAACTGATTTAAACTGAACCAAAATAGGAAGCAAGAAGCAAATCAAAAGCAGTGTCAAACATGATCTGTTAGGGTCCTCAAATGCAAACTGGTGTATCACCAAATCTAAACATGAACATCACACTTAATTCAAACAAACAAAAATGTTTCATGGTTGGCAGAATAAACAAACAAGCCTAAAGTCTATCATATACGCCAGCTGCAAATATCCTTGCTTAAACAAGTAAGTTAGTTCAAACATGACCTAAAACCTCATGATAACACGGTCTTGCATAACAATGAGTGCTTTAAACATGTCACATGACACATATATAACACACTCAAATGTCTCTCAACATGTCAATCTACAAATCCTATGACAGCAGCAGTTTGGCCCTTACAAAGCCAACATTAAATGAGGTCCAAAACAGCAAGCCAACACAAACTAACTTTCAGCACAAAATCAGTCCCAACATTTTATCATGACAATCTCAAGCATCAATTCAATATAGGTATCAAATGGAAAACATGGAAATGGATGTATCCAATACAAACTGTCAAACCTCCACAGAAACATAGATAGAGAGATCAAGGCACATGGTTCACATGGTAATAGGCATACCAAACAAAACCTAACTGATCTAATGCAACAACCAATCATCATGATCAATAAATCTCAAAACAGAAAAACATCAGTCCAAAAGAGTTTTTGTTTGGAAACAGAAACAACAACCAATTTTGTTATGCAAGCATATATCCTCCATGACAACATCACAACACCAATCTCACACACTAATCCCAAAAAACCAAATTAGATGAAAGCCCTCAAACTATTTAAAATAATCACATTTAATTTTAAGCAAGAACAACAAATTAAACAACCAGGTGAGCACAACAGATTGGAGCAACAACAGATATGGCAGCAGTGGAACCTGACTAGCAAACCCTCAATGCACCAATGTCCAATAACAGTGCTATGCATAAAATCCAACAGTCCATTCAAATGGTCCAAAATCCCCAAGTGACAGTTAGTTCTTGGTTATCCAATTCTGCTCTAAACCAAACATCCTTCAACCAACCAACCAAAACAAAATGCCCCCACACAACAGTAACAAAACAAACCTCTAGTAGCAGTTCTCTAACAAAAAGTGCTAATGGCAATAACAAGGCAAATCACACAAGATATAGACATATTCAAACAGCTAGCACATACAAAACATGGGGCATGTTCATGACAGTAATTACTTCAAACAAAAAGGCCCTAATATGAGAATCAAGTTTCGTTAGCAAGCATAGCATTTATGAATCAATCATCACTCCTCATGTCCATGCTTTTACCAAGACCATGTAGATGAATCCCACCAGCAAACTCCACACAAAATGATAAGAAAACATTTTCGAAATGGAATCAAGATTTTCAAACAGAGCAGCAACACAACCTTACACAATGATGAGCTATACATCTTTCATAGTCAGCCACTAATTCAAAATGGCAACCAAACACAATAATGTTCAAAATCAAACAAAAATAGCCTAAACTTCTTTATGTGACAGTTTTCAAAATAGTTTGGTAGTTTCAAAACTATTTTCAAAGTTTGAATGCAAAACTAACATGTTTGTAAATTCAAAGACATAACAATGTTCAACATTCAAAACATACTGATTTTAATGACAACTTCTTGTACACACTCAAACAGCAGGCCTAAGTATCATGTCTTGGCCACATACAAAATGGTATTGGAAATTCACAAATCTCAAAGCAGACAAATGGCAGCAGAGTGCAAAAACAAATAACAAGTTGAAAGTCTTATGCTCTTGACAGTTCCCAAATAGTTTTCTAACCACAACAAAATTAATGCTCTCAACAAGTTTGTTATGACAAATCAAAACACCTTCCAATGATAGGTTGCAACCTCAAAACAGAAACTGACAGCAAGTTATTGTTCACTAAATCAAAGTTTCAAACAACAAATACATAATAGTTACAACATTGTGTGATGATTAACAAGATGTTTAAACATAATGATGAGTGAAACATAACAAACAGTGGCAGATTCATACATGAACTCTACTTGCATTCAGCACATTTCAAACAACGCATACCAATCATGTTCATGACAGTCCATGAATGAGATAGGGACTACTAACCTCTTGTAGACCTCCAAGCAATCGATTTATTAGGGAAGACTTTGAAGAGTTGTTCCAGCTGATATCCAACAATGCCTTGATGAACCAACAACTTTCTTGTACTTGAAGAAAATGAAGGAAACCTTGTAACAGATCCAAGCACAAATGATGCATAGGTCCTTGGATGTTTTTGACAGCTAGTACACCTTTAACCAAAGGTGTTTGGAGTATTGAGATGGTTGAAACAAGTTTGAGCAAAGAGTTTTTTGGTTTTGTATGAGAAAGTCAAAGTTTTCTAGGTTGAAGGTTGACTTTTGGATATATGAGGTTTTGGACTGGTTTAATGGTTGGAAGACCTCCTAATCATGATTTTGAGGTTGTATGGATGGTTTTTGAGGTGGTTGAATGATTAGGAATGATGCTGGTGTGAAGTTTGCATAGGACAAATTTTGTGGTTTTTGAGAGAATCTGAAAAATGCAAGCTCTGGTTTTTTCTCTCTTGCAACAATGATGGCTGCTGTCTAGGGTTTGTGGTGAATGGTATTTTGCTTAAATATGAATTAAAAGGGGTAAAATTGAAAGCTTTACCAAGGTGAAAAATGAAGGGGAAGATTTGCATTCTTCATGAAATTTTGAATCAAGGGTGGATGGTGATCAAGGACAAACAACCCATAGGGCTATGCAGTAGCTGAAATGACTGCTGCTTTTGTTCCTGCTAGCAAGGAGAGAGATATGGGGTTGTGACAGCTTTTGGCAATGTTTGGCATGCTCCCAATGCAAGCTGTAAAATTCAAGGTTATGCCAAAATATCTTTCAACAAATGCCTTGTAAATATGTTTAAATCACCCACTTTGGACCATGATAACTTGATGCTCAAAAATCCAATTACTTTGATCTTAGACTCAAATGAAAGAAGGCATGGAGTAGAACAAATTTCATTTTGTATTTATCTTGATTTGAGGATTGGAAGATCATGAAATTTGTGGTTGAAAATCGTGGCAAGCAAACTGCTCATGAATAACTCAGAAAAAATTCTAAGTTATGAAATTGACTTATTTTTTCCCAACTTTGCACATCCATAACTTAAGCTTCCCAAATCCAATGGAGGACTTCTTGGACTCTTTGGAAATCTTGGAATACACTCTACAACTTTCATTTGGGACAAAGTTCCATTTGATATCAAGAAGGTGATGAAAATTGGCTTGCAAATTGGTGCAAAAATCTGCCCAAACTCAACAACTTTTGAAATCATTGAGATCTCCAACTTTGATTGATCATAACTTGAGCTCCAAATATCATATGATCATGAATTGGTACTCAAAAGAAAGCTTGAGATACAAGGAACAACTTTGATATTGGCCAGAGGTTCATTTGAAACCTTGACCATGAAGAAACATGGCTTTCAAGATGGATGTTCCAAACATAAAACTTTCCAAAAATGGAAAGTTTCAAAAACCCTAATTCCAAAAGTGGCAACTTTCAACAACCTTTGATTTTTATGATTCCCATGACTTTTCTTGATCAAATTCCATCCATTGGTCATATTTAACTTGAGGAACATGATCTTGACCTCAAAAAGTCATGAGTTGACTTTTTCACTACATAGTTGACTTTTTCCCCAAATCTCCTGATTTTCAATTGACTGATCAATTGAAGCTCCTCTGATTAAAATTGATGATCAATCTCCCATCCTCAAACACCTTAGGACATATAGAGGGTCATGGAAACAAGTTTGCTTGAAGAAACAAACTTTATCCTGATTAAAATTGAAACCCTAATTCCAACCCTTTTGGCCTGGGCATTATGTAGATGAACTGAGTAACCATTCCACTTCACTATAACCTCTGAGACACTTAACAAGCTTCTACCTCATTCTCACACCAATGATAAAACCCTATGGACCCCTTGGCAATCTTCTGATGGTTTGTACCAGTGCCTTTGCTGGGGCTTGAAGCCAATAAAGACTCTCCTCTTGGATGGTACACAAACAAACACTTGATCCCCTATAAGAACTATGCTAAGCAAATACAAGATGCTAAGATGCATTGAAACATAAGCCAAACATTAAGAAAAAGGTTGGTCAAATTTTGGGGTACAACAGATTCCCCTATTCAAGCGTCTTGGACCTGAAGGGATGAAAAGCGAACGACTTTCAAACATTCGAGGTAAAAGACGGTTGAATACTAAAGAACCTGGAAATTTGCCAACCACAGAAATAAACCATAGACATTTGTTGGGGAGACGGAAACAAGAGGTAACAACCTGGCTTATGTTTCAAAGGCACATGTTTGAATATGGCGTAATGCTCCATACAAAATGAAAATGCTACGCGTGTGGGTAGATGCTATGCAAAATGAAAATGCAAAGGAACCGCTCCAGCAAAATAAATGTTGGAGGAATGAAAACCAACGCCGCTGGGTAGACCGGGTGTACCAAGTACGATTGGACTTTTGCTGGGGATTAAATCAAACTTTGCTGAGGAAAACTTCCTGGATCTGAATTAGATATGTCATGCGAGGACTGACAACCAGGCGAGAATTGGGTCTTAAAACAAGTCAGGCGAGAACTAGTTTCCTGTTTTTATGCTGAACATGAACTACTTTTGTGGTTTTCCAGACGATAACTGGACTTCGAAACGCTTTTTACCTTGCAGGAACTGGTATTAAAGACAACTGACCACCAGACGAGGACTAGAGTTTCAACTGTAGGCTAAAGAGAAAGCGACCGAGCGGGCACTGGCTTTAAACAGCTGGCGTTTACCAGGCGAGTACTGGACTCAAACGTTGTCTACCGGGCAAGACCTGGTATTCCACGAGGACATATCATATGAGAACTGAGCTTCAAAAGGAAGACAGGCCAGGCAAGGACTGGACTTTAAAACCGTTATCTGGATGAGGATTGGAATGTGCCAAGCATGGTTGGGATTTTGATTTGAGGATATGACCAGGTTTATTATTACTGGATTTATCTCTGGTTACCAGCAAGAATGGATTTAAAAGGGGAATGACTAGACAAGAACTAGTATCCGAGGATAGACCACAAGACGAGAGCTGGTGTCAACAAGGTTAGGCTATCAGACAAGAATTGACTACTAAGCAGGAACTAGAGTTCAAACAACAAGGCCAGGCGAGAACTGATTACCAGGAGGGTACTGGAATCTACCAAAAGGTTTGGAGTTGTTCATTATGCTTTAGTGATCTTGTTTTCACTTTAAGAATGCTATGAACATTTGAGCCTCGCTTGTGTTGTTTGGTTGTTTTTCTTTACTTGATCATGTGTAAGTGTTTGGTTGAGTTGATTATGATGTGGTTGTTGCCCCACTTTCTTTCCTCCTTCACTTCCTTGATTGTGCCTTTTGGTGTTAGCACCTTTCTTCTTGTGATGATTGATGGCATTTTATTGTTGGAGCTTGCTTCTATCATTTCCTCACATCCTTATTTTACTTGTTTAAGTCTTCCATATTTGTGACTTGTGTTGGTCTTGTTGCATTGTTCCATGTTTTCATTTGTGTTTTCCTTGCATATCTCTTTGTATCTTACATATACTTGTTTAAGTCTTTCATTTCATTTTCATTTGTGATTGATTATGCTTTGTGCTTACTTGTGCTTCTTGCCATGATCCCTTAGGATTCCTAGTCCCTCTGTTTAAGATAGGAGTATGAGAGACATTAGGCTTTCAATCCTTTGCATTATAATATTAGGTAGTTCCCTTTTCTATCCCAATTTTAGGACCATTTTGCATGACAACATTAGGGTTTATAGTTCCCCTTAGAGTCTTGTGTCCTCTCTTCTCATCTCAGAATCTCTTAAGACACTTAATAAAGAAAGACAATTGTTGTATGCTACGAGCCTTAAGTACATAAGGAATGATGAGTGAGGGGTTTCTTCTCACATTGTCTAGAGAGTTTAGCGTATTCCCTTTGGACGATATGCGATGCATTCACTCTTATGTCATAGTCTTTAGTGCAACATAAGTTTCAAACTAACTCAATTCACTTCTTCTTTAAAAAAACCCAACAAAATCAAACCTTTTCATCCTTCGGGATTGTTTCAAACCTAATTTTCAGAGAGAGTATGCTACATTTCCATTCTACCGCAAACAGGCATCATCCCTAACTGCTGGAATTGAAACGTAACATTACTCACAAAAACACCTTAACCAACCTTGTCCCGTAGTTTCCCGGACTACGTTTGCTTTGATTTCTCATACCAGATAAGGATACGTAGGTATATGACGGCGATGGCTTGGAGAGCAACCTTCCCCCCATCACCCGTGGTTTTCCAAACTACGTTGACTCTGACTTTCCCATTGCACGAGGGAATACGTAGGCATAGGGTGGCGATGTCCTATCAAGTCTATTCTTTCTTTTCACCCCCGTTTAGTAGTAGCATTAGATAGTTTTCACTCATAGATTAGACAACAAGCGTGGACCCCGTTGAGTACAACGGACGTGAGGGGTGCTCATACCTTCCCCTTGCGTAACCGACTCCCGAACCCAAGATTTGGTTGCGATGACCTTGTCTTTTCTCGTTCTTTTAGGTTTTCTTTGATCGTTTCCTTTCCCTCTCTTTGGGATTAATAACATTCGGTGGCGACTCTTATGTCTGTTTGTCGGCCATTTCCCTCTCTTTGGGATAAATAACTTTTCAAAGAATCAAAAGTTGTCATACAAGAATCATCAAAAATAAAAGACTTATCTTTATTGAGCAGGTTACTCAATGGTTTTGCTATCTTCGCGAAGTCTTTGATGAATCTTCGGTAGAATCCTACATGACCCATAAAACTTTGAATTACCTTCACATTCTGAGGTGGCGGCAACTTTTCAATCACTTCCACTTTAGCCTTGTCAACTTCAAGTCCCTTTAAAGAAACCTTGTGCCCAAGCACAATGCCTTCCGTGACCACGAAGTTGCATTTCTGCCAATTAAGCACCAAATTAGTGCCCACACACCTCTCCAAGACGACATCAAGATTTTTCAAACAAAGATCAAATGACGGTCCAAAAACTGAGAAATCATCCATAACACCTCGATCTTCTTCTCAATCAAGTTCGAGAATATAGCTTGCATACACCTTTGAAAAGTCGTCGGTGCATTACACAAACCAAACATCATCCTCCTATAAGCAAAGATTCTGAAAGGACAAGTGAAAGTTGTTTTTTCATGACCCTCCGGGTTGACAATGATTGATTATATCCGGAGTATCCATCCAAAAAGCAATAATATTCTTGACCAGAAAGTCTCTCGAGCATTTGATCCATGAAAGGAAGAGGAAAGTGATCTTTTCTTGTAGCTTGATTGAGTCGACAGTAGTCAATACACATTCTCCATCCTGTTACCGTTTTTGATGGAATAAACTCATTCTTCTCGTTGCAGACAACCGTCATCCCACCTTTCTTCGACACCACTTGAACTGGACTAACCCACGGACTATCGGAAATAGGATAAATCATGCCTGCATCTAACATTTAGACAACTTCTTTCCTAACCACTTCTTTCATAGTAGGATTCAATCTTCTTTGTGGTTGAGCTACCGGCTTGAAATCTTCCTCCATGAATATTCGATGCATACAATAAGAAGGACTTATACCTTTCAATTCGGAAAGAGTCCAACCCATTGCCTCTTGATTTTTCTTCAAAACAACAATTAATTTCCAAACACAATAATCAAATAAATGCAAGAAAATGCTATAAAAGTAGTAAATAAAGCAAATAAAAGCATAAAGACAAACACCCAATGAAAAAGGAATAGACAAGCACTAGGATTGCCACCGAATGTTATTTATCTAATGGGGGAAAGGAAACGATCGAAGAAACCTCAAAACGGAGAATACATGGTCTCGCAACCAAATTCTGGGTTCAAGAGTCGATTACGCGAGAGGAAGGAATTAGCACCCCCTCGCGTCTGTTGTACTCAATGGGATTCACTCTTGTTGTTCTAATCAAAGGGTGTGTTTATCTAAATCTCTACTTACTAACGGAAATAGAAGGGAGAAAAATGTGACTCGATAGGATCTCGCAATCATATGCCTACATATTCCCTCGTGGAATGGGAAAGTCAGAGTCAACGTATTTCAGAGGATTACGGGTCAATGGGGGGATTGTCCTCGCCAATACTTCAGCGTCTTGTGCCTACTTTTCCTCATTCAGACAAGAATGAAGAAGTCAGAGCGCTTGTAGTTCGACCTACCACGGTTGGTTACTGTCTTTTATGAGCGATGCTAAACTCATGTTCCAGCTGTTAGGGTCAATTCCTGTTTGCGGTAGAACGGAGGTAACATGCCTTTTCTGAAAAATTGTTTGCAGAAAATCCAAAAGGACAAAAATGGTTTGCATTTGTTCAAGGATTTTAGAGAAGTGGATTGACTTTGTTTGTGACGTGTATCACACTAAAGTCTATGACATAGGACCGAATACTTCACGCTAACGATCCAAACGTCTTGTGCACAAAGTACCCTAAGATGAGGATAGAGATGCATCCGCTCATCTTTTCCCATGTGCTTAAGGCTCGTGACACACAATACACATCGTAGTTATTAAGTATTTTATTTGTGTTAAGAGAGAGAAGAGAAAAACGGATGGTCTAAGGGAGACTTGGTCCTAGATGTTGTCATGTCAAATGGTCCTATAGTTGAGGTTAGGAGGGAGGTAACTTAATGTTGTTATGCAAAGAGTGACCTAAAGTTAGGCTGAAGGGGAATAAGATGCATACCAATATTAACGTCACACAACATATGGATCAAAACATAAATTGAAAAGAAAAGTGCACGAATTAAAATCATGACGCAAATACACAAATCAAGTTCACGTACGCGAAAACATGGAAAGGCTACCACAATAAATTAAATCGGATCTGAACATAACGAGGTTGGATTGTTATTCTTAATAAAATTAAAACTAACTACTACCACGTTAGCAGTCATCACAATTCAAATCAAGAACAATAATATAATAAATTAGAATTAAAGCACAAGATTGAAAATTGGAACGCAAATTGGTAAGTGCATAAAAAGAGGATTGTCGTTATGCTAAACCATCAGATGCATGTACAAAATCAAAATGCAATGATAATCAATAAAAAAAATACCGCATATAACCCGACAAAACCAATCAATAGCTTGCTACACTTAACGCAATCATTGCATTATGGATCAAAATTGTGCAGATCTAAATTTATCAAAAAGAAATGCAAAGAAAAAGGAATTTTAAACGTGCTAAGAAAAAAAGGCAACAATGTTGCTATTGCAAAAATGCGATCATCACAATCGGATCGAACTAAACCTAAATGTCACGCATCATGCACACAAATATGCGAACAATGTATCGCCATAATTCGATCCGAACAATATAATCAAAAGTAAAATAAAGTTGTGGCTTATATATATATATATATATATATATATATATATATATATATATATATATATATTAGTAACAGAACTAACAAATTGAAATAAAAAAATCTCACGCTGTATATATGTTAGTAATAGTACTAATAACAAATGAAAATTAAAAATCTACGATGTATATAAGTTAGTAGTAGTAAGCTAGTAAAACAAAAGTTATTTATGCATAGCAGTAAACAAGTTATATGTGTAAGTTATAAAAACATGCTCATGTGACAGTACCGCTGCAGAAAGAACCAGTGAGGATATAAACGAGAACAACTTAAAGAGAGTGTCAATCTCAAGAGAACGGTCGTGTGTGTGTTCTTTTTCTTTTCTGGTCTCTTCTTCTCTTTTCAGCAGCACCAATAATATATAGTAAACAAATTAAGGTTAACTCTAAATTGTTAATAATGTCCCTAATGCCTATTTTAAACTCCAAATTAAATAATTAGTTAAACTCAAAATTAAATAAACATTTAAAATAAAATTAACATTAAAACACAAATTATCCTATTTATTTACTATAAATATTTAGACAAAATGTAAAAATAATCGGAACCCAAATAAATAAAAGTCGGCAAGCCAGGAAAAAAAATAAGGCGAGACTGCAAAAGAAAGTTCCCAGCAAAGTCGCAAGCTGTCGCAACTGCGAAAAACACCCGGCGGAAAACAGAAGATTCGCCACCTTTCATTATTTATCCCAAAGAGAGGGAAAGGAAACGATCGAAAAAACCTAACGAAAATGGAAAAGACGAGGTCATCACAACCAAGTCCTGGATTCGGGAGTCGGTTTACGCAAGGGGAAGGTATTAGCACCCCTCACGTCCGTCGTACTTGACGGGATCCACGCTTGTTGTCTATCTAAGGGTATGTTTAAACTATCTACACTACAGGCTCAAAGGACACAAAGAAAAGAAAAGAGACTCAGCAGAGCATCGCCGCTCTGTGCGTACGTATTCCCTCGTGTAATGGGAAAGTCAGAGTCAACGTAGTTCGGCTAACTATGGGTGAAAGTGGGGAAAGGTTACTCGCCAAGACATCGTCGTCTTGTGCCTACATATTCTCATTTGGTATGAGAAATCAGAGAAAACGTAGTTCGGGCTAACAAGAACACTGGTTGGTTCAAAATGTTTTACCCGAGTAGGGTTAAACCTTCGTTTTAGCAGTTAGGGACAATGCCTGTTTGCGGTAGAACCAAAGCTTAACAACACTCTTTTTATGAAAAAAGGTTTTCCATTATTAAGATCCCGAAGAACAAAAACAAGTTTGAAGTTGTTTTTTGTGTCTTTTAGAGAAGTGTTTTGAACTGTTTGTAATTCATGTTGCACTAAAGACTATGACCTAGGAGCGAATACGTCGCATATCACCCAAAGGGTGTACACTAAACACTCTAGACCATTGAGAGGAAGCCCCCCATTCACCATATCCCAAGTAGCTTAAGGCTCGTAGCGTGCAACATTCATTGTCCTTTATTAAATGTTTTGAAATTGTTTGAAGGTGAGAAGAAGAAGATGCACGGAAGGTCTAAGGGAAACTCGGCCCTAACGTTGTCATGCAAGATGGTCCTAAGGTTAGGATTGAATGGGGAACATCTACCCTAATGTTAGCATGCATGGTTTGAGTCCTAATGTCTATCATAACCAACCTTAAACAAGGAAGGTTAGATCCTAGGGGAACATGGCAAAGGAAGACAAAAGAAGAAGAAAAATCAATCACAAGTAAGAGATGCAAACATGCAATGCAACACACAAGCAAAGGGAGGAAAAACGTGTGGGGTACATACCTCCACAAGCACATCTCAACCTTTATTAATGCAAGAAAGAAAGATGCAAAACACAAGAGGAAATGCAAATGCAAGGAGGCAAGCAAACATGAATATGCAAGCACAACAGATGAATATCACTTTGAACGACGAGCTACGAAAGTAGGCATCGAAGTGGAAAACAAAAACAAGTCGGCGAAGTCTTGATTAAACAATCAAAACAGCGACATATATCCCAAAACATTTCACTTCTAATGCATCATATTGAACTATGATGATTCGATGTGAAACGGTACTCAAACAAGCAAGAAAAATAGCAAAACAGGCCTCTGGCACAGTGTTAATCGATTAACTCCACGGGTTAATCGATTAACCATTGAAAAATGAGTGAAAATTTGAATATTTGAGTTGGTTAATCGATTAACCATATAGGTTAACCGATTAACACTATTCCAACAGTAGAAAACAGTAACAGAAAAGCACTTTTCAACAACTTATCACTTAAGCAAACATCCACATGATCTCATAATCAATTGTGCACGAAATTAAACCATAAAACAGTGATCTAAACAAGATGTGAACACATTTAAACAACAAGATCACAAATAAAATGGATCAAGAATGAATCAAATCAATCAAAGATGAAAATACACATGATCATGCAAAATAAGTTCGAAACAACAATAGATCTAGGATTCCAACCTATGAAGCGGAGATTTGCTTCGGTAAATGTTGATTCAACTCCGATTGAATAGATCTAAGCAAGAAATCCGGAAAACTTCAAGATCCAATTGAATTCTTGTAGTAAGAATGAAGATTCACCAAGATCAAGCCAAAATAAACCAAATAATCACTTCCAAAATCACTTCCAGATTCAGATCCAATTTTGCATGAAAATTGGATGAAGAAATTGATTCAATGGAGGGAATGGATGAAGGTTTACCTCTTATAAATCAAGGATTCCAATGAAGAATCAATAATTTCAATGAGAAGAGCTTTGGTGAGGGTTTTGGAGTTGGAAGATTGAGAGAGAATGAGATCAATTCTGAAAATGAAATGGAAATTATGAGAGTTCGATTGCTTTGGTTTGAAGTGGAACACTTAAATATCACTTAGGCTTGGATCTAAATGTAAGGTTTGGAATGTGGTGCAGAAATTTTGGTTTGGAATGAGGAATGGGCATTTGGAGGGAAAATGAAATTAACCAAGTTTTTAATAGGTTCTAGATCCTTCCTAAAGTGAAAATCATACTTGTACATACCCAAAATTGGACCTCAAATTGGTTTTTCTTCACAATTCACGTGCAGAGGCAAAAATTGCACTGGTTAATCGATTAACCATATGGGTTAATCGGTTAACACCTTTAAAAAATCCCAATCAGCCCTAATATTGAATTGGTTAATCGATTAACCAAATGTGTTAATCGATTAACACTTCAAAAATTTGAATTTGGCGCCTTTTGGAGGGAAATCTGTCTGTTAGCTCGTTTCTTGCCGTTTTGAACTCTGTTAAGCTTCCGAATCTTGCTTTTGAATATTATCATTGTGCGGATGCTTGCAATTACCTGAATGCTGCTTTCTAAGCTGAAAAATGCCCTGCAAAATAAAATAAAATCGGTCGCCCGACCGCTGGGCAAAATAAATGCCAAGACTCTGACGCTTGTTGTTTAGGTTCATGCACTGAGATGAAAACTGAGCCACGGAAACCTTGATCCCCTGTCTCAAGAACGAATGTTATGCAAATGCAGAAATGCGAAAATGTAGAGAAGCAAAAGCCAGCTAAGGTTAAAACGGAAGGGCAAAATTTGGGATGCAACAGCCGCCCCTATTCAATCGACTTAGACCTGAAGGGATGAAAAGCGAACACTTTCCAACATTCAAGGTAGAAGGTGATTGAATACAAAAAGAACCCATAAATTTGCAGTCTGATTGAGATGCAATTGGAGCCCGGTCACACGTCGTCAGAAAGAAAACATACCCAAAGTAAACACATCGTCAAATTTCAGAATCCTTTCGTCAATATGAATCGACAGAAAGAAATCTCAACCAACAATCACCTTGTCTAAGAGTAAACAGGAAGACATATCCAAAGCCACATCGTCAATAGGAATTGATAGACGAAAAACCACATCCGCAACTCACATCGTCAATAGGAACTGACAGACGGAAAACCACATCCACAACTCACATCGTCAATAGGAATTGACAAACGGAAAACCACATCCACAACTCACATCGTCAATAGGAATTGACAGACGGAAAACCATATCCATAACTCATATCGTCAATAGGAATTGACAGACGGAAAACCATATCACAACTCACATCGTCAATAGGAATTGACAGACAGAAACCATATCCGGAGATCCTATCGTCAATAGGAATTGACAGAAAGAAAGTCATCCCAAATATTACCTCTTCTAACGGTAGACGGAAAGCAAACATCACATCCGAAAAAAATCACATCAGCGAGCTTTAGAACTCTTTCGTCAATAGGAATCGACAGAAAGAAATGCCAAACCCACCGATCACGTCAAAGAACTTCAGAATCTTTTCGTCAATAGGAATCGACAGAAAGAAAACCATGTTCAAAGAATCACGTCGGAGAGAAAACCAAATCCAAATCCACTTCGTCAGAAGTCAAATCCAAAATACCTCGGCGAATCTCAGACCCCCTTTATCAATAGGAATCGACAGAAGGAAGATCATCCAAAGCATCACTTCTTCAATAGGAATTAACAGAAGGAAAATCATATCCACAACATCACTTCGTCAATAGGAATTGACAAAAGGAACATCGTATCCGTATCCAAAATATCATTTCGTCAATAGGAATTGACAGAAGGAAAATCCAATCCATATCCAATACATCACTTCGTCAATAGGAATTGACAGAAGGAAAATCATATCCATATCCCAAATATCACTTCGTCAATAGGAATTGACAGAAGGAAAATCTGCTGGGGGATGTCAACATTAGAGGGCAAAGGGACAAAGTACGACCGACGCATGATCTAGAACCCAAGAATAAGCAAGCAGACTGAGTTGACTGAACCGGGCTGTTGGTATATCACTGTCTTGATTGAAGGAGCTGAATCAGATTGCCACAGAAGGCTAACAAAAACTGGCTTATGCTTCGCATGCATATGCTTGAATTTTTTATATGGCGTAATGCTCCATATGAAATGTAAATGCTACACATTTGAGGATGTGATGCAAAGGTGATGCAAATATGATAACTATATGCAAAAATGAAGATGCAGGCTCGGGCTGCCGGGGAAAGCCGGACGCAAAAGAACCACTTCAGCAAAATAAATGCCGAAGAGGTGAAGCCCACTCCGCTGGGGATGACAAACTGAAATGTCTCTGGGATCACAACCCTGCTCAATATCCCAACCAAACTTCCATTCTGCGGGATAGTATGGACAACAGACGACTTCTGGGGAAGACCACTAAGATTCGAACTTCTGCCTCTCCATGAGGAATTACCTTTGCTGAGGAAACACCAAGGACGATTAGGTTGTGCCTTGCCGGGGAAACCTACTATTTCTGGCAACTTCAGTGGGGAGAGAGATAATAACCCAAGATGACACCCACTCCATTAGGGGATAATTCCAGCCTCACTTCTCTGTTGGGGAAATGACCACATATGCCAGCTTGTTGGGGGACTTCGTGTTCTTGAAGTGATATGTTTCAAAATGAGCCTTTGAAGTAACTTTGCCCCTATCTGATTGATCTTCAAAAAGATTTGCTGACTCTCAACTTGATTGCCCCAGACTAACCAATCCTTCGAGAGAATTCTCGACATAACCGCCCCATACGAACTGAATTTTGGGGGAACTCTCTGACATAGCTGCCCCATCTCAACGGAACTTTGGGGGAACTTCTTTATGTAACTTCCCCAGATTGGCTGAACTTTTAGATGGCTGACTCCCATTGATATGATCATTTGATATGGCTTGCCCCGGTTCGACGGAGTGCATAAACACTCTGCATCTTATCCTGATCAAAACTTTCCACTGTGGAAACTTTCCAGATTCAAGTGCTTACTCGCAAGTAAAACAAATTGTTTTGCACACAAGATATATTAATGCAATGCATATGACGTTTTGAAATCCAAGTCTGTTCACTAGAACACAAATTGTGACATATAGTGAATGAATCACTTATCAAAATGTCAACCTTAGTAGCAACCTGATAAGAAGAATCCTTTTTAAAAGTCAGTTTCGACGCGATCTTTACCGAAGTATGCTTTCAAAACAACCATGCTTCAATTAGGACTTTTGTAGGTTGTAACTTGGTCAGGTTCACGGGTTTTTAGAAAAAAGGATATAAGGCTCAAAGCTTATTCTAACCCACCCATTCTCCTTGATGTTCTCCAATCCTAAGTTCAGCTAATTCGACACTAGTGCTCACCTTTCAAAGATTGAGTGACAGGAGTGATGGTTCGGGAAACCACAAGTTTTTCGAGAGTGACAGTCACTCGCTTTTCGTCTTTTGTGCCTGGAGTTACACGACTTATTTGTTCGAGGATTTTTCTTTTGTAATCCTTTTCACTTTCCTGCTTTTCCCTAATTTTTTTCCTGGACTGGCTCTTTTGAGCTTCTTTTGATTTCAAAGTCCAGCGGGATGCCCCAATTTTTGCCTAAGCCACTTGTTCTCAAGTTATTGACATAGCGGGCTTCTTCTTTTGATTCTTTTCTTTTTTCCTCTTTTTTTTTTGAACAAATCGTGTGACACCGGCTTGTCTGACTTGTTAAAGGGATTGTAACTATTTCACTCCTTGGTCGGTAATGGATAACCACTGAGTTTTTTTTTTTAGACACGACCTCTAGAGGTGTGATTAGTCCTCGAACGGGAATGCTCCTTTTGTAATTTGGACGCTCGGTCAAATTAACTGACACCTACCCTGCCTAGGTTAAGATTGAGGGTTTTTTTGTTTTTCAGAAAGAAACTCATACTACTAGGCTCGAAGGGGTTGACAAGGGATTATCATCCTTATATCTCCGGTGTTTAGGGATTTGAAACAATGCTTGTACATCATCAACAAAGGTTTCATTCAAAATCATACAATCGAAAGCTTTCGTCTTTCAATTTCGTCATCCTCCCCAGATTCCGCTTAAACAAGCGTTAGACATCAATTAAAAACATAAGTAAACACAAATGGATTTAATCAAAACATGCATATTCATTTCATTATCATTATCAATTGAAAACAATACAAGTTTTACAAATGAGATTTGCACTTTAACAGAAAAGAAACTACAAATGCAAAGAAATGACATGATAAAAATATTGCCAGCTTCCGGGAACCGGGCTTTCAGATCTTGATTTGCTGCTGAACCAGCCATCTTCAAAATTGCTCGTCGAAGTCAGTATGAGACTCTTCTGAACATCTACTCTCAGTGAACTCCTCCATACCATAAACTGATACGCCCACATGGTTGGATGATGGAGGATCATTGATCAGAATACCCTGAGGCGTGATTGAGAACATAACGGAGTTAAGCAGAGTCTGCACCTTGCTCCTAAGCACCTTACAATCTTCGATTGAATGCCCCTGTGCCCCAGCATGGTACTCACAGCGGGTGTTGACATCGAAACCTGGTAGATATGGAGGAATCTATGGATTAATCTTCTTTGGCACTATCAATCCACCTCTGATCAAGTTTGGAAACAACTGACTGTACGACATCAGCAACTGAGTGAAATTCCTCGCTTGCCTCCTTGGTCTTCGTCGAGCGTGCTGACGCGGTTGATGACGGTATGACTGTTGACTCTGAACACTCGAAACATCCGAAAAGTGAATCTGAGGTGTCGAAGATTCCCGGATGGAATTACTTTCCTTTTCCCATTCCTCTTGTGCACTGACAACTGATTCACTTTCATAAACTGAGGTATCTGAGGTGTCTCAAATTCTCCCACTCTTGATTCCACTCTCGATACGCTCGCCCATTATCATCAAGTTAGCAAAGTTTGATGTCCCATTACCGATCATCTTATCAAAGTAATGGCCTTGCAAAGTATCCATGAACATGCCAACTAATTCTCTGTCCAGAAGTGGTGGTCGAACGTGAGCTGCGAATTCTCTCCATCTCTGCATATATCCTCTGAAGGATTCCCTATCTGCCTGAGATAATTCTTGCAACTGCATGCGGCTTGGGGCCATGTCAAGATTGTAGTTATACTGCTTCACAAAGGCATTTTCTAGATCTGACCATGATTGGATGCAACCCCTCTCCAACTGCATATACCAACTCAATGATGCTCCACTCAAACTATCCTAGAAACAGTGAATCATAAGCTTGTCGTTGTGGACATGCAAATTCATTCTCCTGCAGAACATCACCAAATGCTGCTTCGGACAACTATCCCCCTTACACTTCTCAAAATTTGGCATTTTAAACTTCGGAGGCATCACAAGGCGGGGCACCAAACACATGCTCGAAGCATTCAGATTATCACGACCCATTAAGGCGTCAAGCTTTTCCTCCAACAAACGATACCTTCTCATGAATTCAACAGTCTGTGGGTCCTTAGCATTAATCTTCGGAACAACCCCTTGGGAATCCGGCACAGGGAAAGTGAAATTCTGATAGTCCGTGTCATGGAGAGAAGATGAATCTCTATCTCTAACAATAGTATGCTCTTGTACAACATTGTTTCCTAGAGTCCTCTAAATATTGGCTTCTCCCCTTATCATAGCAGTCACGGCTTCCATGAGCTGATCTAGCTGATTCTTCATCAATTCAAACTCTGCCCTTGTAACAACCATATTCTGCTCTCCCGAGTTCATGATTCTTCCAAAATCTAATTCAAGTCCAATGCGGATGTCGAGAAACCAACTGCGGGTTGCACAAAAGACAGGTAAGCTCCCTGCTCCAGCTGAGGATGGATATGCACCAATGAGATGCAAATGAAATGCAATATGATAATGCAAATGCAAATGCAAAGATGCCATAGGGGATCAAGATTGTTGTGCTGTTTACTGAGCTGAACCAGCGCTCTGCTTTGGCAAGAACGTAACATAGCTCTGATAATAGGAACCTCTGATACCGAGAATACAAATTCACACTGCAAAGAAAACCAGGTAATCTGAAAGTCAAGGTTTCCTGCATAAGCCAACCCCTCTCACAGGTATGGACCTATCCACTGATAAGGTTCGGCATCCTATGTGTTCGTCAGCGTCACAGACTTTCAAGAAACGATGATATGTTCACCATTTCTGGTTTGGCATCATAATTCCCCGAAGAGGTCTCACTTAGCTGAATCACAAATGATCGGTCCCCAGAGTCGACAACCCTCAAATCCAAAATCCCGACTGATCCTAAGGATCGGAAGGGAAATCATCAAAGAGAATCTCGTCTGAGCGCGGATTTCATGGGGAACTGTGCCTGCTAGGAAAACAAGCCCCCCACTAGTCTCCACTACTAATGCTAGGTTTGTACTCAAGCCTGGGTCTGGCTTATCACTCAATAGAACATTCCCTTCCCATAGCACAACAATATTGATACAACGCGGAAAGAAAAAAGCGAAAGTAAATAAAGCACATATATACAACACCCGAAGATAAACAAACAAGCACTAGGATTTACTCGCATAGGGGATGTTGACCCCATAAGAGTCGCCAGCTGCTGGGGAGCCCAGACAGCCAGGAAAAAAACAAGGCGAGACTGCAAAAGAAAGTCCCCAGCAGAGTCGCCAGCTGTTGCAACTGCGAAAAACACCCGGCGGAAAACAGAAGAGTCGCCACCCTTCGTTATTTATCCCAAAGAGAGGGAAAGGAAATGATCGGAAAAACATAACGAAAAAGGAAAAGACGAGGTCATCGCAACCAAGTCCTGGATTCAGAAGTCGGTTACCCAAGGGGAAGGTATTAGCACCCCTCACGTCCGTCGTACTCGAAGGGATCCATGCTTGTTGTCTATCTAAGGGTGTGTTTAAACTATCTACGCTACAAGCTCACAGGACAAAAAGAAAAGAAAAGAGACACAGCAGAGCATCGCCGCTCTGTGCGTACGTATTCCCTCGTGCAATGGGAAAGTCAGAGTCAACGTAGTTCGGCTAACTACGGGTGAAAGTGGGGAAAGGTTGCTCTCCAAGACAACGCCGTCTTGTGCCTACGTATTCTCATTTGGTATTAGAAATTAGAGAAAACATAGTTCGGGCTAACAAGAACACTGGTTGGTTCAAAATGTTTTACCCGAGTAGGGTTAAACCTTCGTTCTAGCAGTTAGGGACGATGCCTGTTTGTGGTAGAACCAAAGCTTAACAACAATTTTTTTATGAAAAAAGGTTTTCCATTATTAAGATCCTGAAGGACAAAAAGAAGTTTGAAGTTGTTTTTTATGTCTTTTAGAGATGTGTTTTGAACTATTTGTAATTCATGTTGCACTAAAGACTATGACCTAGGAGCGAATGAGTCACATATCACCCAAAGGGTGTACACTAAACACTCTAGGCCATTGACAGGAAGCCTCCCAATCACCATTTCCCAAGTAGCTTAAGGCTCGTAGCATGCAAAATTCATTGTCCTTTATTAAATGTTTTGAAATTGTTTGAAGGTGAGAAGAAGAAGACGCATGGAAGGTCTAAGGGAAACTCGGCCCTAACGTTGTCATGCAAGATTATCCTAAGGTTAGGATTGAATGGGAAAACATCTACCCTAATGTTAGCATGCATGGTTTAAGTCCTAATGTCTATCATAACCAACCTTAAACAAGGAAGGTTAGATCCTAGGGGAACATGGCAAAGGAAGACAAAAGAAGAAGCAGAATCAATCACAAGTAAGAGATGCAAACATGCAATGCAACACACAAGCAAAGGGAGGAAAAAAGTGTGGGGTACGTACCTCCACAAGCACATCTCGACCTTTATTAATGCAAGAAAGAAAGATGCAAAACACAAGAGGAAATGCAAATGCAAGGAGGCAAGCAAACATGAATATGCAAGCACAAGAGATGAATATCACTTCGAACGACGAACTACGGAAGTAGGCATCCAAGTGGGAAAAAAACACAAGTCGGCGAAGTCTCGATTAAATAATCAAAACAGCGACATATATCCCAAAACATTTCACTTCTAATGCATCATATTGAGCTATGATGATTCGATGTGAAACGGTACTCAAACAAGCAAGAAAAACAGCAAAACATGCCTCTAGCACAGTGTTAATCGATTAACTCCAGGGGTTAATTGATTAACCATTGTAAATGAGTGAAGATTTGAATATTTGAGTTGGTTAATTGATTAACCATATAGGTTAACCGATTAACATTGTTCCAACAGCAGAAAACAGCAGCAAAAAAGCACTTTTCAGCAACTTATCATTAAGCAAACATCCACATGATCTCATAAACAATTGTGCACGAAATTAAACCATAAAACATTTATCTAAACAAGATGTAAACACATTTAAACAACAAGATCACAAATTAAATGGATCAAGAATGAAACAAATCAATGAAAGATGAAAATCCACATGATCATGCAAAATAAGTTTGAAACAACAATAGATCTAGGATTCCAACCTACGAAGCGGAGATTTGCTTCGGTAATTGTTGATTCAAATCCGATTGAATAGATCCAAGCGAGAAATTCGAAAAACTTCAAGATCCAATTGAATTCTTGTACTAAGAATGAAGATTCGCCAAGATCAAGCCAAAATAAACCAAATAATCACTTCCAAAATCACTTCTAGATTCAGATCCAATTTTGCACGAAAATTGGATGAAGAAATTGATTCAATGGAGGGAATGGATGAAGGTTTAGCTCTTAGAAATCAAGGATTCCAATGAAGAATCAATAATTTCAGTGAGAAGAGCTTTGGTGAGGGTTTTGGAGTTGGAAGATTGAGAGAGAATTGAGAGAGAATGAAATCAATTCTGAAAATGAAATAGAAATTATGAGAGTTCGATTGCTTTGGTTTGGAGTGGATCACTTAAATATCACTTAGGCTTGGATCCAAATGTAAGGTTTGAAATATGGTGTGGAAAATTTGGTTTGGAATGAGGAATGGGTATTTGGAGGAAAAATGAAATTAACCAAATTTCAAATAGTTTCTAGATCCTTCCCAAAGTGAAAATCATCTTGCACATGACCAAAATTGGACCTCAAAATGGTTTTTCTTCACAATTCGCGTGCAGAGGCAAAAATTGCACTGGTTAATCGATTAACTATATGGGTTAATCGGTTAACACCTTTAAAAAATCCCAATTTGCCCTCATATTAACTTGGTTAATTGATTAACCAAATGTGTAAACCGATTAACACTTCAAAATTTTGAATTTGGCGCCTTTTGGAGGGAAATCTGCCAGTTCGCTCGTTTCTTGCCGTTTTGAGCTCTGTTAAGCTTCCGAATCTTGCTCTTGAATATTATCATTGTGAGAATGCTTCCAATAACCTGAATGCTGCTTTCTGAGCTGAAAAATGCCCTGTAAAATAAAATAATGTCGGTCGCCCGACCGCTGGGCAAAATAAATGCCAAGACTCTAACGCTTGTTGTTTAGGTTCATGCACTGAGATGAAAACTGAGCCACAGAAACCTTGATCTCCTGTCTCAAGAACGAATGCTATGCAAATGCAGAAATGCAAAAATGCAGAGAAGCAAAAGCCAGCTAAGGTTAAAACGGAAGGGAAAATTTTGGGGTGCAACACACTTTTCTCTTTTTCCTGTAGTTAAGCTAAACTACAACTACTCTGATTTCTCATGCCAGATGAGAATATGTAGACACAAGACGCGATGTCTTGGCGAGCACACTAACAACTAATTTCTCTTTTCTCTCTCCCCGGTGCGATCGAGACTTTCCCGCTAATGACTAACGTCCCTTTCTCTTGCCCCGCACAGTTGAGACTACCTGTTGTTCTGAACCCTTTAGGTAACCCGTGCCTTTAAACCAATGACATACTACGTCCGTTCTACCGCAAACAGGTAATGCCTAAGTTTCTAATGGTCGAGCAGCAATACACCTAACTACTAGAATGCGTGCGCTAGTATCGTCCACCTTTTCTCTCATCCCCGTACGATCGAGAACACCCCGTTTAACCGTAGTTATCCTGAACTACGTTTTTCTTTGATTTCTCGTACCAGACGAGAATACGTAGGCACAAGACACAATGTCTTAGTGAGCAATCCCCCCCCCCCCCCCCCCCCCCGTAGTTTCCCGAACTACGTTGACTCTGACTTTCCCATTGCACGAGGGTATACGTAGGCATAAGGCGGCGATGTCCTATCGAGTCAATTTCTGCTCGTTTAGCTTTAACAACCGTAGATAGTTTGTTTTTCACCCATAGACTAGACAATAAGCGTGGATCCCGTCGAGTACGACGGACGTGAGGGGTGCTAATACCTTCCCCTTGTGTAACCGACTCCCGAACCCGAGACATGGTTGCGATGACCTGTCTTCTCCCTTTTCGTTAGGTTTTCTCTGATCGTTTCTTTTCCCTATTTTGGTATAAATAACGAACGGTGGCGAATCTTCTGTCTTCCGTCGGCCCTCTTCGCAGTGATGCGACATCTGGCGACTCTACTGAGTTTTCCCATCCCCTATGCGAGTCAATCCTAGCGCTTGTTTGCTTGTTTGTGGGTGTGTATATTTTGTGTGTTATATTTTGTATATTGTTGTATTTACATTTTCCGCAATATATTATTATCTGTTGTTGTTGTGTTGTTGGGTGGTTGTTCCTTTGAGTGATAAGCCAAAACCCAGGCTTGAGGATACATATAGCATTAGAAGTGGAAAGTAGTGATGGACCTGTATGTTTTAGCATGCATTAGTCCCCGCGAAATTCGCATTCAGACGAGGTTTTCTATTGAAGACATCCTATCTTGTATATTAGTCGGGAGGGGATGTTGGATCAGAAAAATGTCGACTCTGGAGACCGATCACTTGGGAGTCAGCTAAGTGATGCCGCATTCATGAGACAATGATGCCAAACTAGAAATGGTGAACATATCATTGTTTCTCAAAAGTCTGTGACACTGACGACCGCATATGATGTCGAACCTTATCAGTTTAGGTTCATACCTGTGAGAGGGATTGGGTTATACAGGAAACATAACCTCCAACCTACCCGATATTTTGGTTTTCTCTTCGGAGCAAACTTTTGAACTTATCCAGTCAGCAGCGCAGCAGTTGTTCAGAGCTTTGTGGGATCTTCGATCCTTTGTGTGTTGCATCAGCATTTTGCATTGCATTTCATTTGCATCTCATTTTTGCATATCCATCCTCAACTGGAACAGAGAGCTTACCCGTCTTTTGTCCAACCCGCAGTTGATTTCTCGACATTCGTATTGGATTCGAGTTAGCTTCTAGAAGGATCATGGACTTAGGATAGCAAAATTTGGTTGTTACGAGGGCAGAGTTTGAGATGATGAAGAATCAATTGGATCAGCTCATGGAAGCCATGAAGGCTATGAGGCGAGGAGAGGCCAATGTTCAAAGGACTCCCGTGAACAATGTTGCTCAAGCTCAGCCTATGCAGATTCCTCTCAAAGATCAAGAGCATACCATTGTCAGAGATAGAGGTTTATCTTCTCTCTATGATACAGACTATCAGAATTTCATTTTCTCTGTACTAGATTCTCAAAGGGTTATTCCAAAGATTAATCCTAAGGACCCACAGACTGTTGAGTTTATGAAAAGATATCGTCTGTTGGATGAAAAGCTTGACGCCCTAATGGATCAGGGTACCCTTAATCTGAATGCTTCGAGCATGTGTTTGGTTCCAGGCCTTGTGATGCCTCCGAAGTTCAAGACGCCAGATTTTGAAAAGTACAAAGGGGATAGTTGTCCGAAGTAGAATTTGGTGATGTTCTGCAAAAGAATGACCTCGTATGTCCATAATGACAAGCTTATGATTCACTGTTCTCAAGACAGTCTGAGTGGAGCATCCTTGAATTGGTATATGCAGTTGGAGAGTGGTTGCATACGTTCGTGGTCAGATTTAGCCAATGCCTTTGTGAAGTAGTAAAATTACAATCTCGACATGAATCCCAGCCGTATGCAGTTGCAAGAATTAGCTCAGGCGGATAATGAATCCTTTAGAGGGTATGTGCAGAGATGGAGAAAATTAGCTGCTCGCGTTCAACCTCCGCTTTTGGATAGAGAATTGGTTGTCTTATTCATGGGTACTTTGAAAGGCCATTACTTTGATAAGATGATTGGTAGTGGGGCATCAAACTTTTCTGACTTGGTGATAGTGGGAGAACGTATTGAGAGCGGAATCAAGAGTGGAAAGATTCGAGACATCTCAGATAGCTCTGTTTATGAAAGCAAATTAATTGTCAGCTCTAAAGAGGAATGAGAGAAAGAAAGTAATGCTATCCCGGAATCTCCATTACCTTAGATTCAGTTTTTAGACGTTTCGAGTATTCAGAGTCAGCAACCTGTTAGGTCTGTTTGTCAGATATCTATTCCCCCCCATAATCAACGATCATACCATCATCAGCCACATCAGCACGCCCGACGAAGACCAAGGAAGCCAGAGAGGTGTTTCACTCGATTGCCGATGTCGTATAGTCAGATATTGCCAGACTTGATCAAAGGTGGATTGATAGTGCCGAAGAAGATTAATCCAAAGATTTCTCCATATACGCCAGGTTCTGATGCCAACGCCCATTGTAAGTACCATGTTGGGGAACATGGGCATTCAACCAAAGACTGTAAGGTGCTTAGAAGCAAGATTCAAACTCTGCTTGACTCCAACATGTTCTCTGTCACACCTCAGGGTATCTGGATCAACGATCCTCCTTCGTCCAATCATGTCGGTTCGACAGCTAATGTTATGGAGGGATTCACTGAGAATAGGTGTTCAAAAGATTATCAGGTTGACTTCGACGAGCAATTCTAAAGATGGATGGTTCAGCAGCAAGTCAAGAATGAAAGCCCAGTTCCCTGAAGCTGGAAATCTTTTTATCATGTTATTTCTTTGCATTTGTAGTTTCTTTTCTGTTTAAGTGCGGACTTATTTGCAAATCTTATCTGTAGAACTTGTTTTTTTTCAATTGATAATGATAATGAAATTAATATGCATGTTTTGATTAAATCCATCCGTGTTCACTCAGTATTTATTTTTTATTGCTTGTTTAAGCGGAATCCGAGGGAGGATGACGAAATTGAAAGACGCAGAACTTTCAATTGTATGCTTTTGAATAAAACCTCTGGTGATGATGTGCAGGCATTGTTTCAATTCCTAAACACCGGAGATATAAGGAAGATAATCCTTTGTCAACCCCTTCGAGCCTAGTAGTAGGAGTTTCTTTCTGGAAAACAAAAAAAACCCTCAATCTTAACCTGGGGCAGGGTAGGTGTCAGTTAATTCGACTAAACATCCAAATTGCAAGAGGAGTGTTCCCGTTCGAGGATCAAACACACATGTAGAGGTCGTACCTAAAAAAGCCGAAGAGTGAAACAGTCACGGTCCTTTCAACAAGTCAGACCAACCGGTGTCACACGATTTGTTCCGAAAAATAAAAGAAAAGAAAAAATAAAAATCCCACTAAGTCGATAACTTGAAAACAAGTGGCTTAGGCAAAAATTAGGGCATCCCGCTGGACTTCAAAATCAAAAGATACTCAAAAGAGCCAGTCCAGGCAAAAATAGGGAAATTGAAAAAATGACGATGAACAAGTCGTGTGATTCCAGGTGTAATACCCCAAATTTTACCCTCAAATTAGTCGATTCATGTCACATGTCATCTCATTTTCGCATCAGTTAACTATTAACGGGTTACATAGTTTGTTTCATTTTGCAGGAACCACGTTTGGAACGCTTTAGTCGTTAAAGGGCGAAATGGTAATTTACACTTTGTTTACTGACAGTCCATGAAGTTGAGGTATCGTCAGGGATCTATTGATAAATAGAGCCTCCGCTTCCGAGTATTTTATTTTCTTTGAGGATAAACAGAAATTTACAGTGTATTTTGGCATCGGAGTTTTCAAGATACAGTAATTTATTTAAGAGCCGAGACTCTGTCATCAATAGATTTCCGAGACATTTATTTTGTCATATGGGTGTGATTATGTTGAGATATCAAATCGGTTTGCTTCAAGGCGATGCAAGAATCCGTTCTGAGGAATTTGGTTTCAACAAACAGTTATTTTCTACTTCTTCTGCTACCTGCCACTTAAATTTCTCAAAAGGAAAACGGTACAAAGTTGGCTCAAGCCGGGATTTGTCACATTTATTTAATTGAAGTTTTGGCCGAGTTGGTTCACTGCAAGGGATTTATTCATCAGAAACATGATTGGAATTTTTGGCACAGAATAGTTATGTTTCACTGTTAATTGGAGTTCTCTGTTTCCCTTCCATTTTAATTCGTTCAAGGTCATTTCTGGTTCTATCATCATGCGCGACTTAATATATTGGGAAAATTAAGGTTATATCAGTTAAGGGGAGCGGTACTTGTTGGAATGGAATGTTTGATTCGACTGACTTTTGGGATTTATTCAGGTTGGATTCATACGGTGAAGTTGGTTTTATTATTAATCGTTTAAATTTAACCGATTAATTTCATTTCGGAGAATTTTGACCAAGTTGATATTAATCAGATGTTTTTTTGGGTCATTCGGTTACGACAAAATTAAATCATGGAAGAAAGAATCAAACGTTGTTCTTGGGTTGAAATGTTTGTGAATTTTATTCATAAATAATTTTATTACAAATTATAAAAGAAAATACATTTTGATTTTTATTTCTAAGTCCTATGATCTTCATGTCGATTCTTCATGTTTCTTCATCTGAGCTTTCCTTTCGTTCCTGCACACAGAAAGATCAAAGAAGAGAAGCAGAGTAAATGTTAGAATTTACGTTCGACACCCTCAGAAAAGTTTCATCACCGAGTGTCGAGAGGGCACGACAATGGCGGCAACCAACTCCCACTTTAATCCTCGACCTCGGCATCAACCGGTAGTATCCGTTCTTTTCGGGACAACCGAGAAGAAGAGAAAAAGAAGTTTCATGCCGAAAATTGATTTTTGTCGAAAAAACGGATTTTGAGCCAAACAGAATATCCAACACAAATCCAATCCAGATTTGAAATATCCAATCTATCATGTAAATATTGGATGCCTCCAAATCCAGAATCGAATTCAATAAATCCATGGATATCAAGTAAATCTGGATTATGTGTAGAACTGAAATCCAACAAGTCCAAACCGTATCCGAAAATATACCAAGTCCGAATTTGGATAGCCACAAGCGATATCTGGACTCACCGAAGAACCAAATCCAAGAAATCCAGGCGAACGAACTCAAATAAATTCATAGAAAAATAGCCACAGGCCCAAATAGCTTCTGAAAACCGTAAACCGTAGTTGTGAGTAGACCTCAGCAAACCAGAAAAAACTCAAACAACAACTTTTCCGTAAAATCAGCCGCGGTGACCGTTAAGCGCTCCGGAAATCACTAGAATCCGGCCCACAAATGAAATTCAAGATATCATATAAATTGAAAAGGCAAACCCTAAGGTTCAGGGGGCGATTTTTTCACAATTGAAAAGCGGCGGCACAGTGAGGGACTCAGAGAGGTCTCAAAACGACCTCATCATCAACGCCCCTTTGGGAGAACGAAGAAGAAGACCGAAGTCTCAACAACACCGTCCGCGAAGAAACCCAAAACTGACAACGAGAAGGCGGCCGTGAACTCGTCTCTGCCCTCGGCGACGGCCTCAGAGTTCCTCACCGGCCATCCTCGTTAGCTACCGCGAAAAAACATAATCACCCATCACGATAAGTCTTTTTTTCTCTTGTTTTCAATTTTGTGTTTCAAGATAGAGTGAGGAAGAAGAGGGTAGGAGACATGCAGGCGGAAAGCAAAAGCTTCGTGGAAGCAACCATGGGAGAAGTTTCGCGGCGGCATGGACAAGAAGGAGGAAAAGGGTTTCAAAAAACCTAAAAGTCAATACAATGTTCCGCCTTTCTCCTCACTTTACTGTTTTTTCATTTTTTTACTTTCCTTATTTTATTCTTTTATTATTTTATTTGATTTATATTAGTCATATCTTATTTGATTTAGGTTATGCAGCTAATATGTAATAACTAAATAGAGACCAGTTTTATTTTTAATTAGTTAGACTCTATAGTTGTAGGCTAATCACTAATGTTTTCGTATAATTACCAAAAAAAATTATTTCTTTCTCATTTTTTTAACTTATAACAATTTTCTCTAATTAAACTAAAACCCTCTTTTAAAATTTAAAACAGTTTTTAAAGTTAAACCAAAACAGTTTTTTAAAATAAAATTAAAACATTTCTTAAATAAAAACTAAAACGTTTCTTTAAATCTAAAATAAAAACTAACATGTTTCTTTAAATTTTAAATTAAAAAACTAAAACCTTTTTTTAAATTAAAAATAAAATAAATAACATTTTCAAAATTAAAGCTAGATCTTTTTCAAAATTAACCCAAAACATTTTCAAAATTAAATTAATTTTATTTTTAAATTAAAAGGTTTTTAAAAATATAATGATAATGATGTTAAATAAACGTCCAAATTCGTAATTTTTCTTTTTCACTATTTTATTATTTGCCATGAATTTCTGTCTAACTTTTCACTAATGTTCTCTGTTTTTCTCCTCAGATTATAATTAAATTCCGATTAATATTTATTCAATTTATGTTGTTCCATGGATGTAATTTACGCGAGGCCATGGTCGCGGTTTATTTTCTTTTTTCTTTTTTGGGGATTTGTAATTTACACGAGTGATCGTCGCGACGCTTTCTTTACTTTTCGCACTTTAAATTCTGCTCTATAATATTTTGCCATGTTTGCATGTTTTACCGTCAATTTTCATACTTCCGAAGGAATTAGGTCTAAGCCGTTTGACCACCGAGTCAATAGTCCTAACCCTTGACCGTTTCAAAAACCCTAATTAGCCTAGGCGTCCCGCCGTGGACGAAAATGCCTTTTACCCTAGCATTAGGTCAAAGAGTCGCCGTACTCTGTTTTTAGGGTTTCCCGCCGTGGAACATTTAGTCAACCCTAATTTCAATTAACTATTTCAACATAGATATAGGAGTTTCTGAACTCCACGTAAGCGTGTCCTTAAGATACGTTTATTCCCCATAGAAACCTTGACCATAGTCAAGAAGTTTCTAACCTCCCTTTCAAGGGGAACTACGATTACTCTGATTCCATTCCCTACCCATGATACGTAGGCACAAGATGCGAATCTTGGCGAGTAAACTTAGGATTAACCCTTAGGTATTTAGGTCACTCTATCCCTTAGCTCAGTATATATTGCAAGCAGATAATAAAGCAAAATAGAAAAAATAAATAAAAGGTTCCTGTAGAGTACTACAGAAGTTTAGGGTGCTAGTACCTTCCCTAATCTTAACCAACCCCTTACCTAGGTCTCTCCCCGCATTGTGTTTACGATGCAAAATAGGTTTTCCCTCTTTTGACCTTTTCCTTCGGATAAATCAAAGAGCGGTTGTGAATCAAGAATTGTGATTCAAACTAATTAATAGTTTGATATCCTATTTCCACCGTAACACCAGGCACCAAAGATGAAGAGCGAGTGATTGTCACTCCGAAAACTTGTGGTTTCCTTAACCATCATTCCTGTCATTTAACCTTTGAGAGGTGAGCGCTTATGTCGAATTAGCTGAACATAGGACCGGAGAACATCAAGGAGAGTGGGTGGGTTAAACAGAACTTTGAGCCTTATATCCTTTCTTTCAAACCGTGAACCTGGCCAAGTTACCACTTTCAAAAGTCCTAATTGAAGCAGGTTTGTTTCGAAAGCATACTTATGTAAAGATCGCATCGAAACTGACTCCTAAAAGGATTCTTCTTACCATGTTCATATTGATATTGACATTCGGATAAGTGATTCGTTCACTATATGTCACAACTTTTTCCAGTGAACAGACTTGGATTTCAAAACTGTCATATGCGTTGCATTAATATTATCTTTTGCAAAACGGTTTGTTTTACTTGCGAGTAAGCACTTGACGTCAGGAGAGTTTCTACAGTGGAAAGTTTGATCGAGATAAGATGCAGAGCACCTGAGTACTCCGTTGAGCAGGGGCAAGCCATATCAAATGATCATAAAAGGGAGTCAGCCATTCCAAGATTCAGTTAGTCTGGGGCAATTAGGTCGAGATTCGATAAATCTTTCGAAGTCATCCAGGGGCACTTCTCTACAAATCAGCCAATCAGGGGAAAATCACTTCAAGGCTGGGGCAGGTCACCCCAAGAGGGCAGATATTATCCTTACCTAGAAGCTAGTTAATCTGAAGCACCTCTCTGAGGTTCATGATGCTGAGGCAGTTCATATCAAACCAGCATGGTACAGAGCTTTCAGATCTCCTTTCGAGGAAGATTTATACAGAGAACCCACGGGCTGGGGGAAGTTTGGAAATAAGGAACTTTTCCTCTCCATATCTTCAGAGCTACTCAGAGTTATTCAAGCAGGTGCAGTCAATCTTCAGGTTCAAGATGAATGTCGGGAAGTTGTAACCCTTCACCTGTCTTCCCCAACGAAAGTCCAATCATACTTGGTATATCTGGTTATTCTCAGCGGAGTTGACTTCACCACTTCAACATTTATTTTGCTAGAGTGGTTCTTTCACATTCAGCTTTCCCCCAACAGCCCGAGCCTGCATCTGCATTTTTGCATATAGTTATCATATTTGCATTTCATCCTTAAATACGTAGCATTTCCATTTCGTATGGAGCATTACACCATAAAAAAAATTCAGACATGTGCATGCGAAGCATAAGCCAGTTTTTGTTAGCCTTCTGTGGCAACCTGAATCAACTCTTCAATCAAGACAGTGGCATAACTCCAATGACCTAGTTCAGTCAACTCATCTGCTTACTTACTTTTGGGTTCCAGATCATACGTCGGTCGTACTTTGTCCATCAACCCTCTGATGATGACATCCCCAGCAGGTGTTCTTCCCATCTATCATTAGACGATGTGAGAGTTTTGGATATATATATTACTTCCCGTCTATCATTAGACGATGTGAGAGTTTTGGATATAATATTACTTTATGTATATCATTAGACGATGTGAGTGTTTTGGATATGGTTTTCTTCCTGTCTATCATTAGACCATGTGATTTCGGAGATGGTTTTCTTTCTGTCTATCTTTAGACAATGTGATTTTGGATATGATTTTCTTTCTGTCTATCATTAGACGATGTAATTTTGGAGATGATTTTCTTTCTGTCTATCATTATACGATGTGATCTTCTTTCTGTCTATCTTTAGACGATGTGGTTTCAGATGGTCTTCTTTCTGTCTATCATTAGACGATGTGATTTCGAGGATGGTTTTCTTCCTGTTTATCATTAGACGATGTGAGTTTTGGATATGGTATTTCCTCTCGTCTATCATTAGACAATGTGAGTTTTGGATATGGTATTTCCTCCCGTCTATCATTAGACGATGTGAGTTTTGGATATGGTATTTCCTCCCGTCTATCATTAGACGATGTGAGTTTTAGATACGATATTACCTCCTGTCTACCATTAGACGATGTGATTTTTGGTTTGCTTCCCGTCTATCATTAGACGATGCGATCTTTGGATACGGTGTTCTTTCCGACGACGTACGACTGGGTTCCAATTGTTTACTATCCTGATCAAACTGCAAATTTTCGGGTTCTTTTGTATTCAATTACCTTCTACCTTGAATGTCTGAAAGAGGTTGCTTTTCATCCATTCAGGTCCAAGTCGATTGAATAGGGGAAGCTGTTGCACCCAAAAATTTTCCCACCGGTTTTCTGACTTTGACTGGATTTTGCTTCGTTTTCATCTGCATATCATTTAGGTCGCATTTTTCCCGTGTTATCAGTCAGATTAAATTTATCAGGATTTTAGCCGTTTTGCTCGCATTTCAGGCGATTCAAATTATTTCAAATGAGAAGTTCAATGTTGAAATCGAGCGAAAGTCACTCTCCTTTTGAGGATTCAATCTGTGTTGATAATTTGGCGCATTTTCGTGTTCTCCCGTTTATCCATGGCATTTTGCATATTTCTATTCATATTTTTGCTTTATTCTCTTTTTTTATAGATTTTTTTATATTGTAGATTTTATTATTATTTTCATAGTTTTAGAATATTTTAGAAAATATTATAATTTTAGATTTAGATAATTGGTTTTTTTAAATATAATAGTCTTAGTTTTCTTTTTTTAATTATGTAGAAAGTATTTCAAATAGGAGTAGATTTTTATTTTTAATATGGACTTTATTTGTTAAACTTTTTTATTGGTTTTAAAAAATAGTTTTTAAAAAAAGAGTTTATTTTTCTAGAAGTAGTTCATTTAAATGGATTTTATTTTTATTTTTAGTTAGATTATTTGATTGTTTTATTAGTTTTTTTAAAATAATTAAGTAGTTGATTAGATTAGTTAGTTGAATATTAGGATTAATTTGATTTTTGTTATTATTAATAGTCAATTAATTAGTTGTATAGGTCATTAGATATGTTTAACTTTAGTCAGCTTTAATTATTATCAACATTTTTTAGTAACGGTGCAGTTTTACCAGCATTAGTCCTTAATTAATCAATCATTAGTCATCTAATCAGCCATTAGCATTACCCCGCCACGTGTCGCGTCCACACTATAAAGGCACTGTTCATTGTCTCCCTCTTGGAGACCCCAAACCCTAGCTGCTAGCAGTGCCCCCCAAGAACCCTAACCCTAATGGCTGCCACCTCTCCCTATTCATCTGCGCCTCCATCATTCTTCATTTTCTCTTGAACTTCCAAACACCAACCTCAAACCGCCATGGATGAACCACCCAGAAACACCTTCAAATCTTCACATTCAAACCCCTCCGATTTATTTCTCTGAAACCCATCATCATGTTCACCAACATCATTCTTCGTTCATCAACAAAGAACACCATCACTCAAACTTCACAGAACCAAATACGAACTACCTTGCTATCACCATGTTCATCTTCACCATTTTTTTCTTCATCTGTGAAAACCTCCAACAATCCAAACCAACACGACAAAACTCCATTAGAACATCTTCATCAAGACCAAACTCAAAACCCAGATTTCAACATCTCCCTCAGCTCCGTTCAACCTTCGAAAACCAACAACTATCAGATTAACTCTTTCAACCAACCAAACCCAGTTGAACCCATTCACTATCATAACCCATCTTCCATCTTCTTCACCGTTAATACACCAAAACCCCAGATTTCGAAATCCCAAACCCATTCACTATCATAACCCATCTTCCATCTTCTTCACTATTAAAACAACATAAACCCAGAAAAAGCTAGTCCAGAAATCACTATCCTCACAGACCCATTTCACCTTCATCTTCACTTCCATTTTCGCTCACCCATAACCACTTCCAAACTTCCACCGCGAATAACTCACCACAAACTCTTCTTCATCAATGACCCATTTCCACTTCGCCATCTCAAGCGGAAGCCATCGCTATACCCATTTTTCAGGTTCACCAAAAGGTAAACCTTTAACCCATTTTTTTCCAAACCTCAAATCACAACCATACGCAACAATCTCCTTCCATCAACCCTTTTGGAAACCAGAACAGAGGAACTGAGAATAGAGAGAGGAGAAGAAGATTATATTGGAGAGAGTTTTGAAACAGGACAAAGAGGGAGGGAGTGGGGTTTTCGAGCAGAACCGGAAAGGGTGACTTTGAGACAACGACGTAACAGAGCGAGAGTGAGATTGAAGCTGAGAGAGAGTGAAGACCAATCTGGTTCTTCGTTGTTTTTTTTTATTTTATTTTTTTTTAATTTTATTTTATTTTACTTTTATTGCTGTTGATTTGGACGGGCTGTCTTGGACACGCCCCCCAGATTCATTTCAACCCCCCCCCCCCCCCCCCCCATTTCATTTTCTTTCTATATATATATATATATATATATATATATATATATATATATATATATATATATATATATATATATATATATATATATATATATATATATATATATATATATATATATATATATATATATATATATATATATATATATATATATATATATATATATATATATATATATATATATATATATATATATATATATATATATATATATATATATATATATATATATATATATATATATATATATATATATATATATATATATATATATATATATATATATATATATATATATATATATATATATATATATTAGTTTTAAAACAATATTATATTATGTATATATTAATTAATTGTTATATATTTTATGTGTTAATATTTTTTAGATTATGTATATATTATTATTTTTTGTAAGTATATTATTTAGTTAGTTAATATATTAATTTTTCTAAATTTGGTTTATATATATTTATACTATATTATTTTATTTCATATTTCTTTTAGAAATTTACACTTTTTATTTTTTAGAAGTTGGATTTTATTTCTTATTTGTTATTAGGCATTTTGTCCCATTTTCTTGTTTTGGTCGATAACGAGACCTCTATTGTTTTTTCTGTCAAATTATTGATGAGAAACGATGGATCTGAGACCGACTTTCTCTTCTCTTTCTCATTTTCGACTTTATGTCATTTCATCTGTTTTGGTCGATGACGACACTTCCGTAATCCATTACCAGTCAAATTATTGATGAATAATGTTGGATTCGATACCACTTATTTCTCTCCTCATTTCTCTTCATCTCTCGATTTTATTTTGACTTTTGGTTATCGATGAAGTCTTGTATCTGCAAGACGAGATCCCACTGTTTTTTGTCCGTGCGACACGATTCAATTGGAGAACGATCCTCAATATCGTTTCCTTATCTTGTCCATAGCACGGAAATCAATACGCGACCTCTTAAAGTTTGACTTCCCTTATAAGTCGAGCTATGACGGTTTAGCGTCACATTGGTCCCGATTCGAAGCATCATCAAGGATCAAAAGAGGAGAAGATTGGAATAGAGCTTTAAACACAATGTCAAAGGTCAACGGAACCACTTCGTTCGGTAACATCTTTCTAATTCAAGTCTTCTAATCAACCGTCGAGCGTTGTGAGTTCTAAGCAATAGGTACGTGGGAAATGATGATTGGGGGGCGTCCTCTCATTCGTCTAGAGTGTTTAGTGTATACCCTTTGGCCAATATGCGACGCATTCGCTCCTACGCCTTAGGTTCTAGCGTGTGTGTCCCGAGTTCCTTCCCGTTTAGGCGTGTCTTGGCCTAGTTCCTCTTTTCTCTCGCCCCCGTGCGATCGAGACTCCTTTCTCTCGCATCCTGGCGATTAAGATCCCCTCTCTTGCCCCCGTGCAATCGAGACCCCCTTTTCTCTCGCCTCCGTGCGATCGAGATCATTTTCCGTAGTTAGGCCGAACTACGGATGCTCTGATCACTCATATCTGTTGAGAGTACATAGGCATAGGATTGCGGCAATCCTAGCGAGCACTTTTCTCTTTTTCCTGTAGTTAAGTTGAACTACAACTGCTCTGATTTCTCATGCCAGATGAGAATATGTAGGCACAAGACGCGATGTCTTGGCGAGCACACTAACAATAAATTTCTCTTTTCTCTCGCCTCGGTGCGATCGAGACTTTCCTGCTAACGACTAACGTCCCTTTCTCTTGCCCCGCGCAATCGAGACTAGCCTGTTGTTCTGAACCCTTTATGTAACCTGTACCTTTAAACCAATGACATACTACGTCCATTCTACCGCAAACAGGTAATGCCTAAGTCTCCAATGGTCAAGCAGTAATACACCTAACTGCTATAATGCGTGCGCTAGTATCGTCCACCTTTTCTCTCGTCCCCGTACGATCGAGAACACCCTGTTTACCCGTAGTTGGCCTAAACTACTGTAGCACCCCAAAATTTGCCATTTTATTTTAGCAACTGGCATTTTGCATTTTGAATTTTTCACATATCATAGCATTCATTCTCGAGGCATGGGATCAAGGCATTCCTGTGGCTCAGGCTCATTTCGACGCAAAGGACTGAAAGACTAAACAACGAGCATCAGAGGCTCTGGCATTTATTTTGCCCAGTGGTCGAGCGGCCGATTTTATTTTATTTTGCAGGTAACTTCAGGAAGCAGCACTCAGGTTCATATCAAGCATTATTACAGTTGCAACATTCAAGAACGAGATTCAGAAGCTTAACAGAGCTCCAAACAGTTGAAATCGGGCAAACAACTAGATTTCCCTCCAAAAGGCACCAAAAATCAAATTTTGGAGGTGTTAATCGGTTAACCTATATGGTTAATCGATTAACCAAGGCAAAATTAGGGCAAATTGGGATTTTTGAAGGTTTTAACCGATTAACCTATATGGTTAATCGATTAACCATTGCAATTTTTGCCTCTGTACGTGAATTTTCAATGCAAGCTGCTTTGGGGTCCAATTTTGGTCATGTGCAAACTTGACTTTCACTTTGGGAAGGATCTAGAACCTATTTGAAATTTGGTTAATTTCATTTTCCCTCTAAATTCCCATTCCTCATTCCAAACCAAATTTTCCAAACCTTTCATTTGGATCCAAGCCTAATTGGTATTTTAAGTGATTCACTCCAAACCTCACACATCTAATCACTCATAATTCACTCTCATTTTCAGAATTGATCTCATTCTTTCTCAATTCTCTCTCAATTTTCCAAACTCTAAAACCTTCACCAAAGCTCTTTTCCATTGAATTCTTTGATTCTTCCATGGAATCAATGAATTCTTGAGCTCAAACCTTCATCCATCATCTTTATTGGATCAATTTCTCCATTCAATTTTCGTGCAAAATTGGATCTGAACTTGGAAGTGGTTTTGGAAGTGATTATTTGGCTTACTTTGGATTGATCTTGAAGGATCTTCATTTCTATTACAAGAATTGGTGTGGATCTTGAAGTATTCTAGACTTCTAGCATTGGATCTATTCAATTACAGTTGAATCAACATTAACTGGAGCAAATCTCCGCTCCGAAGGTTGGATCCGAATGTTGTTTTGTTGTTGTTTTTCTGTTGTTGGCACAGTGTTAATCGGTTAATGCATATGGTTAACCGATTAACATGGGAAAATTTCCAGATATTCAAGCATTTTTCAGTGGTTAATCGGTTAACGTATACGGTTAACCGATTAACACTGTGCCAGTGGGTCTGTTTTGCTAATTTTCTTGCATGTTTGGGTACTGTTTCACATCGAATCATCATAATCCAATACGATGCATTAGAAGTGAAATGTTTTGGCATTTTGTCGCTGTTTTGGTTGTTTAATCGAGTTTTCACCGACTTGTGTTTGTTTTCCACTTGGATGCCTACTTTCGTAGTTTTCCGTTTAAAGTGATATTCTTGCATTGCATTTCCTCTTGTGTTTTGCATCTTTATTTCCAGCATTAATAAATGTCGAGATGTGTTTGTGGTGGTGTTTATCCCACACTTTTTCCTCCCTTTGCTTGTGTGTTGCATTCCATGTTTGCATCTCTTACTTGTGATTGAATTTATCTAGTGCTTTCTTGTGCTTTTTACCATGATCCCCATAGGGTTCCTAGTCCCTCCGTTTAGGATGGGAGTAGGAGAGACATTAGGTGTTCAATCTAAGCATGCTAACATTAGGGTAGATGTTCCCCCTTTTTAATCCTAACCTTAGGACCACTTTGCATGACAACATTAGGGCCGAGTTTCCCTAAGACCTTCCGTGTGCCTCTCTTTCTCATCTCAAAACAATTCTAACTCATCTAATAAATGCGATGAACGTTGTGCGCTACGAGCCGTAAGCTACATGGGGAATCATGAGTGAAGGGTCTCCTCTCGCTTGTCTAGAGTGTTTAGTATACATCCCGTTTGGGGGCGATACTCGACGTATTCGCTCTTATGTCATAGTCTTTAGTACAACGTGAATCACAAACCGAATTAATTCACTTCACTAAAAAACACAAAACAAAACATCAAACCTTTTTCCTTCGGGATAAATCGGAAACCTTTTTTTTCTTCAGAAAAGAGTGTTGTTAAGCTTCGGTTCTACCGCAAACAGGATTTGTCCCTAACTGTTGGAACGGATGTTTAACCATACTCGGTTAAAACACTTAATCAAGTTGTGGTTTCGTATCGACCCGAACTACGTTTGCTCTGATTTCTCATACCAGATGAAAACACGTAGGCACAAGACGCGATGTCTTGGCGAGCAACCTTCCCCCCTCCCTTTTCCCCGTATTTAGCCGAACTACGTTGACTCTAACTTTCCCATTGCACGAGGGAATACGTAGGCACAGAGCTGCGATGCTCTGCCGAGTCTCTTTTCTTTTCTTTTCGTCCCGTGAGCCTATAGCGTAGATAGTTTAAACACACCCTTAGATAGACAACAAGCATGGATCCCGTCGAGTACGAAGGACGTGAGGGGTGCTAATACCTTCCATTTGCATAATCGACTCCCGAATCCAGGACTTGGTTGCGATGACCTCGTCTTTTCCCTTTTTCGTTAGGTTTTTCCGATTGTTTCCTTTCCCTCTCTTTGGGATAAATAACGAAAGATGGCGACTCTTCTATTTTCCGCCTGGTGTTTTTCGCAGTTGCGACAGCTGACTCTGTTGGGGATTGCGATGGTTCCCTATGCGAGTCAATCCTAGCGCTTGTCTGGTGTGCATCTTTGGGTGTTTATTTTTTTCTGTACCTATCTGTTGTATATTATTGCATTTTCATTTTATTATCATTTTATGCTGCTGCTGTATTGTGGGTTGGGTTGTTCCATTGAGAGATAAGTCGGACCCGGGCTTGAGTATATACACAAGATTAGTGTGGAGAGTAGAGGGAACTTGTGTGGCGTTTGGCCATGCAATAGCTTGTGCGAAATTCACGTTCAGACGAGGTTCTTCTTTGGAAATATTCTATCCTGCGCGTCTGGTGCAGTTGAGGGAATATTGACTTAGAGAGACTGTCGACTTTGGAGATTGTTCATTTGGGAAGTCAGCTAAGTGAGGCCGCTTTGTTAGACTATGATGCAAAACCAGAAATGGTGAACGTATCATCGTTTCTCGAAAGTCGGTGACGCTGACCACCCGCATAGGATGTCGTACCTTTCAAGACTAGAACCCACGTGTGAAAGGGAGGGGTTTTGTAGGAAATCTGGCCTTCAACCAACCCTAGTTTTCTTGACAGTGCGGACTGCTGATCCTGAGTACTCCGGTTTTCTGTTATCTCAGTGTTCTGATTAGAGCGCAGCTCTGATTGAGTTCAGTCAACGGCACAGCAGCAAATTTGAGCATTGGATACCTTGATCCCATGTTTGCATCTACATAATCATCTTGCATTTAACATGGCATGTTTGTGTATGTTACAGGTTCTTGTCTTTCCCTTGATTCTTGTACTGGTCTTCTGTAGAGATGGAAGCAAGCAAAAAGAGGATTGTTGTGTACAAGTTTCCTGCGCCCGAGTTAGGACCTTTATTTGGTATGATTTCCCTGGCTGATCCTGGTGTTCTGGCAACCTTCAGGGAAGATTATGGGGGTATTCTAAATCTTGTTTGTAAGATCACGAGCTATGAGTATGGTGTTATTCATACCCTGTTACATTTTTATGATCCGCCACTGTGCTGCTTCACATTCCAAGACTATGTGTTGGCTCCGACTTTGGAAGAATTTGCCTTCATTTTAGGTGTTCCGATCCTAAATAAGGTACCATTCTTCAGCTCCGAGGAAGAACCTAATCTTGAGAAGTTATTCGCCGCTCTTTATTTGAGCGCCTCTGACTTGGTAGACCATGTTATCAGCAGAAATGAAGTTTCCGGCTTTACCTTATCTTTTTTGGTAGACAAGGCCCGAGAGTATGCTGAAAAGGGTTATTGGGTGGTTTTCAGTGCTATCTTGGCTCTGTTTGTCTATGGCATTCCGTTGTTTCCTAATGTACCGGAATTTGTGGATTTCGATGCATTTCATATCTTCGCTTCCGGGAACCCCGTACCTACTCTTCTAGGAGATTTCTGTCATTCGATACACTACAAGAACGAGAAAAGGAGAGGAAAGATGGTTTCTTGTTGTGCCCATCTGTTGCATAAGTGGTTTGTTGATCACCTTCCTTGCTATGGAGCTTTTATGGATTTGAGGAATTCGTCCGAATGGTCGAAGAGGCTTATGGGTTTAACAGAAAAGAATATTGTCTGGTTCAACCGAGACCTGCTGGGTCGCGAGCTTATCTTTAGTTGTGGTAGATTTCCTAATGTGCCCTTGATAGGAAGGAAATGCGGCATCAACTATAATCCTTCTCTGGCTATAAGACATTTTGGTTATGCTTTGAAAGGACCTCCGAAAGAAGAAGAAGTGCAGGAATCTCTGTACTTCACAGGTATAGCTGATCCTTGTATCTCTGCCAGATTTGTGGACGCTTGAGGTAAAATTCACAAGAAGGGAAAGCTTTCTTTAGGCAAAGGAGATTGTAGAGCCTATGATCCCTACTTGGAGTGGATTCAAAAGAGGGTTGAAGAGGTACTATTGCCGTTTCCTGTTGAAGAACCATTGTATCCCTTAATCATTGAGCCGCCCACAACCGTCGACATCCTGAGATATACCAAGCTTTGGGCAGAGAAGGAAGAGCTGCACAAAGAGAATGAAGAGTTGAAGCAGGAAATTAGTCAACTGAAGCATGATAAGGGTGAAGCTGTTTATTTGGCCAAGACGAAGTCAAAAGTATTGATCAAGTTGGAGAAAGAACTTACTGGTCAGGTACAAGCACGGAAGCAAGTCGTTCTTGATTTGAAAAGCACTTGTGACGTTCTGAAGAGTAAGAAGGAGGATTTAGATAGAGCCTATCTGAAGATATCTAAATTCAACGAGCAATGGAATGCTACCTTGACTGCCAACAAAAGTAGTGAGGATCAGCTTCGAATTCAGGTTGATAAGCTGAAGGCGCAATTCAAGGCTAAGGAGAGAGAGGTATTGTTAGAGTCGTTCCGCAAAAGCACGATCGAGCAGAAATACTAGGATACTTCATCAGCACTTGAAGAGTTCAAGATTCGAGCAGAGGTGAAGAAACCCAGACTTGAGGATGCCTTTGGCGAGGATGCATGGGAGGATCATTGCCATTATCTCCGGGATGTGATACGCAAGAGGGATGTCCTCGTCAGAGAGTTGGTTGCCATACCAGATCACCCAGATACGAAAGAGATACTTAAGGAGTCTCGGGACTGGAGTAGAGATCATGGCTACTAGGGAGTGTTATCTTTTGTAGTTTCATTTGCTTTTGTATCTTGATCATCACCAGGGATGTTGGATGAGATCAATACATCTTTGTATGTGGATATTTCTCATTTGGTTGTATTATCTCAGCTTTATCTGATATATAAGAGGATTATTATGGTGTGTTTATCCATTTCTGCTTCTTGTTTATTGAAACTAGAATCAAGGGGGAGATCTCCCTGTGCATACACAGACATGTTTGCATTTTGCATCTTGCATATTCATTTGCATCGCAGGTTGTTCTCGGTGGCCTTCTGTTCCTAACTCTGCTTGGTTTTCTTCAGTTCAGGATTGAGGAAGTTGAGGAGTTCAGTTTCTACAGGTATCCAACTCGAGGGAATCAGTGAAAAGTGATGGATCAGGTTCGAGCCGAATTGCAGGAAGTCAGGGCTCGCATGGCCCAATTCATGGAGCTGATGCAGACCGTTGCTAGTGGGTAGGAACAATTAAGAACTTTGGTTCAGCAGTTGATAACACGGGTTGACAAAAAGGGTGTTTTGCATGGAGGAGCTGGTGTTATTCCTCCACAGATCGGGGGATCTGTCCCACAGGGTATTCCTACTGTTGTCGTACCTCCGGGCCGAGGAGCTGCGAATGAAAATGGTAACGTTGCTGGTAATGGAAGTGTGTGCGTTGTGCACGGGCCTGCTGGCCTTCATTGGGAAGATAACCAAGATGATGTGTTTTCCATGAGAGATATGGAGGGTGGTTTACCGACGGAAGCTGACCGAAGGTTTAAGCTGGTTGAGGAGAAAATGGAAATCGTTTGAGAATCATAACTCTTTGGGCCTTGATATGTCGGATCTTGGTTTAGTTCCTGGGGTTCAGGATTCCTCCCAAATTTAAGGTGCCCGATTCTAATAAGTACAAAGGGACAACTTGTCCAAGAGTGCATATTCGGGCGTATTTCAGGAAGATGTCTGCTTACTCCAACGATGAAAACCTGCTGATGCATTTTTTCCAAGACAGCCTGGCAGGGGCGTCTTTGGAATGGTATATGGGACTCGAGAGAACTCATATCCACAGCTGGATAGAATTGGTCGAGGCTTTTGTGCGTCACTATCAGTATAATAGTGATCTGGCACCAAACAGGGTACAATTGCAGAGTTTGTCGCAGAAAAGTACTGAGAGTTTCAAGGAATACGCCCAAAGGTGGCGGGATTTAGCTGCAAGAGTGCAACCCCCTATGGTTGAAAGGGAACTGATCGACCTGTTCATGGCTTCATTCCCTGGTGTGTACTTTGAGAAGTTGATAGGCTGCATGTCCGCAGGGTTTTCGAATCTGGTAATTACTGGTGAGAGAATTGAAAGTGGAATCAAGTCTAGAAAGATTCTGAATGGTGGTGGATCCTCTTCGGGAGGAACAAAGAAGCCGTATTATGCAAACCCCAAGAGAAGGGAGGGGGATGCAAATGCTATTGCTCACAAGGGTAAAGGTAGAACTCGGTCCCGTTATCCTCAACAAGTCGCTACAGTAGATATCCCGGCTGCAGCTCAGCAGCAAGTCAATGTTCTGCGACCTTATGCTGCCAGACGCAGAATGGCTGATAGGCAGTTCGCAAATCCTCCGATGTCGTATTCTCAGTTGTTACAACATTTGCTGCAGTTACAATTGGTTCAAAAAATGACTATGGCTCCTCTCACTGGTCCGCCACCCGCTGGGTACGATGTGAACGCTCATTGTAATTTTCACTCAGGTGCTCCGGGGCACGATATTGACCATTGCAAAGCTTTCAAGCATAAAGTACAAGACTTGCTTGATTCCAAAGCTATCAACTTCACCAACGATGGACCGAATGTGACTCAAAACCCGATGCCGAATCATGGGGTGGCAGGAGCCAATGCTGTTATTGAAGGAGAAAGATTAAATCTGATAATTGATGTTGAGGATTTGAAGACTCCGCTGGGGTTTGTGAAGTCTAGCTTGTTGAAGAAAGGGATGTTTCCTGGTTGTTCTGCTGACTGCTCAGAATGTGAAGTGCAGCCTGAGGGTTGTGATCTTTTGAAAAAGGGTATTCAGAGAATGATTGATGAAGGTTGTTTGCAATTTGATAGGGTTGTGAAAGAAGATGCTGAGAATAGAGTGAGTAATAATGAAAGAGAAGTCGCTATGATCTCCATTGCATATCAGACAATCAATATTTTAGCGCCTGCTATGCCAGCTCCGATCATCATTATTGTACCTAGACCTGTGCCATACGAGAGTACTAGGGATATCCCATGGAATTATGGGGGAGAGGTGTTCTGTAATGGGCAAAGGCAGGAATGGTCCACGCCTACAGATGGAAGTTTGTCGGTTGAGAATATAGTTGGGGCCGGAGGTATCACCAGAAGTGGTAGGGTCTTTTTCGCCACCGGAAGTTATTGCTGATCAGAATGAAAAAGGTAAATGAAAGGTCGTGATTGAAGAGAATGTCCAACCACAAGTCGGTGTTGATGATCTTTCGAAGGATGCAGAGGAATTTATGAGGCTCATTCGAAAAAGTGACTACAAGATTATAGATCACTTAAATCAGACTCCTTCGAAGATTTTTATCCTGTCATTGTTGTTGAGTTCGGAGGCGCACCACAATGCATTATTGAAAATCTTGAATGCAGCGTACGTACCCCATGAGATTTCTGTTAATCAGTTGGAAGGGGTAGTAGCTCATGTGAACGCCGGTAATGGTATTGGTTTTATTGATTTGGATCTGACTCCTGCCCGGAGAAACCATAACCGTGCTTTGCACATATCATTGGAATGTAGAGGTTCTTTGATGTCGCATGTCCTAGTTGATACAGGATAATCTCTCAATGTGCTTCCAAAGAAGGCGTTAATGAAGTTGGACATTCAAGGTTTGATATGCACGCCAAGTGATTTGGTCGTGAGGGCTTTTGGTGGATCTAAGAGATCAGTGTTTGGTGAGATCACGTTGCCTATTCAGATCGGGCCAGGGATCTTTGATGCAACTTTCTACATTATGGATATCCAGCCAGCATACAGTTGTTTGCTTGGCCGACCTTAGATACATGTTGCAGGGGCAGTCACCTCAACGTTGCATCAAAAGTTAAAGTATATGGTGGAAGGGAAGATAGTTACAGTATGCGATGAAGAGGATATTATGGTTAGCCATTTGTCATCCTTCAAGTACGTGGAAGTGGATGGGGAGATCCATGAAACATTCTGCCAGGCATTCGAAGCAGTTCAAATTCAGGGGAAGTCTCCTGCAGAAGCCAAGGGCCCAGAGGTTTCGATATCATCGCTCAAGGAGGCTTGTGCTATCATAGAATCTAGTTCGTCTCAGAAGTGGGGCCAAGTTCTTAATGTTCTTGTCAAGCAGGACAAGTTTGGCCTGGGATACAAACCCTCCGGTTCTTCTCAGAGCACTCCGAAGTATACGGGACCTATTCAGTTCACCAGCAGTGGTGTGATATTTGATAGGATTAATGTCGTTGGAGAGGATGAAGGTGACAGTGACTGCGATATGGATGCGTGGATTCGTCCGTGTACTCCTGGCCAGAAGTTGTGCAACTGGACTATCGAAGAAGTCATTCATGTTACTGCTGTAGAGTAATGTTCATTGTTTTGTGGGGCCCTCTTATTATTTTCACTTTATCATTAAATAAAGGACGTTTTCACATTCAAATATTGTGATCCCTATTTTTCTTGTTTTTTTTATATTAAACAGAAAAATGACAATGTGTTTTCTTTGTTGCATTGCATAATAAACATAAACATCCTCATGTAGGTATTTTCTATCAGATGCCATCGATTCAGGTTCGGCTATGACTTTGTATGACTTTGATAATCCCATTTATCAAGCTGAAGAAGAGACTAACAAAGACTGTGAACTACCCGAAGAGTTAGCCATGCTTCTCAAGCAAGAGGAAAGGGTCATTGATCTGCGGTCGCGCGCGGATCAAAATCGAGCGGTTTGAAAAATATAGTAAAGCAACGGTAACTCGGATGTCGATTCACAACGATTCTTATTTAAAGTAGCCAATTGAGATGAATTGGGGGGGGGGGGGGTTATTTGATTAGAAATTCGATTAATAAAGAAAAAGGCAGAAATAATTGGTTTTGAAATAAGTGATTAAAAACAGGTAAATCGACCAGTTCGACTCCCAACTTATCATCGGTTATTACAATTTAATATTTTCAAAAGGGTTCAATCTCTATTTGATTGCAATATTTACGAACAAGCGTCGACAATACCGCACGACTTCTATTCCTAATTACCGAATTAAGCAGACGGTTAAAGATTGCGCAAATTAACGAAAAAGCTAAGTTAATTCGCGATTGAGTTAAGGAATATTGATCGACCAAATTAAATCTAATATATCTTATAATAACGAATTAAGCAAACGAAATTATAAGATAATTTGGAACGAGATTAAAAGAAATAATGCACAGTTTAAATTGAATAAACCTCAAAGAATTACGGGTTCGAAACCGGCGGATTTTCCCTTAGGATTAGTTCGCCATGAAAACAATAAAACAAAAGGAAATTCGGAAAATAAACTCGTTATGTTTTGCATCACAGCAGCAACCTTAAATAGAAAATAACTGGGCTAGAAACCTAAACTAGGCCCGCAAGGAAAACTACATTATCACAAGTCAGAAATTTCAACGAATTATTCGAGACTTAAGAAATCCGAATCAGCTTGTTTGCGCAACATGAAAGTTGTAGATCTTTTTATTAACTTTCCAACGACTGGTAGAACGCCTATATCTAATTCCTGTAGCTCCAGTTATGAATTTTTTACTAAAAGCTGCTAATGCTGAAAAATAACAAACGAAAATTAAATAAAGTAAATTGTAAAAACATTATAAAATAAGAAATTAAACAAACTAAACTGTAGAAATGCCTAAGTCTAAACATAGAGAAAGGTGCATTAAAATGCACTGATCAAATTTCCCCACACTTGAACCTTTGCACTCCGAGCAAAGTATTGTCAAAACTCATGAAATACAAAAACATTCAGATACTCAATCTAGACTGTGAACTCCTCTTTGGTCAAGATTGCATTGATAGGTACTACTTTTGCATACTAAGGATATCATAAGAACACAAATCCGCAATTTTGTGGTGATAAAACTCCCTCCTATACAAACCAATCCAAATCATGTCGTTACGCCTAAGTCTAACTTACTCATCCTCCTTTTTGCTCTCTTTCATTCTAGTGCAATCACATTAAGCTATTTATCTATTCACACACATGGTAACTGAGCTTGTTATTGACTATGATCCATATTTATTTATTTTCAACAATTCAGAATTAGACACTTTTTTGTCTTTTCTTTTTTTTCTTTTTCACTTTTTGTCTTTTTCTTTTTCTCTTTTTCTTCTTCTTTTTTTCCTTCTTATTAAGCACATGATCATTCACTTATTTGCATCAGCTCAATTACTTAGCATGTGATTTCTAGATGGTGATGACTGTTAGATAAACTACTTAAGAGCTATTAAAGGACGAGAACTCAAGACTATGCCATAACAAGTATTTAAATCGATTTACATATTTGGGATACTTAAAGTGTTAAAACGATACCGATCTTATGAATTGTTCCCAAGTCTCCACAATCTGACCTCAAATTGATCTATAGCCCAAAAATTTCAAAAAATGTATTGTGTTTTTCTAAGTAAACAATTTTTTAAAAATGAAAACAAAACAAAATAAATAAAATTGAAAGAAATAAAACAAAGTAAATGGTTCCCTCCCCCACACTTAAAGCATACATTGTCTTCAATGAAAGAACATAAATATAAAATAAGAGTGAGAGAAAGGAAGGAACACACCCGAGGAGTCAAGGTGGATAACTGATCACATAGGCATCCTTTCCCAAAGAGATATTTCTTGCAGTCTCCTCTTCCAAAGTGGGGATCTCATACAGTAGCTTTGGGTAGCATCCATTGACTTTGAAATATTTATTAGTGTCTTCTCCTTTTATTCCAGGATCAAAGAAGAATCTTTGATAAATAAAAGTGTCGAATGGACACGTGAATTTGATATCCTTTTCCACAACATCAAAGATCAAAGGGTTAAGGGGTTGCTTCACTACTTTTCTTCCCTCTTCCATCGAGGTCCATCCAATTCCCTTCTTATGTTTCTTCAAAACCTGCAAAAGTTTATTATCTTCATCAAAATCAAGGTTAGAAGAAATTATAACTGGAAGCTTTTTATCCATATCTAAATAAGCATAATTCATATTGTTATGAAGTGGTTTAAGCTCCAAGGGGGGAGGTTGTTCAATGGATGGTAAGGTTGGGGCAGCCGTGATGTCAAGAGTTTCAGCTGTATAAACAACTTCATCTGCATGAAAAACATTACCCTGCACGGCAGCATTAATCTCGGCATAAACAGAGCAAATGTTAGTGTCGGTACATGAATCACAAGAGTAAGTATCATCATAATCTAATAAAGATGGAAAATCAGATACCAACTCAGGATAAGTATCATCAACTAAATCAGATAGTAACTCTTTTGGATTCACTACTCTTTGGGCCGGTATTTGGATGGCATTCACTATAGTGGCAAGCTGTCCAATTTATGTTTGCAAGGCTAGGATGGAGGATTCTGTCCGTTGTTGGAATTGTAGCTCATTTATAGCTATTTGCTTGACAATGTCCTCTAATGAAGGTTCAGAAGGTGTAGAGCACACAATTTGGAATTCATTCATATGCTTATTCGGATCCTCACCTGCAAGTCCATTAAACCTTGGCAACAAGTGTATTAAACTAGATTCCAATTCGAAAGATACAGTAACAACAGGATATTCCGTACATAAAGCATTATAATTCATATCATGGGCAACAAGTTCTCTAAGAGTTCTTTGATTTGTCATATTAAATTTAATAGGAAAATCAACAAAGAAAAATAAAACAAAGAACAAATTCGGCAATGCAAAAACAATTAGAAAAATACCAACAACGTCCCTATTAAGAAAAAGAATGGAAAAATAGACAACCGAATAAAATTAAATCAAAAAATTATGAAAATATAACTAAAAATCAAATCAAATCAAAATGAATTAATAAAAAAAATTCAGATTTTTTTGAAAATATGAAAATAGAAAATAAATCAAATAAAATAGAAAAATAACGAATTTCTGATTTTTAGGGTCAAAATCTTTTAGAATCTTATTCTAAAGGAGTATTGTTCGTCGATTTTTTTCTAATTTTCGGGAAAAAATTTGGAGCAAATCAAAACCGTAGCCTCCAACTTCCCTGATAGGCTGAAACGCATACCCCTATACTGCAACCCTGAAAAAACAACACACAAAAACAAAAACAAAAACAAAAAACAAAAAAAAAACTCTAACAAAACTCTAAAATTAAAATTCTAAAATTGGCTAAAATTAATAAGAATCCCCGACAACGGTGCCAATTTGATACGCAGTCGCGCGCGGATCAAAACCGAGCGGTTTGAAAAACGTAGTAAAGCGACGGTAACTCGGATGCCGATTCACAAGGATTCTTATTTAAAGTAGCCAATTGAGACGAATTGGGGGGTTGTTTGATTAGAAATTTGATTAATAAAGAAAAAGGCAGAAATAAATGGTTTTGAAATAAGTGATTAAAAACAGGTAAATCCACCGGTTCGACTCCCAACTTATCATCGGTTATTACAATTTAATATTTTCAAAAGGGTTCAATCTCTATTCGATTGCAATATTGACGAACAAGCATCGACAATACCGCACGACTTCTATTCCTAATTACCGAATTAAGCAGACGGTTAAAGATTGCGCAAATTAACGAAAAAGCTAAGTTAATTCGCGATTGAGTTAAGGAATATTGATCGACCAAATTAAATCCAATATATCTTATAATAAAGAATTAAGCAAACAAAATTATAAGATAATTTGGAACGAGATTAAAAGAAATAATGCACAGTTTAAATTGAATAAATCTCAAAGAATTACGGGTTCGAAACCGGCGGATTTTCCCTTAGGATTAGTTCACCATGAAAACAATAAAACAAAAGGAAATTTGGAAAATAAACTCGTTCTGTTTTGCATCACAGCAGCAACCTTAAATAGAAAATAACTGGGTCAGAAACCTAAAATAGGCCCGCAAGGAAAACTACATTATCACAAGTCAGAAACTTCAACGAATTATTCGAGACTCAAGAAATCCGAATCAGCTCCTTTTCGCAACATGAAAGTTGTATATTGTTTTCTTAGCTTTCCAACGACTGGTAGAACGCCTCGATCTGATTCCTGTAGCTCCAGTTATGAATTTTTTACTAAAAGCTGCTAATGCTGAAAAATAACAAACGAAAATTAAATAAAGCTTAAAATAAAGTAAATTGTAAAAACATTATAAAATAGGAAATTAAACAAACTAAACTGTAGAAATTCCTAAGTATAAACATAGAGAAAGGTGCATTAAAATGCACTGATCAGTCATTGTGCATCATCAGGAGGATATTGAGATTATCAATCTGGGACCGAGGATGATAAGAAAGAGGTTAAAGTAGGGGTTGCAATGGAAGACAGTGTCAAGACAAGATTGGTTGAAATGCTCCGTGAGTATAAAGATATCGTCGCTTGGTCTTACCAAGACATGCCCGGGCTGGATACAGATATTGTGGTACACCGGTTACCTCTCAGAGAAGAATCTCCGCCAGTCAAGTAGAAGTTGAGACGAACAAGGCCTGACATGGCAGTCAAGATCAAAGAAGAGGTTCAAAAGCAGTTGAATGCTGGGTTTCTTGCTGTCACAAATTACCCTCTGTGGGTCGCTAATATAGTTCTTGTTCCTAAGAAAGATGGAAAGGTCCGGATGTGCGTTGATTATCGAGATCTGAATAAAGCGAGCCCGAAAGACGATTTCCCGCTCCCCCATATCGATGTGTTAGTTGATAACACTGCTCATTATTTTGTGTTTTCATTCATGTATGGCTTCTCTGGGTATAACCAAATCAAGATGGCCCCAGAAGACATGGAGAAACTACTTTCATCACACCATGGGGGACCTTTTGCAGGTAATGCCCTTTGGATTGAAAAATGCAAGGGCAACTTACCAGCGGGCGATGGTCGCTTTGTTTCATGATATGATTCATCATGAGGTTGAAGTATATGTTGATGACATGATTGCAAAGTAACAGACAGAGGAAGGACATTTGGTCGATCTTCTGAAATTATTTGAAAGGTTGAGGAAGTTCAAGCTGAGGCTGAATCCTAATAAATGCATCTTCGGAGTGAGATCCAGAAAGTTATTGGGTTTCATTGTCAGTGAAAAGGGTATTGAGGTAGATCCTGCCAAAATAAAAGATATACAAGATATGCCTGAGCCGAGTACGGAAAAAGAGGTTTGTGGTTTTCTGGGGAGATTAAACTACATTGCAAGGTTTATATCTCATCTTACAACCACTTATGAACAAATATTCAAATTGTTAAGAAAAGATCAAACGGTCAGGTGGAAAGAAAATTGTCAGAAAGCATTCGAAAGAATAAAAGAATATCTGTAGGAACCTCCAATACTCATGCCTCCAGTTGTAGGGAGACCACTGATCATGTACCTCACGGTTCGTGAGAATTCAATGGGATGTGTGCTCGGTCAACAAGACGAGTCAGGTAGAAAAGAACATGTCATCTACTACCTGAGTAAGAAGTTCACTGATTGTGAGTCAAGATACTTGATGCTGGAAAAAACAAGTTGTGCACTCGCTTGGGCCGCTAAGCGTTCGAGGCAGTATATGTTAAACCACACAACCCTATTGATTTCAAAGATGGATCCGATCAAGTACATCTTTGAAAGGAAAGAACTCTCCGGAAGGATTTCCCGATGGAAAATGGTTTTAACGGAGTATGATATTCAGTATGTTTCCCAGAAATCCATTAAGGGAAGCGTTCTGTTAGAGTATCTAGCGGAACAGCCGATTGAGGATTATCAGCCGATGAAGTTTGAGTTTCTAGATGAAGACGTCATGTTTTTGAAGATGAAAGACTGTGATGAGCCTTTACCTGACGAGGGTCCTGAGATTGGATCTCAGTGGAAACTGGTTTTCGATGGAGCGGTTAATTCATATGGCAATGGAATCGGGGCTACTATTACTACTCCTCACTGTTCTCATATACCGTTCACTGCCCGATTGACTTTCGCCTGCACTAATAATGAAGCCGAGTATGAAGCGTCCATATTGGGATTAGAAGAGGTCGTTAATATGAGGATCAAGAATCTGGATGTGTATGGTGACTCAGCGTTAGTCATTAACCAAATCAAAGGAGAGTGGGAAACCTATCAGGCCAACCTGGTGCCTTACAGGGATTATGCAAGGAGACTATTGTCGTTCTTTGACAGAGTCGAGTTCCATCATGTGCCAAGAGTCGAGAATCAGATGGCAGATGCCTTGGCCACGCTATCTTCGATGTACAAAGTAAACTTCTAGAATGAAGCTCCAGCCATCACCATCATGTGTCTTGATAGACCTGCTTTTTTATATGCAATTGAGAAAGCATCGGATGGAAAGCCTTGGTATTTTTATATCAAGCATTTTCTCAAGACTCACGAGTACCCATCTGGGGCATTCGGCAAAGATAAGAGGACCTTGAGGAGGTTAACCAGTAACTTCTATCTAAACAAAGACGATGTGCTCTATAGGAGAAATTTCGACATGGTCTTGATGCACTGTGTTGATGAACTTGAAGCAAACCTGTTGATGGAGGAAGTCCACGAGGGGTCTTTTGGTACTCATGCCAATGGACATGCAATGGCTATAAAATTGTTGAGAGCTAGGTATTATTGGATGACTATGGAATCCGATTGCTTCAAGTACGCCAGAAAATGCCATTAATGCCAGATTTATGCAGATAAAGTGAATGTACCATTGGCTCCTCTGAGTGTGTTAACGTCTCCTTGGCCTTTTGCTATGTGGGGAATCGACGTGATCATAAAGATTGAGCCGACTGCTTCTAATGGACATCGCTTCATTGTGGTTGCGATTGATTACTTTACGAAGTGGGTAGAAGCAGCGTCCTACGCTAATGTCACGAAACAGGTGGTCGCCCGATTCATAAAGAAGGACATCATTTGTCGTTATGGAATTCCTGAGAGAATCATTATTGAAAATGGTTCAAATTTTAATAACAAAATGATGAAGGAACTGTGTCAGAGTTTCAAGATTGAACATCACAATTCTTCTCCATATCATCCAAAGACGAATGGCGCTGTTGAGGCAGCTAACAAGAATATCAAGAAGATTGTGCAAAAGATGGTGGTCACCTATAAAGACTGGCACGAGATGTTTCCCTTTACTCTTCACGGTTATCGTACTTCGGTGCGTACGTCAACCGGGGCAACTCCTTTCTCACTGGTGTATGGCATGGAAGCGGTCCTGCCATTAGAAGTTGAGATTCCTTCTTTAAGGGTATTGTCGAATGTAAACCTTGACGAAGTTGAATGGGTGCGAACCAGGTTGAATCAGCTGAGTTTGATTGATGAAAAGAGATTGGAAGCCATTGCACATGGCCGGTTGTACCAGAGTAGGATGAAGAAAGCCTTTGATCAGAAAGTGCATCCTTGGTGCTTCCAGACGGGTAATTTGGTGTTGAAAAGGATACTTCCTCCTCAGAAAGATCACAGGGGAAAGTAGACTCCTAACTACGAAGGTCCATATGTGGTAAGAAAGGTTTTCTCTAGAGGAGCCTTATTGCTATCTACCATGGATGGTGAAGATTTTTCGTCCCCTGTGAACGCGGATGTGGTTAAAAAATACTTTGCTTAAAAGAGACCCGCTGGACAGAAAAAAGAAAAGTCCAAGCAAAAATGGGGCATCCCGGCGAACCACAAAAAGAAAAGGGTCGGGCAAAAATTAGGGATAAAAGAAAAAAGAGTGAACCCACAAAGTCGAAAACTTGAAAAGGCGACTTTGGCAAAAATGGGTATCCCGGTGGATTAAAAACCCGAAAGGGAGGTCCAGGAAAAAGTTAGGGATTTAAAAAGAAAATGATCACGGTCTGCGTTCGATCTGTGCGCTTGTGAGCGGTTATCCCGAGGGAAAGGAATAAGTCTAGTCAGTCTTGTCAGAAGGCGAAACATGGGGAACATCGAGGACATACAGGTCATAGCTGAATCGACACATGATGGTTATCTGTTTCCACATTGCTGACATCTATATATTTTATTTTTCTTGCTTTTGAGCAATTACCTCTTTCTAGGAATTGCATCTGAATTATAATTCGCCTATTTACAGGCCTTCCATCAATAAAGTGTTCACTTCAGTCAAAGAGCTTTCTTTTTCTTTGTTGCAGGTCAGCAGGGTTATCCTTAGCAGGTTGAGATTACCCTATCCTTAGCAGTTCAAAATCGTAGCAAATGGCAGTTGTTGTCAACCAGGTATTCTCAGCAGGTCGAGGTTGATACCTCCGGCGGAGTGGACTCATCCCCAGAAGGTTGAGTGCAGTCAGGCGATTTATTCAATGAGGATGTTCGTTCCCCATAGCAGAGATTTTTCTTCCCCAGTGAAGTTGTCACAGAATCTCATCGTCAAGTCTGAAATGGTGTAGCCAGTGTAGGTCTGGTTTGTATCCAGCACAACAAAGATTTATCTTCAGGTGAAGGTTAATTCCGAGCAGGGAGAATTTATTCCTAGCAAAGCAAGGTGCAAGGATGTTCCCTCAGTGGCAGGGTAGTTTATAATTCAGTATTCCTTTCTAGCGAAGGCAACGTCTGTGACGCCCTTTCCCAACGAGTCGTTGTTCTGGTGTTTTCCTGGTAACATCGGTATTCAGGATTTTATTCCTCTAGCAGAGTTCAGTCTGATTCCCTCGACAGAGTGAGTGTTAGAACAGAAGCGCGGGATTTCCCCAGTGGAGTGGAGTTCCCAATAGGAGTATTCGATATTCCTCAGCTAGACAGGTTGATACCTGATGTAATCCCAAGCAGAATGGATTCTTTCCCAAGCAGGGTGAAGGTTTCTGGTAAGCCGTGCAGGGCTGATTTCCCAGGTATAGTGAAGTCAACCTCGGCAGTTGGTTGTATTTCTCTTGCAGAGTCGGTTTCTTCAATAGAATGGATTAAGGGCTGCTTGTTTCTCAGCCGAGTTTTCTGATTCCCCAGAAGAGGTGTGTGCTGGTAGGCCATCCAGGGCGTTTTCCTCAGCGAGATGTGATTTAATCCCCATCGGAGTGGATTTTTGTTCTTGAAAGAGAAGTATTACCCAGTTTGTGTTTCAGAAAGCCACTCAGGGTTCGTTTCCCAAATAAGTCCAATTGTATTTGGCGCGTGATATCGCTCCTCGGCAGAGTTGGTATCTTCTCTCTAGCATTTATTTTGCTGGGGTGGTTCTTTTGCATTTGCATTTTGCATAGCATCCTCCCAAATGCGTAGCATTTCCATTTCGTATGGAGCATTACGCCATTTTCAAACATACGCATGTGAAACATAAGCCAGGTTGTTGCCTCGTTGCTTTCGGGCGTATCTCCCAGGAGATCATTATCCCTACCCGTGTAGGTTTCAGGCCCGGTGAACAGCGTTTATTTCGCTCTCGGTTTATGGTATTCCCCAGAGATGTCGGCAAATTTTGATTTGTGATATTCTATTATCCAGGTCCATACATGTGTTTAAACCTCGGCAGAATATGTGTGATAGATGCGTTCATCCTATCGTGTGATCCTCATCAGAGTTGCTTGTTCAAGTTTTCTCTTTCCCAAGCGGAGTTTCCTTCTGATTGTTATCAGGGATAGTTTTAGCTTCGTGTGTATCTGATCTTCGGGTTGTTGCTCGCTTTTATTTAGCGAATGCCTGGCGGCGAGGCCAGATGTCCTGACTTTTAGGTTCAACACTTGTTTGTGTTCAACAGAGGACTGGCGGTGATGCCAAAAGTCTATCAGCTTTGTGAATGTCTGACGGCGATGTCAGGTGATTATCAGTTTCTTGCCTATCCGGTTTTTGGGTTCGTTACTCGCTTTTATTTAGCGACTGCTTGGCGGCGGGGCCAGATGTCCTTAGCCCTGGATTCGATGCTTGGTGTATCCCTTGGGGTTGTCTGAGGGCGATGTCAGATTCTTTTACCAGCTTTATGGTAATGTCTGACAGTGATGTTAGAGGTTTTCTATTAACTTTGAGATATTCCGATGTGATGTCGAGGTCGGACGGTGATGTCATGCTATCCTTTAGTCTGACAGCGAGGTCAGATGTTTCTGGTTGCCTGGCAGTGATGTCAGATGTGTATCAGATTTATGTTATCCGGCGGCGATGTTGGATGTTTATTAACAGTGTGTTCGTTTGATAGCGATGTTGGATGTGTATCAGTTGGTTCCTAACTGCGTGGAGTTCTGGTGACGATGTCAGATGTGTTATCCCCGGCAGTTGGTCTGGCGACAATGTCAGCGGTTCTACTAATTGGATGTTAATGGCTAGCGGCGATGTCAGATGTTTCTCAACATTATGTTTGTTTGGCGGTGAAGTCAAACTTTTCTCAGCCTAAGTTTTGTCTGGCGGCGATGTCAGACGTTTGTGGTTTTCTGATGGCGAGGTCAGATGTTCGGAATTTCTGGAGGCGATGTTAGAATTTGCAAGGTAACTTGAGGAAGCAGCACTCAGGCTCATATCAAGCATTCTTACAGTTGCAATGTTCAAGAACGAGATTCAGAAGCTTAACAGAGCTCCAAACAGTTGAAATCGGGAAAACGGGCAGATTTCCCTCTAAAAGGCGTCAAAATTCAAATTTTGCAGGTGTTAATCGGTTAACCTATATGGTTAATCGATTAACCAAGGCAAAATTAGGGCAAATTAGGATTTTTGAAGGTGTTAACTGATTAACCTATATGGTTAATCGATTAACCAGTGCAATTTTTGCCTTTGTACGTAAGTTTTCAATGCAGGCTACTTTAGGGTCCAATTTTGGTCATGTGCAAACTTGATTTTCACTTTGGGAAGGATCTAGAACCTATTTGAAATTTGGTTAATTTCATTTTCCCTCCAAATGCCCATTCCTCATTTCAAACCAAATTTTCCAAACCTTTCATTTGGATCCAAGCCTAATTGGTATTTAAGTGATTCACTCCAAACCTCACACATCTAATCACTCATAATTCACTCTCATTTTCAGAATTGATCTCATTCTCTCTCAATTCTCTCTTAATTTTCCAAACTCCAAAACCTTCACCAAAGCTCTTTTCCATTGAATTCTTTGATTCTTCCATGGAATCAATGAATTCTTGAGCTCAAACCTCCATCCATCATCTTTATTGGATCAATTTCTCCATTTAATTTTTGTGCAAAATTGGATCTGAACTTGGAAGTGATTTTGGAAGTGATTATTTGGCTTATTTTGGATTGATCTTGAAGGATCTTCATTGCTATTACAAGAATTGGTGTGGATCTTGAAGTATTCCAGACTTCTAGCATTGGATCTATTTAATTACAGTTGAATCAACATTAACCGGAGCAAATCTCCGCTCTGAAGGTTGGATTCGAATCTGTTTTTAGCTTATTTGCATAATCATGTGGATTTTCATCTTTGATTGATTTTTGGTTAATTTGATCCGTTTGATCCCTAATTTGGTTGTGCTAATCTGTTTACATGCTGTTTGAATCATGATTTTCTAGTTTAATTTCGTGATTAAGTGATTATGCGATCATCCGGTTGATCGGATAAGTGCTTATTTGCTGAAAATGTTGTTCTGTTGTTGTTTTCTGTTGTTGGCACAGTGTTAATCGGTTAACGCATATGGTTAACCGATTAACCATTTCAAATATTCAAAATTTTCAAAGTTTTTAGAGTGTTAATCGGTTAACGCATATGCTTAACTGATTAACATGGGAAAATTTCCAGATATTCAAGCATTTTTCAGTGGTTAATCGGTTAACGTATACGGTTAACCGATTAACACTGTGCCAGTGGGTCTGTTTTGCTAATTTTCTTGCATGTTTGGGTACTGTTTCACATCGAATCATCGTAATCCAATACGATGCATTAGAAGTGAAATGTTTTGGCATTTTGTCGCTGTTTTGGTTGTTTAATCGAGTTTTCACCGACTTGTGTTTGTTTTCCACTTGGATGCCTACTTTCGTAGTTTTCCGTTTAAAGTGATATTCTTGCATTGCATTTCCTCTTGTGTTTTGCATCTTTATTTCCAGCATTAATAAATGTCGAGATATGCTTGTGGTGGTGTTTATCCCACACTTTTTCCTCCCTTTGCTTGTGTATTGCATTCCATGTTTGCATCTCTTACTTGTGATTGAATTTATCTAGTGCTTTCTTGTGCTTTTTACCATGATCCCCATAGGGTTCCTAGTCCCTCCGTTTAGGATAGGAGTAGGAGAGACATTAGGTGTTCAATCCAAGCATGCTAACATTATGGTAGATGTTCCCCCTTTTTAATCCTAACCTTAGGACCACTTTGCATGACAACGTTAGGGCCGAGTTTCCCTTAGACCTTCCGTGCGTCTCTCTTTCTCATCTCAAAACAATTCTAACTCATCTAATAAATATGATGAACATTGTGTGCTACGAGCCTTAAGCTACATGGAGAATGATGAGTGAGGGGTCTCCTTTCGCTTGTCTAGAGTGTTCAGTGTACGTCCCGTTTGGGGGCGATACGCGACACATTCACTCCTATGTCATAGTCTTTAGTGCAACGTGAATCACAAACCGAATTAATTAACTTCACTAAAAAACACAAAACAAAACATCAAACCTTTTTCCTTCGGGATTATCCGGAAACCTATTCTTTTTTTCAGAAAAGAGTGTTGTTAAGCTTCGGTTCTACCACAAACAGGCTTTGTCCCTAACTGCTGGAACGGATGTTTAACCATACTCGGTTAAAACACTTAATCAACCTGTGGTTTCGTGTCGACCCGAACTATGTTTGCTCTGTTTTCTCATACCAGATGAGAATACGTAGGCACAAGACGCGATGTCTTGGCGAGCAACCTTCCCCCCCCTTTTCCCCGTAGTTAGCCGAACTACGTTGACTCTGACTTTCCCATTCCACGAGGAAATACATAGGCACAGAGCGGCGATGCTCTGACGAGTCTCTTTTCTTTTCTTTTTGTCCTGTGAGCCTGTAGCGTAGATAGTTTAAACACACCCTTAGATAGACAACAAGCGTGGATCCCGTCGAGTACGAAGGACGTGAGGGGTGCTAATACCTTCCCCTTGCGTAACCGACTCCCGAATCCAGGACTTGGTTGCGATGACCTCGTCTTTTCCCTTTTCCGTTAGGTTTTTTCGATCGTTTCCTTTCCCTCTCTTTGGGATAAATAACGAAAGGTGGCGACTCTTCTGTTTTCCGCCGGGTGTTTTTCGCAGTTGCGACAACTACGTTTTGCTCTGATTTCTCATACCAAACGAGGATACGTAGGCACAAGACGCAATATCTTGGCGAGCAATCCCCCCTGTAGTTTCCCGAACTACGTTGACTCTAACTTTCCCATTGTACGAAGGAATACGTAGGCATAGGACGACGATGTCCTATCGAGTCAGTTTATGTCCGTTTAGCTTTAGCAACCGTAGATAGTTTGTTTTTCACCCATAGACTAGACAACAAGCATGGATCCCGTCGAGTACGACGGACGTGAGGGGTGCTAATACCTTCCCCTTGCGTAACCGACTCCCAAACCCGAGACATGGTTATGATGACCTGTCTTCTCCCTTTTCGTTAGGTTTTCTCTGATCGTTTCCTTTCCCTCTTTTGGGATAAATAACGAACGGTGGCGACTCTTCTGTCTTCCGTCGGCCCTCTTCGCAGTGATGCGACAGTTTCCTTTCCCTCTCTTTGGGATAAATAACGAACGGTGGAGACTCTTCTGTCCTTTCCGGCCCCTCTTCGCAGCGATGCGACAGCTGGCGACTCTGCTGGGGATCCTTCTCCTATGCAAGTCAATCCTAGAGCTTGTGTGTTTCACCTCTGGGTGTGTATATGTTTATATGTGTTACATTTGTGCGTTACTGCATTTGCATTTTATTTTCAGCATTTATATTATCATATTGTTGTGCTGTTGGATGGGAATGTTCCACTGTGTGATAAGCCAAAACCCAGGCTTGAGAATAACCATAGTATTAGAAGTGGAAAGTAGTGATGAACCTATATGTTTGGCATGCACTAGTTCTCACGAAATTCGCGCTCAGACGAGATTCTCTTTGATGACTACCTTTCCAATCTGTTTCGTACAATTGAGAGGATGTTGGATCTAAGGATTTTCGACTCTGGGGATCGATCATTTGGAAGTCATCTAAGTGAGGTCGCTTCGTTAGACTATGATGCCAAACCAGAAATGGTGAGCGTATCATTGTTTCTCGAAAGTCTGTGACGCTGATGACCGCATAAGATGCCATATCTTATCAGAGATAGGTTCATACTTGTGAGTGGGGAGGGTTATGCAAAAAACTTTGACCTTCAACCTACCTGGTTTTCTCGTCAGTGTGAATTTTTAATCCTTGATACAGTGGGTTCCTTATGTCAGTTTTGTGTTCTAGCCAAAGCGAAGCGCTGGTTCATCTCAGTCAACAGCACAGCAATCTTGATCCCCTATTGCATTTGCATATTCATTTGCATATTAACATTGACATGTATTTATGTTTCAAGTGAATATTCTTCTCTTGATTCTAGTAAACCAATCCCCTGCTGACATGGAGGCTTGTTTGAAGAAGACAATTGTGTATAAGTTTCCAACACCAGATATAGGGTCTCTACTCAGTTTGATTTCTGCTGCTGATCACGGTGTGATGGAAGATTTCAAGAAAGAGTATGGGAAGCTTCAGTGTTCGAGTTAGGAGGTCTTCACACCTTGCTTCAGTTTTATGACCCTCAGCTGAGATGTTTCATGTTTTGATGCCTACTCTGGAGGAGTTTTCCATGTTGTTAGGAGTTCCTATTCTAGATCAGATGTCTTTCTATCATTTTGAAGCAGAGCCTGACTTAACTATGCTTGAAAATTGACTTCATCTAGATGCTTCTGAGTTGGAAAGGAAGATGGTTAGGAGGAATGGAATGTCTGGTTTCCCATTGCCTTTCTTGGTTGGTAGAGATCAACATTTTGCAAAAGAAGGTTGTTGGGTTGTTTTCAATGCTATTTTGGCACTCTGCATATACAGTATAATACGGTTCCCAAACATTACAGACTTTGTGGACTTGGATGCTTTCCAGATTTTTGTCTCGAAGAATCCTGTGCTAACACTCTTAGGAGATGTGTATCACTCTGTGCACTACAAGAATGAGAATAGGAGGGGTCAGAATGTCTCCTGCTATGTACCTCTCCTGTATAGATGGTTTATGAGTCATCTTCCTAAGTCTGGTCCATTTGTAGACATCTCAGACACCGCTGATTGGTTAGAGAGGCTTATGGGGTTAACTTCTGAGGATATTGTATGGTTTAACCGAGACTTCTTGGGTATGGAGATAATCTCTAGCTGTGGTAATTTCCCCAATGTCCCTTTGCTTGGAAGAAAGGGTGGTATTAACTACAATCCAGTTCTTGCAGTGAGGAAATTTGGGTATGCTTTAAGGGAACTTCCGAAGGAAGAAGAAATACAGGAACCTCTGTATTTCACTGGCTTGATTGACAGTGAGACCCTGATCAGATTGAAGAAGGCTTGGAGTAAAATTCATCGTAAAGGGAAATATTCTTTGGGAAAGAGCAATAACAGAGCCTATGAGCCTTATGTGGAATGGATTCAGGAAAGAGTTGAGAGATTGTTGTTACCATTTCCAGCTCGAGAACCTTTGTATCCCTTGATGATTGAAGAACCAGCAACAGTTGATATTCAGAGATACAATCAACTGTGGGCCGAAAAGGAGGAATTACGTAAGGTAAACGAGGAGTTGGAAAAGGAAATTATGCAGCTTAGAAGCAAGAGAAATCAAGCTACCTACTCATCCAAGAAGCAGACAGAGCTGGTGAACAAGATGGGTAGAGAACTAACTAAGGAGATTCGCGCCCGAAAGCGAGTGGGCCGAGACTTGAAGAGTGCTAGTGATATCCTCAAAGATAAGAAGAAGGAGCTAGAAAGAGCACATCTAGAGATATCTAAATTCAATGCTCAATGGAACGCTATTCTGACCAACAACAAAGAACGAGAAGATGGACTGCAGCAACAAATTGTTAGGTTGAAAGCTCAACTCTAGGTGAAAGATGAGAAAGATATAGTTGAATCCTCACACCGATGCGAAAGTAACTGCAAGCTGAATGAAGCTCTTGCAACGTTGGAAGAGTACAAATTAAGAGCAGATCTGAAGAGGCCTAAACTTGAAGAAGCATTTGAGGAAGGCGCCTGGGAAGATCACGCTCAGGGCTTGTAGGCTACCATTAGTCGTAGGGAGTTGCTCATCCAAGGATTGATTTCTAGGCCAGACCATCCTGATGCGAGGGATTTATTAGAGGAGTTCCAGACTCGTCGTCGTACTTGATGTATTTTCTCCTTTAGTATTTGTTGTTATCTCGACCATCACCAAGATTGTTGAATGGGGTCGTGTTTGATTCTATTGTATTTCCTCGGTGACGTGATGTGTATTGACTCAGGTCCTCATTTTATTTATGAGAAGTTTGCGTGGCTTCATCTGTTAGCTCTCCATTGTCCTGTTGTTCCCGTGAAACTAGAATCAAGGGGAAATTTTCCCTAAAGCATACTTGCATGTTTGTATATAACATCATTTCTCATTTTGCATCGCAGGTGTTCCGGGATCTGTTAACCTTATCTTTTCTATGGTTTGTTCAGCCTTGTTTCAGGATTGAAAATCAAGCGATTCATCGCTACTCTACCAGGGGAAATCAACACAAAGCTATGGACTAAATCCAACCCGAGCTTCAGAAGTTCTGTGACCGTATGGCCCGGTTTATGGATATGATGCAAAGGGTCGCCAATGGCCAGGAACAGTTGAGGACACTGGTGCAACCTCTGTTTGCAAGGGTTGACGGGAGTGGGGTTATTCATGGCGGAACTGTTGTTGTTCCTCCTCAAAATGATGTGGGTACTCCACATGCTAACGCTATTCCAACGGTTGTTGTCCCTTCGGACGGAGGAAATCAGATTGGAGTTCACATTCCAAGAGCGACATGCGTTGTACATGGGAATACTGGCCCTCAGTGGGATGAGGATGACCAAGATGATGTTTTATCTATGAGAGAGCTTGGTGTTGGTCTGCAATCTGACGCAGACAGGAGGTTTAAGCTGATAGAGGAAAAGATGAAGAATTTTGAAAATCAAAACTCGCTGGGTCTAGATATGCCAAATCTGGGGCTGATCCCAGACTTGAAGATTCCTCCGAAGTTTAAGGTTCCATACTTCGATAAGTATAAGGGGACGACCTGTCCTAAGGTGCATCTCTGTTCTTATTACCAAAAGATGTCTGCATACTCCGACGATGAGAAGCTGCTCATGCATTTCTTCCAGGATAGCCTTTTTGGTCCGTCCCTGGAATGGTATATGGGTTTAGAGCCAGTTAACATTAGATGTTGAAGAGATTTGGCTGAAGCTTTTGTCAAGCATTATCAGTATAACAGCGATTTGGCGCCTAATAACGTACAGTTGCAGAACTTGTCACAGAGGAGTAGTGAAGGATTCAAGGAATACGCCCAGAGATGGCGCGAGCTGGCAGCGAGAGTTCAACCTCTTATGGTGGAGAGAGAACTTATTGACATGTTTGTTGCTACACTGCCGGGAGCGTATTATGAGAAATTGATAGGCAATATGTTGGGTAGTTTTTCAGACTTGATCATTACAGGTGAGCGGGTTGAAAATGGAATCAAATTGGGGAAGATATAGGCTGGAGAAGGATCCTCAGCTGGAGGAGGTAGGAAAAGTTTTGGTAAGAAAAGAGAGGGGAAACAAATGCGGTATCAGGCTTTAGAAACCAGAATAAGAATAGAAATCAGCAGTATCGTCAGCAGCAACCTCAAGTCGCAAGCATTTCAATTCCAGTTGTACTACCACCACCACCACCACAACAACAACAAAATTATGCTCCGCGACGATTCCAAGACCGCGGGACAGTAGTGAACAGAAACTTTGATGCACCACCGATGCCTTACTCGCAGTTACTTCAACATTTGATGCAATTGCAATTGATCCAAAAAAGGACGCTAGCTCCTTTACCCGGCGCACCACCCCTAGGGTATGATGCAAATGCCAGGTGTGACTTTCAGTCCGGTGCTCCCGACCATAACATTGATAATTGTAAAGCCTTCAAGCATAAGGTGCAAGACCTTATCGACAGTAAAGCTATCAATTTTTCACATGACGCGCCTAACATTATGCAAAATCCTATGCCAAATCATGGAGCGGCTGGGGTAAATGCCATTGTTAAGGAAGAAAGTTTGAATCTGGTGACCGATGTTGAAGATCTAAAGACTCCTCTGAGTTTTATGAAGGATAGGTTGTTGAGTGAAGGGGTATTTTCCCAGTTGTGAGAGAGACTGTGCAAGCTGTTTGGCTCATCCTGAGGGATGTAAAAATTTGAAGCATCATGTGCAAAGGTTAATTGATGAGGGCATTCTACAGTTTGATAGAGTTTTGGAAAAGAAAAGTAAAAAGGTAATTGATGAAGAAAAGGATGAAGTGGCCACAATTTCCATTCCTTATAAAACGATCAATATTTATGCGCCACCCACTATTATAATCACTAAGGCGGGGCCAGTACCCTATGAAAGCACCAAGGCGATCCCAGGGAACTATGGGGCTGAGGTCTATTGCAATGGTTAGAAGCATGAGCTGAAGAGTACGTCGTTTGATTCTGTTGATAATCTGGTAGGGACTGGTGGAGTAACCAGAAGTGGGAGGGTGTTTTCATCTCTGGAAGCGAATGTCGAAAGGTCGAATAAGGGAAAAGGGAAGTCTGTGGTCGAAGAAAGCTCTCAGCATGGTGAGAAAGAAACTTTGTTGAAAGACGCAGAGGAATTTATGCGTCTAATCAGGAAAAGTGATTATAAAATTATAGACAATTTGCAACAAACTCCGTCGAAGATTTCAATCTTATCATTACTACTGTGCTCTGAGGCACATCAGAATACCCTCTTGAGGATTCTGAACACTGCGTACGTGCCGCAGGAAATCGCAGTGGACCAACTGGAGGGAGTGGTGGCACACGTGAATGCCGGAAATGGACTAGGGTTTACTGACCTTGATTTAACGCCTAAAGGAAGAGACCATAATCATGCCCTGCATATTTCCATTGAATGCAGAGGGGCTGTGTTGTCACATGTGTTGATGGATATTGGGTCTTCACTTAATGTGTTGCCCAAGAAAGCTTTGATGAAGCTAGACACCCAGGGAGTAATGTGAACCTCAAATGATTTGGTTGTACGAGCATTTGATGGGACAAGAAGGTCCATTTTCAGAGAAGTGACTCTTCCAATCCAGGTTGGACCAGAGGTTTTCAATGCTGTGTTTTACGGGGAAGACCTTGGATTCATTCGGCGGGAGCTGTGACATCAACCCTACATCAAAAGCTGAAGTATATGGTGGGTTGTAATATTGTCACCGTTTGCGGGGAAGAGGATATTTTTATAAGCCATCTGTCCTCATTTAAGTATGTGGAGGTAGACGGGGAGATTCATGAAACCTTGTGCCAAGCTTTTGAAACCGTCTAGATTAAAGAGAAGACGCCAGTTGTGAGCAGAATGTCTGAGGTTGTTATGTCGTCTTTCAAGGAGGCGCAAGCAGTGGTGAAGTATGGATCATCTCAGGGTTGGGGGCAGGTTTTGAGCATCTCCAATAAGCAAGACAAATTTGGACTGGGGTACAATCCGTCTTCTTCTTCTTCACAGAGCGTGACGCGCTACAGGGTACCAGTCTAATTCACAAGTAGTGGGGTGATTTTTGATCGAATTAATGTTGTGTCTGACGGAGAAGGTGATAGTGACTGCGACATGGATGCATATGGATTTGGCCATGTATCCCTGGTCAGAGCTTGAACAACTAGACCATCAAGGAAGTTATCCAAGTGACTCGTGAAGAGTAATTTTCCTGTTTTCTTGATTATCTGTAGCCCTGTGTTTTACCCGGAGCATAGTGGTCTGTGTCTGGAGGGCCTTATCTTTTATGTCTGAACATTTGTTTTATCATTAATCAAAGGGCGTTTTTCTCGCATTCAAATATTGTGATCTCTATCCTTCTTGTTTTATTTTAATAATAAAATGGCAATATGGTTTGTGCTTGTTTGCATATCATTTTAAGCATTAAATCATCATCATTGCAGGTTTCACCTTGCAGATGCCACCGATTCATACTCGTCTATGACTCGGTATGACTTTGATAATCCGATCTTTCAAGCTGAAGAAGAGATTGAGGAAGACGAAGATCTTCCTAAAGAGCTCGCCAGGCTGCTGAAACAAGAAGAGAAAGTTATTCTACCTATCAGGAGGAAATCAAAGTCGTCAACCTGGGAACAAAGGAAGATAGAAAGGAAGTCAGGATAGGGGCTACTTTAAAAGATGGTGTCAAGCAAAGACTGGTAGAAATGCTCCGAGAGTATAAGGATGTCTTTGCTTGGTCCTATGAAGATATGGCCGGACTTGATACAAATATTGTGGTTCATCGCTTGCCTCTTCGAGAAGAGTGCCCGCCTGTGAAACAGAAACTAAGAAGAACCAGACCGGACATGGCAGTTAAGATCAAAGAAGAGGTCCAGAAGCAGTTGGACGTTGGGTTTCTTGCCGTGACGAATTACCCTCCTTGGGTCGCTAACATTGTACATGTACAGAAGAAGGATGGTAAGGTTAGAATGTGTGTAGATTACCATGATTTAAACAGAGCGAGCCCGAAAGATGATTTCCCGCTCCCCCATATTGGCGTACTTATTGATAATACCACACACGATTCAGTGTTTTCCTTCATAGACGGTTTTTCCGGATATAACCAGATTAAGATGGCCTCGGAAGACATGGAGAAAACAACTTTTATCACGCCGTGGGGGACCTTTTTCTATAAGGTAATTCCTTTTGGATTGAAGAATACAAGAGCAACCTATCAGCGGGCAATGGTGACTCTCTTTCATGATATGATTCATCATGAGATCGAGGTCTATGTTGATGACATGATCGTGAAGTCACAAACGGAGGAGGAGCATCTGGTGAATCTTTTGAAGTTGTTCGAGAGGCTAAGGAAATTCAGGTTGAGGTTGAATCCTAACAAGTGCACTTTTGGTGTACGGTCAGGAAAGTTACTGGGGTTCATAGTCAGTGAAAAAGGAATCGAGGTCGATCCTGCAAAAATAAAAGATATACAAGAAATGTCAGCACCGAAGACTGAGAAAGAGGTTCGTGGTTTCTTGGGTAGATTGAACTACATTGCAAGGTTTATATCTCACCTTACAGCCACGTGTGAACCAATGTTCAAATTGTTAAATAAAGATCAAGCGGTGGTCTGGAATGAAAATTGCCAAAGGGCATTCGAAAAGATAAAAGAGTATTTGTAGGAGCCTTCGATATTGATGCCTCCAGTGGCTAGAAGACCATTAATAATGTATTTAACGGTTCTTGAAAATTCCATGGGTTGTGTTCTCGTTCAACACGACAAGACGGAAAGAAAAGAGCATGCCATTTATTACTTGAGTAAAAAGTTCACAGATTGTGAGTCCAGGTACTCGATGTTGGAAAAGACGTGTTGCACACTCGCTTGGGCTGCCAAACACCTAAGGCAATACATGCTAAACCACACAACCATGCTAATTTCGAAGATGGATCCGATTAAGTACGTGTTTGAAAAGCAAGCACTTTCAGGAAGGATTTCTAGGTGGGAGATGGTTTTGACAGAATACGATATTCAATACGTCTCCCAAAAGGCCATTAAGGGGAGTGTTCTGTCTGAATATCTCGCAGAGCAACCAATTGATGATTATCAGCCGATGAAGTTTGAATTTCCTAATGAGGATATCATGTTCTTAAAGATGAAGGATTGTGATGAGCCGTTACCTGATGAGAGTCCTGAGCTAGGCTCCCAATGGAAAACGATTTTTGACGGTGCCGTTAACTCATATGGCAGCAGAATTGGGGAAATCATTACAACTCCCCATGGTTCTCATATCCCATTCACTGCCAGGTTAACTTTTCCCTGCACCAATAACGAAGCTAAATATGAAGCATGTATCATGGGTATTGAAGAAGTGATTGATTTGAGAATAAAAAACCTTGATATTTATGGTGATTCAGCTTTGGTGGTCAATCAGATCAAAAGAGAGTGGAAGACTCGTCAGCCTAATCTGGTTCCATATATGAACTATACAAGGAGGTTGTTACCTTTCTTTGACAGGGTAGAGTTTCACCATGTGCCAAGAGCGGAGAATCAGATGGCAGATGTCTTGGCTACGTTATCCTCAATGTATAAGGTGAACTATTGGAATGATGCTCCAAGAATTGTCATCTCATGCCTGGATAGGTCGGCATTCGTATTTGCAATAGAGGAAGCTTAAGATGGGAAGCCACGGTATTATGATATCCAGAATTTTCTCAAGAACCAAGAATATCTGCCTGGGGCTTCGGTCCGGGATAAGAAGACCTTAAAGAGGTTGTCTGGAAATTTCTATCTGAACCAAGATGGTGTACTCTACCGAAGAAATTTTAACTTAGTTCTGTTGAGATGCGTGGACGAAAAAGAAGCAGGTTTGCTTATGGAAGAGGTCCACAAAGGTGCTTTTGGTACACATGCAGGTGGGCATGCCATGTCTCGAAAGCTGTTAAGGGCAGGTTAGTATTTGTTGACTATGGAGTCTGATTGCTTCAAGTATGCGAAGAAATGCCATAAATGCCAGAGTTATGTCGATAGGGTTCATGTGCCGCCAAGTCCTTTGAATGTCATGGCGTCTCCTTGGCTCTTTTCCATGTGGGGCATTGATATGATTGGCAAGATTGAGCCGACCGCATCCAATGGACATCGCTTCATCTTAGTGGCAATTGATTATTTCACTAAGTGGGTTGAAGCAGCTTCCTATGCCAATGTCACCAAACAAGTCGTAGCCTGGTTTATCAAGAAGGACATCATATGTCGTTACGGAGTGCCCAAGAGAATCATTACTGATAATGGTTCAAATTTGAATAACAAGATGATGAAGGAACTATGCCAGAGTTTCAAGATTAAGCATCACAATTCTTCTCCCTATCGTCCAAAGATGAATGTCGTTGTTGAAGCGGCCAATAAGAATATAAAGAAGATTGTGCAGAAGATGGTTGTGACCTACAAAGATTGGCACGAGATGTTGCCCTTTGCATTGCACAGATATCATACTTCGATACGTAATTCAACTGGGGCAACTCCTTTCTCGCTAGTGTATGGTATGGAAGTTTTCCTGCCATTGGAAGTCGAGGTTCCTTCTTTGAGAGTTTTGGTTGACGTTCAACTTGATGAGGCAGAATGGGTAAGGAACAGATTGAAGCAGTTCAGCCTGATGGAAGAGAAGAGGCTGGCATCCGTTGCGTACGGTTGATTATATCAAAGCAGGATGAAGAAACCTTTTGATAAGAAGGTGCGTCCTTGGAGCTTTCAGGCAGGTGATTTAGTGTTGAAGAATATTCTCCCTCCACAGACAGATCACAGGGGCAAATGGACTCCCAATTACGAAGGTCCATATGTCGTAAAAAAAGTCTTCTCAGGAGGAGCCTTAATACTCTCAACCATGGATGGTAAAGATTTCACATCCCTTGTGAACGCAGAAGGAGTTAAAAAATACTTTTCTTAAAGAGACCCGATGGAAAGAAAAAGAATATCCAGGAAAAAATGGGGCATCCTGGCGAACCATAAAAAGAATGGGTTCGGGCAAAAGTTAGGGATAAAAATAAAAGATGTAAACCTGCAAAGTTAAAAACCTGAAAAGGAGACTTTGGTAAAAATGGGTATCCCGGTGAATCGAAAACCCGTGAGGGCGATTCAGAAAAAAGTTAGGGATTTGAAAAGTAAATGACGGCGGTCAGCGTGTTGATCTTCAAAGCATAGTGGCTTATGGGAGGACCCGAGGGCCATCCGTTCAAATCAGTCTCTTTAGAAAGAGAATCATTGGAAAAGCATAAAATTCACGCGAGTCATAGATGAATCGACACATGGTGGTTGTCTGTACCACATTGCCGATATTGTGTATATCTTTGTGCATTTCTGTAAATTTTTGCGCAGCTTTCTCTTTTCAGGAGTTGCATCTGCTGTATAATTTGCCTATTTACAGGCCACTTATCAATGAAGTATATACTATTTAGTAAATTGTTGTTCTTGCTTTAGCTTTTACTATTTTGTTTGCAAAAAACACCTGATGTTTTTGATAAAACTTTGCATACATAAACTTGTGGGCTTCGCTGATAATCATCAAAACTTTGATATGCTTGAACGATATCACGGATGATGACCAAGATAGTTTCTGTTGTACGGGATATCTTGTTTGTTTGTTCATTTGCAGGTTGAACGTGTACACCTATCCCCAGTAGATCAAATGTATGCGCTTATCCCCCAGCAAGTCGAGATTGAAGTTCTCTTCACCCGGAAAATCTGGGATTATCCGCAGCAGTGGAGCGAATTCAAGGTTCCGGTTCCCCACAGAGTCCAAGTCTTTGACTCCTTTCCCCTTAGAGTCTAGGTCATTGACTCATTCCCCAAGCATAGGTCGATGTTGATTCCCTCATTGAGTAATCCCCAGCGGAGTTACTAGAGTGGGTTGTTTCTCATCCTCAGCAGAGAGAGTTTGGGATGGATTCCCAGTAGATCTTATTCGTTTATCCCTAGCAGTTTGGATTTAATCTCCAACAGGGTGGAATCTACGATATAGTAGAGGTATTCCCCAACAGTTTACTTCATACCCTAGAAGAATTTCGGTGTTCTAGGAGGCCATCCAGGGATGACTTCCCCAATAGAGTTGAGATTATCTCAATAGTTGGTTGCCTTTTCCCAGCCGAATATTTTGTTCCCCAGGAGAGTTCTGTTCCAGGAGGCCATCCAGGGCTTGTTGTTGCCAACATGAGTCCAATCGTATTTGGCATGTCCTATCTTTCCCCGGCGGAGTGGGCCCTGTCTTTTCAGCATTTATTTTGCTGGAGCGGTTCTTTTGCATTTGCATTGTGCATAGCATCCTCCTAAACGCGTAGCATTTCCATTTCGTATGGAGCATTACGCCATATTTAAACATGCACATTTGAAACATAAGACAGGTTGTTACCTCTTGTTTCCAGTTGCATCTTCAGCAGACGACAGTGTATTTTCTTGAGCCCGTGCGGTATCCAGTCCCCGACAAATATCAGTGTATTTTCTTGAGCCTGTGTGGTATCCAGACCCCAGCGAGATCATTGACAAATGTGTTTATCTCACCGTTTCTCCCCAACAGAGTCTACAGGGTTAAGTTCATTATTTCCTCGGCGGATTTCTTATTTCAGATTGTGAATCAACGGATTCTTCTCTCAACTTCATATTGAGCCGGCCTTCGGGTTCGATGCTCGCTTTTATTTAGCGAATGCCTGCTGGTTAACAGATGTTCCCAACTTCATTTTGAGTCGGCCTTCGGGTTCGATGCTTGGTTTGTTTAATAGATGCCTGGTGGTGAAATCAGATGATCTTTCCGACTTAGTGTCGTCGCCTGCGTGATAGTAGATGTTCTTCCGACTGCGTGTCATTATTTTCTAATTGGTAATCAGTTAGCTTATTGCATTCCGGTTATCAGATACAGTTATCTCGGGTTATTCTATTCCAGTAAACAAGTTTATAGTTCTATTTTTGTGGTTGGAAAATTTCTGGTTTCTTTGGTATTCAACCGTCTTTTACCTTTGATTGTGTGAAAGTCGTTCGCTTTTCACCCATTCAGGTCCAAGTCGTTTGAATAGGGGCAACTGTTGTACCCCAAAATTTGACCAACCTTTTCTTGGCTTATGTTTCAGTTCATTTTAGCATTTTGCATTTGCATAGCATTGTTCTTAACAGGGGATCAAAAGTGATGTGCCATTAAAAAGAAGAGTCTCATTGGTTTCAAGCTCAAGCAAGGGAGGTTATTCAGATCATCAAGTGTGTTCCATCATCATAAGGTTGTTAAAGCTCCTTAGAAGGAAGGATTGATGTGTGTTGGTTGTCTCCTATCTTGGGAATCAAAAGAGGATCATCAGGGGATCATGAGGTCTTTACTTTGGATAGGGTATGATTAAGAAGCACATTGAGTACCTTGGAGGTCATTGTGGAGCTTATCTGAGCATTCATTTCACCTGCAAAGAGGCATAGTCAAAAGAAATGAATATAGGGTGTCATCTGGTCAACTCAGGGTCAACTGTGGACTTGAGAGGCTCCCAAGCTGGTATTCAAGTCACACAAGCCATGGGAAGTCACCTTAAAGCATCTAAGATGTCATGACAAGAACAAATTGAGAGGAATCAAGAGTGGAAGAAGTACTAAATTAGGGTTTCAGAGGATCTCAGTGTAAAATCTCTTTTTTTAGTGCCTAACTTTAAGGACATTTTCACCTATGATACAAGCTCAATCTCATTTTCATTCAAACATGAGACTTGTAGGGCATGTTATTAGCTTTCGTTTGAGTACAAGAACTCATTCATTGAGTTTGTACATCTCAAGTTATGATGCTTACAAGTTAGGGGTCTCAGATGAACAGAATTTTGGTCAACAAAAAGTCAACTCACTTCCAAGACATTTTTGACCTAGAATAAAGTTTCCCCTCAAATTTAGATGAATATGAAAGTTGTTCCTCATGGTCTTAGCTTTCCAAAAAGTCCTAGAAGTCCTCTTTCTCATTTGTGGAGCTCAAGTTATGGTCTTGGCAAGGCAAGGGTATTTTGGGAAAGTTTCATTTTTGGGTCATTTGTTTCATAGGTCATTTTCATGAACTTATGTACCTCAAATGCACTTCCAACCAACATGAATTGTTCCTAAAGGTCTCATTTACATCATTGAGCTACATATTCATTTGAATTATGGATTTATATGGCCATGAGGGAAGATTTTCAAGTCAAATTTGGACTTTTAAGCATGATATGAGATTGTTTCATTATAGGTCATGTTTGTCACTTATTTTGAATCAATTCACACCAAAACATGATCATGAAAGGTTTGACCCAATTGGATTGGTACCAAGTGCGTGGACATGTAGCATTTTTCAAGTTTCTTAACTAAGAAGTTTCTACTTCAAACTTGCATTGTGGATTAAAACAAAGGCCCAATTTAATTTAAATGAAAAATACATCTCACACATTTTAGATTGATGAACTTATAATGTGTGAAGCAAGCAAAACGCGTGTGAATAAGGGAGGTTTCTTTTTTTAGGCATTTTTTCAAATCTCACAAATGGATCATCATGGGCCTGCATGACATGGTTAAATCCATCATATATAAACTAAAAGCTTGCCCTAGAAGCTCAGAACGTACAATTGTGGTTGGAGGGAGAATAAAGAGCTTGGAATTTCTTTCAACATTTTTCAAATTCGAATCTGAGTTTTCTCTGCAAATTAATCTCAATTGAAGCTTGATTCTACTTCATCAAAGCATAAGGAACAAATTGCAAGCAAAAGAGTGAAGGTTGTGTGCCTGAGAAGAACCAACGGAGTTGCTCCGTTCAATAAGTTTTAATCTCTGAATTCTCTCATTCTAGGCACTGATTTAGGCTCACGTTGGTTGCATCTGAAGCCCTACGTTAAGTAGGCCATGTTTGATCCATTGTTGTCTCTGTTTGATGAAGTTTTAGATTGTGCATCTCATTTTTCATGTCTTCGATTCTTCTTATTTGTGGACCTTTTTGAAAATCTAAGGGTGGATTCATGATCCCTTTGAGCTCAGCTTTCGAAAATGGTATAGGATTCCACCATTTATATTGAGAATTATGAACCAAGCTCCAGCGAGCTGGCCGAAGAAGACAACCAGAGCCCTAGCTCCGGCGTCTGGTTCTTTCTCGGGTGGAAGATGACTTGGCCATGCGTTGAATGTTTGACTCATGAGTTGTTGCTTTCTGATTTGCTTGACCTGGCTTATTTGGAATGTTGACTCCACGTAGTTAAATGAAACGCTGCGTTTCATTTTCTCAGACTTGGCTGAGTCAATTGGGCTTAATTTGATATTCTCACCATCCTGATTTTGAGCCCAGTTGCGCTTTGTTCTATTTCTAGTTGTTTTGGCTTTTTTTCTTTTACACCTCCTGTTTATTTCTTTCATTTTATTTTCATTTTAGTTTTCTGTTTGTATTTGTAATTATTAAAAATAGCTCCAATGGTCCAAAAATTCCATAAAATATATTTTCCATAATTTTGAAACCTTATTTAATTTTTCATAATTTTTAATTCTGATTTTATTTTATTTTGCAATTTTATTTGAATTTTGCAATTGGAGAGGTTTTTAATGTTGCCTTTTGTTGATCATTAACATTTGAACCACCAATTCACATCACCAATTAATGAGTTTTCTTCTCCATCTAGAGGATGGATTAAGGTACCTTTGAGGTTGATTTTGGGTTCATGATTGATCATTTTTGTTTGACTTTGCTTTGTCTTTTCTTGACCCTCGATAATAACTCAATAAGGTGGAGCACCCTAGTTGGTCAAATCATTTGGTGATGCCTAAGATTGAGTTTGGTTTTGAAATTTTGACCTCTGTTTTCCATTGAGCTTGGTTTATTTGTGCATTTTATTTGGATTTTATTGAACATTTCTTCTATTTTTGGTGAAGCTTGCAACTCAAGTCACCTTAGAGGAAGTTCATACAAACTAGTTTGACCTAGTTCCTTTGGGAAATGACTTTGATTGATCCCATATGCACCCTATGAGTCTTGATACTCATTCTTGACATGATTAAGGTGCTGGTTTTGTATTTTTAGGCCATACACTTGTGTAACTTGTGTTACAAGTTACTTTAAAGTTAAGGCATTTCACTTGGTTTTAAGTGTTGATTATGAATTGAACTTTGGTTCTTTCTCTTGCCTTGACTTGTTGCTTGCTTGTGCATTGTATCCCTTCTTGTTTTGGACCTTTTCTTTTATGGTTTCACTTCTGTCCCTTGGGTTGTGATCATCATTCAAGACAATTTGGTATCCATGCTTATATTTTTGAGTTTGTCTTGAATGAGGGATCACTTTTAGCACTTGTTTGCTACTTCTTTTTACATGATCAATATGTTGAGTTTGGTTGACATACTTTTCATGTGCTTGCTGCCCAAGCCTCCTTCTCCCGTCTACACTTTGATCATGATCTTTGCTTATGCATTGTTGTTTATCCTTTTGGTTTAAGTGATTGATGTATGAATGGTTATAGGAGTTGTAACTTCTCCCATTTCATCTCACTTTTTATTAGACTTGTTTAAGTCATTTTGCTTCATCTTTTGTTTGTGTTGCATCATTTGAGCATGGCATATCATGTTTACCTTATTCCTTGACTTGTTTAAGTCAACTTCATCTCCTTCTTGCATTTCATTTGTGATTGATTTATCTTGTGTTTTCTTGGTCTTTTGCCATGATCCCTCAGGATTCCTAGTCCCTCTGTTTAGGATGGGGAGTAGGAGAGACATTAAGTGTTCAATCCAAGCATGATAACATTAGGATAGTATCTCCCCCCTTGATCTCAATCTTAGGAGCATATTTCATGATAACATTAGGGTTTGTTAGTTTCCACTTAGAGTTTGTGTCTTCTCTTCTCATCTCCTAAACATCTCAAAACACCTAATAAAGGATAATAAGTGTTATACGCTACGAGCCTTAAAGTACTTGGGGAATGATAGTTGAGGGGCTTCCTCTCAACTGTCTAGAGTGTTTAGCGTATGCCCTTTGGGTGATATACGACGCATTCGCTCTCAAGTCATAGTCTTTAGTTCCACATGAGTTACAAACTTAACTCAATTCACTTCTTCATAAAAAAACATAAAACAAAACATCAAATCTTTTTATCCTTCGAGATTAATTGAAAACCATTTTTAGAAAGAGTGTGTTAAGTCTTGGCTCTACCACAAACAGGCATCGTCCCTAACTGCTGGAACCATTATTTAACCCTACTCAGTTAAAACACTTGAACCAACCAGTGGTCGTGTCATCCCGAACTACGTTTGCTCTGATTTCTCGTACCAGACGAGGATACATAGGCACAAGACAGCGATGTCTTTATGAGCAACCTTCCCCCCTTTCACCCGTAGTTTTCCAAACTACGTTGACTCTGACTTTCCAATTGCACGAGAGAATACGTAGGCATAGGGTGGCGATGCTCTATCGAGTCTCTTTTCTTTTCTTTTTTCCCTGTGAGCCAGCCTTATAGATTAACACCCTTTTAGATTAACAGTCTTTGAGTACAACGGACTTGAGGGGTGCTCATACCTTCCCCTTGCGTAACCGACTCTTGAACCCAAGATTTGGTTGCGATGACCTGTCTTTTCCCTTTTCGTAGGTTTTCTCCAATCATTTCCTTTCCCTCTCTTTGGGATAAATAACAAACGGTGGCGAATATTTTGTCCTTGCCGGCCCCTCTTCGCAGCGATGCAACAACTTGAAACTGAAATTTCTGCCCTTGAGTACACACTGATCCTCTTGAGAAATCATGATGAAGATTCCCGTGATGTCTGATGAGCCTCGATAAAGAAGATAATCATGATGTTGGGAATTCAGCATTTGTCTCAACTTGAGTGCAATAGCCATATAAATCACCTCTGAAAAGGGAAAACTCAAATAATAGGAAGATTCCTTGATCTCATGTCTTAGGAGATCAATGAAAATGTAAGGATGCAAAGATTATGCCCTAATGGAAAATGCACATGAACGTAAAACACAAGCCAATTATGGTTAGAGATAAGAGAGGGAAAATTTTGGGGTGTTACAGATATCCCACCTATTCATCACAAACATTTGAGAATAATATCATAAGGGAAGAAGCTTTGAACTTGGATGTTGAATAATCCTAAGCAATTCCACATCTTCTTTATGAGTCTTTGCTTGCTAAGAGAAGGACCTTAACTTGAATATAATATCAACAACTACACCACTTACATCACTTAGATGAAAGAAAAGTTTTAGACCATGATAAGAGAAGGACTCCAGCTTGGATTTTGAATCAACAAGTGTGCAACTTACATCACTTATACAGAAATTTTTTTTTTTAATGTTTGATTTTAAATAGTGGTGTATAAAAGAGATATCTTCCTACAGAGATGACTCAATGTCTCATCTCTGGGGAGAAGTTGAATTATTTGAGTATCTTGTTCAAAACCCAATATGTTAAAGCTAAAATATTTGTATCTTGTTCAAAGCCTAAGATGTGAAGCTAAAAATTTTATTTGTATCTTATTCAAAGCCCAAGATTTGAAGCTAAAAAGTTTATTATAGCCCGAGAGGAAGCTGGCTTAACTGGGGGAAGTTTTAAATTGACGGTATCTTGTATGAAGCCTAAGATGGAGGCTATGATGCTTTTAAGAAGTCTGAAGGGTCCTTGTATAAAGCCCAATAGGAGGCTGGGGTGCTTGGATAAAGCCCAAGAAGAGGCTCTGGTGAAGTTGGCTTCATCCAAGGGGAACTAGTGTTTAAACTAAGTTGTAGTTGAGGGAACCCTACTATTTGAACTAAGTCTAAACTAAGGATGATGTGTTATAAATGTCAAGAGAAACTTAATATGAATAAGTATATGACATTTATTTAACAAGTATAGACATGAATTGAAAGTGGAGGGTCTTACACTCTAATAGAGACCCATGTCTAAGCATTGTTGAATTGAAAAGGTGGTGGGTCTTACACTCTAATAAAGGTCCATGTCTAAGCATGGTTGAATTAAAAAGGTGTGAGTCTTACACTATAATAGAGGCCCATGTTTAAGCATGGTTGAATTGAAAAGATGGTGGGTCTTACACTCTAATAGAGGCCCATGTCTAATCATGGTTGAATTGAAAAGGTGGTGGGTCTTACACTCTAAAAGAGGCCCAAAGAGTTTTAGATTTGAATGTCACTAGGGTTGTTTTTTATGAAAGTTGAAGATTGATATTTGAAAGATTGAAATATTTGAGAAATTGAAGTTTTGAGAGGAGGAGAGGGACTTACACTCTAATAGAGGCCCATGGTGGCTTAAGATGTTTTGAAAAAGTTTTTAATCAAGATGAAACCCCAATGAAAGATTTAATCAGAGGTATTTTCAAAAAGGAAATAATTTAAACATGGTATAAATGTTGTGTAAGTCAATATAAACATGTTGTGATCTTGTAACAATGTTTTAAACAAAGTGTATTTATCCAAATGAAAATAAAAAATTAATTAGGTTTGAAACAATTAGAAAGAAAAATCAAATTTTCAAGGTTTTAAACATAAAAAAAGCACTTCTTTTCAACTTAATAAAAAGTGATTAAATAAATACTTTTTTTTGGAATTTTTTGATGGATTAAAATAATAGAGTGTATGAGTGATATGTGTGAAAAAGATTGGGATTTAAAAATGTGAAAAAATATGAAAAGTGGTAAAAAAAATGTTGTGGGTGGGATTTAAACCCACTCCACCAAGGATTAAACCATTAAAACACACCACTACCAACTGAATCAACGTGCATTGGTGACGATTAACAAAACCATTTGAAAAAAATATTAAAAATGCATGCCAAATTTTAAAATGCGCGTCATGAACTTCATCTTTTTCCTCGAGCTCCATTTTTGCAGAAAGGGCTCTATCTCACTCAATAAGGAATGGTTTTGAAAGATGTAAACATGAAAATTGTTCGTTTTTAAACAAGGAATCGAATAGTGGTATTTAATTTCATTTGTTTTTAGTGTGAAGTGAATTATTAAGCATGAATCAGATGAACCCTAATTTTGCAAAAGCTATAATGAAATTCTATACATGTAATATAAATAACAATTGATTGAGGATAAATGATCTATGAACTACTAGAAACACATTGGTAACTTGAAACAACATTTATGATGCATGAATTATAGAGTTTGAAAATTTCAGGCTTACCTTGTGTTGCACCCCAAAATTTGACCAACATTTATTTACCCAGCAAGAGTTGTATGAGACTTTGAAGCTAGCCAAGAAGGTTACTCAAATGTTCAAAGATTGATATCCTCAGAGAGATTGGTTGAAACCAAGGGTGTGTGTCTCATAACTTGAGAGTTGTGGGAGCTCCCCAGATGATTTTGAGACTATGAGAATGGACTTGAAGCTTTGAGAAAGCTTATGAGATGTCTTGAAAGCCATCATGAAGCCTAGAGAGGTCATTGTACAAGGATTCAGAAGACTCAGCCATGAGTGGTGGAATTAGGGTTTGACTGGGTCAACCCTGGGTCAACTGATGATTTGGAGAGGGTTGAGACCTAATCCAAGATCCATGTGAGCATGGAATGATGCATTGAGATGCTATAAGGATGATTCCTAGACCAAATCATCATGATTGAGGAGTTTGAGAAGTTTTAAGCTAGGGTTTCTAAGGCTTGACAGTGTAAAATCCCCTAGTTTGATCCCTATCTTCAAGGAAGTTTAGCTCAAGATGTGATTGTCATCTCATCTTCCCCACAACATGAATGTTTTAGAGCTTGTTCTTAGCTTTAATTTGAGTACTAGAAGCCCTTGATAGGATTTGTATAGCTCAAGTTATGGCTTTGACAAATTACAGGTCATTTGAGGTATGTGAATCTGGGTCCTTGAAAGTCACCCAACTTGCATCCAACTTTTGCCTTAGTAGGATGATTCCTATGAACTCTTGGTCAACATGAATGTTTTAGAGAATCTTCTTGTCTTTCTAGAGAGTACTAGAAGTCCTTGATAGGATTTGTAGAACTCAACTTATGGCTTTGACAAGTCAAGGGCATTTTGGTCATTTGGAGGTTATAGGTCATTTCAAGCATAAGGCCATATCTCCTATTTCCAAGCTTCAAATGGAAAAATATTCAACATCAAACTTGCTTAGAATGATGTTTTAAGGCTATTAGGGAGGTCATGAGATGTTGAAAAAGGCTTGTATCAAAAAGTGATAAAAATGGCCTAAAATGGAGGCATAAGTTAAATAAGTTGAAATTGAAAATTGGAAATCCCAAGTTATACATCCAAACCATGTCATACAATAGTTCATTTTGACTTCAAATGACATTCTAAGAACAATGGTTCAGCCACAATTTTGGTTTGGGGCTTAGATCATAGGGCTGCCTTGGAAATGGCTTACTTGCATCTTAAGGTACCAAAGCAAAACTCAAGAAAACTCAATAAACAAGTTGGTTATGCATTGTAACACATCATAAATCTCATGTGGGGAGAATTTCAAGTCAGTTACAAAGGTCACAAGAGGCTTGGCATGAGATAGCACATAAGGAGAATTGAAATCAAAATGTCATGACATGAGAAGTTCAAATACTCATTGGATGGTCCTAGATTGTTCTAGATGATTCTAAACCACTCTATATAACATATAGAACTTGCTCAGATGCAAGGTTGGTGAGAATTGGTGCAGAGAAGAGAGAGTGACATCAAGAATCTTCCATTGCAAGTCAAGTTTCATTTCTTCATTCTTCTTCATTTCCACTCCTTTTTTCTACACAAACACATTCCATAGATCATAGTGAAGCTGTGCAGATTGATTTAAAAGCAAATCCATGGTGAATTGAAGAGTTGGTGATTGAACTTTCAAGGTAGCAAGTCAGAATCGAATTCTGAGATTGAGGCTTCCTCCATCAAATTTGTTGCAAACAGTAGCAAGATTGGCATCTAAGAAAACTTTCTGAAGAGTTTCAAGGTCTGAATTGGAGGATTTCATCATCTGTTCATCAAGATTAACCAGGTTTGCAAATTCTTCCCTACACCATGTTTTATGCATAATTAAGTTAATTTGTTAGTGTAGAAATGTTAGAGACCAATAGGAGATGGATTTTGGAGAATTAGAGATCAATTGGTGAAGATTGGATAGTGGACTCCATTTTTGTTTGACCTTGTATCTTGTTGAATCTTGAAAGATAAGCCTAGTTTAATAGCAAGAAATGTTCAGGGAAGCATAAGGATGAGATTAGGACCTTTAATTTTGAGAATTGTTAAGATTGGTTCTTGATCAATAACTTGAAGTTGCTATCGGGTTTCAAATTTGAGGGAGATTCAATGGAATTTGAGATTATGATTGTGTTCAGCATGAAAAATGGAGCATGTTAGGGTTTTAAACTCTGAGTTTTGATGGAGAAATGAGAGAGCACGAGTTGAGGAAGATGAGTGTTCGAAGCTCTGTTTCCATGGAGAAGTTTCAGCAAACCCTAGCTGAAGGTTGAAGACAACCTCCCCACCATTAGATCTAGCTTGACCCATTGACTATTCCTGAATCCAACGGCCCATGTTTAATTTCGTCTTGGAGGGAATCCTGAGAAGCAATGAAACGATGCGTTTCATTAAAACCTGAGTTCTGGGCTTAAGCGGATCCAATGACTAATCTCACCCCCAATCAAGGCCCATGAATGATTTATACTGCATTTAGCTTCTATTTGCACCGCTTATTTTCCATTTTCTTCATGATTTATTAATTAATTTCTGATGATGAATTGGGCCCAGCGCGTATACTATCTGAACCCCCCACTTTTATCCCATGTGATGATTTGAACTGTCTATGGTTACTAGCTGCACCCCATCTCTTAATATTTCATTTTATTTTCTTCCATTTTATTTCAATCTTTAAAAATCATAATAAATGGAAAATTAAAGATTTTTTAATGGGAGTTTTTTCTCCTATTTCATATTTTTGTCAAGAAAAATATAAAATAAAAATATTTTCCTTTCATGCATTTTTAGTATTTTTTGTATATTTTCTACTTTTATTTCATTTTATTTCTTTTATGTTGATCCATGAATTTGTAGAATTTTGTTTAGTTAGTTCCCTTAATATTTCCAGGCCATTCTTTTTAGGATAGTTAGATATAAGTTTTAGCTTCTCCCTGGATTTATTCCATAATTTTGTGATGAATTTTAGGTTAGTTTTGATTAGATGACATTAGGTTGTGTAGAATTAGGTTAATCCTTAGCATAGGTCCATAACAATATTAGAACTTTGGGTTTCTAGGTCAAGATGGATATTGGGGCATATAAGGGTATTAAGGGTAGGTATGTAGGATCCTTTAGAAATTATATTAGGTTTTAATATAGTAGTATACTATTTTTAGATGATTTTTATATGTGGTGATTGTTTGTGTTGCCCTTGTGGGCTTGAATTTTTGTTTGCTTTGCTTTGTGGGCTTGGAGAGCTTGGTATTGCTTGGAGTAGCATTAAGGAGCCTAGTAGGAGCATTGAGGAGCATTGAAGAGCATTGAGGAGCTTGAGAGCTTGATCTTGGTTGTTTTGTTGATTGTTTTAGGGCTAGGGATTAGGAAGAGTTTAGATCTAGTTAACTTCTTTCTTAAACATGGATGGTATCTTTCACCTCCATTCCTTCCTATGATTCAAAGTCCTTCCATGGTATACACCTCTCTCCATTGGAGGGATAAGTGATTGTACCTAGGAAGTAGAACTTTTGAGGGAACCATTCCTTTAATGTTGAACCCTTATAGGTCACCTTTGGTGGTCAATAAGCAGTTCAATATCCCCCAGCTTATCCAGTAAGTGATTTCCTCTGGTTTGATTATCTTGAGAGATGCTGAGCTTGAGGTTGAAGGTGAGGACTTCAATGAAGAGTGTAGAAGAGGATGAATCCTTGAGCATTGCCATTCCAGCTGAAGCTTAAGGAGCAACAAGAGTAAAGATACTTGAAGACCCCTGAGGATGAAGTAAAGACTGAAGGATGAAGTTGACACTTCTAAGTGATTGAGATTGATTTTGAAGAGCTGAAGCTTGAAGAACAAAGGAAGTTGATACCTGCTTTGATACCTGGAGATCCTGAAGGAGACCAGTTTGACACTTATGATTGATAGTGAAGCCTGAAGGTGGAGCTGATCAAGAAGCTGAATCTTAAAGGAGAAGATAAGTTGAAACTTATGTTGAAGGGTTGAAGCCTGGAAAAGCAATTGATATTTGTCAAGGGTGATTGAAGTCTGAAGACTGAGTTGCTGTTGGAAGAGCTGAAGCTTGAAGTTGAAAGAGAGAGGATCTGCTTTCTTTTTCTTTTCTGTATTGATGTGTTTTGTTTGACTTGTTTGATGCATTAGAATAAGTCCATATCTAGAATAGGTAGAATCTAGGAACATGATTGCACTAGAGGTTGAGTTGCTCCCTCTGCTTGTACTGTTACTGTGTGGCTTTGCTTGCGGGTATTCGGTAGAGCCCAGCTCCCTTGCCCATGTGGTTTGTTTGCCTGATGGTATTTCATTTCATTTCTTTTGTATGATTGCAGTTTACTGTTATTGCTTGATAGCATGATGTTTATATTCCAGTATGATTACTGTTATCCATTCTGGCTTGAGGTTGAGATGAGCTTGTGGAGGCTGAAGCCCCACACACATTTCCTCCCTCACTTGCATTACATGCATTTTACTGTTAAGCTGATGCTTTGTCTGTTTTGGTGTATCATTGACATGATCCCTTAGGACTCTCATTTCCTTTGATAAGGAATTGATGATAGAACTTTAGGTTGAAACCTATGCATGACAACTTCTAGGAGTTCCCTGTTTAAACCTCAACCATAGGATGAATCCATGCCATGACAACAGTAGGACTTGATAGTCTCCCTCCTAGTTGGGCTTGTTCTCTTCTCATCTCAAAACAGTTTAAGATACAGTAATCATGAATGATTTCTTTCGTACGTTACGAGCCTTAAGCTATCTGAGAAAGGATTGTGGGAGAGTTTCTTTTCCACAGTCTGGATGTTTAGTATGGCACCCTTTGGGTGACATGCGACGCATTCACTCTCAGGTCATAGTCTCTAGTGCGATTGAAATCGCAAACACAATAAAAAACACTTCTTTCGTAAAAGACAGGAAATAAACCGTAGTTTCCCGAACTATATGAGCTCTGATCTCTCATACCTGTTGAGAGTACATAGGCACAATACTGATGTATTGGCGAGCTACCTTCCCCCATAACCCGTCGTAGGCCGAACTACGTTGACTCTGATTTCTCATTCTCTGATGAGAATACGTAGGCATAAAGCGCGAGGCTTTGCCGAGTCATTTTCTCTTCTTTTTAAGCCAGCCTTGATAGGTAGATAGAATAAAACCAACCCGTCCAAGTAAACACAACAAGCGAGGATCCCGTCGAGTACGACGGACGTGAGGGATGCTAACACCTTCCCCTTGCGTAATCGACTCCCGAATCCAGACAATGGTTGCGATGACCTTGTCTTACCCTTTTTCGTCAGGTTTTTTCGATCGTTTCCTTTCCCGTTCTGAGGGATAAATAACGAAAGGTGGCGACTCTTCTGTTGTGCCGACACCTTATTTTCGCGCAAGCGACACCTTGCAAGAGGAAATCAAATCCTCAGTTAGAGGTGTTACATATGTGAAATGATGATCCTAATAGCTTCCTTGGACCCCATGAATTGTGTTGAGATGCTTAGAACAAGCTGAAACCTCCTGGATTGCTTGGCTCGAATCCAACTGAAATTTGATTAAGGTGAGATGTGATCTTGATGAATTTGATGTTACAGAAAGTGTTTAAGTGTTTGGATCACTTATACACAATGTATATGAAGTGTTTGAATCAAACGTTTGAGTGGAGAAGCTCTGGTTTTGAAAACTCGATTCTCATTCTTTGAAATTTTGAAACTTTGAAATGAAAGAAGAAGAATGAGAAAACAAGTGTTGTAATTGTTTTGGTGTACTTTGAATGCTCAAATGTGGTCTCTATTTATAAGGGAACAAATTATTTTGGAGGAATAATGATGGTTGAAGGATGAGCTCAATGTTCAATAGTTTTGGCAATGCATAATTAATTATATCTTAAGGTACCTTATCTCTTCCACTATCCTAGCTCTCCTTTTAACCAATTTCACATTTTGAAGATGTTTTTATTGTTGTTTAAGAGTGCATCTTGACTGGTGGGAGTGGCTTCTTTGACAATGCACTATTCCACATAAATGCCTCTTGAATTCAAAGCTTAAGTGATAATGTTTCATCATTTCAAAGGGATTACTCTTTACTTAGTGGCTTTATCTTGTGGGTTTTGTATGATTCATTTAGATTCTTGTTGAATAAGAATTGTATGATCATCACACTTGGACTCAAAAAATCATGCATCACAAGTAATGCCAAATCTGCCTTACCAAAACAATTGCATCAAGGCATGTTGTGCACTTCATATCTCCTTGCTCAAGTGGAATTAAATTGTGTTCTTGGATATTTTGGAAAGCTAAGAGTTTGTAATTCAACTTTAAGGTTCATGGTTGGCCTTGATTCATCTTGGACCAGGGTGAAAAGCGCCTTCCAATTTTGGTGTTTTGGCTGAAAAGCACTTAGGCAGGTTTTTACTAAGTGTTGGAATTTTACAACTTTGAACCTTGATTTTAATTACTTCATAACTTAAAATCCAAGCATTTTTTGGAGATGACCATGTATGATACTCTTGTTGTATGAAATGATATCTTCCATTTGAGCTTTGGAGTAAAGAAAATGGTTGTTTGGATCAAAAGTTATTGCCTTGCAATGTTAGGTACTTGAACATGAAATTTTAGGACTTGATGAAATTTTGAAATTCTCCAATTTTGCTTCTTTTGCAAGTAACATTGATTTCTCGATTAATATTTGATCAAATGCAACTATGTGTCATGTTTCTTTAAATAATAGCTCATGAAACTTGATGCTGACCAAAAAGTCAAACTTTGGCTTGGTGCATCAGATGAAATTTGACCAGAGAAACCCTAATTTCCAATTCTCAATGAATTAATCCTCTAAGGCAATTTTAAACTTATAAATGGACTTGAAAGGTACACTTAAGCTTCTTAAATCATATCTTGAGGTATTGGCTCATGCCCAGATGAAAAATTCACTTTGGAGGCCCTGATAAACCAAAATCGTAATTGGTGCACCAGATAAACTTAGGGCTTGATTAACTTGAAATGATGTAAACTTGTGCTTAATTTCTTATGGATGAGATCTCTTAATATTTACAAATGAATGAGAGACTGGGTAAGTTGAATATCATGTCCATTCTTGATTGATCATTTGCCTGACTCTCTTTTGAGGCTCAAAACCCTAATTTGTAATCAAATTAAACAAACAACAATCTTTGTATCTCCAAATGGGTTAGTGATGCATAAAAGTATACACACATATGATGCTAATGAAATACAAATAATGTGGGATCTTAGGGTCAAAAATTAGGGTATGACACCCACCAAGGTGATTTCACCTTAGACAAGGACTTTATCCAATAATCTAGAAAGATTACAACCTCTAAGTGTTAGAAAATAACTTAACCCTCTCAAGTATACAGACTAACGACTTAGTCACTTGAGGAACAACCAGTTTGAAAAGTGTTACAACTGTGTGTATAAGAGATGCTTCTAAACAAGAAGATTACACAAGTTTAAAACAATAAACACAAAAGTGTTTTCTAGCAAGATATGAACAACAGTTCCTTGCTAATATACAAAACTATCTTAAGAATAATCTCCAAGAGGTTTGCACCGTATCAGCATGAGTTTTCTTGTGGAGAAATGCTCTATCTTTGGTTGAGATACAAGCATTTTTTAGCTTACATCTTGGTGCTTTGCACACATAATCTTGTATTTTCTTGAGCTCTTTCTTTTTCTTCTTCCTCATTATTTTCTCTCACTTCTCGTCACCTCACCTTGCTATGTATTTTAAGCATTCAAATCTTTAATATATAGGGCTTCATAATAGATCCCTTGGAGGGTATAATAGGAAATAAAATCCAACTGTAATTTTCAAACGTTCACTTGAAAGAATGGTCACATCATAATACAAAAAGTTGTCCTTGCGCCACCTTATCTAGGTAGAGGTCCTATACTACTATGTACTTTTATATCTAGCATATTATCCAACCATTCTTGATCTTCTGTCTTCTAGTTCTTCAGAGGTTTCAGATGTATATTTGATGAAGCATTTTGTAGAAAGATCAATACTTGTAACTTCAGAACCCAAGTCTTCAGAGTCTCAGATCTTCGTTCAGCAGAACCTTGTCTTAAAAGTCTTCATCACTTGGTCTTTAGAAGTGATATCTTTAGAAAATTCAGAACTCGTTCAAAAGAACCTCGTCTTCAAAATCTTCAGGACTTGTTCAATAGTCTTTAGAACTTCATTCAACAGAACCTTATCTTCAGAAACTTGAGAACTTTTTCAGCACATACTTTTCTTCAGAGTCTTCAGAACTTCGTTCAACAGAACCTTGTCTTTAGAAACTTCAGAACTTTGGAGCGATAAAAGCACATCTCTTAGAAATCTTTCAAGACTTTACACACAAAGTAATGATCAGAAACTCTAGTACAAACATTCTTCAGAACCGTTGCATATTATGAGCTTTGAATTTATCTTGTACACAACATATGTTTTCTTCCAGAGTGTTTAGATCAAAGTCCGATGACGTCACATGCCTTTGTATTGGAGTTAGATCCTGTTTAGGAAAAGCTACCCACTAGACAAAAACCATAGAGTATCGAATTATTCTCTAAGATAACATGTGCAGTTATCGTCAAAACTTAAGGCCAGATGCAGAACCAAGCTTATTCTTACAAATCTTACTGACTACCGTATTCTCAACCTTCCCTCTAATAAAAATAGGCTTAAGGTGACTCCTCATAGCTTCATCTGGCCTTTTGAAGAAGGCATTTTGCTCTTCAACGCAGGCATTATTCATAACATAATAAAAAAAACTGGTCTATATCTAGCCATTTCGATTTCCATCACATCTTCAGGTTCTTCGACTTCAGTAATCTGGTCATATTCTCTGGGCAGCACATAAACCACGTTGCAGGTTTTGTCCAATGAAGCTTCTGATTTTGTATCTTCGAAATTGTCAGTCAACATATCCTCATCATTCGCTATATCCCTCGACTTACTCTTGAGATCTTCCAGTTGATTGGGAAACAATTTCCTTCCGACATGTTTCTTTTCCTCAACTCCATTTTTCACTGAAGGCAAATTAGTACTTGATTCAACCATCACCTTTTCATTTGCCTCCCTCTCAGCCTTCCTCCTCCTTTGTTGTCTCCGCCATTGCGACCTCGACATATGATTTTTTCCTTTGTAGTTTTCAGACCTGTAGGCTTGTTGCTTCGACACCTAAAACTCATTCCTATAAGCCATCAAAGAACCTCTTCCTACCTCGAAGATCTTCCACTTTTCCTGGCCTTTTTCCCCTCTTCCAGCGGGCGTTACCCATTTTCCTTTGAGTGCATCAATAGTAGGCTTAAAGGTAGAAGGCCTATTTGGTTGAAGACTTGGGCCTCCTTACTCCATTTTTCGAGGGACCCCCCTCTTGTCAAAGGTGAAATGACTACGAGTATCTCTCTAGTTTCCCCTTCGACTGACTATTTGAACCCTATTAAGGTTTTCGGCCGCTTTGTTATCAAACACCGAACTGCACCTGGGGCACAGCATAACCTCAGATTTCTTCTTCTGACAACGGTGGAGGAATTCCAACTAGGTTTCATTATCTTTAGGGTAAGCCACCCCCATTTGTTGCTCACTTCGACGAACCCTCTCTTCGTCAGCATGTCTTTCACCGCTTACTTCAATCATATGGACTTCCATGTTGCAAAAATGAGTCTTGTGCTTTCTTTACCTGTTATAGAACCATGTTCTTTGTTTGAGCCAATCCTGCATTAGAAGTGTCTCAGATCTTGCGTTCAGTGTTCTTAGAGGTTTGTCATGAAAAAAAAAATTTATCCATGATAATGCTTTGAGTTGTGATCTAATTTTTTCTCTTGCATCGATTCTTTTGTTTTATTTTTTTTTCTTTGGATATGTTATTTTTCTCTTTGGATATATATAATTTGGTGTTAAAAGAATCAATAATTAAACTTTTTGTTCAACAAATCAAAACTCCTTGCAGTTTTGTCGTATCCAAGTTAGACAAATAATCACGCCACAGAATCAATGCAGTGCCGGTTCTTATAAGCAACATTTGTTGTTTTTTTGAACTTTTGAATGATTGCTAATTAACTAGTTGGAGGCCCCTTCACATATTCTTTCATGCCATTTTCCTTTGAGATTTTGAGTGACAGCGTGGGAACTAGTACGTTGAAATTGCGACGATAACAGTTACTATAATGTGAAAACATATGGTGTAATGGACCCCTTAGAAATAATAATAATTAATACTTTTATAATGTGAAAACCTATGGTAATGGACCCCTTAGAACTGATAAAGGTTAGTAGTATCATTAGGCTCTTTGATTCTAGTTTAGATGTCTTTTTGTGTAGATTCCAGCTTTCTTCCACTACTCCAAGAATGTGTACTACATGTGGCCTACAACGCCAACCATGTCAAACACACAAGTTTTCACTCTTTCCATGACTACTTATTAAGATTGTGCAATAAAATTTACAATAGACTCTTATATTGTGCTTTGAAAAAAACAGTTTTAAAAGAATTTTTAAATTTTTAAATAAGTAAGTCTTAGTACTTGTTGACTATAACTAAATGCATATTCAACTGTCAACTAAACTCAATTGATAAAAATATAGGTTAGTGGTTTAGGTCTTGTTGTATTCAATCCTGGCTTTTGAGTAAAATAAATTGTCATCTATATAATTATAATATCAAAACTTAATATTTAACTTTAAAGTAAATGTATTTTTATTTTTATTTTTGATGCTTAGTAATTTTAATATAAATAATTTATTGATAATTATAAATTTTATTATCAAAATAATTTTAAATTTTAATTTTGTAAGATTTAATTTTTTATGTTAGTCTTGCTTATATAAACGATTTACAAAAAATTAACAAATAAAAAAACTTATAATATGGGAGAGTTAACAACATAATTCGCTATAAAAATAAATATTTTATGTTCAACTTCATTTGCAAAATAATACATTTATGATAAACGAAAATATAAATATCTATTTTCAAATTGTAAAATTAGTTTTATTGAAGATCATAAAAGAATTTAACTGTAAAAATATCTTAGAACAACTCTTAAAAATTAAACATTTTTAATTATAATGGATAAAAAGATATTTATTTTTAACTAAATTTGACTGACTGTTAATAAGAAAAATAGTTATCATAAAAACATCGTCAAAAAATAATATTTATTTTTACATTATTATTATTATTACAAAAGAGAAATATTATTAAATTGTTTTAATGTTATTTAAAATAATACTTTATCCATGTCACTTTAGGGTTTTTTTTCTTAAGTTTTATATGTTTTCAATGATTTAGAGGGTGTTTGTTATAAATTACTTTAAAAAAATCACTTATATATATTATTTTAAGATAGTTTTGTTTAAAATATTTTAAAAATTATTTTAAATTTTTGGATTGATAAAAGTTTAAAGGGTTCAACTAAAGAACTTCCAACTATTAAATAACATGAGGGATACCTTGATAGTAAGCGGCAAGGTTAAACGACGAGCATGTGATCGAGCCTAGTCCACTTCCTCCATGATGTATCTCGTAAAAAGATGTGTTAAGTCATGTGTTAAGTGGGCTGAACGAGATTCCTTCAAGGGATAATTAATGTGGCCATTGGACTGATTCCAGTTTTAACATTAAAAGATTACTCACTCCATTCACTTCTATAAAGAGTCAAGCCTAAAATATATGTAGCTGATTTTGTAGACGTAAGAGCCGATCTCTCCATTAGCTCCTTTATCACATGTTTGCATCTATAAATACTTACTTTGATAGCTGGGTAAAGATATTCAATTTTTACATATGAGAACTAAAAATCCCTCATGTGCTTTATAACACAAGTACTCGCCAGAAGTATTGTAACAACCCAATTTTTTCAATAATTAATTATTCATATTAAATAATTGATTTATTTGGATTATTTTAATTATTGGAATTATTGGTAGATATTTGAGAGGAGAAATATGATGGAAGGAAATAGAATGGAAAGACATATAAGGAAAAGTGGAAGAAAAGGAAAGATAGAAACATAAGAGAAAAAGAAGAGAAAGAAAGGAGAAGAGGAGAAAAGAGAAGGAAGAAAGGGAAAAAGCTTGGAATCATCAAGAACAACTCCTAGCTTTCGATTTAACCAAGGTAAGAGTGTGAAATATCATTATATTGTCAATGTGTATGATTATGTATGATTGGTTTGGATTGTTTGGATGTTTTCTCCATTTTCCATTTTAGGGCAGAAATGAGTTTAATCGGTAGAATCAAGGTTTTAACGGTTGGAATTCGGAATAAGTAGTGTAGATTAGTCGAGGATTGTTGGACTAAGAGTACTGGAACTCGTTAGAATTGAGTCGGTTGATTTTGTGAGGTTTTGGTGATTTTGGACATTGAGGGTTTTGAACATCTCAGACGTTCGCTAGCACCTTCGCTAGGCGAGTAGGTCGCGAGTGTTTGCTAGCAACTCACTAAGCGAGTAAGCTAGAGAGTGGTCCCAAACTTGGACACAATGTAATTGATCTTGTTCGCTGGTAGCGAGTGAGGTAGCGAAGGATTCGCTAGGACCTCGCTGCAGTGAGTAGGTAGCGAAGCTTTATAGTAGCTTTTGTTTGCCTTCGCGAGCTTGTTCGCTAGGCGAACGGGTAGCAAGTGTTCGCTAGGCGAGCAAGCTAGCGAGCGTGACAACATTTTCATTTCTTTATGTTTTTCCATCTAATGTTGATTGTTTGATTCGATTGTGTTCAATCTTTATCAGAAAAGAATAGTTTGTGTACTGTTGTGATGTGATATGTTGTGGGTAGCCGTATGGCGTGAATCCTAGATTGTAAAATATTGTGAAATGTGGCCTTTTGGCATATATAATGCATGAGAACATATTGTGAATATGTGTGCATTGCTTGAATAATGTGGTGATGGTATTGAATCGTGAATGCATATTGATTGTATGCAATATTGTGGATAATGCATGAGAACATATTGTGAATATGTGTACATTGCTTGATAAATATGATGATGATGAAAGTATGAATACTTTGATATGATGTGTGAGTGTGCAATCATGTTATAATTCTCATGTGATGAATTATTTGAGAATGCATGGGATTAAGATGCGAGAATGGTCTTAAGTGCATTTGTTGGTTGATTGCATACGCATCATTTAGTCAAGAGGCAATGCTTGCTAGTTTCGTGGAGACTAGTGACTTGTCCCAATCCTAGAAGGGTGAGTTTGAAAGCTTAGAGGATGGCCTTTTGTTGTTATCGGTCTAGGGGGCGGACCCGGTTTAAATGTAAAAACCGAAAAATGATAACAAGTGTTGGTACCACATGGCATGAGTTGCATTGAGTCACATGGCATAGAGATGGTTGTTGTGTGAATGTATGCATATGTGTATGTTATGTGAATTGATGAGAATTATGGATGTGTGCATGATAAATATGCTTGGTGATCATTTCATACTTGTTTATATATATATATATATATATATATATATATATATATATATATATATATATATATATATATATATATATATATATATATATATATATATATATATATATATATATATATATTGTGATGTATATGATGATGATAATGAACTTTGGTGAGAAATGTGGAATATGTGTATTATATATATATATATATATATATATATATATATATATATATATATATATATATATATATATATATATATATATATATATATATATATATATATATATATATATATATATATATATATATATATATATATATATATATATATATATATATATATATATATATATATATATATATATATATATATATATATATATATATATATATATATATATATATATATATATATATATATATATATATATATATATATATATATATATATATATATATATATATATATATATATATATATATATATATATATATATATATATATATATATATATATATATATATATATATATATGCATTGATTATTATGATAATATTTCTCACCCTTCTGTTATATATATATATATATATATATATATATATATATATATATATATATATATATATATATATATATATATATATATATATATATATATATATATATATATATATATATATATATATATATATATATATATATATATATATATATATATATATATATATATATATATATATATATATATATATATATATATATATATATATATATATATATATATATATATATATATATATATATATATATATATATATATATATATATATATATATATATATATATATATATATATATATATATATATATATATATATATATATATATATGCATTGATTATTATGATAATATTTCTCACCCTTCTGTTGTTTTATAATGCTCTATGAGGCATTGCATATTAGCTTTGATGGAAGTCTTTTGTGAAGTATAGCTTCATTCTTTTGGTCGGTTAAGCTCTGATATGTAGCACCGGGTAGTTAGGATTGTATAGCATTCTTTTGAGATACATTTGTATATGTATCTGATGACAAATGTTTATGTAAACATGAATGATGTGGTGAATCAAACTGAATGATATGTATTTATATGATTAACATGTTTAAAGTGATTCAATGTTTAAATTTTCCGCTTTTAATCCTAAATATTGAAATGTGAGCGTAGGGACTAAGTTCCTCTGTTGAAACTACCCCACTGTTGCATGTCTTTTATCGAGCAGGTGTTGTATGTTAATTTCGTGATGATGTGACATACCTATTTTATACCATATTTTGTTTATACTCTGATAAAATTTTAATACGTGTTAAATGATTTATTTGTTTATTTGGGGGTATAGCAAGGGGGTGTTACAAGTATAGCTAACACCCACCTTGTGGCATAGTAAAACTAACCATGACCACACTCTCACTGGAAATGGCCTAACCACATTTCTATAATTGCTAAACATGTCTCCAGCAACAAGAATTTTAATTGGGATGTCATAGTGGAGATGTGTGTTGTTTTGGAAGAGTTATGTTGCCACAATGAAACCTTACAAGACAACGTTTTGCATCTTTAACCACAACATAAGGTCAACCAACCAATTGGCATGAAGATCCTATATCCCCGACCTATTTATGATGAGATATGGGATTTACATAAATATTTGGTGAGTGTTTTGTCATCCTTCTTATGTTTAAAACACCAAAATATCCTAAGACGTCGATGGAATCTTTATATGTCTCGCTCAGGTTATCATAATTAAAGTCATTTATTAGCACAATATTAATATCCAATACAAAGGGAAATAATACTTTCTAGTCTCTTTAAAGATGAACACTGGAGACTTTATGGTACCTTGCACTCGTACAAACTTGTTCTTCCCATTATTATTGCTTGAGAGTACAAAGTAAACATAACCCTATTGAGGAGGTAACTTATAGAGATCCAATCACCCTTATCAGCGCTTTTGTTGCAATAGAAAGAAAAGAAAAAATTCCCATTGTAGGTGTGATATCCTGATCCTTACACAAAATCTCAAACTCTCGGATGAAAACTCAATGGTTATGATGAAGTTGAGAGGGGGCGACCTATGGTTGACAAGACCTCAGAATCAAACACAATGAATATGATCCCCACCCTCGTGTCAAAAAATGACACTTGTGTACATATAGAAAAATTATTCCCTTGTTCCCCGTGACATCATTGGGTTGGTTGTCTCTCCCTTAATAGATAGTTCTAATATGACGTTATCCTCGTCCCTAATGGTGGATATGAATATACTTTTATGGAACTAAGCCAAATTGGACACACTATGAAACAAGGAACTAATGGTTTCAACCCTGCTACTGAAGTGAGAAGTACTTTGACAACAATGATTATGTGTGTCCTAGGAAAGAAAAGGGTAAAACAAGGTCATTTTCATTGTTATCATCGCAATAGAAGCTACTAGAACTACTGTATGAACTTTCAAACATCCCCAATTTAACATGTTTTCAATTAACTCGTGTCGCTACTGCGAAAATCGGCGCCGGCTGAACAGAAGAGTCGCCACCGTGCGTTATTTATCCCACGGGAGGGAAAGGAAACGCTCAGAGTAAACCTCGCACAACACGGGAAAGGCATGGTCGTCGCAACCAAAACCTGGATTCGGGAGTCGGTTACGCAAGGGGAAGGTATTAGCACCCCTCACGTCCGTCGTACTCGACGGGATCCACGCTTGTTTTCGGGTATGGATTGTTATTCTATCTAAACTATGGGTCGAGGGTTAAAAAGAAAATAAAATGAGAATAAAAATGACTCGGCAAAGTATCGCACTTTATGCCTACGTATTCCCGTCTGGAACGAGAAATCAGAGTCAACGTAGTTCGCCTACCTACGGGAAAGGAGGGGAAGGTTGCTCGCTAGGATATCGCATCCTATGCCTACGTACTTCCACACTGCATGGAAGATCAGAGCAAACGTAGTTCGGGCCACGGAAGACACAAGTCTGTCTTGATTGATTTTATTCCTTCTGAAAAAGGTTTTTCTGATTAGCAGTCCAAGCGGACAAAAATGACGCTTTGATGAGTTCACATTCTTTTACGAAAGAAGTGTCTTTTATTGGGTTTGAAATCTTATTGTATTTTTCTGATTGTTTTTTCGAGAAAGAAGAGACAGAACTCTAACCTATGGTTGCAAAGGGAATCAAACTAACCTAGTGTTATCATGCATGGGTTAAGACCTAATGTCTATCATGCTCCTCTCTTGCTCAGAGAGAAACAGAGATCCTAAGGGAATAGACGGAAACAAAAACAATAACAGATATAATAAAGCGGTAAAATGCATGGATGCGACAGTACAAGCGAGGCAAGGGAGTCCCACTCAACCTCGAACCTGGAAAACAATAGGCAAAAGTGAACAGGCTTCACTTTCAACCCAACAGGGTAAACAGCAAACAATACAGTCCAGAAAACCAATCAATACATCAGCAATGAAATACAACAGCAAAAGAAGCTCTGACTCAACATCTAGCTTCAGGTAAACTCCAGTCATCTACAGGCTTCAACAAGCATCAATCTCCATCTTCATGGCCTTCAGGCAAGGGCTTTGATCATCAGTCTTCTATAAGCAATGGCTTTTCTTCAAGTTCAAACCTCCAGGATGAGAGATTAGTCACAAGAGTGAAGTGAATGAAATGTTAGACAGTTAATTACCTACCAAGGGTGGTTCATCAACTGTTAACATTAAACAGAAAGTTTCCTCTCAAAAGTTCTATCTTTCAAATATATTCACTGATCCTTCCAAAGGAGGGAGGTGGATATTTGAAAGAGACTTTGAATCATAGAGAAAGGATGGATGCAGACAAGGCATTCCATGTTTGAGAAACAAGCTTTCTAATCTAGAGCTCTGCCTAGCTCCTAAACCCTAGTCTCCTCAACAGCTGCCAGCAAGAACCTCCTATTCAACTCTGGCAGTTGACCTTCCATCTCTGAATATCCAATGGTCTTCATCTCCTCAAGTCTTCAGCTCTCCCAAGTCCCAGACAATCCCAATACCCAAGCAAGCAAGCAATAATCCCCAGAGGACACACCACACCAGTCAATCAGACATACACAGAGTATTAATAGTAGTAGGGGAATCCTGACTTTTTCTAAGGGATCTAATAACTACCCATAGCCCCTATAGTCCCATAACTAAACTAGTTAAATCCTAAGTCCTAAGGGAAAGAATCAAATCTCCTAAGCCATCACCTAAAAACCCTAATTTGTTCATGTTGTTCAAGCCTACATTAAACACCTAAAATTAATTTCTAAAAATGGGAACTAAATTGTTTCTACAAGTTCAATATCTCATCTAAGCAACCTAAAAAGAATGAACAAAAAATATGAAAGTATCTAATAGAACAAAAATTAATAAAATCATGCATGAAATGAAACTATTAAAATGTCATTTATTTAGAAAATATGGGAAAAATATCAAATAAAAATAAAAATGCAATTTGATTTAATGAAAATTTTCTAGACAGAACCAAGAAAATATAGAAAAAACAACCACTAAAAAAGAGTTAATTTCCTATTTTATATGATTTTTTAAAGGTTGGTAAAAATTAAAGTGAATTGAAAACTAAATCAATTAAAATGAGAGGGAGGGGGGTACTAATAGCAGAGCGCCCTAGTTGTATTCTTGGATGGGCCAGGCAGTGGGGGTGTAACTAGCGAGTTTGTTAAGCCCAGAACAAGTCAGAAATAATGAAAATAAAAAAAGGACGCAGGGGGTGTATTCAGCAGGGTTTTCACGTTCAGATTCACAATGGGCTCAGCACGGGAGGTGGCAAAAGCAAGGACTTAGGCCCGCCCGTTTCATTAAATGAAACGGTGCGTTTAGGGCACTCAACTTCCCTCCAATCTTCAGAATTAAACTCCAGCCACACGATGGGCTTTGAGTCAAAGGTCCAACAAGCAATGGACGGTCCTGATTACTTCTTCTTCCTCCTTGTGTTCATGAAGCTAGGGTTTCCCTCCATGAAAACTCCATGCACGCATACTTCAAGCTCTCGGTTCTCTCTCTCCAGTCCATGGATCAACACGATATAAACATGAAAAACGCTCCAATTTTCTTCCTCTACAAGACTATGGTGGTAGTTTGTTTTGAAACTCAACATAACTCTCAACCCGATAGCAATAAGCTCTGGCCACCATGGAAATGCCCTGCAACCTATCTTCAAGAACCTCAACCAGACCTATACTAATCTCTTCTATACTTCATGTAGATCATTCTGCCCTAACAACCTAAGATTATTATGGCCTATCCTAAGAGTTCTAAGTCCTAACAGTTCTAACAACCTGTCAACAATCATCACTAAACAGCACCAAACTCATCCTAATCGTTCTACTAACAACCTAGATCACATCTAAACTAATAAAACCATGTAAATCTATCTATATCAAGCTATGGGAGAGAAATTGAACCTGGTGCAAAAGCTTGGAAATGGATGTTGAACTCGTGGATCTGAGGCTTCTAATGCTTGGATCTTGATCAACTATCTCAGTGCTTGATTCTGTTTGCAAAACTTTGATGATTCTTGCCTTGGATCTTGCTGTCCACTTGAAATTGCAATTTGGATATTGATGATTATGGTGCTCGAAAATGGATCAATTTCAATCAGATCTTTGTTGATCTTTAGTCCATGATGATGATTGAATATGGTGGAATCAATATTGATGAGAATTGATGCTGAATTTGTGAGATTGAAGTGAATTTGCAACTTGGAGAATGAGAGAACTTTGGGAAATTTTTGGTGAAAAATGAATCCAACCCTTGCTCAATTCTGATTTCATGAATATATAGTGCTCAAATGAACTTTCTAGAACCATCTTGCAACTTCCCTTGCATCCCAAATTGGATCCATTTTGGTTATGTTTCTTCAAATGCAAGTAACCATAAATAACTTTGATTTTTTCCACTAAGCTCAAAAATGTACTTGAACCATTGTTCTTAGAATGTGTTTTGGACCCAAAATCATATATGGGAAGTCTCCATTTGGACTTATAAATCTCTCAAACCATTTTTCACTTTGACTTTATTTAAGTTATAAGCCATTTTAGTTCAAATTTGACCAATCATGCAACTTCATGTTATGAGCTTTTCCAACAATTTGTGACCTTCTTTCTAGACTCAAAATGTCATTTGGAGCAAGTTTGATGTTGTAAGTTTTTCCATTTGAGGCCTCCTTGTATGAGTTTTGGACATAGGTTAAAATGACCTGTAATTCACAAATGACCAAAATACCCTTTGCTTGCCAAGACCATAAGTTGAGTTCCACACATCATATGAAGGCATGCCACACCATTCTAGAAAGCTAAGACAATGAGGAACAATTCCTATGTTGACCAGAAATTCATTTGAAATCTCCTTGAGGGGTAAAACTAGCTTGGAAGTCAAGTCACTTTCACAGACAAAATTTCAGATACCTCAGATGACCTGTAACTTGCAAGGACCATAACTTGAGTTCTATAAATCTCTTTGATGTCTTCCACCACTCAAATTAAAGGTCTTGAGATCCTCTACAAGTGTCATGTTGGCCAAGAAGCCATTTGAAGCTAGCATTTTGACTTATCTTGCTTGGAAATTTGACCTAAACTAGGGGATTTTACACAGAAACCCTAATTTAGAAGCTCCTCTTCTCCTTGATTTCTCTTGAATTCTTCTTGGCATATCTCCATATCCTTTTTTTACATGTCCAATGATGAACCCCACATCTCTCCACTAGACTTGAATGCCCCTTAAATCAGTCAATTGACCTAGGGTTGACCTAGGGTTGACCCAGATGAAACCCTAGTTGACTGCCTTCAGCTATAGCTCTTGTGCTCTCATCAATGACTTGTCTCCTTCTTTAAATGACTTTCTAAGTCTCTCATAATGTCTATGATACTCTCCCTGCCTTCAACTCACAGCTCACAACCCTCTTGTTGACCCTCAGATACCCTCAGCTAGGAGATGGACTCAAGGCTTGATCTGCTGAACTCTTTGCTTTCAAATTCTTTCCTGATGACTTGAATGAGATTGAATTGGGATAATAACCTCTTGATAGGCTTCTAGAGATGAGAATAATGATTGGTCCCCCTGTTGTATGACTTGCTATGCTTATGCTATGCAGATGATTAGTCTATGTACATGACTCTATATGCAAATGCTAATGATATTAAAACATAAACCAAGTGAATAAGGTTGGGCAAATTTTAGGGTGCAACAGCTGCCCCTATTCAAGCGGCTTGGACCCGATTGGGTGAAGAGCCCGGAGCCTTCAGACATTCGCGGTACGAGACGGTTGAATACTAGGAACCCAGAAATTTGCCAACCGCAAAAATAAACTGCGCCACTGTTTGGGGAACGACATTCATCCACTGAATCTGACTGTTACGGCAACCCACTGATCTCGTGCGACCGTGCTGGGGATTGTCTTCATCGTTCTGAAAAGGATTCTGTCATAACAGATTGCTTGCTTGTCCACGTTAGGACTCTGTCTGTCATCAATACGAAGAAATCTCAACTAAAACCGGTCCACGTTAGGACTCCACTTGCTGTTAACCCAGAAGAGTCTCGGCAACTCCGCTGGGGATAATTCGTCCACATTTCCATAAACTGAATCGTCCACGTTAGGAATAAAACTCTTCCACATTAGGAGTAACACCTGTCCACGTAAGGAATCATTTATTCTGTATCGGTCCACGTCAGGACTAACCCTTTCATCTTTCCACGTCAGGAAGCAATCTTCTTTCCACATAAGGAGAACTATATCAATCTGTCCACGTAAGGACTCCGATACCACTTGACATGTCCGCGTCAGGACTCCAATCTTTCCACGTAAGGAATTCAACTTTGGTTCTGAATCTGTCCACGTCAGGACTCAACTTTCCACGTAAGGAGTACATCATTCTTCCACATCAGGAATCAACTTTTCTTGAATCTGTCCACGTAAGGACCCCAATTTTTCCACGTAAGGAATAAATCTTCCTTTGAGTCTGTCCACATCAGAACTAAACCCCTTCCACGTCAGGAATACACTCTTTCTTTTCACGTCAGGAATACAAGCCTCTTTCCACGTAAGGAATGCTATCCGTTTTCCACGCAAGGAAACATAACTTTTCCACATAAAGCAACCAATTCCTTCCGATTTGTCCGCGTTAGGACTACATTTTTCCACGTAAGGAATGCCATCTTAATCTGTCCACGCAAGGACTCCTCTCTTTCCACGTCAGGAATCACCTCTTCTGATATGTCCGCGTAAGGACTACATCGTCCACGTTAGGACCCACTTCTCCACTTTAGGAATAATAATTTCTTTGATTTGTCCACGTCAGGACACTGATCTCGTCTTGATTTGTCCACGTTAGGACTCAGGCGTCTTCGACCCGCTGAGGAAATAAGACTTGTCCACGTAAGGACTCACACCGGTCTGATCTGTCCACGTCAGGGCACCAACACAAGGAGTAATTACCTTTGTCAACGTCATGACCTCCCATTCCACTAATTTCGAGAACCCGAATCTGCCCACGTTAGGACTAACACACCTCACCAATCCGGGGAAATAAACCTGTCCACGTTAGGACGCCCACTTCTGAAGAAATCCCGTCAATATAGGAATAAATTGTCCACGTCAGGACTTAGTTCTCCAATAATCCTCACCCACAAACTCCTCAGCACCAACGTGACAGCGACTTTGAGGCGGACTCTACTGGGGTGTCTGGAAACCAAACTATCGGACGCCTGCTCTGATAACCGGCGGTGGCCTCTGAAATTCTGATTCATGGAACCCCTGATGACAACTAATTCTGCCTGGGAATAAAGAGAAACTTATCCTAGTAACTCTGTGGGGAATACTGCCGAAACTGACATTATCCTTGGATGTCTCATGCCGAGATCTTGAATGTTTGGTAGTTCATTTGAGCAAGAGTTCTCTCCACCTGAACTGCTAGAGTACAGAAACTGCTTCAGCAAAATAAATGCTAAAGATAATGCCGACTTCGCCGGGGATAGCCAGATGCTACAGAATTATTCCAGCAAAATAAATGCTGGAAGGATGAAGACAACCCTGCTGAGAAATTGGGAGCTCCAACCAAACGCCTTGTTGAGGTAACCCCCTGCTGGGGAATATAACCTTGCTGGGGAATAGTAGATGTGCATAGTACAATCGGACTTCTGCTAGAGAGTGAACTGATATTACACAGTATCCCTGACAAAATAAATGACAGGATCCACCACCACCTCTGCTGGGGAGAGTCTTAATCTTCGAGTTCCACTGGAAGGAATGAAAACACTTGCAAAGAGAATTCCGCTGGGGATGGGATGATTCTCTTGGGGTGAAATCCACCGACTCCGCTGGGATAGAGTGCATGACCCTGCGGGGAAAGACAAACCTGTCTGAACACAGCCTTACGATCTTGGAATCGTCAATTCCCTTTGCACATGCTACGACTAGCTGGAGAGTTCGATCCTTCTTCAGGAAGAACCTGCATGACCTGCGTGAAGACTGAGTCGTTCGTTATTGCAATCTTTCGATCATCTTTCTCGTATGGTTATGAAACCTGTAACAACACAAACAAGACACGACAAGCCTATGCAATCAAATCAATTCAGGTTAGTGACGTTACACTCAGTTAATTCAAAGCTTTAACAATTGTTGGCAAGGGCCAGTGATGTTATACTCATGCTAGCTTCACTAAACTTAGGCGCTTTATTATGCACAAAACAGTAAAGAACAGTGTCAAATACTGAATAACGTGTTTTATTGATCGGGCCCCTGAATGGGCGGAGTTTTATACATGGGATGTAACTCCTGAAATGAGGAAGCTACGCAAAGCAAATACATAAGTATGCACAAGAATCATGAATATTGATAACTTAAATTTGTACACATGTCGGCAACGGGATGCAGATGAACACCACGAACTGATCCTCCCATGACTCGCCCGACTCTAATGCTTTCCCGGTATCCCCACTTCTGAAGAGATTGTATCCGATAACTGGCTCCTCAAATATATTCTCCCGCATTGATGCTCATTGAATTCGGACCGCAGTCATTTGCTTTTCAAATCCCTAACTGTTGCGTGAACCGCCCTTTACGGGTTTTCAGTTCACCGGGATACCCTTTTTTGCCGAAGCCGCCCAGTGTAGGTTTTCAACTTCGCGGGTGTACATTTTTCAATTTTATCCCTAACTTTTGCCCGAACCTTTCATTCTGTTTTTGGTTCGCCAGGATGCCCCATTTTTGCCTGGACTCTCTTTTTCTGTCCAGCGGGTCTATTTTAAGCATAGTATTTTTTAACTGCGTCCGAATTCACAGGCGACGTGAAGTCTTCACCGTCCATGGTGGACAACAACAATGCTCCTCCTGAAAAGACCTTACTGACAACGTATGGCCCTTCGTAGTTGGGGGTCCACTTGCCCCTGTGATCTGCTTGCGGCGGGAGAATCCTTTTCAGCACAAGGTCGCCCGTCTGAAAGCTTCGCGGATGTATCTTCTTGTCGTACGCTTTCTTCATTCGGCTCTGGTACAAACGACCGTATGCTAGAGAAGCTAGCCTCTTCTCGTCCATTAAGCTCAGTTGGTTCAATCTATTCGTTACCCATTCTGCCTCGTCCAGCTGAACGTCTCGCAATACCCTCAGAGAAGGGATCTCAACTTCCAATGGTAATACCGCTTCCATTCCGTATACCAACGAGAACGGAGTTGCCCCGGTTGATGTGCGTACCGTCGTACGATAACCGTGCAAAGCAAAAGGTAGCATTTCATGCCAATCCTTATAGGTCACCACCATTTTCTGAACGATTTTCTTGATATTCTTATTGGCCGCTTCGACAGCGCCATTCATCTTGGGTCGGTAAGGAGAGGAGTTGTGATGTTCGATCTTGAAATTCTGACAGAGCTCCTTCATCATTTTGTTGTTCAGATTTGAACCATTATCCGTGATTATCCGCTCGGGAATCCCTTATCGGCAAATGATGTCTCTCTTGATGAATCTGGCCACCACTTGCTTCGTTACATTTGCGTAAGACGCCGCTTCCACCCACATGGTGAAATAATCGATTGCTACTAGGATGAACCGGTGCCCATTAGAAGCCGTCGGCTCGATCTTTCCAATCATATCGATTCCCCACATCGAGAATGGCCATGGAGATGACATCACATTTAGAGGACTCGGGGGCACGTGTATCTTGTCAGCATAGATTTGGCACTTGTGGCACTTCCTCGCGAACTTGAAACAATCAGTTTCCATCGTCAGCCAAAAGTAACCTGCCCTCAGCAGCTTTCTCGTCATAGCATGCCCACCAGCATGCGTACCAAATGTACCTTCATGAATTTCCTCCATGAGGAGCTTTGCCTCTTTCTCGTCTACGCAACGCAACAGCACCAAATCGTGATTCCTTCTGTATAAGATGCCATCCGGATTCAAGTAGAAATTACCCGCTAATTTCCTGAGAGTCTTCTGATCTTGACTGGATGCCCCAGCCGGATACTCTTTATTCTTCAGGAAATTAAGGATATCAAAATACCATGGTTTGTCATCAGATGCTTCATCGATAGCAAATACATAAGCTGGCCTGTCAAGCCGAGAGATAATGATTCGGGGAGCTTCGTTCCAGAAGTTGACCTTGTACATGGAAGACAAAGTGGCGAGAGCGTCAGCCATTTGATTCTCTGCCCGCGGTACGTGATGCAATTCCACCTTGTCGAAGAAAGGCAACAATCTCCTTGCATAGTTCATGTAATGTATCAAATTGGGCTGGCGTGTCTCCCATTCCCCTTTGATCTGATTCACCACCAGGGCTGAGTCTCCGTATACGTCTAGATGTTTGATTCGCAAATCAATGGCTTCTTCAAGCCCCATTATACAAGCTTCGTATTCGGCCTCATTGTTGGTAACAACAAAGGTCAACCGGGCAGTAAACGGGATATGCGACCCGTGTGGCGTGGTGATGATTGCCCCTATTCCGCTACCGTAAGCATTCACGGCTCCGTCAAATATCATCTTCCATTTGGACCCCAACTCTGGTCCCTCGTCTGGCAACGGCTCTTCACAATCCTTCATCTTTATGTACATGATATCCTCGTCAGGAAAATCAAACCTCATCGATTGGTATTCAATAGGCTGCTCCGCCAGATACTCAGACAGCACACTCCCCTTTATAGCCTTTTGCGAGACGTATTGGATATCATATTCAGTCAAGACCATCTGCCAACGGGCAATTCTACCTGACAACGCCTGCTTTTCAAATACATATTTGATAGGATCCATCTTCGAGATGAGCATGGTTGTATGATTCAGCATGTACTGCCTCAAACGCTTGGCGGCCCAGGCTAGCGCGCAACAAGTTTTCTCCAGCATTGAGTATCGAGATTCACAGTCTGTAAATTTCTTACTCAGGTAATAGATCGCATGCTCTTTTCTCCCTGTCTCGTCGTGTTGACCGAGAACACAACCCATGCTTCCCTCAAGAACCGTCAAATACATTATCAAGGGTCTACCTGCCACTGGGGGTATCAAAATAGGAGGCTCCTGCAGATACTTCTTTATTTTATCGAACGCCTTTTGACAATTTTCGTTCCACGTTACAGCTTGATCTTTCTTTAGCAACTTGAATAATGGTTCACACGTGGCAGTTAGGTGAGATATGAACCGGGCGATGTAGTTCAACCTCCCTAAAAACCCGCGTACCTCTTTCTCTGTTTTAGGCGTCGGCATTTCTTGTATTGCTTTTATTTTAGCAGGATCGACCTCTATTCCTCTTTCGCTTACGATAAACCCCAGCAGTTTACCCGATCTCACCCCGAAGGTGCACTTATTAGGGTTCAGCCTCAGCCTGAACTTCCTAAGTCTTTTAAACAACTTCAGCAGATTCACCAGATGCTCTTCCTCCGTCTGGGATTTGGCAATCATATCGTCAACATAAACTTCGATCTCTTTATGCATCATGTCATGGAAAAGAGTCGTCATCGCACGCTGATATGTTGCCCCAGCATTTTTCAAACCAAAGGGCATCACTTTGTAGCAAAATGTTCCCCACGGCGTTATGAAAGTAGTCTTCTCCATATCCTCTGGCGCCATTTTAATTTGATTATAGCCTGAAAAGCCATCCATGAAGGAGAATACGGAGTATTGAGCAGTATTATCAACTAACACGTCAATGTGAGGAAGTGGAAAATCGTCTTTTGGGCTTGCTTTATTCAAATCTCTATAATCCACGCACATTCGAACCTTGCCATCCTTCTTTGGCACTGGTACGATGTTGGCAACCCATGAAGGATACTTCGTCACAGCCAGGAACCCAGCGTCCCACTGTTTCTGAACCTCCTCTTTGATCTTCACTGCCATATCTGGTCGAGTTCTGCGAAGCTTTTGTTTGACCGGCGGGCAATCTTCTTTCAGTGGCAGGCGATGCACAACCATGTCTGTATCGAGCCCCGGCATATCTTCATATGACCAAGCGAAGACATCATTATACTCCCGGAGCATTTCAACCAGTCTTCGCTTGATATCACTCTGCAGTGCGGCTCCGATACGAATGTTCTTCTCAACCCCTTCCGACCCCAAATTGATAATTTCGATGACCTCGTCGTGAGGCAGAATGGCTCTTTCCTCTTGCTTCACTAACCAAGACAGTTCTTCAGGAACGTCGCTATCTTCGATAACCTCTTCTTCAGCCTGAAACACTGGGTGCTCAAAGTCGGGACGAGTCATAGGTGGTTCAAGGATGTCATCTGAAAATGTTATCCTGCAAAAGGAATGGTTAAGTACTTCAAAATGCGTATAAAACGAATAACCCCGTTGCCATTTTATTGAAAAACACAAAACAAGAAAGACAGGGATTACAGTATTTGCACATGAAAAACGCCATTTATTTAATGATTAACACGCAATGTTTATAACAACACAGCCCTAAGCAAATCCTGATGCCCCGGGCAAGACATCAGATTATTCAACAATTAATAAAGCAAGGCATTACTGTTTAAAAGTCACAGGAACAAGCTCCTGAATAGACCAGTTGCACAGTCCTTGTCCTGGCGTGCTTGGCTGAATCCAGGCATCCATATCACAGTCGCTGTCTCCTTCATCAGACTCTGAAGCAGCATTGACAGTTTCATGACATACTCCACTGGCAGAGATGGTAATTGGCTTTCTGAAACGGGGGGCCCCCATGGAAGGAGTTGATGACGACGGTTGGTACCCCAGCCCGAACCGGTCCATCTTCACAGGAATGTCCAGCACTTTGCCCCAGCCCTTGGCTTCTCCTGCTTCTACTAGAGCTTGAGCTTCCTTATACGATGAGACAGCTATCTCTGGCACTTTGCTCGGCCCGGGACCCTTGTCCTTGATGCGCAAACCTTCGAATGCCTGGCAGGGCGTCTCGTGGATCTCCCCGTCGACTTCCACATATTTAAATGACGATAGATGGCTGACCAGGATGTCTTCTTCTCCGCACACGGTGACTACGCTGTCTCCGACCATATATTTTAACTTCTGATGCAGGGTAGACGTGACGGCCCCTGCCCCATGAATCCAGGGTCTTCCAAGCAAGCAGCTATACGCAGGCTGTATATCCATGATATAAAACTCCGTTGCAAACACTTCCGGCCCCACTTGCAGAGGCAAGGTAATTGATCCGAAGACTGTTCTCCGCGTGCCGTCAAATGCTCTGACTACCAAATCACTGGGTGTACACAAAATCCCTCGAACATCCAGCTTCATCATCGCCTTCTTGGGCAGCACATTCAAAGATGATCCGGTGTCAACCAATACGTGCGACATTACTGATCCTCTACACTCAACAGATACGTGTAATGCCATATTATGATCTCTCCCTTTCGGAGTCAAGTCAAAATCGGTAAAGCCCAAGCTGTGGCCTGCATTCACATGTGCCAATACTCCTTCTAGCTGATTTACGGAGACGTCTTGGGGTACAAAAGAGGTGTCCAGGACTTTCAGCAAAGCATTTCTGTGAGCTTCCGAACACAACAGCAATGATAGGATAGATATTTTGGACGGTGTCTGCTGCAGATGCTCCACAATCTTATAATCACTTTTTCGAATCAAGCGCATGAACTCTTCTACATCCTTCGATGTTGCTTCTTTTTCACTTGCTTGTACCGGGACATTTTCAACCACTTTCCCTTTTCCTTTCGCTAGTCTTTCAGCCTCCACTTCAGGAGATATAAAGATCCTGCCACTCCTTGTCATGCCTCCTGAGCCAACAACATTATCCACAATCTCCGCTGGCTGCTTGTTAACATCAATTTTTATCCCGTCACAATATACTTCCAACCCGTATGACCATGGGACTGCTTTCGTGTTCTCGTACGGGATTGGCCCGGCCTTAGTTATGGTGATCGGTGGTCGCTGAGCTGGTGCTGCAATAGTGATCGTCTTCCGAGGAATCGTTACCGTGGCCACATCACTCCGATTATCCACTACTGCCCCTGCAGGCTCGTCAGTTGCCGCTCGATCAAACTGCAATATGCCCTCATCAATTAAAGCCTGAATGCCTTTCTTCAAATCCTCACACCCCCCAGCCAGGGTCCAACAGTCTAAGCAATACTCGTTACATCCTGGGTAAACACCTCCTTGTAACAGTCGACTCTTTATCTCGCTCAGCGGCGTCTTTAAATCCTCAACATTCATGATAAGATTTAGACCTTCCTCAGTCAGAACGGCGTTTGCCCCATGATTAGGCATGGGTTTCTGGACTATATTCGGACCTGCCGTTCCGAAGTTGATAGTCTTGTTGTCCAAAAGATCCTGCACAACGTGCTTAAAAGCATGGCAACCTTCTATATCGTGACCCGGGGCTCCAGAATGAAACTCACAGTGTCTGTTTGCATCGTAGCCGAACGGGGGAGCTCCCGTTATTGGTGCCAGAGTTCTTTTCTCTACCAGATTCAATCCCAACAATGCCTGCAACAAATCGGCATATGTTGAGGGAGGCTTCTCAAACACTCTTCTCGGTTTACTACCCTGGAATCTTCGCTGAGCTTGCTGTGCCCCTTGCTGAGGCTGCTGCTGCTGTGGCATTGGCTGTTGCTGAACCGGTTGTTGTTGTTGGAGTGGTTGTTGCTGATAGGGAATAGTAACACTCGCCACCTGCTGCGGCTGACGATATTGACCTCGTCCCCTGCCTCGGCCTCCAAATACTGCGCTTGCCTCGCCCTGACGGCGCCCACCATAAGCTTTCCTATTACTGCCAGATGCAGTTGATTCCTCGACCTGGAACTTTCCTTGCTTAATGTTACGTTCAATCTTTTCCCCCATCAGAATCAGGTCTGAAAAACTGGCCAGAGACGTATGAAACAGCATATCATGAAACAGCCCTGTGAATGTGCCGACAAACATGTCATTCATTTCCTTATCTTCCACCGGAGGACGGACCCTGGCAGCCATATCGCGCCACCTTTGCGCGTACTCTTTAAAGCTCTCCCCCTTCTTCTGCGACAGTCCCGCCAATTGGACCCGATTGGGCGCCAAGTCGCTGTTATACTTGTAATGGGCTACAAATGCCTCTGCTAATTGCTTCCATGTCTTGATATCAGTTGGCTCCAACCCCATGTACCACTCTAGGGAAGGGACCGATAGACTATCCTGAAAGAAATGCATTAGCATTCTTTCATCAGTTGAGTATGCAGACATCTTTCTGTAATAAGCTCGTACATGCACTTTTGGACATGTGTCTCCTTTGTACTTGTCGAACGCAGGAGCTTTGAATTTGATTGGCACCCTTAAGCCAGGTACCAAGCCCATTGTTGCCATGTCCAAACCCACAGCACTTTGGTTTAGGACTCCCCTCATCTGCTCTTCCAGCATTCTAATCTTCTGGGAGTCATCCATCGGCCCTTCGAAACCTCCTCCGGAGAAGGCGTCCTCCTGCTGATCTTCTTGCCACATACCGTTTCCAGCTCCGTACCCGTCATATCCATTATTACGTCCAGCTCTGATCTGATTCATCCCTGGACCTCGGCCTCTGTTGCCGTACCCTTGAACACCTCCAGCAGGACCAAAAGCCATAAATCCAGTACCGTTTCCGTTTCCAAAACCTCCGTAACCCTGATTGACCATACCATAACCATCTTGCCCAAAGCCTTGAGCATTAAAGCCATACTTCCCAGTGTTATCGAATCCCTGATCGTTGAACCCGAACCCAGTATTGACAAAGCCATTGCCTCCTAGATTATCTCCCAAATTGACATCACCCAGCCCAACATTATGGACAGCAGTCTCATTCCCCACTCCGACGTTACCATTCACAGCAGCGGTAGCATTGTTGATATTAGCAGCAGGTGTATTGATTACAGGCGGAGCCACTGGCGTGGGAGTGCCGTCTCCATGAGCAGTATCAACCCGTACAGACTGATGATCTTCATTACCATGACCAGCGCTTCGGGCCAACAGAGGCTGGACCATGGCCTGCAAATTCTCCTGCCCTTTCGCTATAGCTTCCATGGTCTGCATGAAGAGGGCGAGCTTCTCGCGCACATCTTGCATCTCGTTCTGCATTTGGTCCATGATTTTTCGACAATTGGAGCGGGTAGAATAGCGGTGCGGATGTTGATCTGCAATCCTGCTAAGTACCTGATACAGAGCAGGAAATAAGACACCATCCAAAGATTACCTGTAATGCAATATGAATATGAATGCAATGCAATGTGTCTGTGCATTAGGGAAGTTCCTTCCCCCGGTTCTAGTGCGAAGGTGCCGGTGCAGTGACAGTGCTGACAATAGGAATATCGGAGCTGAATCATAGAAAGCCTCATATATTGCAGGGAGAATCAATAAGCCCAGGGTACAATGTCACTGAGAGTGCAAAGAAGGCATGACCTCAACCAAAAATCCTGGTGATGGTCAGCACTATGCAAATAAAGCATACAAGTTACTACATGAAATGATCAAATCCTCCCAAAAGTCTGGTACTCTTCTATCAACTTCTTGGTCTCTGGATGACTTGGTCGATCAAGCAGTCCTTCAACAAGCTGGTTTCTCCTCTTAAGGACACGGCGTACGTCTTCAGCAGTTTCTTCCCATGTTGCTTCTCCGAAGAAATCTTCTAACTTTCGCTTCTGAGACACTGCTTCATCTCTGGATTTGATTGCCTTGTTCAGTGCATGCTGGACACTATACCGGGTCATCACTTCTTCCTCACACTTCTTAATGCTAGACCTCAACTTCTCCTCGAGGTCGGAAATTTGCTGCTTCAGCTTATCTTCCCTCTTCTTATTGTTGGTGAGTGTAGCATTCCAGGTCTTATTGCAAGAGGAGATTTCTCGGTGTGCTGCGTCGAGCGCCTTCTTTTTGGCTTCCAGCATGTCATGGGAGCTTCTGAACTCTTGCCCCAGACGTTCACGCTTTTTCTTTTCTTCAGTCAACTCAGCCCCTAACCTGTTTAGCAGCTCGATTTGTTGTTGGAAAGCATATACGGCCTTGTTTTTCTCACTGCGTACTTGAGCTAGCTCTTGCTCTAGCCCTTCATTGATCTTCATCAAGGCTTCTTTTTCTCTCACAATTTGCTCGTAGACTTCTCTAGAGACAGTAGTTGGCTCTGCTACCGGAACGGGAACAAGAATTGGTGCATCTGGAAACGGCATCCTCAACTGACTAGCCCTCTCCTGAATCCAAACTCTATAAGGTGCATAGGCCTGACAGTCATTCTTTCCTAACAACGGCTTCCCTCTGCGGTTAATACGCGTCCAGGCATGTTGCAACTTGGCTAATAACTCCCCCTTCGCGTCTCCGGTGAAGTACAGAGATTCCTGTACTTCCTCCTCCTTTGGCGGGTTCTTCAGGGCGTATCCGAACTGACGGACGAACAGAGATGGGTTGTAGTTAATACACCCTTTTCTTCCTATCAGCGGCACATTAGGGTACCCAGAACAACTGAAGGTGAGCTCGGATCCCAACAAATCTCGATCAAACCATACAACGTCTTCGGAAGATAGCCTCATCAGGCGTTCTGACCAACTGGCTGAGGTTGCACTGTCCACGAATGGTCCCTTCATGGGAAGGTGACTCTTGAACCACATATTCAACAGAGGAGCACAGCAGTACACAGCCTTTCCTCTTCGGTTCTCATTCTTATAATGCAATGAATGATAGAAGTCTCCGATCAACGTTGGCACTGGGTTGCCTGCAGCAAACAGATAGAAGGCGTCTAGGTCCACAAAGTTGGGCAAGTTAGGAAACAGCACAATTCCATAGATGCATAAAGCCAAAATAGCATTGAAAACCACCCAACAACCGTTCTTGGCGTACTCTTGAGCCTGGCCAACCAGAAAATCCAAAGAGAAACCTGAAACCCCAAGCCAAGAAGTCAATAACAGTTCTGCAGCGTCCATATGCAAGGCTTTAGCTAAGTCCTCCAACTTGGGCTCAGCAGCAGAGTGAATAAAGGGAACCTTGTTCTGCACGGGGAGCTCGGTAAACTCCACATACTCCTCAATGGTAGGTCCTAGAATGAAGTCAGCAAAAGTAAAGCATCTCAATGCGGGGTCATAGAACTGCATCAAGGTGTATAGCCCGTTCATCTCATCAGCAGTGGGCTTACAGACTAATCTCAGTAATCTCCCATGACTCATTCTGAAGCTTCTCCTAACCTCCTCATCGGCAAGAGATATCAGACCAAGCAAAGAAGTAATATCAGGTGAAGGCAGCTTGTACGCAACTGTTTTCCTCAAACCAGCCATAATCAATACTCAGAAGTCTGGGCACTAGAACTAGGGAAATGCAAATGCACCTGCAGCACAGACACACGTTAGTGAAATGCAAATGGTAATGGATATGCAGGCAATGCAATGCAAGTAACATGCAACAGGGACCAAAGCTGTAGCTGAATATCCTGAACCATATCAAGAGATCTCCGATAGACCCTCCAGAAGTCCTCAAACCCTGGTCTCAGATAGACCTAAAACAAAGCTACACTACTGGTCTCTGATGGACCTCAAACCATAACTCCCACTGGTCTCTGGTAGACCTCAAATCACATCTCTAATTGGTCTCTGACAGACCTCAGAACACATCTCCAAGTGGTCTCTGACAGACCTCATAACTCTCCATAAATACCCAGGATCTCTGATCGAGAACAAACCGGTATCTGAAGGTCTGGTTGCCTGCATAACCCCAAATCCCCTCACAGGTGGGTGGCCCTATAACTGGCAATGGTACGACATCCTATGCGGTCGTCGGCGTCACAGACTTTCAGGGTTGATGATACGATTCCCAGAAGGAGTGGCATCATCAATTCCTGAAGAGGCCTCACTTAGCCAACTTCCAAGTGATCGGTTCCCGGAGTCGACAATTCAGCTGACCAGCAACCCCTTCGACCCAAAGGGTAGAAAAAGAAGCCAACCAGAAGAACCTCGTCCGAGTGTAGATTTCATGAGACACTAATGCAAGCAAAGCCGGCACGCGCCCATTACTTTCTACTCTAATTCTAGGTGCACTCAAGCCCAGGTCCGGCTTCTCACTCAATATCAGAACACCCGTCACACCCCAAGATACAGCAATAATAATCAATATATAATGCTGAAAATAAAGGTCAGAAATATAAATTCATACAAAATCCTCGACGGGAAAACAAGCGCTAGGATTGACTCGCTCAAAGGGACGTTGGATCCCAAATGCATAAGAACCATCGCAGTTCTTAGCAGCCAGGGGACGCTGGGTCCCCAGCAGAGTCGCCAGCTGTCGCTACTGCGAAAATCGGCGCCGGCTGAACAGAAGAGTCGCCACCGTGCGTTATTTATCCCACGGGAGGGAAAGGAAACGCTCAGAGTAAACCTCGCACAACACGGGAAAGGCATGGTCGTCGCAACCAAAACCTGGATTCGGGAGTCGGTTACGCAAGGGGAAGGTATTAGCACCCCTCACGTCCGTCGTACTCGACGGGATCCACGCTTGTTTTCGGGTATGGATTGTTATTCTATCTAAACTATGGGTCGAGGGTTAAAAAGAAAATAAAATGAGAATAAAAATGACTCGGCAAAGTATCGCACTTTATGCCTACTGTAACACCCCCTTCTACACCCCAAATAAATGCATATAAAACAATTAAGCACATACAAATTATCAGAGTAAAAAGGTTTTATAATAAGGTATAAAAGAAGAATGCCACAATTTCACCAACGAAACTCTTTAACATTTTGCTCCATAAAATATGTAACAATTTCGTAGTTTTAGAATTCACATTTCAACATTCAATTTGAGAGGAAAATAACATCATTTGATCAGTTCCAAAATATTAATTCAAATGCACATAAGTCATCCAGATTAATGCATCATATCAGTTAGATTACAAAACCACATCAGCTGATACATCGCAATGTATCACAAAAGAATGACTATACTAGTCTAACTACCCGGTGTTACATATCAGAGCAGCCGACACAAAAGAATGAAGACTAACTTCACAAAAGGACTCCAGCATCCTAATCTGCAATGCCTCATAGAGCATTATAAAACAGCAGAAGGGTGAGAAATATAACCATAATAATCAAAGCATAAGATTATATATATATATAGGTAGTCATATAACACATATTCACATTTCTCACCATACTTCATTCTCTTAGTCATATATATTTACCACACATATATAGACAAACCTGGATATTCACAAAGCATTTCCACCTTATGCATACACTTACAATTTCCACAATCTCATCATTCACACATAAGCATCTCTTCATGCATATGTCATATATCAATGTGACTCAATGACTCAATGCAACTCATGCAATGCGGTACCGACTCTCGTTATCTTTTTTTCGGTTTTTACATTAAACCGGGTCCACTCTTCTAGACCGATAACCCGTTATCTTTTTTCGGTTTTTACATTAAACCGGGTCCACTCTTCTAGACCGATAACCACAAAGGCCCGTCCTCTAAGCCTTCAAACCCACTCTTCTAGGTTTGGGACAAGCCACTAGTTTCCACGAAACTAACAGACATTGCCTCTTGACTAAATGATGCATGTACAATCAGTCACAACAAATGCACTTAAGACCGACATCTTAATCTCATGCATTTACATAATTCATCTCTTCAAGAATTACACAATGATTGCACATACAACATATATCACAACAATCAAGGTATTCACATCACAATACCAATCATACAATTACAAGTGATGCACACATATTCACAATGTTCTCATGCATACTCATCACATAATTGTATACACATCAAGCATTCACAAGTTCATTAAATAATACACACATAATCACCCATTATGTTCACATGTATTTATACTTGATGCAATTAACATTCAAATCACAATTCTAGGATTCACGCCCGTAGGCTACCCACAACACACATCATCACAATAGATCATATCTATATCATATCATAGAGGTATTGATCTCTGAGAGGCAACCAAACCATCTCTACATGAACAACACAGCAAAGGAAAAATGCTGTCACATTCGCCTCCATTCGCCTGGCGAACCCTCGCAGCGAACCTTCGCCTGGCCTTCGCCTGGCGAACTCTCTCAGCGAACACTCGCTAGGCTTCGCCTGGCGAGACTTCCCAGCGAGCCCAAGTCAGTAGCTACTGACTTCATTCGCCACCATTCGCCAGCACCTTCGCTGGGTGAGCCCTCGCTACTCAACTTCGCCTGGCGAACCCACCAGCGAAGTCCACTGGGACTTAAATATAATTATTCGCCAACATTCGCTAGGCTTCGCCTGGCGAAGCTTCGCCTTCGCTCGCCTGGCGAGAGCCAGCGAAGCTGCGCAGAACAGAACCCTATTCTGTTCCACCTCCACCATCCACCATCATCCAACTTCTCACACAACAAAATCAGTACAAACAGCATCAACACATGTTACCCAACTATTCTACGGCATTATTGCTCAGTTTCAACCGATTAAATCATCAATCTACCGATTATTCCAACTTTTGCCCTAATTGGAAAGTGATGAAAACTCTACCAAAACCCCAACCCAACATACATAACATCATACAATGATCAAATAGAAACATTTCTCACCCTTACCTCGATTAATCGGAGCTTTGATGTTGGTTCTTGATGATTTCCACTTTTCCTTTTCTTCTCTTCTCTTTCTCTCCTTTTTTCTTCTTTCCTCTTTCTTTCCAAATGTTTTTCTATCTTTCTTTTCTTTTCTTTCTCTCTTATATATTTCCTTCATTTTCCTTCCTCTCCAATTCCTTCTTAATTCTCTATTAATCCCAATTAATAAAAATTAATTTCCAACATTGATAAAATCCCACTAAATAAATTAATTACTACAATTAATTATTTAATGAAATTTGGGCTGTTACAACTCTCCCCCACTTTAGGAATTTTCGTCCTCGAAAATGTTACCTGATTCAAACAGTTCTGGATAAGACTCCTTCATCCGACTCTCAAGCTCCCAAGTAACATCTCCACCAGCCGGTCCTCCCCAAGCGACCTTTACTAAAGCAATCTCTTTACCTCGAAGCTGCTTCAATTTCCGATCCTCAATCCGCATAGGTGATGCCTCAACAGTCAGGTTATCTTTCACCTGCACATCATCTATTTGGACTACATGAGACGGATCCGCAATGTATCTCCTCAACTGAGATACATGGAATACGTCATGAAGATTTGCAAGCGACGGTGGTAAAGCCACACGATAGGCCACTTCTCCTATCCTTTGCAAAATCTGATAAGGACCAATGAAACGCGGCGACAACTTGCGCGACTTCAGTGCCCTACCAACACCTGTCATCGGAGTGACTCGAAGAAACACATGATCTCCCTCTTGAAATTCAAGTGCCTTCCTCCTCTTGTCATAATAACTCTTCTGACGACTCTGAGTAATTCTCATCTTCTCTTGAATCATCTTGATCTTATCAGTAGTCTGTTGAACTAACTCGGGTCCAACAACAGAACTCTCCCCGGACTCGAACCAACACAATGGTGTCCTACACCTCCTACCATACAATGCCTCAAATGGTGCCATACCAATACTCGAATGGAAACTGTTGTTGTAGGTAAACTCAATCAAAGGCAAGTAGCTATCCCAAGCTCCTCCTTTTTCCAATACACAAGCTCTCAAAAGATCTTCAAGCGACTGAATCGTCCTCTCCGTCTGACCATCAGTCTGAGGATGATACGCTGAACTCAAACGCAACTTAGTACCCAAAGCACTCTGCAGGCTCTCCCAAAATCTCGAAGTAAACCGCGGATCTCTATCCGAAACAATACTCAGCGGAATACCATGCAGGCACACAATCCTTTCAACATACAACTTAGCCAACTTCTCCAAAGGGTAATCCATACGCATAGGAATGAAGTGAGCAGATTTAGTCAACCTATCCACGATAACCCAAACAGCCTCAAAATTACTCGGCGTCCTCGGCAAACCCGATACAAAATCCATGGAGATACTATCCCATTTCCACTCAGGAATAAACAACGGCTTCATCAAACCCGATGGCTTCTGATGCTCAATCTTCGACTTCTGGCAAGTCAAACAAGAATACACAAATTCCGCAATATCCTTCTTCATACTAGGCCACCAAAATACTTTCCTCAAATCCTGATACATCTTAGTAGCACCCGGATGAATACTCAATCTGCTACGATGTCCTTCCTCAAGGATGCTCTTCTTAAGCTCAACCATGTTCGGAACACAAACTCGATCCCGACATCTCATAATACCATTCTCATCAATCCGAAAATCACCACCTTGGCCTTGGTTGATTAAAGTCAACCGATCAACTAAGCTCAAATCCGATTTCTGTCCTTCTCGAATTTCGTCCAAAATACCACTCGTAAGCTTTAACATACCCAACTTAAATCCAAAAGAAGTTCTCTCACATACCAAACTCAAATCTCGAAATTGCTCGACCAATTCTAACTCTTTCACCATCAACGCCGACATATGCAATGATTTCCGACTCAATGCATCCGCTACAACATTCGCTTTACCCGGATGGTAATTCAAGCCAAAATCATAATCCTTCAAAAGTTCAAGCCATCTTCTTTGTCTCGCATTCAATTCCTTTTGATCAAAAAGATACCTCAAACTCTTGTGGTCACTAAACACTTCAAACCTCGCACCAAACAAATAATGCCTCCAAAGCTTCAACACGAACACAACGGCGGCCAACTCTAAGTCATGCGTCGGATAATTCTTCTCATGCACTTTGAGTTGCCTTGAAGCATAAGCCACAACTTGGTTATTCTGCATCAACACACCTCCTAAGCCCATCAAAGAAGCATCACAATACACAACGAATGGTTCTTCTGGATTTGGTAGAATCAAAACAGGAGCTGTCGTCAACCTTCGCTTAAGTTCTTGAAAACTCGCTTCACACTTGGCGTCCCAAACAAAGGCTTGACCTTTCCTAGTCAACTGCGTCAACGGCAACGATAACTTAGCAAATCCTTCAATAAACTTCTGATAATAACCGGCTAAACCAAGAAAACTTCTGATCTCAAAAACTGACTTCGGAGTCTCCCATTGCGACACCGCTTCAACCTTCGACGGATCAACCGCAACACCACTACTAGAAATCACATGACCAAGGAAACTAACTTCCTTCAACCAAAATTCACACTTAGAAAGCTTCGCGAACAACTGCTTCTCTCTCAGCACAGATAACACAATCTTCAGATGCTCGGCATGCTCTCCTTCGCTCTTCGAATAAACCAAGATGTCGTCGATAAACACCACCACAAACTTATCCAAATAAGGATGGAAAATCCTATTCATGTACTCCATAAATACACCCGGTGCATTAGTCACACCAAATGGCATCACGGAATACTCATAGTGTCCATACCTCGTTCGGAAGGCCGTCTTCTGAATATCCTCAGCTTTCACACGGATCTGATGATACCCAGATCTCAAATCAATCTTGCTGAACACGCTTGCACCAACCAACTGATCCATCAGATCATCAATCCTTGGAAGTGGATACTTATTCTTAATAGTCACCTTGTTCAACTGTCTGTAATCCACACAGAGCCTCATAGAACCCTCTTTCTTCTTAACCAATAACACCGGTGCACCCCACGGTGACACGCTCGGACGAATAAACCTCTTTTCAAGCAAATCCTCGAGTTGACTCTTCAACTCTTTTAACTCTGAGGCCGACATACGATATGGAGCCATCGATATCGGACTAGTTCCAGGAATCAAATCTATCGAAAACTCCACTTCTCGCTCCGGCGGTAAATCCTTTATCTCATCAGGGAATACTTCCGGAAAATCTCTAACAATGGGCAAACCATCAATCCCTTCACTCTCACCAGTCCTCAAAGTTGCCATAAGCATAAATACCTTAGCCCTATCTTGCACCGATTCTTTCACTTGTTTCCTCGTCATAAACAATTCCCTTTCAACATCCGAGTCGGGAAAAATAACCGTTTTGTCAAAACAGTTAATATACACACGATTGAATTTTAACCAATTCATTCCAAGAATGACATCCAGTTGATCCAAATGAAGACACACTAAATCAATCCCAAAATCTCTACCGAAAATACTCAACGGGCAATTCAAGCAAACATACGTTGTAGTTACCGAACCCATAGCAGGAGTATCAATAACCATACCGCCACCCATCACAGACAACTCAAGATTTAACCTTCTAACACAATCCAAAGAAATAAAAGAATGCGTAGCTCCGGTATCAATTATAGCAATCAAAGGTGTACCATGAATGAAGCACGTACCTCGGATCAATCGATCGTCGCTAGCAGTCTCAGATCCAGATAGAGCGAACACTTTCCCGCTCCCTTGATTCTTCTTCGGCTTATCGCACTTGGTACTGATGTGCCCTCGCTCACCACAGTTATAGCAAGTAACACCCGCACCGCTTCTACACTCTAGAGCCTTGTGGCCTGGCTTGCCACACTTAAAACACTTCAGATCAACACTTTTGCACTCCGGAGCACGATGCCCCGCTTCACCACAATTGTAACACCTAACCGGGGTAGAAACTCCCCCACTTGGCCTCTTGCCAAAACCAACCTTTTGTTTCCCCTTATCAGCAGGAGTCACGTAAGGTTTTCCTCTGAATTGTCCCTTTCCTTTCTTGTCACTTAGACTCTTGTAGTGGCTGGACCTAGCCCTACTGTCTTCGTCATAAATTCTGCTCTTGTTAACCAACTCAGAAAACCGTCTGATTTCCTGATATCCAATAGCTTGTCTAATCTCGGGTCTCAAACCGTTTACAAACTTGAGGCACTTAGACCTCTCAGCATTACCAGTATTATAGTGAGGACAAAATTTGATCAACTCCTCAAATTTCGCCGCATACTCAGCAACCGTCGAATTACCTTGCTTCAACTCAAGAAACTCGATCTCTTTCTTCCCCCGCACATCCTCTGGAAAATACTTCTCCAGAAAGGTTTCTCTAAACAAATCCCAAGTAATCACAATATCATCTTCCTCAAATCTTTGGCGAGTATTACCCCACCAATCTTCAGCTTCTTCTTCGAGCATATGAGTCCCAAACTGCACCTTCTGTGCATCCGAGCAATTCATAACTCGAAAAATCTTTTCCACGGCTTTCAACCAAATTTGTGCCTTGTCCGGTTCATGAGTTCCCTTGAAGACCGGAGGGTTATTCTTTTGGAATTTCCCCAAAGCACGGAATCCATCATCAGCATGATTCCTCTCATTCACATTGGCCGGAGGATTCTGCCCAATTGCCCCCGCCAATCTCGTCAATGCCTCCGCAATCGCTTCGTCGTTCCTTCCTGCAACCATCTTACTAATTCCAGCAACAGAACCACGTAAGAACAACCAATATTGATAATGCAACACACGCATATCAATAACACACAGGGAAAAACACTCTAACAACTTGGCCGGACGGACCGACCTGCTCTGATACCACTATTGTAACACCCCCTTCTACACCCCAAATAAATGCATATAAAACAATTAAGCACATACAAATTATCAGAGTAAAAAGGTTTTATAATAAGGTATAAAAGAAGAATGCCACAATTTCACCAACGAAACTCTTTAACATTTTGCTCCATAAAATATGTAACAATTTCGTAGTTTTAGAATTCACATTTCAACATTCAATTTGAGAGGAAAATAACATCATTTGATCAGTTCCAAAATATTAATTCAAATGCACATAAGTCATCCAGATTAATGCATCATATTAGTTAGATTACAAAACCACATCAGCTGATACATCGCAATGTATCACAAAAGAATGACTATACTAGTCTAACTACCCGGTGTTACATATCAGAGCAGCCGACACAAAAGAATGAAGACTAACTTCACAAAAGGACTCCAGCATCCTAATCTGCAATGCCTCATAGAGCATTATAAAACAGCAGAAGGGTGAGAAATATAACCATAATAATCAAAGCATAAGATTATATATATATAGGTAGTCATATAACACATATTCACATTTCTCACCATACTTCATTCTCTTAGTCATATATATTTACCACACATATATAGACAAACCTGGATATTCACAAAGCATTTCCACCTTATGCATACACTTACAATTTCCACAATCTCATCATTCACACATAAGCATCTCTTCATGCATATGTCATATATCAATGTGACTCAATGACTCAATGCAACTCATGCAATGCGGTACCGACTCTCGTTATCTTTTTTTCGGTTTTTACATTAAACCGGGTCCACTCTTCTAGATCGATAACCCGTTATCTTTTTTCGGTTTTTACATTAAACCGGGTCCACTCTTCTAGACCGATAACCACAAAGGCCCGTCCTCTAAGCCTTCAAACCCACTCTTCTAGGTTTGGGACAAGCCACTAGTTTCCACGAAACTAACAGACATTGCCTCTTGACTAAATGATGCATGTACAATCAGTCACAACAAATGCACTTAAGACCGACATCTTAATCTCATGCATTTACATAATTCATCTCTTCAAGAATTACACAATGATTGCACATACAGCATATATCACAACAATCAAGGTATTCACATCACAATACCAATCATACAATTACAAGTGATGCACACATATTCACAATGTTCTCATGCATACTCATCACATAATTGTATACACATCAAGCATTCACAAGTTCATTAAATAATACACACATAATCACCCATTATGTTCACATGTATTTATACTTGATGCAATTAACATTCAAATCACAATTCTAGGATTCACGCCCGTAGGCTACCCACAACACACATCATCACAATAGATCATATCTATATCATATCATAGAGGTATTGATCTCTGAGAGGCAACCAAACCATCTCTACATGAACAACACAGCAAAGGAAAAATGCTGTCACATTCGCCTCCATTCGCCTGGCGAACCCTCGCAGCGAACCTTCGCCTGGCCTTCGCCTGGCGAACTCTCTCAGCGAACACTCGCTAGGCTTCGCCTGGCGAGACTTCCCAGCGAGCCCAAGTCAGTAGCTACTGACTTCATTCGCCACCATTCGCCAGCACCTTCGCTGGGCGAGCCCTCGCTACTCAACTTCGCCTGGCGAACCCACCAGCGAAGTCCACTGGGACTTAAATATAATTATTCGCCAACATTCGCTAGGCTTCGCCTGGCGAAGCTTCACCTTCGCTCGCCTGGCGAGAGCCAGCGAACCTGCGCAGAACAGAACCCTATTCTGTTCCACCTCCACCATCCACCATCATCCAACTTCTCACACAACAAAATCAGTACAAACAGCATCAACACATGTTACCCAACTATTCTACGGCATTATTGCTCAGTTTCAACCGATTAAATCATCAATCTACCGATTATTCCAACTTTTGCCCTAATTGGAAAGTGATGAAAACTCTACCAAAACCCCAACCCAACATACATAACATCATACAATGATCAAATAGAAACATTTCTCACCCTTACCTCGATTAATCGGAGCTTTGATGTTGGTTCTTGATGATTTCCACTTTTCCTTTTCTTCTCTTCTCTTTCTCTCCTTTTTTCTTCTTTCCTCTTTCTTTCCAAATGTTTTTCTATCTTTCTTTTCTTTTCTTTCTCTCTTATATATTTCCTTCATTTTCCTTCCTCTCCAATTCCTTCTTAATTCTCTATTAATCCCAATTAATAAAAATTAATTTCCAACATTGATAAAATCCCACTAAATAAATTAATTACTACAATTAATTATTTAATGAAATTTGGGCTGTTACACCTACGTATTCCCGTCTGGAACGAGAAATCAGAGTCAACGTAGTTCGCCTACCTACGGGAAAGGAGGGGAAGGTTGCTCGCTAGGATATCGCATCCTATGCCTACGTACTTCCACACTGCATGGAAGATCAGAGCAAACGTAGTTCGGGCCACGGAAGACACAAGTCTGTCTTGATTGATTTTATTCCTTCTGAAAAAGGTTTTTCTGATTAGCAGTCCAAGCGGACAAAAATGACGCTTTGATGAGTTCACATTCTTTTACGAAAGAAGTGTCTTTTATTGGGTTTGAAATCTTATTGTATTTTTCTGATTGTTTTTTCGAGAAAGAAGAGACAGAACTCTAACCTATGGTTGCAAAGGGAATCAAACTAACCTAGTGTTATCATGCATGGGTTAAGACCTAATGTCTATCATGCTCCTCTCTTGCTCAGAGAGAAACAGAGATCCTAAGGGAATAGACGGAAACAGAAACAATAACAGATATAATAAAGCGGTAAAATGCATGGATGCGACAGTACAAGCGAGGCAAGGGAGTCCCACTCAACCTCGAACCTGGAAAACAATAGGCAAAAGTGAACAGGCTTCACTTTCAACCCAACAGGGTAAACAGCAAACAATACAGTCCAGAAAACCAATCAATACATCAGCAATGAAATACAACAGCAAAAGAAGCTCTGACTCAACATCTAGCTTCAGGTAAACTCCAGTCATCTACAGGCTTCAACAAGCATCAATCTCCATCTTCATGGCCTTCAGGCAAGGGCTTTGATCATCAGTCTTCTATAAGCAATGGCTTTTCTTCAAGTTCAAACCTCCAGGATGAGAGATTAGTCACAAGAGTGAAGTGAATGAAATGTTAGACAGTTAATTACCTACCAAGGGTGGTTCATCAACTGTTAACATTAAACAGAAAGTTTCCTCTCAAAAGTTCTATCTTTCAAATATATTCACTGATCCTTCCAAAGGAGGGAGGTGGATATTTGAAAGAGACTTTGAATCATAGAGAAAGGATGGATGCAGACAAGGCATTCCATGTTTGAGAAACAAGCTTTCTAATCTAGAGCTCTGCCTAGCTCCTAAACCCTAGTCTCCTCAACAGCTGCCAGCAAGAACCTCCTATTCAACTCTGGCAGTTGACCTTCCATCTCTGAATATCCAATGGTCTTCATCTCCTCAAGTCTTCAGCTCTCCCAAGTCCCAGACAATCCCAATACCTAAGCAAGCAAGCAATAATCCCCAGAGGGCACACCACACCAGTCAATCAGACATACACAGAGTATTAATAGTAGTAGGGGAATCCTGACTTTTTCTAAGGGATCTAATAACTACCCATAGCCCCTATAGTCCCATAACTAAACTAGTTAAATCCTAAGTCCTAAGGGAAAGAATCAAATCTCCTAAGCCATCACCTAAAAACCCTAATTTGTTCATGTTGTTCAAGCCTACATTAAACACCTAAAATTAATTTCTAAAAATGGGAACTAAATTGTTTCTACAAGTTCAATATCTCATCTAAGCAACCTAAAAAGAATGAACAAAAAATATGAAAGTATCTAATAGAACAAAAATTAATAAAATCATGCATGAAATGAAACTATTAAAATGTCATTTATTTAGAAAATATGGGAAAAATATCAAATAAAAATAAAAATGCAATTTGATTTAATGACAATTTTCTAGACAGAACCAAGAAAATATAGAAAAAACAACCACTAAAAAAGAGTTAATTTCCTATTTTATATGATTTTTTAAAGGTTGGTAAAAATTAAAGTGAATTGAAAACTAAATCAATTAAAATGAGAGGGAGGGGGGTACTAATAGCAGAGCGCCCTAGTTGTATTCTTGGATGGGCCAGGCAGTGGGGGTGTAACTAGCGAGTTTGTTAAGCCCAGAACAAGTCAGAAATAATGAAAATAAAAAAAGGACGCAGGGGGTGTATTCAGCAGGGTTTTCACGTTCAGATTCACAATGGGCTCAGCACGGGAGGTGGCAAAAGCAAGGACTTAGGCCCGCCCGTTTCATTAAATGAAACGGTGCGTTTAGGGCACTCAACTTCCCTCCAATCTTCAGAATTAAACTCCAGCCACACGATGGGCTTTGAGTCAAAGGTCCAACAAGCAATGGACGGTCCTGATTACTTCTTCTTCCTCCTTGTGTTCATGAAGCTAGGGTTTCCCTCCATGAAAACTCCATGCACGCATACTTCAAGCTCTCGGTTCTTTCTCTCCAGTCCATGGATCAACACGATATAAACATGAAAAACGCTCCAATTTTCTTCCTCTACAAGACTATGGTGGTAGTTTGTTTTGAAACTCAACATAACTCTCAACCCGATAGCAATAAGCTCTGGCCACCATGGAAATGCCCTGCAACCTATCTTCAAGAACCTCAACCAGACCTATACTAATCTCTTCTATACTTCATGTAGATCATTCTGCCCTAACAACCTAAGATTATTATGGCCTATCCTAAGAGTTCTAAGTCCTAACAGTTCTAACAACCTGTCAACAATCATCACTAAACAGCACCAAACTCATCCTAATCGTTCTACTAACAACCTAGATCACATCTAAACTAATAAAACCATGTAAATCTATCTATATCAAGCTATGGGAGAGAAATTGAACCTGGTGCAAAAGCTTGGAAATGGATGTTGAACTCGTGGATCTGAGGCTTCTAATGCTTGGATCTTGATCAACTATCTCAGTGCTTGATTCTGTTTGCAAAACTTTGATGATTCTTGCCTTGGATCTTGCTGTCCACTTGAAATTGCAATTTGGATATTGATGATTATGGTGCTCGAAAATGGATCAATTTCAATCAGATCTTTGTTGATCTTTAGTCCATGATGATGATTGAATATGGTGGAATCAATATTGATGAGAATTGATGCTGAATTTGTGAGATTGAAGTGAATTTGCAACTTGGAGAATGAGAGAACTTTGGGAAATTTTTGGTGAAAAATGAATCCAACCCTTGCTCAATTCTGATTTCATGAATATATAGTGCTCAAATGAACTTTCTAGAACCATCTTGCAACTTCCCTTGCATCCCAAATTGGATCCATTTTGGTTATGTTTCTTCAAATGCAAGTAACCATAAATAACTTTGATTTTTTCCACTAAGCTCAAAAATGTACTTGAACCATTGTTCTTAGAATGTGTTTTGGACCCAAAATCATATATGGGAAGTCTCCATTTGGACTTATAAATCTCTCAAACCATTTTTCACTTTGACTTTATTTAAGTTATAAGCCATTTTAGTTCAAATTTGACCAATCATGCAACTTCATGTTATGAGCTTTTCCAACAATTTGTGACCTTCTTTTTAGACTCAAAATGTCATTTGGAGCAAGTTTGATGTTGTAAGTTTTTCCATTTGAGGCCTCCTTGTATGAGTTTTGGACATAGGTTAAAATGACCTGTAATTCACAAATGACCAAAATACCCTTTGCTTGCCAAGACCATAAGTTGAGTTCCACACATCATATGAAGGCATGCCACACCATTCTAGAAAGCTAAGACAATGAGGAACAATTCCTATGTTGACCAGAAATTCATTTGAAATCTCCTTGAGGGGTAAAACTAGCTTGGAAGTCAAGTCACTTTCACAGACAAAATTTCAGATACCTCAGATGACCTGTAACTTGCAAGGACCATAACTTGAGTTCTATAAATCTCTTTGATGTCTTCCACCACTCAAATTAAAGGTCTTGAGATCCTCTACAAGTGTCATGTTGGCCAAGAAGACATTTGAAGCTAGCATTTTGACTTATCTTGCTTGGAAATTTGACCTAAACTAGGGGATTTTACACAGAAACCCTAATTTAGAAGCTCCTCTTCTCCTTGATTTCTCTTGAATTCTTCTTGGCATATCTCCATATCCTTTTTTTACATGTCCAATGATGAACCCCACATCTCTCCACTAGACTTGAATGCCCCTTAAATCAGTCAATTGACCTAGGGTTGACCTAGGGTTGACCCAGATGAAACCCTAGTTGACTGCCTTCAGCTATAGCTCTTGTGCTCTCATCAATGACTTGTCTCCTTCTTTAAATGACTTTCTAAGTCTCTCATAATGTCTATGATACTCTCCCTGCCTTCAACTCACAGCTCACAACCCTCTTGTTGACCCTCAGATACCCTCAGCTAGGAGATGGACTCAAGGCTTGATCTGCTGAACTCTTTGCTTTCAAATTCTTTCCTGATGACTTGAATGAGATTGAATTGGGATAATAACCTCTTGATAGGCTTCTAGAGATGAGAATAATGATTGGTCCCCCTGTTGTATGACTTGCTATGCTTATGCTATGCAGATGATTAGTCTATGTACATGACTCTATATGCAAATGCTAATGATATTAAAACATAAACCAAGTGAATAAGGTTGGGCAAATTTTAGGGTGCAACAACTCGCCCATCACGACTCCTTGAATTTACTAAATTGAGATTCCACTTCCTAGACCTCTCCTCACATGTCTTAGGCTCCACTATACTATCGTGATCTTCACATTCTTTACTGAACACCATCATTTAAATTTTGAAAAAAATTGATTCGCCAACTTTTTTACTCTTAAGTAAAATAAGGTGTTCCTAAATAATAAGCGGAGAGGTTACGTGGTGCATATGATTGAGCCCAATATACTTTCTTCATGAAGTATCTCATGGGAAGATGTGTCACGCTAGGTGTTAAGCGACTCGAAGGTTAATCCCTTAAAGGATAACTGAAGTAGTTATTGGACTTATCCCACTTTTACATTTAATTATGATCCCAAATTTTTCCTCTAAGGAGTCAAGCCTGGGAGATGTGTAGTCGATTTTGTAGACATAAGAAATAGTCTTTCCACTAGCTCTGCTATCACATGTTCGCATCTATAAATACTCAGTTAGGAAGATGAGTAAATTTTTTACATATCTAAATTAAAAAAAGTATTCTTGTGTTATATAATGCTAACATGATTCCTACTGTTGTACTCATAACAAATGCAACTTTATAATAAAAAATTAATTCTAGTATTTTTTTTTTGTTTTTTTAAAAGATGGAACTTTAAGTTTAACTGCTTTAAGTTTAAAAATGATACTAAACAAACAAAAGTTATATTCAAATTCTAACGTGATGTGATTGAATGTGTTCTATTATGGAACCAAAATTGGTGTTGATTGATGATGGAGGATCCTGAATTGATGGTGTTGATATCCAAAGCGGTGGCGCGGGATAAACATGCAACATTAACACACTAACACCCAAGTCAGTTCATAGTCCAATACGAGTATAGTAAAAATGGAGATCATAAAAGTGTACAATAAATCTCATGTGTGTTGACTTTATACGTTGGATTATTTTGATTGGGCTCGCATCTAGTTGGCCCTTTGCTTTGAGTCTTTGGCCGACCCAAAACAGTTTCCCCTAAGGCATTTCCAAGTGAAAACCAGTCGGGGAAGTCTTAGAATTTGTCGTTGTCCTCTTAGTAGTAGTGTACAACCTTGGAAAAAAATGGGAATGTTTAGACCTGTTACAAAACTAGTGGGAAACAAGCGCATCAAATGTTTTCCCATCATTGAAATATTTTGCCATTTTTTTCCTATGCGAAGCTTTATGTGATCAGCTTAGGGTATGACATTTTCTTCTAGTGCACTTGAGTTCATTTACATTCTTGTCATACCCTAATTTTTTACCCCTAAGATGTCACTTCATTCACCTCATTTTTCATAACATATGTGTGTGTGTGTGTGTCTTTATGCATCACTAACCCACGACAAGTACAAGATGTGTGTGTGCTTGTTTTGTTTTACAGGTAAGGTTTTCCCTCAAAGGCTCAAGTAGATGAATTATCAAAAGGACATGCATCATAGTCAACATCTTAAGTCCTTTTGTCATCCATAACTATCAAGAGCTTTCATCTCATCCATAATCAAGTGCAATATTGCATCATGACAAACTCATCAAACATCAAAATCCTTAACACACCAAAGTTAGGGTTTTGAACTAATTTAGTCCCTTATTGACTTTTGGATTAAGCCATGATCCAAAACCTCAAGATATTTTTCAAGGACCTCAAATGCCTCATATTAGTCCATTCATATGATTGAATTGATCCAAATAACTTGATTCATAAGTAATGCGAGGATTCAAATTCATCTGGACCATAAACTAGGGTTTTGGATGAAAAGTCAATTGTACCTTTGACCAAGAAATGATCTCAAACCTTAGGACATGATTAAAGACATTTAATAACACCTTTGGAGTCCATCCATGGTGTTCAAATAGGCCAAGGGTTTGATTTCAATAGGAGATCATAAAATCAAAGTTCATTTAATACAAAAGTCAACTGTGGTCAAAATCAAGTTTGACTTTTGAAGATTTTGGTCAACCATGGTTTCTTCAAGTTAAGAATGATGTTAAAATATGATTTGGATCATGATTGATCAAGAAAAATTAATAAAAGAGAGGTTACTTATAAAAAGAGCAACCATGAAGAAATGGAAAATTTTCTAAGTTATGAGAAAATCCTAATTTGGTGCAAACTTTGCAAGACCATAATTTCCAATCCAAGAAACCATTTTATTTGATCCAAATATCAAATTTAAGAGCTTTTTACATACTACAACTTTGTCAATTAGGGCGGATTCTGTAAAAGTTCATAGATTTTAAGATATGAGACCATAAAGTTAGGGAGGGTTTCAATACTTTTTGAACTTTGACACTTAGAAAATTTTTAAACAGAATATGTCTTGTGTTGGAGCCAACTTTGAGGCTATTTTTTATTATGATCCAAAATTATTCAAGGACAACTTCAAGCATCAAAGTTGAAGTATGATATACCAGCTTTGCAAAATGACCAAGAACATCAAAATCCCTTACTTGAGCAAGAAGTTAAGGATGTTGCAACATGCCTTGATCAAGCTGGTTGTCATGACAGAATTGCCTAACCTACTTGTGCAACACGATTTGGATAAGTCTTGCAAACTTGAAATATTCACAATATCAACTCCCAAATCATCATACAGGCATGTGCTCTGCAAAGGACAACTAAATTTCAAGACTTCTAGCATTGGCATATGGAAAAATCATTTCAAAAGTTAGAAGTGAGGTTTTGTCCTCTAGCATAAAAGTAGAATAGTGATTTTGAGAGAAAAAAAAACATCCAATATGTTAGGGCTTGATAATAGCATCAAGGGATGGGATGAAACCATGAGGAACCAAGCTCAAAATATCAGAATTCAAGCCATGTGAAGAATAGCCCATGTGTACCTTGGCTTTCAAGCTATAGGTGCATGACATCGCTTGTTGGATAATGGCTTGCATACCAATCCTTTCAAGTTCAAAATATCAGACTTATTTCTTCTATAAATAAGGTTCGTTGTTTTTCATTCTAGACCCACCAAAATATTGCAAGAGCTTGTTTTCTCTCTTTCCTCCTCCTTTCTAAAATTCCAAGTTCTCAAAGAGTGGAAACTTTGAATTCTCAAACCAGTTCATTCCCACTCAAACCAAGCATCTAAACACTTCACATACATCATATGTAAGTGATCCAAATACTTAACCCTCAACTGTAACATCAGAATTACCAAGTCACATTCCATTTGCTCAATATACATCATAAGCTGTAGATTGGATCGAGCCAAGTGATCCAGAGGTTTTCAACTCATTCTAAGCATTGTAACACCATCCTTGAGAGTCAAGGAAGTTGTCCAGATCATTAAATCACACCTGTAACACCTCCAACAGAGAATTTGATTCTCACTTGCAATGTAAGTTTCCTCAAAACTTGAACTCTATGATTCATGCATCAAATTGGATCATTCGAGTTACAGACATGTTTATCATGATATTGTGATCATTTTCCCCCATTTAATTTCTATTTATCATTATCATATGGAATTTCATATTGAAAAGTTCAGTTAGGGTTCATAATTTCAAACCAATTTCTTTTGATACACTGAATTTAAATGAAATTGAGTAATGCCATTTAATTCTTTGATGAATTTCTAGCAACTTTCATGTTTATATCATGTAATTTCATTGCGTATTAAGGGACTTCAGAAATTCAATTTTTTTAAGCTCGTTAAAGAAGACGAGCATGGAGGGAACCATTTTTTCAAAATAAAAAGAAGTTTTAATATATTATCTCATGGTTCTAGATTAAAACTTGAATTGGAATTGCACCCTAGTGGAAACACTAGTATTTGTAATGTGAAACGAGTCCAAGGTCTGGGGTTAGAATCCCCCTCGCCCCAAACCTTTTGATTTTTTTTAAAGCATTTCCAAAAGGAAACTCTCAATATTATTTTCTCCTTCCATTGCATATCAAACACACACGCGTGGCTCAGTTGGTTATGTTTTAAGCCTCTCATCTCAAAGGCGTGGGTTCAAGCCTTGGTGGGACCATTCCTAATTGTTGTTTAGCACCTATTTTCTTCACTTTTCTTCACAAATTCATTCAATTATTTCAATAAGCAAATTTAATATTTTTGAGCCAATTGTTTGCACACTTCTCATTTATCTTGTATATTTTGAGAATCCTTTAAAAAAATTCCAAAAATAATATTAATTTTATTCATTTTTCTTAAGTGAAAAACCATAACTTTTTAATGTGTTTTTCATACCTTGTTCATGTTTTCTTTTGATTTTTTCCTTGGTCTAACTGTACCTACATGTCCTTATGGTCATAGTACACTTTGTGGAAGCCTTGTTCAATGCATTTAACTTGACGTTTTGGACTTATGCTCCATCCATACCTTGTTTAGGTATTGTTTTCTTTTGAAAATACATTGGTTATTGTTGCGGTTAGAATATGATTTCAAATTATTAATTAATTTGAATCGCATCTTTAGTTCACAACCGCTCTTTGATTTATCCGAAGGAAAAGGTCAAAAGAGGAAAACCTAATTTTGCATCGTAAAGACAATGCAGGAAGAGATCTAGGTAAGGGGTTGGTTAAGCTTAGGGAAGGTACAAGCACCCTAAACTTCTGTAGTACTCTACAGGAACCTTTTGTTTATTGTATGCTTTTTTATTTTATTATCTGTTTGAAATATATTGCTAAGGGATAGAGTGACCTAAAAGACCTAAGGGTTAGTCCTAAGTTTACTCGGCAAGACGTCGCATCTTGTGCCTACATATCCTGACGGGAATGGAATCAGAGTAATTGTAGTTTCCATTGAAAGGGAGGTTACAAACGTCTTGACTGTGGTCAAGGTTTCATTGGGGAGTAAGCGTTCATAGGGAAGCGCCTATGTGGAGTCTTGAAACTCCTATTTCTACGTTGAAATTGTTAATTGAAATTAGGGTTAAATTAAATATTCCACGGCGGGAAACCCTAAAACAGAGTACGGCGACTCTTTGACCTAATGCTAGGGTAAAAGGTATTTTCGTCCACGGCGGGACACCTAGGCGATTAGGGTTTTGAAATGGTCAAACGTTAGGGTTATTGACTCGGCAGTCAAACGGCTAGACCTAATCCTTCAGAAGGAACATAACGCTAAATCATGCAAAACATGAAAAAATATTATATGGCAGAAATAAAGTCCGGAAAGTAAAGAAAGCGTCGCGACGATCACTCGCGTAAATTACAAATCCCCAAAAAATGCAAAATAAAATAAACCACGACCATGGCCTCGCGTAAATTACATCCATGGAACAAATTACAAATATGATAACGAAATATTTAATTAATAATAATCAGAGACCGACTAAAACCTAGCGGAAAACAAATAGAGAACGTTAGTGGAAAAAAAGTTAGGCGGAAATCAATGACAAATAATAAAGCAATTAATAATGAAAGAAAGAAAATGCAATTTGGAAATTTATTATTTTATTAATTTTGAAAAACTTTATTTTTAATTTCTGAAAAAAGAAATTTAATCTTAATTTTGAAACAATGGTTTTTAATAAAAATGTTTTAGTTTTAATTTTTTTAAAAAGGATTCAATTTAATTTTTTTTAAAAAAAGAAGTTTTAGTTTTAATAAAAAACAGTTTTAATTTTTTTAATTATAAGAACAGAGTTTTAAAACAAGGTTTAACTAGCAAATATTTTTTAATTAAACTAACCATTTATTATGACATAATTACAATTTAAAGAAAATCAGAATAATAATAATAATAATAATAATAATAATAATAATAATAATAATAATAATAATAATAATAATAATAATAATAATAATAATAATAATAATAATAATAATAATAATAATAATAATAATAATAATAATAAGAAGAAGAAAAATAAAAAAGGGAAAAATAAAAAATATAAAAAAATAAAAGGGGAAAAGTAGGCTTCACGCTGAAGCATTTCAATCTTTAGGTTTTTAGAAACCCCATCTTCTTCTTCATCACGGTGGCGGCGTCGTTGCAGCTCCTTTGAGCTTTGCTCCATTCTTGCATGGCTGGAAACGATTTCTCTCCTTCTTCTTCGGTTTGTTCCACCTGAAAACAACAGAAAAAAAATTTTATTGACAAAAAGAACTGCTCACCTCGTTCGGGGTTCGAAGCGGTTCCCGGTGGTTTTGCGTCGTTTGGTGGATTTGCTGACGCTTTCCTCTTCTAATAAGTCGTGAGAACTGTAACACCCCACTTTCCAAAATTAATTAAATTAATAAACATTATAAATAAACAAAATCAGAGTTCCAATTTCCCAAGTGGGATATCACATGAAAACAACGTTTCCTTATAAAAAGATTTTTCTCCAAATACAGCGGAATATTAAATATAAAACCCAATAAAAGTTTGATACGTTCACAGGAAAATAAAATATAAGTTCTTCATAAAACAAATAAAAGCGCCCAAGTCCCGTGCTACGTATCAGAGCATCCTAGACTCGACTGTCACACCATAATCCAAGCTAGCTAAGTACCTGGATTATCTGTACTTCCGGAGAAGCACAGACACAACAACAGCAAAGGGGTGAGAAATCATGATAAAAAAATATAATGGTAATGTAATACATGTAATAAGGCAGTAAAACACACCAACACATCAATTATTCACCCCAACAACACCATATAACGAACCTACTGTTCAAATTACAATATAACATATTATAATGCAATTATGCAACTCAACACCATGCATGCGGTACCGACTCGTTGGTTCATTCAATCGAACCTGGATAGATCACTTACGCTCCTCCTGAGACATCATCTATCCCCCACCATTCTCCACAAAGGAGTACGGATGAATCACTTACGCTCCTCCTGAGACATGATTCATCCCACCAAAACACCATGATATGCAAGACACCAATGCATAATTATTATATTCTGGCACGCTAAGTGCACACGATCCTCCTGATCATATCATCATACAACAATGCATATGTATAGATATATTACACCAACACCATATAAATCAATCAGATAGTAAACGAATTCATACTATCACACCGGATATAACTACGTCCGCCCACTCGGGGATACACGATCCTACTGATCACTACACACATATACATTAACTAATTGCTCACCAACAATATTAAGGGAAACGCGTACTATCACCAAGTACACAAGTTATATCCCATACTCATCATTTTCACACTACAACAAGGCTAGAAGGATCACACGAGACCAATTCAGACATCTCACCAAAAGTCTCTGAGGTTACTCAGAACCTCCCTAAACCAACACCTCAGCCTATACACCAAAATCAACAATTCATCAACATCAATCCACAATCACAAACATGCCAATAGATATTATACTTACCAATTATCCTATAATTTCTACTCTAGAACCGACATTATGGTACATTACCGACACTTCAGAGTCACTCTGAATCTCACCAAGGTCCTAACCATAGTCGTTAATAAGACTATAGGGAAACAACACATAACTTTCCCAAAGCTATAATCATGGTCATTGCCAACACTACGGTAACAACACAGAATCTCATCAGCTTTATATTCCTAGTTACTATCAACACTACAGTAACATCAACAATCCAACAAAATGGATCAATACTACAGTAACATCAACAATCCAATAAAATGGATCAACATTACAGTTACTATCATCACCATATATATATATATATATATATATATATATATATATATATATATATATATATATATATATATATATATATATATATATATATATATATATATATATATATATATATATATATATATATATATATATATATATATATATGTATATATATATATATATATATATATATATATATATATATATATGTATATATATATATATATATATATATATATATATATATGTATATATATATATATATATATATATATATATATATATATATATATATATATATATATATATATATATATATATATATATATATATATATATATATATATATATATATATATATATATATATATATATATATATATATATATATATATATATATATATATATATATATATATATATATATATATATATATATATATATATATATATATATATACACCAAAATGCATCATCAGCATTCATCAATCCCCCAACATCAACAATAATCATAGCATGCCAATATAAAACTTTATATAACGATAAATTCCTACGGGGTTAAGGAATCCCCTCTGCCCTATAAATGTATAAACCATTCTCAATCAAATTTTCCCCCCTTACCTTATCAATTGGTTGATCGATAGAAATCCTCCTAGAATTGGTCTCTTGGCCTTCCTCTTTTCTCTTCCGTTCTTCGTTCCCTTTTTCCTTCGCTCTTTTTCCTTTCTTTCGTCCTTTTCTCTTCTCTCTTTTCTATCGCCCTTTTTCTCAATTTCTAAAATGTATCGTACCACTCTCCCCACCCCTTCACATTCTATTTTCTTTATTAAATCTAATCCCAATTAATAAAATAACTTAATAAAATAATACAATATTATTATTAATACTAATAATATTATAATACTAATAATAATAATAATAATAATAATACTCATTATTATTAATAATAATAATAATAATAATACTAATATCATTATTTCACCAAAATAATAATAATAATATTAATAATATTAACAAATATAATAAATATAATAATAATAATACTAATATCATTATTTCACCAAAATAATAATAATATTAATAATATTAACAAATATAATAAATATAATAATAATAATAATAATAATAATAATATCATTATTTCACCAAAATAATAATAATATTAATAATATTAAAAAATATAATAAATATAATAATAATAATAATAATAACAATAATATCATTATTTCACCAAAATAATAATAATATTAATAATATTAACAAATATAATAAATATAATAATAATAATAATAATAACACCCCCACCAATGTTACTATTATTTTTATATTATTATATTTCACACCAAAATACCACCAATAGTCCTCCCACGTTAGGGACACCCACCAAACATCACCAAATACACCCCCACCAAAGGACACACCAACGTATAATTTTTAAAATAATAATAAAATGACTAAATAATTAAAATGGGTGTTACAACTCTCCCCCACTTTAATTATTTTCGTCCTCGAAAATTACCTGATGGAAATAGCTCCGGATACGCTTCTCGCATCCTGTTTTCCAACTCCCAGGTCACACTGCCTCCTGCAGCACCTCCCCACGCTACCTTCACCAAAGGTATTTCCTTCCCTCGGAGCTGTTTCATCTTACGGTCCTCGATCCTCAACGGCATCGTCTCAACAGTAAGATTCTCCCGAATCTGAACATCATCTCTCTGAATCACATGAGATGGATCAGAAACATACTTTCGCAATTGCGACACATGAAACACATTATGTAAGTTTGACAACTCAGGCGGCAACGCCACCCTATAAGCCACAGCACCAATTCTCTGCAAAATCTCATAAGGTCCAATGAACTTAGGATCCAGCTTCTTAAACTTCAATGCACGACCCACACCAGTCATCGGATTAACTCTTAGGAATACGTGATCACCTACACAAAATTCCAACTCTTTCCTCCGATTATCATGATAACATTTCTGCCTACTCTGAGACACTTTCATTTTCTCACGAATCATTTGAATTGTCTCAGTAGTCTGCTGTACAATTTCTGGTCCAAGCACCATATTCTCACCAGTTTCATACCAACACAGAGGAGTCCTACACCTCCTCCCATACAAAGCTTCAAACGGTGCCATTCCGATACTAGAAAGGTAACTGTTATTGTACGTGAACTCAATCAATGGTAAATGAGTATCCCACGCACCACCCTTTTCTAACACACAAGCTCTCAACAAATCTTCAAGCGACTGAATAGTCCTCTCCGACTGACCATCAGTTTGCGGATGATAAGCTGAACTCAATTTCAACTTAGTTCCCAAAGCTTCCTGCAAGCTCTTCCAAAATTCCGAAGTAAACCGCGGATCTCTATCCGACACAATACTAGACGGAACACCATGCAACTTCACAATTACCCGAATGTAAATATCCGCCAGCTTCGTTAACGGAAAACTAATATTGAGCGGCACAAAGTGTGCAGACTTCGTCAATCGATCCACAATCACCCATATAGCATCAAAACCTCTCGCCGTATTCGGCAAACCTGTCACAAAATCCATAGTAATGCAATCCCATTTCCAAACCGGAATCTCTAATGGTTGCATAAATCCAGAAGGTCTCTGGTGTTCCACCTTCGACTTCTGACATGTCAAACAGGCATACACAAATTGAGCTATGTCTCTTTTCATACCAGACCACCAAAATAATTTCTTCAAATCATGATACATTTTCGTAGCTCCCGGATGAATACTCAGGCTACTACGATGTCCTTCGCTCAAAATTGACTTTTTCAATTCTTCATCATCTGGTACACAAATCCTGCCTCTAAATCTCAACACACCTGTACTATCCAATTTAAAGTCACTATCGGAGTCACTTCCTACTCCAGGCATCAAATCTACCAATTTCACATCCAACTTCTGATTTTCTCTAATCATATCCAAGAAGTCATTATTTACCTACAACACACCCAACATTACACTATCTGCAGTAGTCTCACAAACCATGCTCAAATCTCTAAATTGTTCAATTAACTCAATTTCTTTCACCATCAGAGCTGCCATATGAATTGCTTTCCTACTCAAAGCATCTACCACTACATTGGCCTTTCCTGGATGATAACTCAAACTGAAGTCATAATCCTTCAAAAATTCCAACCATCTTCTCTGCCTCATATTCAGCTCTTTCTGATCAAACAGGTATCTCAGACTCTTATGATCACTAAACACTTCAAATCTTGAACCATATAAATAATGTCTCCATATTTTCAACACAAAAACAACCGCAGCTAATTCAAGATCATGAGTCGGATAATTTCGTTCATGCACTCTCAATTGCCGCGATGCATATGCTACTACTTTACCATTCTGCATCAGAACCCCGCCTAATCCCATCTTAGACGCATCACAGTACACCACAAACGGTTCACTCGGAGTCGGTAACACTAACACCGGTGCCGTAGTCAATCTCTTTTTCAACTCTTCAAAACTTTCTTCACAAGCAGCATCCCATACAAAAACTTGGTTCTTTCTCGTCAACTGATTTAATGGCAATGCCAAATTAGAGAACCCTTCAATAAACCTGCGGTAATAACCGGCTAACCCCAAAAAGCTTCTAATCTCTGTCGCTGTCTTCGGCGGTTCCCACTGCAATACTACACTTACTTTTGACGGATCCACCGCTATTCCATCTTCAGATATTACATGCCCCAAGAAACTTACTTTCTTCAACCAAAAGTCACACTTTGATAGTCTAGCAAATAATTTATTTTCCTTCAACACTTGCAAGGCAATTCTCAGATGTCCTGCATGCTCTTCATCAGATTTAGAATAAATTAATATATCATCAATAAACACTACAATGAACTGATCCAAATAAGAATGGAAAATTCTGTTCATATACTCCATAAATACTCCCGGCGCATTAGTCACTCCAAACGGCATTACAGCATATTCGTAATGTCCATATCGAGTCCTAAAGGCAGTCTTCTGAACATCACCTTCTTTTACTCTTATCTGATGATAACCCGATCTTAAGTCGATCTTACTAAATACACGAGCTCCCACCAGCTGGTCCATCAAGTCATCAATCCTAGGTAGAGGATACTTATTCTTAATAGTCACTTTATTCAATTGATGGTAATCGATGCACAAACGCATACTACCATCCTTCTTCTTCACCAATAACACTGGAGCTCCCCACGGCGATACACTTGGCCTAACAAACTTCCTATCCAACAATTCTCCAATCTGAGACTTCAACTCAGCCAATTCCACTGCAGACATCCTGTACGGTGCCATAGAAATAGGTCTCGTACCAGGAACAAGATCAATACCAAATTTTACTTCTCGTGTCGGAGGCAATTCTGTAATGTCGCCAGGAAACACTTCCGGAAATTCATTCACCACGGCTATTTCCTCTATTGACACTTTACTATCCACCGATAATGTTGCAAATAAAGCAAACACTCTAGTTTCATCTTCCAATAAGGCCCCCAATTCTTTATTAGACAAAGAACTTGCTAAAGCTTCCTCTTCAGGGGTCAAGAACAACAATTCCTTCCGAAAACAGTCGATGTAGACTCGGTTGAACTCTAACCAGTTCATACCCAGAATAACATCCAACTTACCAAGTGGTAGACAAATCAGATCCACTCCAAATTCTCTACCGAAAATAGTCAGCGGACACTTCAGGCATACCAAAGAAGTAGTCACTGAACCTATAGAGGGTGTCTCAATAGTCATCCGTCTCTCCAGAGTGGACGACACCAAACCTATCCTCTTCACACAATCTACAGAAATAAACGAGTGTGTTGCACCCGTATCAATAATAGCAATCAAAGGAATATTATTGATAATACAAGTACCTCTGATAACACGCTCATCACTGGCAGCTTGAGTTCCTGCCAAGGCAAACACTTTTCCACCAGCCGGAGACGTTTGAGGCTTCTTCAGCTTCTCACAATGTGTACTGATATGACCCTTCTCACCACAGTTATAACAGGTCGGCATAGTTGCTCTGCAGTCAGCTATCACATGACCTGGTTTTCCATACTTAAAACACTTCTTGGCTTCATTAGGAAAATCATTAGCACGGTGTCCCATACCACCACACCGGAAACATTTCCCTTCAGCAGATGCTCTCCCATCTCTAGGCTTCTTATCAACAACAACTTTGCGTTTTCCCTTATCAGCAGCAACACTATAAGGAGTACCACTAAATCTCTGCTTACCCTTACGGTCATTAACAGCTTTGTAATGTGCAATCCTTGCTCGGTTATCGTTATCATAGATTCTGCTCCTGCTTACCAGCTCAGGATAGCTCCTGATCTTCTGACAAGCAATCCCCAACTTAATCTCTGGACGCAATCCACTCTCAAACTTTAAGCACTTAGAAGTCATTGCCCCCTCCACATTATAGTGGGGACAATACTGCACCAGCTCCTCAAACTTGGCAGCATATTCTGCTACCGTCATACTACCCTGCTTCAGCTCTAAGAATTCAATCTCCTTAGCACTTCGAATATCTTCTGGAAAATACTTTTCCAGAAAACCTTTCCGAACCACCTCCCAAGTAATGGCAGTTCCAGCAGCTTCCAATCTCTGGCGACTATTGTCCCACCAGGCTTCAGCCTCACCTTCCAGCATGTGAGTACCAAATCTTACCTTCTGCTCATCAGTACATTCCATCGTTCTGAAGATCTTCTCAATTGCCTTCAGCCACTTCTGAGCAGCTTCCGGGTCCAGAATTCCTCCTTCAAACGTTGGCGGCTTGTTGCTCCGAAACTGCGCCAAACTCCTGAATTGGGCATCTGCAGTTTGATTCTGATTAGCAACCGCCTACGCCATTGCTTGCATAGCAGCAGCCAATGCAGCATCGTTCCTTCCTGCCATACTGCTCAAAAAGAACAACACCAGGTTAAAAGATATTCAACTACATCATAAAGGACAGACTCAACTCGACTCAACAACACTGGCCGGACGGACCGACCTGCTCTGATACCAATTGTAACACCCCACTTCCCAAACTCAATTAAATTAATAAACATTATAAATAAACAAAATCAGAGTTCCAATTTCCCAAGTGGGATATCACATGAAAACAACGTTTCCTTATAAAAAGGTTTTTCTCCAAATACAGCGGAATATTAAATATAAAACCCAATAAAAGTTTGATACGTTCACAGGAAAATAAAATATAAGTTCTTCATAAAACAAATAAAAGCGCCCAAGTCCCGTGCTACGTATCAGAGCATCCTAGACTCGACTATCACACCATAATCCAAGCTAGCTAAGTACCTGGATTATCTGTACTTCCGGAGAAGCACAGACACAACAACAGCAAAGGGGTGAGAAATCATGATAAAAAATATAATGGTAATGTAATACATGTAATAAGGCAGTAAAACACACCAACACATCAATTATTCACCCCAACAACACCATATAACGAACCTACTGTTCAAATTACAATATAACATATTATAATGCAATTATGCAACTCAACACCATGCATGCGGTACCGACTCGTTGGTTCATTCAATCGAACCTGGATAGATCACTTACGCTCCTCCTGAGACATCATCTATCCCCCACCATTCTCCACAAAGGAGTACGGATGAATCACTTACGCTCCTCCTGAGACATGATTCATCCCACCAAAACACCATGATATGCAAGACACCAATGCATAATTATTATATTCTGGCACGCTAAGTGCACACGATCCTCCTGATCATATCATCATACAACAATGCATATGTATAGATATATTACACCAACACCATATAAATCAATCAGATAGTAAACGAATTCATACTATCACACCGGATATAACTACGTCCCCCCACTTGGGGATACACGATCCTACTGATCACTACACACATATACATTAACTAATTGCTCACCAACAATATTAAGGGAAACGCGTACTATCACCAAGTACACAAGTTATATCCCATACTCATCATTTTCACACTACAGCAAGGCTAGAAGGATCACACGAGACCAATTCAGACATCTCACCAAAAGTCTCTGAGGTTACTCAGAACCTCCCTAAACCAACACCTCAGCCTATACACCAAAATCAACAATTCATCAACATCAATCCACAATCACAAACATGCCAATAGATATTATACTTACCAATTATCCTATAATTTCTACTCTAGAACCGACATTATGGTCCATTACCGACACTTCAGAGTCACTCTGAATCTCACCAAGGTCCTAACCATAGTCGTTAATAAGACTATAGGGAAACAACACATAACTTTCCCAAAGCTATAATCATGGTCATTGCCAACACTATGGTAACAACACAGAATCTCATCAGCTTTATATTTCTAGTTACTATCAACACTACAGTAACATCAACAATCCAACAAAATGGATCAACATTACAGTTACTATCATCACCATATATATATATATATATATATATATATATATATATATATATATATATATATATATATATATATATATATATATATATATATATATATATATATATATATATATATATATATATATATATATATATATATATATATATATATATATATATATATATATATATATATATATATATATATATATATATATATATATATATATATATATATATATATATATATATATATATATATATATATATATATATATATATATATATATATATATATATATATATATATATATATATATATATATATATATATATATATATATATACACCAAAATGCATCATCAGCATTCATCAATCCCCCAACATCAACAATAATCATAGCATGCCAATATAAAACTTTATATAACGATAAATTCCTACGGGGTTAAGGAATCCCCTCTACTCTATACATGTATAAACCATTCCCAATCAAATTTTTCCCCCCTTACCTTATCAATTGGTTGATCGATAGAAATCCTCCTAGAATTGGTCTCTTGGCCTTCCCCTTTTCTCTTCCGTTCTTCGTTCCCTTTTTCCTTCGCTCTTTTTCCTTTCTTTCGTCCTTTTCTCTTCTCTCTTTTCTATCGCCCTTTTTCTCAATTTCTAAAATGTATCGTACCACTCTCCCCACCCCTTCACATTCTATTTTTTTTTTATTAAATCTAATCCCAATTAATAAAATAACTTAATAAAATAATACAATATTATTATTAATACTAATAATATTATAATACTAATAATAATAATCATAATAATAATAATACTCATTAATAATAATAATAATAATAATAATAATAATAATATCATTATTTCACCAAAATAATAATAATAATATTAATAATATTAACAAATATAATAAATATAATAATAATAATAATAATAATACTAATATCATTATTTCACCAAAATAATAATAATATTAATAATATTAACAAATATAATAAATATAATAATAATAATAATAATAATAATAATAATAATAATAATAATAATAATAATATCATTATTTCACCAAAATAATAATAATATTAATAATATTAACAAATATAATAAATATAATAATAATAATAATAATAATAATAATAATAATAATAACAATAATATCATTATTTCACCAAAATAATAATAATATTAATAATATTAACAAATATAATAAATATAATAATAATAATAATAATAACACCCCCACCAATGTTACTATTATTTTTATATTATTATATTTCACACCAAAATACCATCAATAGTCCTCCCACATTAGGGACACCCACCAAACATCACCAAATACACCCCCACCAAAGGACACACCAACGTATAATTTTTAAAATAATAATAAAATGACTAAATAATTAAAATAGGTGTTACAAGAACGACCGCCGTTTTTTCCTTTTTTGTGCTCTCCTCTCACTTATGTTTATATAGGTAATCAAATTAGGGTTAACTCTAACCTAATGCCTATTTTAAAGCCCAACTTAAATAATTAGTCAAAGCTAAAAAAACAAACTAAAACAAACTTAAAAGAATAAAATCTTTTCTAATATTTTTAATTTTAGTGGGATTTGAACTCTCGACCTCTCACACTCACAACTCCTTACACACGGTCTCTTGCCAATTGTGCCATTTTATTCATTCAAAATAAAGTGGCACTAGAAACTATGTAAAGGTAGGACAAATTTGGGGTGCAACAGATGCCCATATTTAAATAGCTTCACCGGATGATTTGAGCAGCGGAGACTCGAGAAATCGCGGTGAAAGGGATTTAAATACAGATAACCGGAAATTTGGCCCCTAGATGCAGTGATATGCAATGATATGAACAAAATAACACGAACTATAATGCTGACAATGCCATGAATCTAATATGATGCGTATGATGGAATGATGAATGCAAGGATGTAGACGACACGACGTCATAGGGGACAGCGCATCAAAGAATTGCACTGGGGAAGAAGACACGCGGTGGTGACAAGGTAACATAGGATCCACACGGAGGCAGGACCAGGTAAATGACAGACGCTAGAGTTTTCGGGACATTCCTTGAAGAGATCGAGCGGGATCTTCAAGACTCACCAGAAAACATATAGGGAGAGACAAACATCAGAACATTTCGGAAGAATATCGAAAAGGAGACACGTCGTATCTGGAAGAACGTCATATAGACATGACACGAAATAGTCGATGGGTGCCAAGTAAACTGGACTTTGTCCACAAGGTAAGACGCGGATAAAACACGAACTCGGGGAGAAAAATGCAAATGGGGATAAAACACCCATGCTGCCAAGTAACTAAATTCGTCCACAAGGTAAGACGCGGATAAAACACGACCTCGGGGAGAAAAATGTAAATGGGGATAAAGCACCCATGATGCCAGGTAAATTGGACTTCGTCCACAAGGTAATACGCGAGTAAAACACGACCTCGGGAGAAAAATGCAAATGGGGATAAAGCACCCATGATGCCAAGTAAATAAATTCGTCCACAAGGTAAGACGCGGGTAAAACACGACCTCGGGAGAAAAAGCAAATGGGGATAAAACACCCATGATTCCAGGTAAATTGGACTTCGTCCACGAGGTAAGACGCGAGTAAAACACGGCCTCGGGAGAAAAAGCAAATGGGGATAAAACACCCATGATATGCACATGTATAAGAATTATGCTATGATATATGATCACATGCAAATGCAGATGTCGATGACAAGGCTCGACTCTGTTGGTGAGATGACAAAACTGGAAGACTGATTCCTCAACCCATACATCATTGTCATTCTATTAAACTCTATCAAGTTGATAGTCCTTGTAGGAAGGATGAAGAGCTGCTTGGGGATTTTTCAAGTACACTGCCCTAGATTAGACAAACTGATAATTGCTTCAGCTTATCTGATTCGTGAATAGGACTGCTTTACTGTATCCTCGGAAGGCTTGCCCCAGTATGAGTCTTGAAAATTTTCTGGATAAACCAAATCTGAGAAGATCTTGCCTTGAACCAATCTTGAACTGATTCTTAGATAGGATGTAAGCGGAACTTGCCCCTGATAGGATCACTTGACCAAGTTTCTCATTGTTTGAAAATTCCTTAGAGGAAAGCCATTTTGCAAACAAAAATATTCATACAAACATGGTAATGCAAAGTTCATGCGACCTTTGAAATCAAAATTATTTTTGAAAAATGAAAAATAAGTCGTTGGTTAGAACACGGTGGTTCAAGACGCTCAAAATTTAAAACAAAAGTGTATTTCCAAAATAAATGATTCACAAAGATCTTTTGGAGTCAGGTTACGCAACCTTGTTGTAATATACTTTCAAAATAACCTTGCTTCAATTAGGTCTTTTAAGGGTTGTAACGTGGTTTGGTTCATGGTTTATGAAACAAAGGATAAAGGCTCAAAATTTATTTATACCCACCCCATCTACATGATGATCTCCAGTCCTATGCTCAGTTAACTCCTATTATGCATTCAGGTTCGTATAGATTAGGAATTGCACTGATGGTAGCAATGATGGTTCAGAAGTCAATGGGCCTATGAAAAGCAGCCACTACCTCCTTATGATATTTGGTCATTTTGACATTGAGGATTTTCAGGGTAAAGATTTAAAACTCCTCCTTGTATTATCCCTAAATTTTGCCTGAACTGTTTATTTTGAAAGTTATAGTCAGCGGGATGCCCTAGTTTTGCCTAAGTCTCCTTCATAGGTTTTGACTTAGCGGGCTCTTTCTTTTGATTTTTTATTTTGAAACATGACTGCCTGGTTTAATGATTACGGTGAACCATTATCGGTTTTTTTTGGCTTAAAAAAGTCCTCGACACTTGTTTGTTGTGTGTGAAGGAAAATTGTAAGTGCGACCTTTATATGAAAGGTATATTGCATGAACACATAATCGAGTTAATTGAGAAATACCCATCCCCAGGTTAAAATTGCGGGTTTTTTTTTGTAAAGAAAGGAACTCCAACTTCTAGGCTCGAAGGGGGTGACAAGGGGATAACTTCCTTATTTCTTTAGTGTTTGGGAGTTGGAACAATGCCTCACATCGTCAACAAGGATTGATTGAAAGCATACTGACAGCAGTTATGGGTATAACGTTATCATCATCCTCCCTCCAATCTTAGCATATCAAAAATTTGGACAAAAAGTAAATATTTGAAAATAAAGCATAAAGATGGAAATAGTAGGCAAAATGAATTGAATCAAAAGTCGCAATGCTCATTTCATTAATGTAAAATTACAAACATAATTTGAAAGCAAACAACTAATACGAAATAAGGAAAATGCAAACAACAAGAAATAAAAGGCCTAGTGATAAAACTTCATTTCTGATGCACTGGCAAGGGATCCTTCTGAACATTCGGATGACTGTCTGTAAAATTAAGTATTCCGGTTCTAACCAATTCACGCACTCTAGCCTTCAGCGCAAAACAATGTTCCAAGTCATGGCCTGGGGCACCCTCATGAAAAGCACAATGGAGATCGGTCCTGAACCCAACCGGAGGGGGGTTAGGAGGAGGTGGCGAAGCCTTTATGGTGATCAGTCCTCGTCGAACCAAGTCAAGATATAACTCGGTGTAAGTCATGGGAATAGGATCAAAGTGGCTTATGTTCCATTTCTGGTTTTGTCTGATAACTGGGCGTTGAGGAGTCTAAGCTGGCTGTCCTCTGGCAATCAGTATTTGAAGCATTTCAGTGAGCTTAGCCATGTCTGACTTCAACTCATCGATTTCCATTTGGATCTCTGCATTATATGTCTTTTGCTCTGACATCTTATGTCTATAGTTAGCCCTGGTCTGATATCTGTGTCGATGAATCAACTTGACGACTCAAAGGTACACTGGAAGACGAGAGAACCGAGAATGAGAAACCAGGGGGAAAATGCAATGCAAAAATGTGATGCTAATGCCATGTAATGGTTCCAAGAATTTCAACGGTCGATTGCAAATATTCCCTTTTAGGAAAGTTGGAAAGAAATTTTTTTTTTACTCTAAAATGTAGGACCTTTTTGAATTTGCAGAGGACTGTTGAATTCCTTGAAACTGGAAATGATATGATGCTTTATGGATGCAAAACACAAATACACACACAAAGGTCCTAGGTTAGAGGACAACGAATGGAGTTAAGGTCTACCCTTCCCAAAAGGTAAGTACTATAGGTTAATTGTACCTGCAGAACAAGGTTCTAAAGCGGTGCCCAAAGTCATCAATCCATCTTTCGGATATTATCAACTTTCCGACTGACTCGGGGGTCGATAATATTCTCAAGAGAACCTCATTTGAGTGTAGTATCGCGTAGCAACTATTGTAGGACTACTCCCACATAGTTCCCGCACTACGTCCTATATAAGGCCAAGGTGGTGTTAAGGTACTACGGTCCCCAGTATCACAGACTCCAATTGAAAATAGTAAAAGTTTTCACGACTGCACTCGATCAACCGAACCATTTTCGAAAGGGTCTCAACTGAGCGGTGATTCTCGAGTTGACTTGGTAGGGACTCACTCCCGGCAAGCATCGTCGAATATCTCACCTTCCTATAATAAGGTCACTCAAGTCCGGGTTAGGACTTATCTCACAATAACAGGTATCCCCACAAGGTACAATGATATATAAAAATAATTATAAAATATCATACAATAAACAAAATAGGGGTAACCCTTAAAAATTAGGAGGGTCCCTAGTGAAGTCGCCATTTTCTGTTGCGGTTAGAATATGATTTCAAATTATTAATTAATTTGAATTGCATCTTTAGTTCACAACCGCTCTTTGATTTATCCGAAGGAAAAGGTCAAAAGAGGAAAACCTAATTTTGCATCGTAAAGACAATGCAGGAAGAGATCTAGGTAAGGGGTTGGTTAAGCTTAGGGAAGGTACTAGCACCCTAAACTTCTGTAGTACTCTACAGGAACCTTTTGTTTATTGTATGCTTTTTTATTTTATTATCTGTTTGAAATATATTGCTAAGGGATAGAGTGACCTAAAAGACCTAAGGGTTAGTCCTAAGTTTACTCGGCAAGACGTCGCATCTTGTGCCTACATATCCTGACGGGAATGGAATCAGAGTAATTGTAGTTCCCCTCGAAAAGGAGGTTAGAAACGTCTTGACTGTGGTCAAGGTTTCATTAGGGAGTAAGCGTTCATAGGGAAGCGCCTACGTGGAGTCTTGAAACTCCTATTTCTACGTTGAAATTGTTAATTGAAATTAGGGTTAAATTAAATATTCCACGGCGGGAAACCCTAAAACAAAGTACGGCGACTCTTTGGCCTAATGCTAGGGTAAAGGGTATTTTCGTCCACGGCGGGACACCTAGGCGATTAGGGTTTTGAAATGGTCAAACGTTAGGGTTATTGACTCGGCGGTCAAACGGCTAGACCTAATCCTTCGGAAGGAACATAACGCTAAATCATGCAAAACATGGCAAAATATTATATGGCAGAAATAAAGTGCGGAAAGTAAAGAAAGCGTCGCGACGATCACTCGCGTAAATTACAAATCCCCAAAAAATGCAAAATAAAATAAACCGCGACCATGGCCTCGCGTAAATTACATCCATGGAACAAATTACAAATATGATAATGAAATATTTAATTAATAATAATCGGAGACCGACTAAAACCTAGCGGAAAACAAATAGAGAACGTTAGTGGAAAAAAAGTTAGGCGGAAATCAATGACAAATAATAAAGCAATTAATAATGAAAGAAAGAAAATGCAATTTGGAAATTTATTATTTTATTAATTTTGAAAAACTTTATTTTTAATTTCTGAAAAAAAGAAATTTAATCTTAATTTTGAAACAATGGTTTTTAATAAAAATGTTTTAGTTTTAATTTTTTTAAAAAGGATTCAATTTAATTTTTTTAAAAAAAAGAAGTTTTAGTTTTAATAAAAAACAGTTTTAATTTTTTTAATTATAAGAGCAGAGTTTTAAAACAAGGTTTAACTAGCAAATATTTTTTAATTAAACTAACCATTTATTATGACATAATTACAATTTAAAGAAAATCAGAATAATAATAATAATAATAATAATAATAATAATAATAATAATAATAATAATAATAATAATAATAATAATAATAATAATAATAATAATAATAATAATAATAATAATAATAATAATAATAATAATAATAATAATAATAATAATAATAATAATAAGAAAAATAAAAAAGGGAAAAATAAAAAATATAAAAAAATAAAAGGGGAAAAGTAGGCTTCACGCTGAAGCATTTCAATCTTTAGGTTTTTAGAAACCCCATCTTCTTCTTCATCACGGTGGCGGCGTCGTTGCAGCTCCTTTGAGCTTTGCTCCATTCTTGCATGGATGGAAACGATTTCTCTCCTTCTTCTTCGGTTTGTTCCACCTGAAAACAATAGAAAATTTTTTTTATTGACAAAAAGAACTGCTCACCTCGTTCGGGGTTCGAAGCGGTTCGCGGTGGTTTTGCGCCGTTTGGTGGATTTGCTGACGCTTTCCTCTTCTAATAAGTCGTGAGAACGACCGCCGTTTTTTCCTTTTTTTGTGCTCTCCCCTCACTTATGTTTATATAGGTAACCAAATTAGGGTTAACTCTAACCTAATGCCTATTTTAAAGCCCAACTTAAATAATTAGTCAAAGCTAAAAAAACAAACTAAAACAAACTTAAAAGAATAAAATCTAGCAAAACAAAAAGTGAAGAAGGTGAGATTTGAACTCTCGACCTCTCACACTCACAACTTCTTACACACGGTATCTTGCCAATTGTGCCATTTTATTCATTCAAAATAAAGTGGCACTAGAAACTATGTAAAGGTAGGACAAATTTGGGGTGCAACAGTTATTCTTTTGAAACCCTAAGGTTTTACTTCAAATAATTTCTTTCTACTCTTTTGAAAACCTCCTTGATGCTTGACTAGGGATTCCAATAGAGTTTGGATTCCCTAAAGCCCTTGATTCAACCATGGTTGAATGTCTTGCTCTGGAACTTTCCTGTTTAAACTACAACCTTTCAACTACAACCTAGGTAAAATCAATAGGTTCCCCTTGTTGAAGTCCCAACCTCATCAACCTAGCCTCCTCTTGGGATTTTTACAAAGAGACTTCACAATCAACCTAGCCTCCTCTTGGGCTTTATACAAGGAAGTTAGACTTCAAACTCAAAAACTCTTTAACAAAGAGATGGGAACTCCCCTTTGAAGTACTAAAAATCAAAACACCCTGCCCCTTTATGGCTTCAAAGCTTTAAACTTCAAATTAAACCCTAGCCAACCTTTGGCTTCAAATTCAAAACCACTTCCCTAGAGATAAGATATGGGCCATCTCTATGGAAGAGACGTCTCTTCTATTTTCACACAACATTCAATCAAACTTTTTCAAACTTTTTCTATTTTAACAGATGTAAGTGGCACACTTGTTGATTCAAAATCCAAGTTGGAGTATTTCTCTTATTATGGTACAAAAAAACTTATTTCATTTTAAGTGATGTAAGTGGCACACTTATTGATTTTATATCCAAGTCAAGGTCCTTCTCTTAATATGAAAAGACTCATTTAAAGAAAGATGTGGCATTACTCTGGATTTTCTACATGCAAGTTCAAAGCTTCTTCCCTTATTATTTATAATATTTATGGTTAATAGGTGAAATATCTCCCTCTTAAGTTGACAATTTGTCTCTTCTCTCAAACCCAATTCCATCCACTAGTAGGTGGAACTACGAACGCTCTGATTTCTCAATTTCATTTTGAGAATATGTAGGCATAAGATTGCAAGATCTTAGTGAGCATAGTCATAAACCCTTAGGTTCCTATACCTTTATCTCAAACCATTTCAACTTACACAAAAAAACAAAAACATCTCCTATCACTCACTCAAAACATCCAACAAATCCCCAATACGCGGTAGATGAATAACCAACAGTAAATACAAATATTCGCAAGAGGTTCCTGCAGTGGGGAAACTTGTGAGTATAAGCTATTGATTAACTTAACTCAAAATGCAAGATTCACCACCGCACTTTTATTTTATCTAAAAAGGAAAGGAAAAAGAGCGAACAACACCTAAACAAGTTCTAAACAAGAACAAACAGAGAATGGGTAAGGGGTTGGTTACGCTAAGGGAAGGTGTAAGCACCCAAAATGGAGTGGTTCAAAGCTTGTTGGAAAGGTCTTGAGAAGGCCTACAAAAGTGCCACAGTGACCTATGTTCAAAAAATGAATGGATTTTGAATTATGATCAAAGACAAGGCAAGAGGGGAAAAACACTTAGAAAACTTTCATGTTTTTGGCACTTTTAAGTCATTTTTCAGCCAACTTCAAAGGGATTTTTGACCTAGTTCAACTTGGAATTTGAATTTGTGTAAAACATGAAAGTTGTAGAGAATGCTTAAGGCTTTCCAAAAAGTACAAGAACTTCCCCATATCCATTTTGAGCTAGGAGTTTCGAAGGAGGGAAGTTGGGGTCCAAAAGCTTGAAATACAAAACTTCAACTTGTCATGACATGTTACAAAACCATCTCTTGGTTGTCAATATGTTTGGTTCAAGTTGATTAGTGACTAGATACACCATAAAAAAGGTGTTACATAAAAATCCAAGGATTACACAAAGATTAAAGGGTGGAATCAAGGAAAACTTCCATTTATGGCATAAAGTGGTCAATACCATTTTGATAAAGCAACTTTTCCCCCAAAATCTGTCTTGAGCCACTCCCTTACCTCCTTCCACACTCCAAAGTCTCTCTCAATATCAGAAGCATATCTTGAAACCACCAAGCCTTGTACTTGATCCCATAAATCAAGGGAAGTCATCATGACAAGTAAGTTGGTTCTCAAATGGTTTAGTTAGCAAGAAACTTCAAACTCAACCAAACCCTTGCTCTCCATTCTCCCTATCAATAGAGAAACCTCTATGCATAAAAACACATCAAAACAACCCTCAATCCAAGCAAAAACCACTCCCTCTTTTCTATTTTCATTTTTCTTGCCAAGTAAGAAATTCCAAGAAAACACCAAAATCTGCCTTGGGCAGAATTCACTCCAAAACCATTTCCAACCTTTGAAACTCTCTACAAACACTTCTAGCAATCTAAAAATTATGTAATAAAGCTTTCCCAACCATTATTTCCACCAGAAACATCTTTTTTCCAAAATTCAACTCTTAAACCAAACAAGTTTGATTTTCTGCATTAACCAAGAGACCTTTCTGTTCAGGCCTGTTCTATCTCTTCCAATACCTCAAACACCTCAAATATAAGGTGTAGTTACTGTCCGAATCATCACAACTCAATTGCACCACCATTTCCTTCATTTATATGTAAGAGTTTTTGAGATTTGAGAGAAATTTGTGCTTCTCTTCAGAATCAAATTCTACTTGAGAATGTTTTCCCCCTCTTCTTCTCCAAGAATATTTCTCAAAGTGATTTCTATTCTGTGAACAAAGCTTACACTCTCCCATTTGAACTCTGATTTTCACATCATATTCTAGTTCTCTCAAGTACCCTTCATGCCTGTATCTTTCCCATATCTTCAACATTTTATTTATCATAGCTAATATGAACGATAGCCCCATTAGTTTGTCTAGCACTTCTGAGAGTGATAATTCACCTCCCTTAGTTAGGATAGATGTTTCTTCTAGTTCAAATCCTTCGCGCTTAACCCCTAATTAATCAATCCACAAGGTCATACCTGTAACTAAATATTCTAACTTGGAGAAGCTCTCTAGAGGCTTTTAGAATAAGGGAGCTTTTTCCAGAGATTCTTCTCTCAAAGCTCTCTTCTTTGACAAAGAAGCAAAAGATGATCGCTTCATCACTTCTGGGCCTACTTTTTCCCAAGTAGAGGAAACTTTTTCTTTTCCTATTTTGCTGGCTTTAGAAATAAATGTTGAAATTTTGAATAGGGAGGATGATAAATATTAAGTTAAGGCATATCAAAAATCCTATGGTCGAGACCCCTACAATGCCGAAATCAAGGACCATCTAGAATATGGAGCCTGGTCGAATGGAGTTAGCACGCTTAAACCCTTTGAGATCTTTAAGGCTGATGAGTTGTTCTTGAAAATGGTTATGTTGGTGGATCCAACCGAAAAAACAAAATATGATTGGGTGAATTCAGATATAGTGGGGACCCCCTCCCTTTTAAGTGATCAGCCAGCTGTAAGTGCAGCCAACATCGGGTTGATCATCCTTCTGATTGGTCGGTACTTCTGGTGGATTTGGAAAAAATGATATGAAACATATTTGAACTATTTTTTGTCCCTTTTAAGAGTTTCATTTGACCAGGATAAACTTATATTTGTCTTTGTCTAAATTTAAGGTGGTAATGTTGAAGTACCTAAACGTTTTCCCCCTCCCAGCTTCAGCTTAGTTCTTGGGATTTCATAAAAGTGTTCTAATTTTTGGCCGAGATAGTTCTTTGAAACCCTACAACCAATTGTTCTTCACTATGTTCATAGTAATACATATTTCCCATTATAATATCTAAGATTAAGAACTTATTAAGCTACGCGGGCATCTTCCCTTGTTCGACCATTTCTTTAAAAGCATAGGCGACTTTATAAGGCCATTTGTGCGGGTGAGGAATCGCACTCGGGAAGCTCACTTTTCATTATTCTCTGGTTCTACAAAATCTTCTCTCTCTCTCTCTCTCTCTCTCTCTCTCTCTCTCTCTCTCTCTCTCTCTCTCTCTCTCTCTCTCGTAAAGGTATATTTATGAAATACTAGGTTTGGATTCACTTCCATCCTAAACCTCATTCGTATGGTGTCAAACTGGACTCCTTTATTGTTGAAGAAGTTATGATGAAGAAGGATACATAGTCTTTCTATTGGGGACTTGTCTATGATGAGGGGTTTGGCCCAACCTAAGTGTTGTATTCCTATCAAAGGAAGACATTCATTAATACTTGTGCCATTGTGGGTGCAGTTTGTCACCTGAAGTGGAAAGACATCTTTGGTAAGGATAGGATCCTCCTTTAGTTTTTACATGGTTGTTGTTCTTGCATATGAAGTGGAGGTTTTGCAAAAGGTCTATGTTGTTTGTGATGTTCGGGGTGTCAAACACCGTCCCCCCAACTCGGGTTGTTACTCCTCCTTTTATAATGTCTATCATATTTACTGCTATTGAGGTTTCCTCAGCCACCCCTGGACTTGCCTAGCCTCTAACTACCAACGTAACTATTAATATCGAGGATCAACCTAGGTCTTCTTCTTCCTAGACGAAGAGAGTGAGATCTAGATCAAATTCTATTTCTAGAGGAAGATTCTCCTAAATGGGCTCTTCTGTCTGAGATTGATGCTACAGAATCAACCACCTTTATCCTCAAGATGTCAATTATCTTTCTTGCATGAATTCTTCATACTCCCATGGAAGATGTTGTTGCTATGCTTGAGGGGGGATATGACCTACCTTCAAATCTTCCTGACGTAAATAAAATGGAGCTTTTTTTCCGACGCTACCTTCTACACCTACCAAGCAACACCTTTATTTTTTTTCTTTCTGCTGCTAGTTAGGATTATGTATTGGCCATGAGTAATACTTCCTAGGAGAGGGATGCCTGTAAGGGGGAATTTGAAGCAATTGAGCATAAACGCTCCAAGTTTTAGGAGGATACGTCTGCTCTTTGAAAAAAGGTTCGTGGAGTAGAAGCTTTCTAGGAGAAGGTGAAGACTCATGGCTCCACTTCTACTTTAGCTGCAAGAATTTATGAACTTGTTTCTTATCTAGAGGCTGGGAAGAAGCATTGTAATGAAATAGTTATTGTTGCTATAGAGGAAAACTCTCGTGCTGATAAGGCTTTTAAAACCTTTCAACGGGGGAAGATGTCTCGTGTTAAAGATTCTAGGCTCATGATGACCAGGTGGTTGAGCTAAGGAAAAGAGTCGATGAGTCCCTCCAGCAAACTCTAACCAATGTGTACAGGGCTTTTGATTAGGCGGTTAACTAGGTGAAAAGGCTTCACCCATGCATTTCTATTCCATGCACAAAACTGGAATCGTTCAAGGCTGTTCAGGATGGGGTTATGGTGGATAGTTGCGGTGCGACGTCTTATAGTGAGGGGGCTTAATTTTATTCCTTTTCTTTTTTTCTTATCTGTAATGTTAAAAGGGAATTATGCCTTTGCAAATATAACAATATTTATATATTTACCTTTCTGTTTGGTGCCTTTATTTATATTTTGTGCATGATATGCTTTATTCAACTTCTTCGTGGTCTCCTAACTCATTTTAACTAATTGATGCCTTCTGCCTTTTCCATGCTCAAATTTGATTATCATATCTATACCTTTGAGCTCATTAATCGTATGCTTATCGACGAAACAACGATGCCAGGGGTACTTACTTGCTTTGTAGTCTCAATGGGGTGATGTAGATCATCGCCATTCTTTAGCGTCATTATGAACCGTCTCCGGCCAATGGTAAGGTTTTTGTTCTATTCCGCAGGTTTGTCCTGGTTTAAGGCGGACATATCTAGGCTCCACCACCTATGCTCTTGGAGTGGCTAGTTTATAAGATGGGGTGCATCAACTACGCTTTAAGCGTGTTTACCAAGTGGGAAATCTGCCTCAGAAGAGCGTTTACGATGTTCTACCGAGGGTTATAACAACCTTTGAATTCACAATTTTTCTCATAGTTAGAAAATTATTTATTAAAATTGCACAGAGTTTTACAAAATACTTATCTTGCTGAGAGAACTGCAAAGGAAATATATTATGCTCCTCTCCGTTTCTCTCCTCAAACAATTGCATAATTGAGGATTGTTGATGTGGAAGTGTCTATTGGTCGACTTCTGTTTCCAAGGATATATGACTAGTACGTCACAAGCATGGTTCTCCTCTTCGGATGCTCGACGATTACACCTATCTCTTATGATGTCTCTTTCGTGTACCTTTTCTCAAGGGGTATTGTTGGACGACCATTGCCTTAGTGGCTAGTTTTCCTGCCCATGGCTGTAAAACCTAGGTTGTCTCTGAATGAGTACTCTCGACTCACTCTTACAAACAACTGGCATAATTGATTATCTCTTTCGTGCATTTCCTTGGAGCCTACACAGGTCTTTACCAATAGTGCGAAGTTTAGCCAACGGCGTGCTCGAAAAGGAGGTCAAGATCTACCTTCATGGAATCCAATTAGACTAGTCTCGATCTAGATTAATAGGAAATCATCGTTGAAGAGGTGGTTAAGTTTTTTTAGGGCATCTTCCTCATTACGCCATGCCCCTTTCCGATCGGCATGGGTCGAGCCTTGTTTCTTTATCTTGCTATGATGTCTCCATGTGCATTCGCGAAGTTGCGACATTTAACTTTTCCAATAAGGATCTACTGATGACATCTCTTACGAAGCTCCTACACAAAATTATCATAAAGATGAGTTCACCTTTCTCTCGTTCTCTCTTTTTCCATTGACTATATCAGATCTATCAATCCATCAGGGTGAGTTACTGAATCGTTGAAGACCAATGAATCTCCCTCGTGGTATGTACTCAAATCTGATTGAAAGAGATTTAACTGTTCGATCGCGTTATGGGGAAGTCATTACGTAAATTATGTAGTGTATGCGGGATCTTATAAGCGTTCCACCAGCGACGGTGACCATGATAACTAAAGGAAACTTCGCTTTCAAGGATTCGTTTATCTTCACGATCGTGTTTATCTTCTCATGACCTAGATATTTAGTGTCACTCGATACTCGTTTTGTGGTTTGGTATCAATTGTTGTTTAGAAGAGATGTTATGATGATGAATCTATGATGGATGTCGATTCGCTGCAGATCTCACCGATGGCAATCAACTGAGGTGGAACGGAATCAGAAGATCTAATAGAGACATTCATTGCGATGCATGAGGTGACTTCTCTCGATGGTTCTCGTAGAGATCTGACTTTAGATCAAAGTTGTATCTATAGAATTTCACGAAAATTAGGAGTCAATTCCTACATACGGTGTCCATATTTTGTTCTGAAATCAAAATTGATGTTGATTGATGATGCAGGATTCTAAATCGGTGGTACTGATCTCTGATGCAGTGGCGTGGTGTGGACCTACAAAATTAACATTTCAACGCATTAGTCAGTTCAAAATCACGCATTAGTCAATTCAAAATCTAAGATGAGTATAATAAAAAATAAAGATAAAAAAAAGCGTATTTTAAATCTTACGTGTGCTGACTTTATCATTAAATTATTTTGAATGAACTTATATCTGATTGGACTTTTCACTTTGTGCTTTTGCCTGACCAAATAGAATGTATTTATAAAAAAAATTATTGTATGTAACAAATAAATTCTATACATGTTATAAAAGAGACATTGTTATGGAAGGATGAACACCCCCCTGTATAATTCGGGAGATTTATTAGAGCGAACTCTCAAATATATAAGAAGAAAACTCAAAATTGCTCAAATAAAGTAGGAATGAAATATGCTTTAAAGATGAAAAGTGGAATAACGCTTAAATATTATCATTAGAGATATTCTGGTTAATAAGAACCAGTTTACTACTAAGCAAGCAAGAATCCAAATACAGGTGTGAATGGAAGGCTTGTAAGGTCCACCAACTGACCATAGCCACTCACATTTTTGTGTTGATAATGACAAAGACCGACCTCAAGTCCCTAGAAAACCTTCACAATATTCTTCCCAATATCTCTAGCAAAAAAAATGAAAATGTTCCACTTCCTACTCGATTTAGGTGCATGAATTAGGTTCATTTTAATTTTTCTGAATCTCCAAATGCTAGTAAAGATTAGGAGGGATTTTATTTAGTAATTTATTTGAAGTGGGAAAGTAGAAAATTGAGAAATAACTAACTCTCACACTTTCTATTATCCTATATGATAATAAATACTATTTAAAAGAAAAAATCGAAGACCTAACTATTGTTTTGTGAACATTTCTTCATTCTCATGAAGGTAAGAGAATCCACTTGGATTGGAGACAGTGGATTCTTCATAGGACAACTAGAAGTCAATAGTAAAAGTATATTTAAATGACCAATAATCCCACTAGAGTTTAATTATATTTTTAGTGCTTCTATTGTCTATGTATTTTGCTAATACATTTTTAAGATAGTAGCAAACAAATAAACTAATGCTCTACTTAAGAGCATTTGTACGACTTGATTCACTTTTGAACATAATGTGGAAACATTGTTTGAATTGTATTTTTTAAAAATTGTAAGCATAATTTTGAAAATATTTTTAAAACTTGTGATTTTTTTAACTATTTAATTTTTATTATTTTTATTTAGTGAATGTTTATTGTTTTTTATTTAATTTTTATTTATGTTAATAAGTCATTTTATCCGATGTTTAGAGCTGAGTATATCTCCTCGGTCTATACAATCACTCAAAGATGGAGTATCCCAGTTTCAATTTATATAAGTAAATCACTCTGATGATTTTTAGAATATTTTCTCGATTACTTGAATATTGTGTACATAATTACGAGATTCTTGTCCTAAATATATTCAATAATTCTTCGCTTTTCACATAAACATAAAGTATTTTTGGATGTTGTTTTAGTTAAAAAAGAAACTAATTTATTGTGTCTTGTTTAAATTTAAAACTTGTGATTTGTTTTATTTAAAAAATATTTAATTTTTATTTAGTGAATGTTTATTATTTTTTATTTAATTTTTATTTTTGTTAATAAGTCATTTTATAAGATGTTTTGAGCTGAGTATATCTCCTCAGTCTGAACAATCACTAAAAAATAGAGTATCCCAGTTTCAATTTTTATAAGTAAATCACTCTCATTATTTTCAGAATATTCTCTCGATTACTTGAATATTGTGTACATAATTTTGAGATTCTTCTCCTAAGAGCATTCACATCCATCATACCCATTTGTGTTCATTAAATAGGTCCCACTTATTTTTTTACATTATATTACACTTTTAAATTATTTAAACAACTCAACTACATTTTCTAAATATCCATACAACTCATAAAATTTGTAAAATGGGTCTCACTAAATACCACAAATATCTTATATTAAATCTTTTTACAATCATTTTTAATTAAATAATTAATTAAATGCACATGTGGTACTTGTAGGAACGTTGTTTAATGTGACAACGGTTGCAAATTAAAGAACGATGTTATTATGCAATTATCCATCATTTTCTGACACAATCACTTTGGTAATAATGTAGGAATCATATATTTCTACCGATAATTATGCTCTAAGTATATTCAATAATTTTCCGCTTTTCACATAAAGATAAAGTATTTTCGAATGTTGTTTTAATTAAAAAAAAAAAAACTAATTTATTGTTTCTTGTCTCTAGAAATACACTGTTTTCCTGCGGATTTACACAAAATTTCCGCAGGAAACGTGTTACCTGCGATTCTTCCTACTATTTTCTGTTCCAAGCTAAAACCTTCGTGGTAATTAATATAGCAGGTGAAGTCGCAGAAAAAAATCGCAAGAAAATGTCGCAGGAAAATCGCAGGTAAAATAGATAAATTCGCAGATAACAACGCAGGTAAATGAAATTTTCGCAGGAAATGTCGCTGCAAACTAAAGTTCCGCAGGTAATGTCGCAAGCAGTTTCTCTCTCATGTTTTTAATTTTTATTGTTAATTTTGTTTAATTTATATTTAAAATATTATAATTATTGTTAAATATAATAATATAAAATACTCACTTCTTTTTGTAATTTCATAAGAGCACTTTAAACAACAAATGGTTAAAAAACAAACAAAATATAAATCTAGTGTAAGGCTTGAACCTAACCTTTATTCAAATAGCAATGACAATTTTTAATTTAACAAGTTCACCTAATCTCAAAGAACCTACTTTATTATCCTTAACAAGAGTTACTATAAAATCAAGCCACATACATGCTCACGCCAGAAGTAGCAATATATACTTTAACCGAAGATTTACATTTTCTACATGACAGAATTGAGGAAATCAAACTGAAGATGTTTTATGATTGCTTGTGATTGAAGGGAGGATTTGAAATGGGAAATAACATAATCTGGGGCAGGAACTTCATCCTCCTTCTGCTCCTTGGACACCTATGGCACAGTTTAGGTAATAGAATAACAACCCGGGCTATATATTCTACATAGCTAGCTTTACATGAAATAACTCAAAGATGTCTTTTTTCTTGATCCACCTTCTCCATAGAGGTCATTCCATTGGAGTAGTTTGTTCATATTTGACGAATCCGATGACACGCTTGCACAAACCTGTGTACATACATGGAAACATTACACATTATTCTTTACATGTTACAAAAAGGACTTAAACAACAAGAGGTTTATGACTCACTTTTCACTTTCTTATTCTAAGCCACTATCTATGTAACATCAATTTAATTTACCACACAAGATAATGAACCATATTACATTATTAATATAGCATAACAGTAATACATATAAAGCATAAAACAAAAAATAGCTTCAATTTCATTAGTATTCACATTCTTCTTATTTCACCTTCATGAGCAGCTATCACAAAATATAATAATAATAATAATAATAATAATAATAATAATAATAATAATAATAATAATAATAATAATAATAATAATAATAATAATAATAATAGGCACCTCAAGTGATGGCATTATGCCCTGTAGGAACATTGATTCATCAACTTCAAAACCAAACTGAAGGTGAGAAAAACACTTAGAAGGGGGGGGAGAGAGAGTTGAATAAGGGTTTAGAAAAATATGGTAATAAAAACAACACATGATTTTTATCTTGGTTCGTTGAACTCAACTAATTCAGTCCACCATATCAAGGTGATTTGCCTTTCTCCACAAGGACTTAATCCACTATATTCAAATAGATTACAATGTCAACCACTAAGAACAACAGTCTTAGTCTTCTCAAGAAATTCTGACCACAACTTGGTCTTCTTAAGGAACCTTTTACAAATTAATGTAAACTAAACAAGTGTTTGAGTTGCTTCTAAAAAGCTATATCACAAACTGTGATTTTTACACTTAGATTAAGAACGAATAAAAACTATTCAGCTTTGAGTAAGAAAGATTGTATGAGAGTTGTTGAATAATTTGTTCAAGATTCGTTGAGGATTCATTAGTTATTGAAGAGATGTTGAAGACGTCCTTTTATAGTATTGAAAGTCCAATGCTTGAAGACTGTGCAAGTAGAGTAGCTGTATCCTTTTGTCTTCACATGACTTTTCCTTTCTCAGAAGTGGAATGTTCAGAGATATGTCTTTTGCCTGAATCCTTGTGTCTATCACAAATAAGGAATAGTTTCGTTGGAGAGGATGTTGAGAATAGTACCAAGTCTATTCACGTGCTGACATCTTTTTAAACATAAACAACATCAGATCCTCTGATGTGCTTCTTGTTCTTCAGATCAGATTCAATGATATCAGAGTTGCAGCAATAGTGCTTCAGCGTGAGTGATCTGATCAGAGCATACTTGTTTATCAGAGCCTCTATACTTGCAGCGTAAAGTACATTCAGAGTCTTCTGAAACAATGCTTTAAACTCTTCATACAAATTCTTCAGCTACGCTTTAGATGCTTCTGCAGCTTCTGCTTCAGAGTCTTCTGCAGCTTCTGCTTCAGAGTCTCTTCTGGCAGCACTCAGAGTCTTCTGATCACTTGCTTCTGATGCTTTAGAGCTTTGCGTAGAATACTGTTCAGATGCATTTTTGCTTCCATAATAATATTTAATTTAATATCTGAAACAAAAACACTTGAACAAAATTAGAGTATATATTTTCTTAATACAAAATTTCATTAGAGTTATCATCAAAACATAGAGATATAATTAAACACCAATCTGTGTTCTAACAATCTCCCCCTTTTTGATGATGACAAAACATAGGAAATTTTGTTCAATAAAAAGGATAAATATATAACTCCCCCTGAGATAAAGAATCTCCCCCTGAAATGAATACTCTAATAGAAGAAAATACTTCCCTTTTTGCATGAGTATACTTTTCAGATTAAGAGCCTTGTTAAAAACCTCTGGTTAGAATCCTGGTTAGAATATACTTTCCAGATTCAGAGCTTGGTAATAGCTTGATTTGCTTTCCAGAACCAGAGCCTGGTTTAGTCTTACTGATTTTCTTTCCAAGAACAGAGCCTGGTTTATTTTCCATAATCAGAGCCTGGTTAACTTCTAGGATCAAAGCCTGGTAATCAGAACCTGGTTTGAATTATCAAAGCCTGGTAAACCTGGTTTGAATAAAAGTCTGGTTTGGGGATTCTCAAGGTAACTTCAATGAATTTTGTCAGATGATATGTTATAGTTCTGAAAGACTAAAATTCAATGTTAGTTATAAATTATTATGTCTGAATTTCATTTTAGTAACTGTTTATATTTGAACAAACATAATTTCTTTTTCTCCCCCTTTTTGTCATAATCAAAAAGAAAAACTCTTAAGACAAAAAAGATTAACAGAGAAAAACAATATAAGAATAGATAATGAAACATCTAACTTCATAGATAAAATCCAGAAAACATTCAGAGAAGACAACAAGATAACAAAACACAGCAAACATGTGCACAAACATAACAGAAAAAGAAACTAAGTTTGGCGAGAGACTATCAACTTCAAAAGATCTTGAATCTGAGAATTAGATTCCTCTTGTTTAGACATCCAAGTATTAATCTCATATGTTGTTTGTTCTTGCTTGACCATCCATGTTCTGATCTCCTTGTTGCTGGCTTCTAGCAGAGCAAACTTTTCTTCTAGATCTGGTCTCTTAGTCTTGATCTTAGAAGAAACAGGTGCAGATGCAAATTCAGTAGCTGGAGCATTATCAATGACCATTGCAGATGTAGATGCAGGTTCTTGAATCTCAGAAGTAGAAGCTTGTTCCACAATCACCAGAGCTGACTGATTTGGCACAACAGTTTCTTCAGCAACAACAGCTTCTGGAGGAGTATCTTCAGACATAGGATCATCAGCAAGAGCATTTTCCAGAGCCAAAACTTGAGGTCTACTTATGTTCAGAAAAGTATGTCTGATTACTTCAGCAAATTTCGCCTTTGCATCATCAGAGCAAATGGTGCGAAGATTTGAAGCAACAGTGTTGAATCTTGAGATGAATTTGTCCCAAGTAGCTTCAGAATTATTTGGATTCACACTAGATAAACAGTCTTTCTTCACAGAGGATATCCACACATTCATTTCCTTCTTAAAGCCATCAAAGAGTGTACCAACATCCATTCTAGGTTTAGGTCTTAGGAAGTTTTCTAGAGATGGTGTTTTTGGTTAGTCGGGTGGGGATGGTATTGTGAAGGTTGGGATAATGAACAGAGGGCGAGGATATGGGGTAGAAGATGTTTGGCCAGATGATTCAGCAGAATATTGAGGATTAAAGTAAAAGTGTTTGAGTTTGAGTCCAGAGGGAAGGGGATCAGAGGGATGAGGTTTGAAAGAAGTAAAGGATACAAACTCAGATGATCTTGGTTCATAGCCACAGAGAGAGGGTGGTGAGTTTACTTCTAGGGGTACATCAGATTCAGAAGAATCAGATGAGGCAGAAGAATGACATGATGTTGAAGAGACATCAAACACCATCTTCAAAGGTTGAACGTCAAGAACCTCAGAATCAGATATGAATGATTCATAAGGTTTAGGTTGTTGTCCTGGTTGAGCTTCAGAGAGGATGGTTTGTTCTGGTTGTGGTTCAGGTTGTTGTGGAATAGGTTCTTCTGGTAGTGGTTTAGAAATATGTGGTTCTAGTGGGGGAATTTTAGATAATTGTTGTGGTGTAGGTGTTTGTTTGTCAGAGGGAGGAATATCAGATGGTTGAGAATGAGTTGGTTCAAAGTTATACTTTTCAGATGGAGTTGTTTGTGGTTGGGGTACAGAAGGAACTGTAACAGAAGGTTTCTTAGGTTTAGAAACACGAGGAGGAGAAGGTGAAGGTAATGGTAAAGGTTCATGGAGAGTTTGATCAGATGTTAGTACCTCTTTGACAGTTTGCAGAATAGAATCTAAACTTGCCTCTGGAGGATTAACCTTTTACTTCTTGACCCTCTTGGGTTTGATAGCAGAAGCTTCACCAGTAGCCTTCCTCTTGGGTTTTGAAGATCCTTCTTCAGCAACCTTTCTCTTCTTCTTGTGTCTGGCCTCATAAAGATCCGGTGCAGGTTCACCTGCTTTCTGAACCAGATTTGCTGGCAGAGGAGTTCCATCCTTCAGACACGTAACAATGTATTTCAGAATAATTTCCCTTGGTTCATTAGCAAAGAACATAGGAAAGTTATCCACTGGTATCCTTCTCTTGCTGACCTCTTCAAAGTTTATCTGATTTGGTGCAAAAGTGAGTTCTTCAACCACTTTCATCCTCTGAAGACTCTTCCCATTCAGAGGTTTTCCTATTATAGAAGCTAACTCTTCCTTCATTCCAGCTTCTACCAAATGTCCAACCAGACCATTCTCAGTCAGAATGTCTGAAATAAGTCTTCCCATTTGAATCCAGTTCCTCATCTTCTGATGTTTGGTTCTGACCTCTTCCCTTGATTGTTTTACATGTGTCCACAGATGATTGAAAAGAAGATACGGCAGATCTACCTTTGTGCTCTGACTCATATAGTACATGAAGTACATCTGATCAGAATTTACATAGTCAGGAGAGTTAGAGGACTTCCTGTGGTGAATGCAACCCATAAAGATCTTGGCCCAGATCCTGTAGTTTGGCTTCAGATCTTTCACCTTGTTAGAAGCTTCTCCAGATGAGCAAACTTCTCTATACACATCAGTCATATCCACACGCCCAGCTGGCAGATTAGTAACTCCATCAGTTTCTTCATAACTTCCAGTTTGTCAACAGGTGTGAGTAACGTTCTATCAGGTTCCTTGAAGGTAACAACACCCATATTTGAAGATGAGACAACAGCCATGGAAGATTGAAACTGAGCAGAAGTTGATGATGAAGTAGCCATTGATGTTCTTGAGAGTGTTTTATGGTTACGAGCAGTTTTGGGTTTGAGAGAGAGATGGAAACAATGAAACAAGAAGAAATGCATACATGGGTGTTCGTGAGAGTGAAAAGTGTGAAATGTGTAAAGTTGTGGAATTTATAGAAGAAATTAGGGCACACAAGAGTCACAAGTTCAGCACGCTTACACTTAGCATTTAATAAAAATAATATAATCATTTCAAGCAATTAATGATTCTTACAATTTGGGGGGAAAACGAGAAACTCAATATTCAAAAACAGTACCTCAAACGTCAATCAGTAATGTGCACTCCATCTTTTCAGATTCAGAGTTACACGTGTTTGCTTGCATGTGCTTCTGAAAACTCTTTGAGAAATGAAATGTTAGCCAACGTTCAGATCCTCTGAGGCTTGTTAGTTCAGATTTGCACACAATAAATAAAAGAATAAACTATAAATAAATAGATGTAATACTTCAGAGTCAAAACAATTTCATCTGAAAAAACATTTCTTCTGATAAACATTTTATTCTGGACAGAAATCCATACTTATATTTTCAGAATAAATTTAAATCTATCTTCAGCAAGGGGTTTTGTAAAAATATCAGCCCATCAATGATCTGTATCAACAAAGTTTAAACTGATAATTCCCTTCTGAACATAGTCTCTGATGAAGTGATGTTTTATCTCTATATGTTTTGCCTTATAGTGTAAAATAGGGTTTTTAGACCAACATATAGCAGAAGTATTATCACAGAAGATTGAAATGTTACTCTCATGGATCTGATAGTCTTCTAGTTGACTTTTCATCCAGAGCATCTGAGTGCTACAACCAGCAGCAGCAATGTATTCTGCTTCTGTTGTTGAAAGCGCAATAGTGGGTTGCTTCTTACTGAACCAAGAGATCAAATGACTTCCGAGAAACTGGCAGCTTCCAGAAGTACTTTTTCTTTCAACTCTGTCTCCAGCATAGTCAGCATCACAAAATCCAACTAATTTATAATCATCAGATCTTCTGTAACACAAACCCACATTACTAGTACCTTTCAGATACCTTAGAATCCTCTTAACAGCTGTTAAGTGAGATTCTCTAGGATTTGATTGGAATCTGGCACACGGACAAACACTGAATAAAATATCAAGTCTAGAAGCAGTCAGATATAGAAGAGAACCAATCATACCTCTGTAGAGCTTCTAGTCTACCTTCTTACTTATCTCTTCCTTTCCAAGAGTGCTTGTGGGATGCATTAGAGTCTTTGCTGATTTGCTTTCAGTCATGTTAAACTTCTTCAGAAGCTCCTTCACATACTTAGTCTGATGTATATAGGTGCATTCTGGAGTTTGATTGACTTGGATTCCTAGAAAGAATCTGAGTTCTTCCATCATGCTCATCTCAAATTCAACCTGCATAGAAAGAGCAAACTCCTTTCCCAGCGTAATATTGGTAGATCCAAATATAATATCATCTACGTAAATTTGACAAATTAATAAGTCTTTCTTAAATGATTTACATAAGAGAGTTGTGTCCACTTTGCCTCTGATAAAATTCTTTTCCAAAAGAAAATTACTCAGCCTCTCATACCAAGCTCTAGGAGCTTGTTTTAAGCCATAGAGTGATTTCTTAAGTTTGAAAACATGTTCTGGAAATTTATCATTTTCAAAACCAGGAGGTTGATGAACATAAACTTCCTCTTCTATAATACCATTTAAGAAGCCACTCTTAACATCCATCTGATATAGAGTGATGTTATTTTGTGCAGCAAAAGAAATGAGTAGGCATGTAGACTCTAACCTGGCCACAGGAGCATAAGTCTCTGTGTAGTCAATTCCTTCTTGCTGACTATACCCTTGAGCTACTAGCCTTGCTTTGTTTCTTACAACTTCTCCTTGCTCATTCAATTTGTTTTTGAAGACCCATTTAGTTCCAATGATGTTGAAACCTTTTGGTCTTGGAACCAAATCTCAGACTTCATTTCTGGTGAATTGATTTAGCTCTTCTTGCATAGCAAGTATCCACTCATTATCGTTCATATCCCCATCAACAGAAGTTGGTTCAATGATAGACACCAACCCAAAACGTGAAGTTCCATATGATCTGAGGAAAGACCTTGTTCTGATAGGGTCATCCTTCTTTCCAATTATTACATCCTCTGGATGAGAGGCCTTGATTCTGGACGATAATCCCTTAACATTTGGTTCTTCAGAAATATTCAAATTGTTCATCTGAGCAGCCAATCGAGTTGCATCTGGCGTTGCTTCTGGTTCTTTCACTTGAGCCTTTTCTGCCTCTGAGACTTCAGAGTCTGTGAGAATGACTTCTCTATTTGCAGAATTATCAAGCTTCTTTGGCTTTTGATTTCCAAGTTTATCATCAAATCTAACATGTATTGATTCCTCCACAATCTGTGTATCAGTATTGTATACTCTGTAGCCTTTAGAGCGTTCAGAATACCCAAGCATGAAACACTTTTGTGCTTTAGAATCAAACTTGTTCAGATTCTATTTAGTATTCAACATAAAACATACACATCTAAAATGATGGAAATATGAAATGTTGGGCTTTCTATTCCTCCACAGTTTATAAGGAGTCTTCTCCAGAAGAGGTCTAACTGACTCTCTATTCTGAATATAACAAGCTGTATTCACTGCTTCTGCCCAAAAATGTTTTTCCAGATTAGTCTCGTTGATCATGGTTCTGGCCATTTCTTGCAATGTTCTATTTTTCCTCTCTACAACTCCATTCTGTTGTGGAGTTCTAGGGCAGGAGAAATCATGTGTAATGCCATTTTCTTTAAAATATTTTTCAAAATATTTGTTTTCAAATTCACCACCATGATCACTTCTGACTTTAACAATTTTAAAATCTTTTTCATTCTGGACTTGTTTGCAAAAGTCAAAGAACACAGAATGTGACTCATCCTTGTGTTTTAGGAATTTCACCCATGTCCATCTGTTGTAGTCATCAACAATGAATAATCCATACTTCTTGCCTCTGATGGATGCAGTTTTCACTGGTCCAAACAGATCAATATGAAGTAACTCTAATGGTCTTGAGATTGAAACAACATTTTTAGTTTTAAAAGAAGATTTTGAAAATTTTCCTTTTTGACATGCTTCACAAAGAGCATCTGAGTTGAACTTCAACTAAGGAAGCCCTCTGACCAGATTGAGTTTATTAATCTGAGATATACGTCTCATACTAATATGCCCCAATCTTCTGTGCCAGACTCATTGCTCATCATTAACAGACAGAAGGCATTTTACATTCTAAACCTTAAGTTCTGAAAGATCGATTTTATAAATGTTGTTCTTCCTCTTTCCATTAAATAGGATTGAGCCATCCTTTTGACTGATAGCTTTGCAACATTTTTTATTAAAGATTATGTCATAACCATTGTCACTTAATTGACTTATGGACAATAGATTATACGTTAATCCTTCAACAAGTAACACATTAGAAATGGAAGGAAGGTTACCATTACCCATGGTTCCAGAGCCAATTATCTTGTCCTTCTGGTTCCCTTCAAACTTGACATCACCTCCAGATCTAAGCTCCAGACTTTGGAACATAGACCTTCTTCCCGTCATATGACGCGAGCAGCCAAAGTCCAGGTACCAAGATTGGTGTTTTGAGTTTGCTGCTAAAGATATCTGCAACAGGTATTATTTTGTCTTTAGGTACCCAGATCTTTTTGGGTCCTTTAGGGTTAGTTGCCTTAAAGTATTGTCTGAACTTCTATCTTCTGAAAGCAGGTTTGTTCTGACTAACTTTAGGTTTAAACACAGGAATGTTCTGACCAGAACGTGTGTGTTTAATATCATTAAGATGACCAAACTTAAAAGTAGAATACATAGGAGTATGCTTAATGATTAGTTTATCAACAGATGTTGGATTTAAATCTTTCCCAGAAGAAGATTCATATCCAATACCCTTCCTGTTATTTCTGCTTACACCATAGATCATTGAAGCCATCTTGCTTCTCTCTAGGCTTCTTGCCAGAAATCTCTGAAAACTATAGTCATATTCTTCTAAAATGTTTTTAGATTTTGACTTAGTTTCAACTTCAGAATCTTGTTGAGCTTTTTCTAATTCATTTTTAATTTTCAAATTCTTTGCTTTGAGCTCAGCAACTTCTGATTTCAGAAGATCATTCTCAGATACAAGATTGCTTTCAAGCTTCTTGTACTTGAGCTTAATCTTACTATAGTTTTCTAACATTTCTGATAAACTCTCAATAAGCTCTGCTCTAGAAAGTTCAAAAAATACCTCCTCAGAATCTGATTCTGATTCTGATTCTGATCCAGATGTTTCTGCATGGTCTTCCATGTCAGCCATGAGTGTCATGTTTGCACATTCCTCATCTAAGTCTGATGAAGATTCAGATGCATTTGAATCATCCCAGGTTGCCATCAGAACTTTCTTTTTATGATCAGACTTCCTTCTTGGCTTCTCCTTCCGAAGCTTTGGGCATTCATTCTTGTAGTGCCCAGGTTCCTTGCATTCATAACAGATAATCTCTTTCTTTCCAGATCTTCTGTGTCCAGAAGACTCTTTATGTTGATCTGGTTTCTTGAAGTTCTTGAACTTCCTCTATTTATGCTTCTAGAGTTTGTTGATCCTTCTGGACAGCAGGGACAATTCATCTTCTTCTTCAGAAGAAGATTCTCCAGAACTTTCTTCTATAACCTGCAACACTTTAACAGATTTGTTAGACTTTAAAGCAACAGACTTACCTTTTTTCCGGGGTTCATCTTCTTATAGTTCAATCTCATGACTCCTCAGAGAGCTGATCAGTTCCTCCAGCGTGATCTTGTTCAGATCTTTTTCTAGCTTCAGAGCAGTGACCATTGGTCTCCATGTGATTGGAAAACTTTTGATGATCTTCTTAACATGATTAGCAGTGGAGTAACCCTTGTCCAGAACTTTCAAGCCAGCTGTGAGAATCTGAAATCTAGAGAACATAACTTCTACAGATTCAGATTCCTCCATTTTGAAGGCTTCATATTTCTGGATCAGCGCCAGAGCCTTGGTCTCCTTGACTTGAGAATTCCCTTCATGAGCCATCTTCAAAGATTCAAACATACCAAATGTTGTTTCTCTGTTAGTAATTTTCTCATACTCAGTATGAGATATAGCATTTAGTAGTATGGTTCTTGCTTTATGATGATTCCTGAATTCTTTCTTCTGAGCTTCAGCCCTAGATTTTCTGTCTATCTTTTTGTCATCCCCATCAGTGGGGTGAACATAGCCATCAATGACTAAATCCCAAAGGTCAGCATCATATCCTAGAAAGAAGCTTTCAATTCTATCTTTCCAGTAGTCAAACTTCTCCCCATCAAACATAGGGGGTTTAGTGCTGATTCTATCTCTATCCTCATATCTGTTGTTATTGGATGTTGAAGCTTCAGCTATAATGTATCAACCAAAATATATCAAGAGTTTTCTCAACTGGATCTTTTCTGTTCACGGTGAAGTGAGAGCACTAACAGAACCAGAGCTCTGATGCCAACTGAAGGTGAGAAAAACACTTAGAAGGGGGGGGGGGGGGGGTTGAATAAGGGTTTAGAAAACTATGGCAATAAAAACAACATACGATTTTTATCCTAGTTCATTGAACTCAACTAATCCAGTCCACCCTATCAAGGCGATTTGTCTTTCTCCACAAGGACTTAATCCACTATATTCAAACAGATTACAGTGTCAACCACTAAGAACAACTGTCTTAGTCTTCTCAAGAAATTATGACCACAACTTGGTCTTCTTAAGGAACATTTTACAAATTAATGTAAACTAAACAAGTGTTTGAGTTGCTTCTAAAAAGTTATATCACAAACTGTGATTTTTACACTTAGATTAAGAACGAATAAAAACTATTCAGCTTTGAGTAAGAAAGATTGTATGAGAGTTGTTGAATAATTTGTTTAAGATTCGTTGAGGATTCGTTAGTTATTGAAGAGATGTTGAAGACGTCCTTTTATAGTACTGAAAGTCCAATGCTTGAAGACTGTGCAAGTAGAGTAGCTGTAGCCTTTTGTCTTCACATGACTTTTCCTTTCTCAGAAGTGGAATGTTCAGAGAAATGCCTTTTTCCTGAATCCTTGTGTCTATCACAAATAAGGAATAGTTCCGTTGGAGAGGACGTTGAGAATAGTACCAAGTCTATTCACGTGCTGACATCTTTTCAAACGTAAATAACATCAGATCCTCTGATGTGCTTCTTGTTCTTCAGATCAGATTCAATGATATCAGAGTTGCAGCAACAATGCTTTAGTGTGAGTGATCTGATCAGAGCATACTTGTTTATCAAAGCCTCTGTACTTGCATCGTAAAGTATATTCAGAGTCTTCTGAAACAATGCTTTAAACTCTTCATACAAATTCTTTAGCTATGCTTCAGATGCTTCTGCAGCTTCTGCTTCAGAGTCTTCTGCAGCTTCTGCTTCAGAGTCTCTTCTGGCAGCGCTCAGAGTTTTCTGATCACTTTCTTCTGATGCTTTAGAGTCTCTTCTGGAAGCACTCAGAGTCTTCTGATCACTTGCTTCTGATGCTTTAGAGCTTTGCGTAGAATACTGTTCAGATGCATTTTTTCTTCCATAATAATATTTAATTTAATATCTGAAACAAAAACACTTGAACAAAATTAGAGTATATATTTTCTTAATACAAAATTTCATTAGAGTTATCATCAAAACATAGAGATATAATTAAACACCAATCTGTGTTCTAACACAAACCTTCTAAGCTCATGATCACCATGATGAATATTGCCGCATGGGCAAGAGTGGGAAGACAAAAAGAATGGATCCCTTCCTAGATTCAACTGCTGGTATGAAAGATTTAGTTTAGCAACTCTAGATCCATGCTGGACCAGCTCCGCCATAATATCATCCATTGAGGAATTATCATAATCACAATTATAGTAATCGTCATTGTAATCATCATCATCACCATTGATTATAGATTCTATAAGTGCCAACACCTGAAATTCAAATAGAAAAGAAACATGTTATTACCTTTACATTTTACTATAAGATGACAAAAACAATTTATAACTCCATAAACAATATTAATGAGTTATTTATGATTCAACTTAAGAATAAGATTCTGGTTTTATGTTTCAATTAGGGGGTGAGAGTAAAATGACTTGGTTGTAACATCGTTAGATTATTCAAATATGACTATGTGTTAAAGTATATTATTCCCGTGAAATTGTTAACATACCAAATGGAAATAAAATCTAATGCAACTGTTGGATTAGAAAGCAACCCTGATATGAGTACTAGTCCTTGATTGTACCATATCTCCGAACTATAAAAACATACATTTCATATTTTTAAAATATATAAACTCGATAGGATCGTGTTCGACCACACATCTTAAACATATGCTCAGAGCTATGACGAGTGAAAGTAAGGATATAGTCCTACCATAACATGACAGTAGAAGCAACTGTTAGCTTGAAGTAAGGTCGGATTCTAACGAATGCTCTCTTAGTGAAACCCTGTCACACCCTCATTTTCACTGTTAGCCTTTTATACCCTACATTCGGCATATCATACATCATTCTATTGTGTATCGAGCATGCGGGTTCACAAGGTACGAACTAGGCCATTTGGTTGTAACTTGTCTATTTTCGGATTACATGAAAAAAGGTTCATCACCTAAGGTTTGATCTGAGGAAAAATTCTACTCATGAAAATTTTGGCAAGGGGAAGTTACTTGACAGAATACAAGGATATTCAAGATAAATATTAATAGACATGAATGCTAGGCCAAATCCAAAGCTCCTTCATACATGTTTATTTTTATGGCATAAGTGGAGTGCAAATTATTAAGGCATGAATCAAGATCATCAATGCATAATTCAAGATTTCATTTTTAAGCACATGAGGGAATCCATCATCCAAAATTCAAGATTCATGAATGGAGATAAAAATAATACTAAGAGGAATTTTGTGACATTACAATCATGTAATTTGTTACAAAAAATCCAACTCTAGATAATGTTTAGAAATTAATCTATTTCTAAATCTTCATTCAAGTCTTTAATCAAATCTATGATATGGTACTCTTCATACTACACCATTTTTTTTTCATGTGCTACATTATGCTCATAAACATCCAAGAAATATGCAAGAATTAAATCAACATTGGAATGTTTATGGGCCAAGATTATGCATGTTCAATTATAGGCAAAACAGCCCCATGCAAGAGTTGAAGAAATTACTACATGTCACAAAATCAAGAGGACAACATGTACTAGGTTACAAGATCATTTTTTATGTCACAAAGTCAAGGAAATAGCATGCAAATGATATATTTACTTGCTAAATATCAGTTTGCAAATGCTGTCAAAGAGTGGTAACAATTGGCTACATGGCAAGATACAAAGCAATACCATCCAAGAGACTAATGGGCAAAAAGAGGGATAGTAGTATAGTATGCTACAGCAGAAAAATGCAGCAAGTCATACTAGAAATAGAAGGTAAAAGTGGGGCTGCACAAAAGGAAGAAAAAGGCATTGCCAAGAATGGAAAGTTGGTGATGAAAAGGTGTGCAAAGTGTGTGGCTTTAGGACAGCAGAAAAAGTTGACAGAAAAGGTGGAAATTGGGCTGCAAGCAAGCATAGAAAACATAGTATTCCTTACTATCAAAACAGAACACAACACAAGAAGCAAGCAGGGTAGAGACTACACATAGAGAGCAAAGAGTAAGAGCAAAAAACCAGAAAATAGTTAGCAAGAAACCCCCAAAAAACAGAAAAAAAGAGAGTGAGATAGAGACATAAGAGGATCATTGAGAAACCAAACCTTCACAACATAGAGTGAAGAGGGGAGAGCACATCCAACAAAGGTCATTGGAGTACTTGCAAGAAGGATAGAAAGCTCTTGGTATCCATTTCTTCAAATCTTTCTCCTTTTATTCTTTGCTTTTATATTCATTTCATTCACTCTTTTATGTGTTGTTGAACTGTATATCATGTAAGATCCCCTAAGGGACTAAGAAACCATCCTCAAGGAACCAAAAAAACGAAACGAAAACATTAAAAAAAATGTGAGATTTCGACCTGGACCAGCAACACCGGCCGTGTCACACAACACGGCCGACCGTGTCACGCTACTGTATGAAGTTTTTTTCCCTAGGCCTTGCAACACGGGCCATATCACACAACACGGCCGGGCGTGTTGCATCACTGTTTCAACTTTTTTCACCCGTGTCACACCACTGTTTCCTCCATATTTTTTTACCGGTTTTACCTTAAAAAAAAAATTTTCAAAGAGTTCGCATGGCGAACTCTTTGATGGCACTTCGTGCCGTTTTTTTTGTGTGTCTCGATTTTTTTGAGCCGTGTGGCTTATGTTTGTATGATGTTTGTATGTGAATATTGTTATGGCCTTTGTTGACCTTTGTTTCCAAAAACTATTTTTAAAAGTAAACTCTCGATTTTATCGAGCCATTTTTGACCATGTAAGTCGGATGCCTTGTGCACCGCCATCGACCTAAATCGCATCACTTCAAATATCTTTACAAGCAATAAATCTTGATCCAACATCAAGTGTTTCTCTTTTCGCATAAAAATACAAAAAAAACACAATAAAATATATGATTGGAATTATGCACCATGAACTTTAAAGTGGTGGAGAAGGAATGAGAATGGAACCCTCCTACACTCATTCCGAATATTTCGAATACAAGGCGCTCGACTTGGTTATTCGAGACATTCATCTCTATCCAAAGTCTTTTGTATAATCCTAGTCAAGAATACATTTTCTTCAAAAAAAAAAAACTAAAAACAACATCAACTCATCAAACTATTTTTGCCTTAGGGCGTCAATCCAAAAAAACCTTTTTCAAGGTATAAAATCAACCAACAAACAACAATTTCATAAAGCCTCCGAACTACGGAGCTCTGATTCTTCACTTCTTTTAAGTGAGGATACGTAGGCACAAGGGCCACAATCCTTGGCGAGCATTAAAATGAATAAACCAATCCCTCTTTTCCTTAAACAAGCAAACTTTTAGAATAAAACACCCATTCACGCGAAATAACCTAGGAGGTTCCCATCGAGTACGATGGATGCGAGGGGGTGATAATACCTTCCCCTCGCATAACCGACTCCCGAACCCTAAGACTTGGTTGCGATGACCACGCTCTTTTCCCAAAGGTTTTATCGCTATTTCCCTTTCCCCCCGTGGGATAAATAAAATCCGGTGGCGACTCTGTGTCATTTTTCGCGTAGCGACAAACCCATCCATGTTTCATGTCTTTAAATCTTTGAAAAACTCCCTGCATTGCTAATGAAAGAGTTGTAGGAGCACCAATAGACCATAATTTTAGGTATTGCTAGGCTAAGGAGTTTCCATCAAACATGTAGAGTGCATCAAAGTAAAACACTATGAGACATTTCATCAAACATTTAGAGTGTGATAAAGGAATTTTAGAAAACATATTAAAAACACTATGAGACATTTCTTCAAACATTTAGAGTGCATCAAAGTAAAAGGCTTCAATTCTATTAGTAAGAAATACAACAAAAAATAAGAATCTATGAAGTGTGGACAAGATAAACATACCAAATTAAGAATGAGAGGACAACCATTGCCGTTGTAAACATGAATTTTCATTTGGCAGAAAGTTGAGAAGTGGTGAATCTCATATTCGTTTCATATGAGATTAATCGTTTTTCCTTTTACATGATAAACTGACGTCTTGCTTTGGTTTCAGTTTAAGGTTTACAAATTTGTGGTTGATGATTCAAAAAGAGCTTCAGCTTTTGAAATTGAGACAGAGGATTAGGGATTGGATGTTTGGAATAAGTTGATTTGTATGATTTTTGGAACGATTGGATTTTTTTAAAGTTTCGGGAAGAATGAATCAGTGAGAGGTTGGGTTTTTTTATTACATTTTTTTTAGTTTTGTGATAATATAAAGTGGCATTGTTTTTTTTTTAATAAGATATTTTTTTAATCAACATTTTTAAATCAGTATTAAGAAAAATATAGTATATTTCTAAGATTTCGTTTGACACGTGTGGTTTTCAAATAAAAACTTGCGACGGTTACTAGAAACTGTCACATGAACGGCCTCAAAACACACATTGGGACAATTGAAATCCAACCTTCGTAACTTAAGTGTCATAATCTAAGTATTTTCTTGTAGGAATTACTCCAAAATTTTAGGATGGTAAATCAGTATTTTTATTTTATTTTATCATCTTTTAAATTGTAAAATTGAATTGCAAATTAATAAATTGATCTCTAGCATAATAATCTAGTTAATTCACCAAAATATTTTAATACACAAAATGAAATAAAGGGATTATATATAATATAAAATAATATAAAAATATATGTTATCAATTGAATAAAAGGGTTACTTTATTGTCTTTTTAAATTTTAAATTTTAAAAAAAATTATAAGTTGAAGGATTACACATCAATTGTATCATAAACTTATATTTTTAATTTTTCTAATTTTTACAACAATAAAAAATATTAAATAAATAAATCTTCTTTAAAAATAAATAAAAAAAACTCAATTAATATTATAAAATTTTCTTAAACAAAACAAAGATTTAATATAAAATTAAAAAATAACTCAATAACATAAGGTTTACAGCAAATTCCACAGCAAATATTGCAGCAATACCTGCAATATTTCCAAGAGAATTTTGTGGTTTCAAAGGATAACTAATTTCTGCGAAATAATTCGCAGTTAAATCCGCAGGAAGTTTATATTTTATTTTTAAATCTAAAATAGCAGCTCCTACGAAATTTTCTGTTACCGTATTTTTCGCAGATACTAATGTTTCACAATATAAAGGCATAGGTGAAATTGCAAGTATTGCTGCGGAACTATTTCCGCAGAAAAATCTCCAGGTAATCAGTGTATTTCTAGTCACATTTCAAAATAATATATTAAATATTTTTTTAACATTTAATCTGATTTTTTATAAGTTGTTTTAAAAAAATTATGGTGTATTTAGAAAAAACAAGATTATAATAATGTACTAACCTTGTTATAAAATTAATTTGTAAAATTAATCATTAAAATATCAATCACATAAAGATAAAGTATTATTTTTCTTTCACTTTTGCAACAGCAACACTTAATATGGGAGAAAAAAATATAAATAAAAAAAGAGAGATAAATAGTATATTAATATAGTGTTAAATTTAATTGATTGTGAAGAAAGAGAGAGAGTGTTATTGATTCATTTGAAGAGATATATCATGTTAATACACAACTTTTAATTTTCAAATGGGCGTGTATTATATATATATATATATATATATATATATATATATATATATATATATATATATATATATATATATATATATATATATATATATATATATATATATATATATATATATATTATTCAGGTAATAAGTTTCAAATAAAATTTAAATACTCTTTCATTATTCACATATTGATTTTACCGTTTGAGTATTAACTTTGCAGGTACACCCCAGTTCCACCATATCAGAAACTCTCCTTCGTTGTAGCTTCCACAACTCTTTATATTTTTGGTTCTGCAACAGAACAGTGGTGTCGTATGAGAATCGATTATTGATTCACGTTTTTCATCAAGAACAACTTGATCTCAATCTAAAGAAAGTTTCTTATCGGAAATAGGTGAGCGTTAGTGGTAACTTGTCTGAAAATGCTCTAGAAGACAAATATGGTCCCTCATCTTTCATCGTCAATCGACATATTTTGAAGTGTCACAACATCCAATGTTCCATCACCTCTCGGTTGCTTCCTGCTAAACGATGATCCAGAGGTTCAACGAATCGATCGGTCAAGATTAGGATTCTTGGATCGGAAAAAGATTGACGGAATTGTGAACTTCAATTTACCTTTAGTCATCGTGGTTGGTATCGATGGTCTGGCCATAACAAGATTGTTAGTAGATGATGAGAGCTCTTGTAATGTCCTTTACAAAAATGCATTGGAATCACTAGGCCTCCGACAAATAGATCTGAGTTCGTCCAGTGGAGAGGGTTTGTTAGCCTTCAACGATTCAACCACTCGCCCTTGTAGAGTGATAGATATGGCATTACCAATTAGAGAGGGAGGAAACCATAGAATAATAACTCTCATGTTCCTCGTGATATAGTGAATAAACACCTTCAAAAAGGCATTCTAGGAAGATCCTTCTTAGCAAAGTTAGATGTAGTTACTTCTATAATCAATTGAAGATATCTTATCACGATGAGGGGGAGTACCAGTCACTATAGAAGATTTACAAGAAGCACAAAGAATGAGGAAAGTAATATGTGTAGGCATTCTGACATCGACGTCGAGGGATAACGATAAGCTCGATCTTGACACAGCGAGGACGAAATCAGACTTATCTTGGATACCGAGTTCAAATTCGTGTAGTTAAAGGTTTGATACTACACATGGAATCATGCTCTCACGAATGAATCCTTTATCCAACAAATCCTCAATCTGATCCTTTAAAATCTCGTTCTCCTTAGGACTCATACGATAGTAACTAATTCGCTGTCGCACAAAGGTAAAAAATAAGCTTATAAGGGTAGTATAAGGAAGAGACACTTGAGTCATATTGCAAGGATTCTAAGTTAATTTAACTATAGGAAAGAAACGGAAAGGGTGTTTTAGGTTTTCAGACAATTGAAAATAATGGAAACGATTACATTTATGATTAAAGGATTGATCTACTAGTTCGGTAATTTCATACTTATTATCGATTATTATATCACCAATTCCCTTAGCAAATTCAATTCCTATTTGATTAAAGTATCATTTAACAAGCGTGATCAAAACTATATGAATTATATTCCTATTTTCTGCATTAAGCATGACGGTTGAAGATAGGACGAAGTTAACGAATAAGCTAAGTCAACACACAAAGTTAAGAAGCATGCAACGATCAAATTTAATCAACAATATTATGTGCAAGTCGAATTAAGAAAACAAGAATACAAAAAAAAGGATTGAATGGAATTGAATAAAAATTGATAATATAATAACCTCAAAGTCTTGATCAAATACCAAAAAAGTATATTCACCTTGGAGTTTAGTTGACCATGTAATCCTAATGCTCTCTCTAATTCTTAAAAATTGTCTCTCTTTACCTACTGATGAGTTTATCTTAAAGAATAAAGAAAGTTGAGCTTTAAGAGCATCGTCCCGAAAAATATAAGCTAACCCAAAACTAAATAATTTATTTTTCTTAAGTTTGGAACTAAAACAAATTATTCAACATTTCTGCACTCCAAATCATCTTTTGACTTCAACACAAAACTTGTAGCTTATTTTCTCAGCTTCCTAATGCATATTAAAATGCGTTAACCTAAATTCTTTAGCTAAAGTTATGATATGCATAATGAAAAGGTATCAAACTAAAGTTGATTCCAAAAATAAGCAACAAAAATAAAATCAAAGCAAATTTAAACTTAACTTCAAAAATGTATTAAAAGTAACAAAAACAATGCAAGAATTTATAAAAATGTCATAGCATAAAGTAATATGGTGTATTAAAATATACTGATCGAATTCCCCCACGCTTAAACTTTTGCACTCTGAGCAAAACTCTAAAATAAAAATTCAAAATAGAGTTAAAACAAGTAAAACAAGAACAAAACAGAGCATGCAATTTCAAAGACTTTTGAGATTACAAAAGGGTAAATAAAATTCTTATTCTAAGCTTCAAACAATATGACGTTAGTGAGTAACTTCTTGTGATAATCAATGCAAATTAGAGGACAGTTTACCAAAGAGTACATCATAAGTAGTAAGATCCTTACATGATAAAATTCTCTAAACTCTTAAGTGTTTAGCTTATCTGTTTACACTCAAAGCACATCATAAAAATTAGGACTACCATAAATTTGAAATGAATCTAACATGCGCACTTGAAATACATGCACACAAAGATCAAAAAGACTTTATTCAGATTGTAACATAGTCAAGGTAAGGGTGAGATAAATCTTAAGGGGTATTAGGCTAAAATTTAAAGGGAAAAAAGAGAATTGAAAGAAACTACAAGAGTTGAACTAATCATTACTTTAATTCACTTTCTAGCTTTCTTTTCTCTTTGTAACCGTTTTCTCTTCTCTCTTTTTTTTTTCAGAATGAATAATAATATGAATTTTCTTCCTTCTTTTTTTTCTTCTTTTTTTTCTTGTTCTGTCAACTGTTGAAATATCACAAAATCTAATTTAAACTCTCACACAACTCCAAACAAGACTCATTCACCCCCTTAAATAGTGTCATACTATTATTTTTCATTTTTAGGCTTGTTATGAGTTATAAACAAAAAATAGAATAAATAGGCTCAATGAGGTTTCAAAAAAAGGATGATAATTTCAAGGTTGAATTTTTGGCTAAGTGGCTAAAAAGTAAAACAGAAACAAAATGTCTTTATCGTATCAGTTTGCGTAAGTAAACAAAAAGTTTCAACAATTGTCATGTCAAGTTCTAGAGTAACTAATAGACATGAGTGAGATCACGCAAGAAAGAAAGAAATGAATTTTTGTATGTTATCTATTATAAGTCTCAAAATCTCACAAAGGACATTGATCAACCACAAATGATGCATAATTTAGAATTTAGTCCTACTTATCATACTAAAAAAACAAAAAACAAAATTACTCACATCACACCATGAATCTTTAGTCAAGAGAACAATGAAATTACTCAAATTTGCAATCCCAAAAACAAAAGAAAAACTATGGAATTAATAATTTGTTTAATAAGAAAACAAAACAACAAAAGTAAATGAAGAAAACAAAACAAAAAAAGTAAATGACATCCCTCCCCCACACTCAAAACACACAATATCCTCAATGAAATAATCAAATATAAAATAAGAGAGAGGATAGAAAACACCCGAGGAGTCAAGGCAAATAGATGACTACATAAGTAGTTTTTTCTAATGAGAGCTCTTCTACAGTTTTTTCTTCCAATGTGGGACTCTTATGGAATAGCTTAAGGCGTGTCCATTGATTTTAAATTTTTTATCAGTGTCTTCACTTTTTATTCCAGGATAAAAAAATATTCTTTTATAGGTAAAATTGTCTAATGGGAAAGTGAAAGTGGTATTCTCTTTACACTCTAGTCCAATATAGATTTCATTTTTCACAACATCCAAAATCAAGGGTTTAATTTTAGGATTTATCACTACTTTAGCTCCATCTTCAAATAAGATCTGATGCATACACATTGATGAGCTAATACCATGAATGTTATCCAAGTTCCATCCAATTTCTTTCTAATATTCCTCCAATAACTGCAACAACTTTTGTTCCTGTTCTAGTTCAAGTTTATCTAAAGTTATTGCAAGCAAATTTTTATTAAATTCTAAAAACATAGGGAGTTACTTTAGCTTTAAAGTAGCTGGTTGCACAATAGATGATAAGCTTTTGGCAACAAGCGCTACATTTACATTTGTAACATCAACTTTGTCAATAGAAATTTCATAAGAAATATCAACTTGTAAGACAGCTTTAATTTAAACAAAAACTGAACATAAGTGAATATCGGTACAAATATCATAAGTATAAGTGTCATCAAAGTCAGACAAAGAAAGGAAATCAGCAAAAAGAGAATCAAGTGAAGTAAATTCTCTTAAGGTTCTAATTTGATCAGCCATGATATAATTATCAAATTAACACATAATCAAATAAAATCACTATCACTAATGAGAATTAAAAGAATGCAAAATTAATACATAATTAAATAAAATTAGAAAGCACTACAATGCAACAATTATGAAAATGCTAGCAATGTCCCTATTGAGAAAAAGAATGGAAAAATAGAAAAATAATTAAAATAAAATCTAAAAATTATGAAAATATGACTAAAAGTAAAATAAAATCAAATAACGAATCTACAATTTTTTTTTGGATTTTTTTGAGGATATGAAAATAGAAAATAAATCAAAAAATTAAAAATTAAAAAATGAAGAATATGCAATTTTTAGGGTCAATTTCTCTTAGATGTCTCTTCAAATGGTGTAATATTTGTTGATTTTTTTTTCTGATTTTGTGGAAAAAAATTCAGAGCATTCGAAATAGTAGTTTACAGAGTCATATGATTGGCTGATATACTAACCACTATACTGCAACCCTAAAAAAACAAAAAATTGCTAACAAGACTATAAATTAGGATTCTAAAATTGGCTAAAATTAACAGAGTCCTCGACAACAATGTCAATTTTATTCATTATCGCACACGAGTCAAAAACGAGCTTATAAGGGTATTATATGAAAGCGACACTCGATTCGTATCGCAAGGACTATAAGTTAATTTAACCAAAGGAAAGAAACGCAAAGGGGGTTTTAGGTTTTCGGACAACTGAAAATAAAGAAAATGATTACAATTATGATTAACAGATTAATCTGCTGGTTTGGTAACTCAGACTTATCACCGATTATTATATCACCAATTCCCTAAGAGGATCCAATTCCTACATGATTATAGTATCAATTAACAAGCGTGATCAACACTATGTGAATTATATTCTTATTTTTCGCATTAAGCATGACAATTGAAGATCAGACAAAGTTAACGAATAAGCTAAATTAACACTCAAAGTTAAGGAACATGCATCGATCAAGTTTAATCAACATTATTATGTGCAACTCGAATTAAATAAAAAAGAATACACAAAAGAAGATGGAAAGGAATTGAATAAAAATTGATAATATAATAATCTCAAAGTCTTGATGAAATTCTAAAATAATAGATTAACCTTTGGAGTTTAGCCTCTTGACTGGTGATTTACCCTAATGCACACTGTTAGAGTTGTTAGCCCATTTATTTTCAGGGTTGAGATCCTTAGTTTTTGCACTCTTTTCCTTGTCACCTACTGATTCAAAGTTTTTCTAGGGCAAATACCTTCTAAAAGATGAGAAATTTCGAGGGGATTCCTCCATCAATTATTCCTTCAAATCTAGAATGGATGCTTCAACCATGGTTCATATAGTTTGTAAACCCATCTTCTTCTACAAGGACCTCATTAAGCCACTTATGTGTCAAACTATTTAGAAAGAATCAGTTCATAATCCTCCAATAAAACCTGCTCCAACATCAATTATTTCATTCTTCGCCAAGTTTTGATTGGCCAATTCCTTTGCCTCTATCTCTGAACAACAAGTTCATCCTACCAGACAATAACATTACTCTTCATCCTGATCGCCGTCATCTTAACTTTCTTGTTCTTAGGGACACCCATAACACCGAAGAACCAATCAACGTTCGATTTTACAATCTAGAAATTCCTCCACTGCCATCGTTCCATAGAATAATGGAATATTTAACTTCACTCAATAGTCATGGTTATATTGTTGATTCTCATCATCAACTACCTCTTCCTCGTAGGTTTCTTCTTCAGAAATCAGATTTTCAATAATAATAACATGATTCCCATTATCAATTGTAATACCCACATATAATATATGTCTAGAATAATTCATATTATACATGGTTGGAAATTTGGTACTGAAATATACATAAGTTCCTAGTGACACGTTATACATATTACATGCCCAACATGCCAAAATACTAAAAGTGGCATAAATATATACAAGATATCCAAAATAACTAAGAACTAGATCATATCAAATAATCTCAAAAATGGAGTCTTCGCAGCGGAAAAGTCCCCTAAAAAGTTAAGACAAGTAAGGACATCGATCAACTTTGTCCTCAAAGAATTCGAACTACTTGAAAGATAATTAACAACATGGGGTGATATAATAACCCCACTGGGTTCCCTATCTTATGGGTCCTCTCAGCTTTACAAGGTTCTAAATGAATCCTACCTCAAGTCAAAGGATGCATGAAGAAAGCTAGTCTCTTGATGTTATAGAGTTAGATTCAAGGTGGATATTTGTGAGATGTTGGATCGAACTCTAGTATGGTCGAAGGGTAGCTTCTGGTTCGACAGGAATTAAGCATGAGATCAAAGTATGTTCGCATGCTGCTGTTGGAGTAATGCGTGTTGTAGTCGAAGTTTATTCTAACATGCATTAGTCAATATTGCTAGGGTTTTTAGCATGTTGAATTGGACCTTGCTTGTAAGCCCAATTGTTTAAGTTAGCTTGTACCTTAAGTTAGCTTGTAATAGGCAATCGTTAAAAAACTCATTAGTTTTGTGTGCTATTTTTCTTATAAATAGGATGCTAGTTTCTCAATCTTGGCATAAGGAAAAATAGAAAGATAAAATCCTAATTTCAAGAGAGAGAGAGAGAGAGAGAGAGAGAGAGGTTATTTTGTTATTTTTGTATACTTGTCATCTTGTTCTAAGAGTAAGGAAAAAATGGCAGTTTATAACCAATCTTTGTTGTTCCTTGTTGTTTTACCTTGTTTTCTTTGTTAACCCTAACCCTTGTGTGTTTCTTGATCATAAAGAAACTGTTTATACTTTGTTTCAAGACATCTGATTCACAAAAAACTCATTTGAAAAGTTTAACGCATTCAAAAATAAAATACAAAATCAAATAGGAAATAATATTAAAACCTTTCAAATATATCAACGTGATGAATATTTAAGTATAGAATTTGAAACACAACAATGAAATGATGTATAAGATAATGAATCTTGTTAGACATGATCCAGCCTATAACGAGAGTCACGTTGATCTTCTAAACTTTTTTTTAGACATGCTCTATTAATTAGACACTTTAACGATGTTCTATCCGAAATGGCTGAAAAGACACCATAAGATAATGTTTTTTTTCTCCATATCATTGAGATATTAAATTAATTCACTATCATGTGTATCATTAATTTCGACAATTAATTATTTCATAATTTTAACACAAAGAACATCATTGCACCATGTCCTGGCCTGCATCTAGAAATTGTTAAAAATCCACATTATGTTTTCACACAAGTCAACTTATTCAAAATGTGTCGCACATACTAATGAATAGTATTGATATATAGTACTCAAAGCTCAACTCAACGAAATAGTTTGGTTCGTTATATATAATATGTGACGTGTGAAATTGATCATTTATTGGTCCTACATCCATAATTTAGTTCTATAAAAACCAAGCACCCGACAAGTAGTGTGTTCAAAAGCATCTACTTAGTATGGCTTTCCCAATGTCTCATTTCTTGTTGCTTTCTCTTCTTGTGGTTCTCTTTTTCTTTTGTTTTTTGGAGAAAGGTGTTTCCATTGAAGAAGCTTCATGGAAAGAAAGACACCATCTTGTTCAAATCAACTCTCTCTTACCATCATCTTCTTGCAGTTCTTCAACCAAAGGTCAATTTATTTTTTCATGTTAATTTCCCTCTCCTCCAATGGGTTAAGCTTAACTATTGTTGGAGTGTTTTTAGTTACATGCATGCTAGAAACTTATGTTAATTTATTGTTAATCTTTATGTTTTCTAACTACTATTATAACTATTTTTTTTATTGAATTAATAACTGGTGTGTTTGTCCTATGTATTGATTATTCAACATAATTAAAAAAATAGTTGTTTATTTATAATAATATGACTAGAATATTTACCAAGTAAATTGAGATACATAATAATTAGTAGTGGCATATAGTAAATGGAAATTTAATTAGAACTTTTTTTTTTCTATTTAACTACATAGTCAATTCATTGGAAAAATTAGACAACAACACATAAAATGAAAATTAATGTTTTTTTTTTCTCTTCATACTTATAGTTTTTTTTTTTTACCTCAATGTATTTTGATACTCTTACTACCATTATTATTATTATAAATGAAAATTCATTTTTATGTTAATATGTATTTAGTCCATATATTAAACTAGATACATCAATCATTTAATAAATAAATAAAATTATATATATATTTTTAATATTAATTAGAGAACCTACTTAAATTTATTGAATTATGTCAATTTGTTTCAATGGTTGGCATCATTCTATCACGAGAATATTCACATGGAACCCACTATATTGTGCTAATGAAAGGTTACTACTTGGTTTGGTTAATGGTTAAAAAGAATGGAACCCACTATCACATATTAAAGATAGGAAGGATAAAGGAACAAAAGCCACCTACCACTCACATAATTCTTATTTCAATAATCAATTTTATTTATATTAACAATTAATTACAAGTTTTTCTAATATAAAAAAAAACAGAGACACATAAAACCAATATAGATAAAACTAACATAATTTTTTTTTTGACTGAGATGGTTAAAATCACTTCGATCAAACACGTTGAAATAGAGTTTTGCTGTTTATTATAATCTTTTTCGATCCATTCAGTATTTGAAGAATTCAATATTTAACTATGAAGTGCAAAAGTTTCTTACTAGTATATTGTTTTTTCTCTTATTTAATAAGGACAAAATGTTGTTTATAATCACGGGTCCTGATGAACCACATTCAATCAATATATAAGACACTATTTGGAGGTTTTGACGTAAACACTCATAACATTCACGGGTCATTGATCACTATTACAAACTTTGTATACATACACTAAACTCGAAGAATTCATAACTTGTGCATTGTATTTTGTTCATTTATTTATAATAATTTATCTTCATGAAAGAAGAAAAAATACAAAATTTATTCACGTTTGGCACCAACTCAATATAAATAAAAAACAAATAACAAGTGGCTAGTTTTCACTTTTACAACACGTAATGTTTCTCTACCCAAAAAAGCTATTCTCTTAGACAAGTTTTATATAGTTGAAGATATTGACAAAATTTGGCCAAAAGATTCAACTTTTCTCCAATTTTCATACGCGTAAAAGAAACCATTTTTTTTTAGAGTTTGCTCAATGATTTAACAAGATGAGAGTATAAGAGAATTAATCTATTGTTTGTGATAATTATTTGTCGTATTAATGAATATTTTTGGAGCTAGAGTAGTGGGAAAACTATAAGTTGGAAAAGTAATATTTTTTAATAAAAACTATATTAAATTTCATTGTGGATTATGGGGTATTTAGTTATTTATATGTACCTAACTAATAATATTAAACAATTATTCTTGAGTATAAATAACACTCACTTGATATAAATAAATATAGATATATAACAAATTAAAGATAAGATTTTGTCTTTAAGTCTTTGAGAGATATGTTTCCAATATCTCTAGATTCCTTTGGTAGAGTCATTCTCATCCTTAGAATAATTTATGCAAATATGAAATTAATTATTGAATTTTTATTTTTATTTTTATTAATTTTAAAGTAATGGTTAAGCAACAATAATTTGACACCACTAAACATGGTTGATTCATTTTCTGATTTCAGGTCCAAAAAGAAAAGCATCATTAGATGTATTACACAAACATGGTCCATGTTCCCAACTGAATAACATTGGAAAAGCAAATTCTATTCCAACACATAGTGAAATTCTAAATCATGACAAAGAAAGAATAAGCTATATTCACTCAAAGCTATTATCATCATCATCCAATAACAATAACAACAATAAGGTGGAAATAGAATTGGATTCTTCTTCTTCAGCTAATTTACCAGCAAAATCTGGTAGCTTAATTGGATCAGGAAACTATTATGTTGTTCTTGGACTTGGTACTCCTAAAAAGGATTTATCACTTATTTTTGATACTGGGAGTGATCTGACTTGGACTCAATGTGAACCTTGTGCTCGTTCTTGTTACAAACAAATAGATGAAATATTTGATCCATCAAAGTCTTCTTCTTATTACAATATCACATGTACTTCTCCAGATTGTACTCAACTCTCTTCAGCTACAGGTATATATTTACCTGTTTAAAGATAGTGCAATGTCAGTATTTTAAAATTAAAAACATCATTTATCAAAATATTGTCAGTGTAAATATTTTATACGTGTGTTATTATATTTTGTAACATTTTTTACTTTGTGGTGTAAATTGTATGTTTATTTTTTATAGGAAATGATCCGGGCTGTTCTTCATCGACAAAAGCATGCATATATGGGATCCAGTATGGTGATCAATCTTTCTCGGTCGGATACTTCAGCCGCGAACGGCTGAGTGTGACTTCGACCGATGCTATCGATGGTTTTCTATTTGGTTGTGGACAAAACAACCAAGGCCTATTCGGTGGCTCGGCCGGTTTGTTAGGCCTTGGTCGTCATCCAATCTCGTTTGTCCAACAAACCTCTCAAAAATACTATAAAGCTTTTTCTTATTGTCTTCCCTCCACTTCAAGCGCGGTTGGCCACCTCACATTCGGCGCCACCCGTAACAAGTACGTAAAATACACTCCTTTCACCACTTCCAGTAGTAGTTCCTTCTACGGACTCGACATTTCTGGAATCAGCGTCGGTGGAACCAAGCTTCCAATCTCGGCCTCTCTTTTCACCTCCGGCGGCGCCATTATCGACTCTGGCACTGTCATTACACGGCTGCCACCAACCGTATACGCCAGCCTTCGCGATAACTTTCGCCAAGGCATGGCGAAGTATCCGAATGCATCAGCTCTTTCGATTCTAGACACATGCTATGATCTTAGCGGGACCAAGATTGTGTCTATTCCAAAGGTTAGTTTTTTCCTCGGCGGAGGTAACACGGTGGAAATCCCCGCGCCGGGGATACTTTACGCGGCGAGTTTGAAGCAAGTTTGTTTGGCGTTTGCGGCAAATGGTGATGATAGTGATGTTACCATCTTTGGGAATGTGCAACAAAGGACACTAGAGGTTGTTTATGATGTTGGTGGTGGTAAGATTGGATTTGGTTACAATGGTTGTAAGTGAAAGTGAAGTTTGTTTTGAATATTTTGATCAATGAAGCATTCTTATTTGAACACATATATCCAACAAGCAAAATGAGAAATACATTAAAATAAATTGTATTTTGATTTTTTGATTGATCATGGTTATAATTAAAGTGTTTATATAAGAATTTCTCTTGATCAACTTATTTGATTTTATATATGCTTTGGGCTAGTTAGGGAGAAAGAAATCTTAATGGGCCATGGCGTTATTACTTATTAATGTTATTGCATTGTAGCACTAAATAAATATGTGGGGGTTGGAATAGAAAGAAAATGGATGGGATAGAAATGTGAAAAAAATTTGTGTTATATAGTTGTTGAAGAAGACTTTGTTGGAAATGTGTAATTGTTTGCAATTGTTCATAGATGTATAATTTGAAACAAGTGTAAGCTTGTTTATGGTATTACTATAAAGTTTGTTGAATAAAAGAATAATTTCTTGTTTCAATTATGACTTTAATTATTGATCAAGTTTATTTGGTCCCGTTGTGCCTATTATATATGATCAAAATTTATTTATTTCAAATATCTTGTCTCATATTTTATCTGATCAAGGCAAAGTGACGATTATATATGGACTTCATCTTGTTAGGTCTTAAGAGATTTTTCCATTCTTTAAACCTCTTCCTTTTGTGGACAGTTTGAGTTTGTGGATCATAAGAATTGTGTTTAATTTCATTTTTGTTATAAAAGTTTTTGAATTTTGTATTTTTAGATTCATCTCTTTGATCGCTTATGATAGACGCAGGGTTTAGATTTTTTTTGTGTGGATATCTTTGATTAATTTTTAAAAGACGACAAACGCATCTCTTTTATGAGATAGGAAAATCGTATAGGTATAACGAGAATAGTCATCAACTATTAAAAAGATATAGTGATTCCTAATAAAACATATGGTTTAGGATGGATCAAAAAGATCTACATGCAAGAGTTATAAAAATCTATTTGTAGAAATAATATTTTTCGATTTAAAGGATGAATTTACTTGTTAACTCTTTTGACATGTCACATAAGCTATCTTTTCAAAACACATGTTTGGAAAATCACTATGAAGATGGCATTTCATGTTCGATATCATTAAACATACCTACATTATAAATTTAAGTCTTAACTTTAGATACTCAAATCATTTTGGATTCTCTAACGTTAGTATAATGTATATTTTCTCTAGGTATGATAAAATAGATATGTGAAGGAGAATATATATTTTTTGATTTCATGACTTTTATTAATAATAAAAACATAATAAAACAAAATGATCATTTTTACTACAGTAATTACATTTAAGAATATTGCATTTACATGTCCTATTTGCATGTCATATATTACTAAAAAGTTTAGCATTGTTTTTAAGTTTATAGTCTAGACCAACTTTATTTTAAGAGTATCTCTTTCTTTGATAAACTTATAAATTTTGTTGTGCGTATCTTAATTTCTATTTTGTAAAATATTGCATTGTTCATATTTGATAGATTTAACAAGGTTCTCATAGTAATAAGGAGAAGAAGGGGAAGACAAGGTTTGAATTAAAATATTTTACTTTTATCTAAGACTATCTATTTATTTGAGTCAATTTTTATTTTCTATTTTAAGAAAAGATATAGTAGGTTTAGAGACAAAAACAAGATAAAATATCCCTTTTAGTCTCTTAATTTTACCTCGGGTCTATTTTGCTCCCTTAATTTTTCTAAAGACTAATATAATCTCTTATGTCTTCAAACGATATCATTTAGATTCTGACGTCTATTTCTACATGTGTGGCATCTGACATGTCACGTGACATGTGTTTATACGTGTGACATATGTTCTTTAACAAGCTCACTAAAATTCCAAAAAAATAATCTTAAAATTATGCCTTCTACAAGAATCAAACCCACATCTATTTGATTTCTTGGAAAGACAATACACACCATATTGCATTTCTATTCTCAAGCTTATGAGTGGTGTAGTATAATCTATTCTCAAGAATTTTCGCAAAACAATAGCTCTTAAGGTATCTGTTGTGAATCGGATACCTTAAACCTAAGTATAAACAGTTTCTTAATGATCAAGAAACACACAAGGGTTAGGGTTAATAAAGAAGAAAACAACAAGGATTGGTTATTAAACTGCTATTCTTTCCTTTCTCTTAGAACAAGATTACAAGTATACAAGAATAACAAAATAACCTCTCTCTCTTGAAATTAGGATTTTATCTTCCTATTTTTCCTTATGACAAGATTGAGAAACTAGTATCCTATTTATAAGAAAAATAGCACACTAACCTAATGGACTTTTTAACAATTATCCATTACAAGCTAACTTAGGGTACAAGCTAACTTAAACAATTGGTCTTACAAGCAAGACCCAATTCAACATGCTAACAACCCTAACAATATTGACAAATGCATGTTAGAACAAACTTCGACTACAACATGCATTACTTGCGAACAGACTTCGACCATACTAGAGTTCGATCCAACATCTCATAATTCTTCACCTTGGATCTAACTCTATAACATCAAGAAACTAGCTTTCTTCATGCAGCTTTATTAACTGCTTATAGTGGAAAAACTTGCAACTGGGCAACGTCTTGGTGATTATATCACCAGCATTATGATCTGTCGAAACCTTCAGCACTTGGACTTCTCCATGCTCGATTACCCCTCTGATGAAATGCAGCCTCACATCAATGTGCTTGGTTCGCTCATGATAGGCTGAATTGTTCGACAGGTGTATTGCACTTTGACTATCACATTTAACAGTGATAACTCGACCTTGAAGTTTTAACTCCTTTGCAAAACCTTCAAGCCACAATGCTTCCTTCACATCTTCAGTTAGGGCAATATACTTCGCTTTAGTGGTTGATAAGGCAACGACCTTCTGAAGTGTTGCTTTCCAACTGATTGCTGTCCCAAATATAGTGAACACATATCCAGAGATAGATTTTCTGGAATCCATACAACCTGCATAATCAGAGTCGACATATCCTTCGATTGTTGCTTTACAATATTCACCCAAGGTTCCACCATAAATTAGGATTCTATTCAAAAATCCATTTATGTACCTTAAAATCCACTTCAATGCTTGCTAGTGAGCCTTTCCAGGATTCACCATGTACCTGCTTACAAGACTTACTGCATATGCTATGTCGGGTCTAGTACAGACCATAACATACATCAAAGAACCTACTATGTTAGCATATGGAATGCTATTTGTTGCGGTGAAAATCGGATATCAAGCTATTGAATTAACTTGAACCTTAATTCTTTTACAACCGGACTTTAATTTATCCAAAGGAAAGGTCTAGAGAAAGAAAGAACCTTTTGCGCGATGTTATAACAACGCTAAGAGATTCGGGGATCGGGGGTTGGTTATGCATAGGGTAGGTATTTCACATCCTAAACATCTGTAGTACTCTACAGGAACCTTTTGTTTGTTTGCATGCTAAGTTTGTTAAATATTTGCTATGGATTGGGATTGGGTAAAAGGTGTAGGTTAAGACCTAAAGATAGTTTCTAAGTTTGCTCGCAAAGACATCGCGTCCTCTGCCTACGTATCCTAACTAGGATAGAATCAGAGCAATCGTAGTTCACCTCACTAGGGTTGAAGAACGCTTGATTATGATCAAGGTTCCAAGGGGGACAAACATAACAATGCTTGTGTAGAGTTTCACAAAACTCTCTAGATCTATGTTGCAACACTCAAAGGGGAAATAAGTAATCATTACCATGATTCTTATATAGAGTTAACAAACTCTAACCTAGGGTTCTAGTTGAGGAACACTCCTAGTAAAGGTGGGTCTTTTAGACTTAGGCAAAGTCTAATGGCTTATGGGTTCTAATCTTAACTAAGATTCAATATGACTTTACAAAGTCAAAAGGGATAATAAGCTATCCATGACACAAGAGACAATGGAGAGACTTTTCCTTTGGAGGGGGGAGATAGTGGGCAACTGGATGAGAATTAAAAAGTTCCATCACTTGGGGAATAATTTAACAAGGTATAAACACATTCAAGCATGAGAAATATAGAAGACATGATTATAATCAAGGATTAACCAACGCATTACAATGAGCAAGTATTTTGAGTAGGATGAACGGTTACGATCAAGCATGGTAAGCATATTACAATAAGCATGTCTTGACAAAGATATAGGCACATCTTAACAAAGATTGAAAGTACGGTTTTAACAAGGATTATGAAAACATGATGAAGGTGACAACCATGTAAACAAATAACAATTTGAAAACAAATCACGTTATAAACTCAAAGCGTAACAACAATATGCATAGATAACAATCTCACATAATTAAATTAGTTTAGCCTCGTAATTTAGGAGGTATAAACATTCATGGTAACAACTAATAAAAGATGAAAACTCAACAGGTTGACAAACATAAACAAATGCCAATGAATCTTACAAGAAAAATAAACATGGTATGGGGAGAATTTAAATCGAGGCGCAAGGTGACGACCTAAAAGTGGATCTACTAACAAGCAGACACAAGCATTGTTAAAATAAATAATCATGAGATTTCAATCTACCAAACAAAACTAGACATCACAATGAAGAGTTTGCAAAAAGAACGGATTAAAACTGATAAACAACGAATAAATTAGGGAATTTTGAAGTTTGATTGATTTCATGATAATAAAATAAATAAACAAGCAATTAAAAAGGAAAGGGCGTGGGTGGGGATTGAACCCACGCCCTTATGTTTACAAACATACACCACTACCACTAGAGCACTTACGCGCGCCTTGGAAAGTAATGGAAAGAAAGAATAAAATAATAAACATGAAGAAAAGAAAAAAAAACAAAGCGCAAAAATGCCTCGCTGGGGCTCGAACCCAGGACACAAGGCATATGGGGCGTTTTATGGCAAGGCTTTTAACCACTGGGGTGGCGATACATCCGTTGATTATCCCACCCCAGAAAAAGATAAACCTTACAAGGCCAAGAATTCTGGGCCAGACCTCAAACAAACAAAACCAAAACGCGTGAGAGATTGAAACTCTATCAAAACAGCATGGATTTGAGCGCAATCTTAGTCAATTTCATGTGATTTTTAATGAGGAATCCAATGACATGATTCATTTCTTGAAATAACATCCATAAATGCAGATACAATGGAATATGCAGACCTAAGCTGCAAAATGCATTTTGGTGTCTCATGATTAAAATATCTACAACCAAAGGTATGTGCAAGTCTGAACAAACTCTAACTGTGCTAATGAAGTGATCCTAACCAAGAAAAAGATTTCAACAGTCACGAAACAAGAAATTGTATGCGAGTTGCAAACATACACTTAAAAATCAATCACTTGGCAAAGGCATGACTTAAGACAGGTGCAGCATACACATAGTGTTAGTTCAGTCCCAAACTAAAAGTCCAAGCATGACCAGACCCTCAAAAGAAAGAAAGAGAATCACAACTGAGTGTTACTGGGCTGGCCATCTCAAGCTTAAAGGGCAAACCTAGATACCATGATTGATCTCAAGCCAAGCTACATCAACCATTCTTGTCAACAGATACAAAGATTATATTGGCAACATAATATGATTCTACAAACACCAATTCACACTGCCAATGGTATCCAACAGTTACCCATCCAAAATGATAAATAGGCTCAAACAAGGTTTTCCCCTACATAACAAAAGATATGGGACTGACAAGGTTCTGGTGGGAAGATCTGGTGTTTCAAACATTGAGGGTTTCCAACTCTGGCTGCCTCACTGAACTCCCTTTTATGATTGTGTTGTAGCAGAGGGAGAGACCAAACTCACCAGTTTGTACCACGACAATATAATCAGCTAGCAGCAGATTGTGCAACTCAACAAGAGTCAAGTAACTTGTGGATCAAAGTTTCATCAATGCCACAAGCCAATCCAATAAAGAAACATAAAGCAAGACCATTGGTAATAGACAAATTGCCACCAACATTCTAACTTATCAAAACAACCAGCCAAGAGTTGTCAATGTTAAGCCTAAATCCTTGACATAGATCTTAACAAGACAAGGTCCTACAATAACAGACAGTTGAGTAAATGCTACATCCAAAGCCAATAATCTAAAACAGCAAAGCTGGGGCAGAAGGAAAAAACTGATAAAGGCCAATATCCTAAACCTACTCACACAGCCCCAGGTGCATGGCTTGCCCACAGCAGGTTTGGAAAACTGAGTCTCAAGGAAACATGTCAATAAAACTTAAACTTTAATCCAACATAAACTAAGGTTCAACCCTTTCTCATCAGAGAAAAACTGGCAGCTTTCCCACTGATCCCCATTCTAAACCTAAACAACCTCTAAAACAGTTAAGTCTATTCCAACACAGCAATGCTAGTTGCTCACTCTAATGATTCAAAATCAATTACCTTGTGTTTGTCCAATTCTGATGCAAGCAGACCTACAACAGTGCATAAAAACTGAACAGGTCTTAAAGTTGTGTTCTAAACTCAAAGCAACAGCCAAAATAAATGATTTGAACATGGTTCTAGTAGGAAACAATGTTGTCCTATTCTCTAACAAGACCTGGCTAGTAAAATGAACACTGAGGTGCCCTCCAAGAAGCTCAAAACCTCACCTGCTATGACTGACAACAAAAACCTCAAACCCTTAAAGCAATCACCAAATTGTCACAACAAGATACAAAACAAATCCTAGTATGAATGTGCCAACCCTATGGCAATGGTGCATCAGGAGCTGGTAAATTCCCTCAAGAACAGTTATGGACACACCTAACAATGGTATCTCAAATCCAAATTAAACAAACTTAAAGCCTACAGCCTACTGTCAAAGCTAAAGGAACCTACAACAACCAAATCAAGGTGGAGCACCTCACCCCTAAGAGTTCACAAACTCTAGACATCCAGCATGAATTTGAAAAGCTCACAAACTGGCAGCACCCCTCAAACCTATGGGAAGTAAATGACAGTTTAGGCCATCACAGGTTGTTAACAACTCAAAAAGGATTTCAATCAACAGTCATAGCTGCCACAACTTGGTAACAGCCTTTAAACAAAAAGATCAGCTAATCAGTCCAAAGGCAGACCCTTATGACAATCTCAATGTAGACCCTACAAACTCCAACAGATCAAGTAAGAAAAAGCTTAAAGTTACAAACATAACAATGTTAAGATTTTACTCCATTTAAGTTTTAACAGTAAAATACTTTGATGATCATATTAACATCAAAATGCTAACATTAGAAACTTGTCTCAAAATATCAACAACACATTTTGCAAAAGGTACCAATCACACACAAGTTACTCTAACAGCCACCAATACATGATACAAGCATGGGACAGCAATAGCCACAACAGTGTATGCATAAGCAAAAACAAACACCAATGAACTTTGTGTCATGAAAATGAGTGGGATGAGTCTAGACATCCCTGTGATGATGCACTTGAGTAAGCTATATTACTCCTAGAAAACCAGAGGCCCTTTTTGAATGCCTTGCTTGCCTTGAAATTGAAATTTTGGGTAGAATGCACTTATGATGCCAATGGAAGAACTAGGTATTGTTGATGATTCTTAGCTCTTGGACAGTTGAAACACAATATATGCAAGGTGTTAGAGCTCTTAGGATGGCAAGGAAATGAGTAGAACGAGATACGGTGATTTTTGTAGCTTTGGTCAAAGTATGGTGGAATGAGACTTGACTTTTTGATTTTTTGTGGTTCTTGATGTTTTAATGAGTCATACACCTTCCATATGTCATTTAGGAGATGTGTGGATGGTTGTGAGAGTGTTGGAAATATTAGAAATGAAAATGGTGTGAAAGTTGCAAAATGACCATTTTCGGTGTTTTTGAACTTTCCTTCACCTATAAGTAAAGAGAGAATGAGAGGGAGAGCTGTGATGCTTTGATCTTATGAGCAGCTCTGGTGTGTCAAACAAATGAGGGTGAGGCCTCTATTTATAGGAGAAAGATGGATGAGGGCAACTTTGTATTTTCCATTTTTGGAGGGAGTTTCATGATGTTTCTTCCACAATCTTGCCAAGATCTTCATATCAGCTCCTACACATCAATTCCTTGGCTCAAAGTATGCAAATATCAGCTGACATGAGGGACTTGAGATGACTAGAGAGAGCTATGAAGGTAGGGGCCTGCAGTTGCCATTCCCTTGTAAAGTTTCTCTTTCTTCTTTTAAATGAATATAAAATTGTCAACTTGCTTCAACTTGCCAAATCCCTCAAACTATCCCATTTTCTGGTTTTCTCTTCATTCATACCTCATATTATCAGTTTGTAACATGATCCAAGGGTGGAGAATGACCAAATTTGTGAAAATCCAATTTTGAGATGTTGGAGCAAGTGAACTTTTAGTATGACAGACCCAACTTCAAGACATCATAACTTCCAGCTCACAACTCCTCTTGGGGAGTTTTTGTTCTTTTTGGAAAGCCCTCATATAGCCCTACAACATTCATGTTTGTCAAAAGTTCCAAATCTATGTGCATCTTGGTTGAAAAGTCCCTTAAATTTAGCAAAAAACAAGTTTTGATGCAGCCAGATTTTGAGAAATTCACCAAGTGTTTTGTACTAAAAAATGACTTTGATGATAACTCCCATTCCATGCATTTTCTGAGTGTGGACTAGTATAAGACTTTTGTAGGACTTGTTAAGAGCTTTCCGGCGAGCTTTGAACCACCTCGTTCGGGTGTGTGGTTAGGGAGTTAGGGTTTAGCCCCTTTCAAAACCCTAATTTCCCGATTTTTCGATTACTCTCACGTCCTTGATCCGATGATCATGAAAATTGATATGTAGGTCCCTCATGACATAAGGAACAACTTTGCTTCACAACTTGAAGTCCAATTCCTAAAATTTGAGGGGGTTGACTTTTCGGTCAACCGTACGATCGATCGGCGATTACTGAACCGTCCGTTCATGTTTCGGAGCTTCCAAGACTTTGAAACTCTTTGAGGGGACTTCACTAAGCCATATGAACTTTGTAAACCATACTTTTATCCTTGAATTATTTCCCAAATCTAAAGTCAAACTACAGTTGACTTTTTCAACCCGAAAAACCCTAATCGGGTGCCTTGAACTGCACTGCACCCCATCTGTGGGTGATTACCTCAAATTGAACTCACGCATGACCCAATATGGTACTCTTGATCTCATTTCATAAATGATTCAACCCAAAACATTGGTTGACCAATCCTTGAAACTTTGATTTTATCAGTGCGGCGCCCCGTTTCATCTGTATCTTGACAGAAACACACTTCGAAACTTGTTAAGGTTAGATAAATAAATGCATATGATATGAAGAGGATATAAGGGGTCAAAATTTGGGGTGCAACAAATGCCCCTATTTAAATATCTTCACTAGATGGTAATGAGAGATGACAATCCTCATAGAATCGTAGTGAAAGGTATTTAAATATAGCAAACCAGAAATTTTGTCCCTTAGATCCGATGGTATGCAAAAGGACAAATGCAAATATGCCATGAATCTAAATGATGTTATATGATGCTTGAATGCAATACACATGCGGTCACACGAACAACTAAAAAAAGAACGGCAATACAACGAGTAACCGCTCACGGGGACCCAACACACTGGGGAAAATTTCCAAGCAAAGTAAGCGAGATAGTTCAGACATGACTAAAGATGCTTGTTCAAGGAAATCTTTCACGCAGGGGACACAAATTCCTCCAGGGAAGACACATCTTCATTGGGGAAAGGAGATACGAACCTCACTGGGGATAACCAGATAAGGAAGCCCACCGGGGAAGATGACAATTCTTCACTGGGGAAACGAAAGAAAAGAAAAGCAAACCACACCGAGGAAGAAACCCACTGGGTAAAACTTCGTTGGGAAAAAAAATCCACTGGGGAAGCAAAGCTTCACCGGGGAAAAGACAGAACAAAGACACGAATCTCAATGGGGATAACCAGATTGAGAAAGATTTCTTATAATGAAGAGTTCAAACGGGATCTTCAGGAAGAGGTTAGAAACAAGACCGGACATGTCGGGGGAACTAGTATCCACTAGTCCTCCGAGACTCGACTGGGGAAAGCAAAAGCTTCAAAAGGGGTACTGGTGATGACCAAAACAACAGACAGTTTCTAATAGTGCTAGTTACCACTAGACTCACTGGGCAGGATGGTGATGACCAATCCAAAGTTCGGTTCCCGAAACGTGCTAAATATTTCTAGACTTCCTGGGGATGTGGTGACAACCAAGTCGAAGCTCCAATTTCAATTGAGAATTTCCGAACGATATTGATAAAACACAGGACTTCAAACTGGGGAATTTGGTAACGATCGACTGATAACGATTAGTTTTCGATCAATGCCAGTAACTACTGGACTTAGAGAAGACTGGTGATGACCAAATCAAGATATACCAATAACAACTAATTCTGGATAACGCCAGTAACCACTAGACTTAAATGGAGGAATTGGTAACGACCGAGTCCCAGGAGACCAATAACCATTGGATTTCCACAGAGTTTGGTAACGACCAGACCAAAGTGGTGATAACAATCTGATTTAAGCGATGCCAATAATCATTGGACTTATGGTAACTGGTGACGACCAAATCCATGGGTATACCAATAACAACTGGTACTGGATACTACTAGTGAAAACTAGATTTTCCAAGCAATGCATGTGACCACTAGACTTAGAAATATTGGTAATAACCAAATCAAAAGCCACCAATAACAATTGGATCTGAAGGTAATACTAGTAACCACTAGATTTAAGAAGATTGGTAATAACCGAGTCAAAAGGTACCAATAACCATTGGATTCCAGGCGATGCCAATAACTATTGGACTTTTAGGGAATTTTGGTGACGACCAACTCAAGTACCAATGACCATTGGTTTTAGAAGGCAATACTAGTAACCACTAGATTTTTTTTAGCACAGATTGGTGAAAACCGAATCAAAAGGACTCCAATAACAATTGGTTTGATTTATAATAGAATCAGTATCAACTGGGTTTTTAAAAAAACAGTTGGTGACGACCAAATTACTGTACCGAACGTGGTTAGTTCTGAACACATGCTAGTGACCACTAATCTTTCAAAGTTTGTTGGTGACAACCAAATCGAAGGTGAAAATTGGTAATAACCCCCTGTTTGTATAAGTTAGACATTACTAGTCACCACTAGCTTCCCAAAGCAGATAAGGAAACCCCTGGATGTCAATTTTGAAGCGAACTTGTAACAACAAAACGAAGATAAAGGTAACGACCAAAGGATCTCGACAGTGGGAATGCAAACAAATGCGTATGCTGGCATGACGTTGTATGCAAGACACAGAACGACCCGTAGGGACAGAGGAAAACCAAATAAAGAGAGAACTTGTCACGCTGAGCTTCAAAATGCCTCAAGTCAGGCGACACTTCCTTCTTTGGTACAGATAACGATCTTTTCTCAGTAATATCTCCGTAATTTTGCAAGGAAGAAGTCTTAGCTTGATAGCTAGAACTGCCGTCGGACGCATCTATCTCGGTCAAAGGTAACAGCGATTTCCACAACTTCAAGAACTGTGTAATATCATCATATTACCTTTAGAACTTTTCAATCATTTTGTCAAATTGTGCTTTCTTTTTAAAACAAGACTTAAGTTTTTCAAAACACTTTGCTTTCATGAAAATTCTTATTAACAAATAAATGAAATTGCATAACAAGAATAGCAGATCATAATAATGATTTGGCCAAAAAAGAACTGATTTTATTGATAGACAAGAACTTTACAAAAGGCAAAGCCTTGGGGATTTTAAAAGTTTTGAAAAGTGGCAACAGAAAAGATTACAGAATCCCATAATATTTTGGTCCTTCCGACTGCCAGTTCACTTGCTTTGCTGCATCTGACGAGAACAACGGGCGTTGGCCTTTCTTCTAATATTCCGCACATGATTCTGCCCCAGCGTCTGTCATCTTTCAAACATTGGGCTTTCATCTTGTCGAGGCACTGAAATCCTCTTTCTATGTATTTCGTTTCAGGCGTAGTATTTTCTTACTGCGTCTGAGTTGATGGGATACTTGAGTGGTTCGCCATCCATGGTTTCGAGAATTAGAGATCCCCCGGAGAAAACGGTCTTCACGACAAAAGGGCCGTCGTAGTTGGGCATCCACTTGCCACGCATGTCTTTTTGTGTAGGTAGGATTTTTCTAAGCACAAGCTCTCCTTCCCTATACTCTTTGGGACGAACCTTCTTGTTGAATGCCCGGGCCATCCTTTGTTGATAGATTTGACTGTGACACATGGCCGTCATTCTTTTCTCGTCGATGAGATTCAACGAATCGAATCTTTCTTTTATCCACTCGTCTTCATCCAGCTTTGCTTCCGTCATGATCTTCAAGGAAGGTATTTTGACTTCAATGGGTAGCACAGCGTCCATCCCGTACACTAAAGAAAAAGGAGTTTCCCCTGTTGAAGTGCGTACTGATGTTCGGTATCCGTGTAAAGCAAATGGTAACATCTCATGCCAATCTTTGTAAGTTACGACCATTTTTTGTATTATCTTTTTGATGTTTTTGTTTGCAGCTTCAACTGCACCATTCATTTTAGGTCTGTAAGGGGACGAGTTGTGATGTTTGATCTTAAAATCGTCACAAAGTTCCTTCATTGTTTTGTTGTTCAGATTCGACCCGTTGTCAGTGATGATCTGGTTAGGGATGCCATATCGGTAGACGATCTCCTTCTTAATGAAGCGTACGACCACTTGTTTCGTCACATTTGCATATGACGTTGCTTCCACCCATTTGGTGAAATAATCGATTGCGACAAGGATGAAGCGATGGCCATTAGAAGCTTTTGGCTCTATTGCCCCGATCATATCTATGCCCCACATTGCAAAAGGCCAAGGTGACGTCCTCACATTGAGAGGATGTGGAGGAACATGCACTTTATCAGCATAAACTTGACATTTATGACACTTTCGAGCGAAGAGTATGCAATCCGTCTCCAAAGTTAACCAGAAGTAACCCGCTCTTAAGATTTTCTTAGCCATGGTGTGGCCACTTGCATGGGTGCCGAAGGCTCCTTCGTGTACTTCGGTCATTATGAGATTCGCCTCATTTTCATCGACACATCGGAGTAAGACCATATCATGGTTTCTTTTGTACAAGATGTCGTTGCTGATGAAGAATTTAGATGACAACCTTCGTATTTCTCTTCTGTCAATTGTGGACGCGTTAGCGGGATACTCTTGGTTTTGAAGGAAATTCTTGATATCATGAAACCATGGCTTCTCCCCAGATTCTTCGTCTATTGCCATGACGTATGCGGGTACTGTCCTTCTTTCGATGCGAATCAGAGGTGCCTCGTTGACAAACTGGACTTTCCACATGGATGCCATCATGGCCAACGCATCGGCAATGTGATTTTCTGCCCTCGGTACGTGCTTGAAGGTAATTTCATCAAAATACTCAGCCATCTCTAAGATGTGGGTCTTATAAGGAATCAATTTTTCATCCCTGGTTTCCCATTCTTCTTTGAGTTGGTATATCACCAAAGCAGAATCACCAATTACTTCCAAGATTTTGATACGGAGGTCAATGGAAGCCTCCAATCCTAGGATGCATGCTTCATACTCTGCTATGTTGTTTGTACAGGAGAAACAAAGTCGGGCTGTGACCGCAGTGTATCCTCCAGTTGGATTTTTCAGAACAGCTCTGATGCCATGTCCATTTTTGTTTGACACTCCGTCGAACATCATCTCCCAACGGGATCCCGGCTCGGGACCTTCCTCTGGACCAGGATCTGGTTTCGTGCGCTGAATATACATTACATCTTCATCAGGAAAATCGAACTTGAGCGGTTGATAATCCTCCATAGGATGCTCTGCAAGGTGTTCTGACAAGATGCCCCCTTTGATGGATTTTTGAGCGACATACTGGATATCGTATTCTGATAGGAGCATATGCCATCGGGCTAATCTTCCTGTTTGAGCTGGCTTCTCAAAGATGTATTTGATGGGATCCATCTTAGAAATCAGCATCGTAGTGTGACAAATCATGTACTGCCTCAGACGTTTAGCAGCCCATGCCAACGCACAACAAGCTTTTTCCAGGGGAGAGTAACGACTCTCGCAATCGGTGAACTTCTTGCTTAGGTAATAGATTGCATGTTCTTTCTTACCTGACTCATCAGTCTGGCCCAAGACACAGCCCATCGAATTTTCTAACACGGTCATATACATGAACAAAGGCCTCCCAGGTACCAGAGGAATCAGCACTGGAGGTTCTTGCAAATACTGCTTGATTTTCTCGAACGCCGCCTGACAGTTTTCATTCCATACCACCGTTTGATCTTTTCGTAACAACTTGAAGATCGGTGTGCAGGTAGGAGTCAGATTGGAGATGAACCTGGAGATGTAATTCAAACGTCCAAGGAAGCCTCTAACTTGTTTCTCAGTTTTGGGAGCAGGCATCTCCTGGATTGCTTTAACCTTGTCAGGGTCTACTTCAATTCCTCGCTGACTAACGATGAAACCAAGTAACTTGCCTGAGCAAACTCCGAAGGTGCATTTGGCTGGATTTAGTCTCAATTGATACTTTCGGAGTCTCTCGAATAGCTTCAGTAGATGATTCAAGTGGTCTTCTTCACTTTGGGATTTTGCAATCATATCATCCACGTACACCTCGATTTCTTTGTGCATCATATCATGAAAGAGTGTGACCATAGCTCTCTGATACGTTGCCCTTGTGTTCTTCAAACCAAAAGGCATTACCTTATAACAATAGGTCCCCCATGGTGTGATGAAAGTTGTTTTCTCCATGTCATCTGGATCCATTTTTATCTGGTTATAACCCGAAAATCCATCCATAAACGAGAACACTGCAAAGCTTGCTGTGTTATCCACCAAAGTGTCAATATGTGGTAACGGGAAATCATCCTTCGGACTTGCTTTATTTAGATCCCTGTAGTCAACGCACATCCTGACCTTGCCATCCTTCTTCGGGACCGGTACAATGTTGGCCACCCATTCTGGATACTTGGATACTGCTAGAAAGCCAGCATCTATTTGCTTTTTGACCTCATCTCAGATTTTAAACGCCATGTCTGGTCTCGACCTGCGAAGCTTTTGTTTGACCGGAGGACATTCTGGTTTCAGGGGGAGCTTGTGCATGACAATGTCAGTATCCAACCCTGGCATATCTTGGTAGGACCAAGCAAATACGTCAACAAAATCTCTGAGGATTGTTATCAGCTTGTCTTTGATTTCTGGCCTTAATGATGCCCCAATCTTGACTTCTCTTTTGTCCTCCTCTGACCCCAAGTTGATGACTTCCGTCTGCTCTTCATAGGGTTGGATATAATCATCTTCGTATTCAGCCATTCTCTTTAACTCTTCTGGGACTTCCAACTCTTCTCCGTTCTCTTCTTCAGCTTGAAAGACAAACGAACCGCTAGTAGAAGGAACCGAATGATCATAGGATTCTGTGGTTGATGGGGGTATTCTGCATGTTTTATTTAGGAACAATCAGGCACTCACACACAGACATGCAGATGAAGGGTGGTTTTTATCATTATTTTTTTCCAAAAGAGATTGCCATTTTTCCAAAAAGAGTGAAAGTGATGCGTAAACAAATAACAAGAGTTTTAACAAAAGCACTTTTTCATTAATGATTTTCAATTTTTGCAAAGTGGCCCAATACAAAATAATTCGCAGGCCTTGGGCAAGGCCAGGAAATTTTTAAAGAAAAACACAAAGCTAACAGGCAGAATGAATTACTCTAAAGGTAAAAAGATGGGAACTTCCACAGCCTCCCAATTGCGTAATGCTCCTCCTCCTCTAGTTATTAGATGATCCAGATTACCGTCCTCATCTTCAGCAATAATGGCATCGACTTGCACACCGCCACTGGTGAATATCTCTTTTAAGGACTTCTTCTTCCTGGTGCTTTCTTCTGGCTCACCTTCCGGAGTTGGTTTGTAACCCAACCCTTGTCGATCATTCTTGGCTCGAGCATTGACCTTGATGACCTCTCCCCATCCCAGTGGGATTCCGGCCTTCAGTGCTGCCTTAATACTTTGAGCAGAGGTAAATGATAGCCCTTGGGTTATGTCTGATTCATCGACTAGAACAGCGTGAGCTATTTCTAGTGCTTGGAAGGCTGTCTCGAGAGAGTCTTCATCAGCCTCGATATACCGAAAAGATGACAAGTTTCTCACCATTAAGTCCTCTTCTCCATGGACAATGACTAGTTGGTCATTCACAACAAACTTCATTTTTTGGTGGAGCGTGGAAGTGACAGCGCCAGCTGTATGAATCCAGGGTCTTCCCAATAAGCAGCTGTAAACCGGATTTATGTCCATCACCTAGAAGGTGACTTCAAAGATTTGTGGTCTAATTAGAATAGGAAGATCAACTTCTCCTATCACGGTTCTCCTGGATCCGTCAAATGCCTTGACTATAAGAGAGGTTGGTCTCATGGTAGCGCCTTGATATGCCAGCTTGGCCAAAGTCCTTTTAGGCATTACATTGAGTGCTGATCCAGTATCAACAAGAACTCGGGACATTGTATCCTCTTCACACTTGACTGATACATGCAAGGCACGATTGTGCTTACGCTTCTCAGCTGTCAGGTCATTATCGTCAAAGCTCAAAGTGTTACAGGCAGTGATATTTGCTACAACGGAGTCAAATTGCCCCACTGTAATATCTTTAGTGACGTGGGCCTGTGTCAGGATTTTGAGCAATGCCTGGCGGTGTGCTGGAGAACTTAAGAGCAAAGCCATGACCGAGATCTTGGAGGGTGTTTGATTCAATTGGTCCACCACCCTATAATCGCTTCGTCGAATGATTCTCAAGAATTCTTCTTCATCGTTCTTGAGACTTTCTTTTCCTCTAACTAAAGGTTCTTTGGCGGTGGTTGTCTCCGGACCAGGCTTCTGGGGAACAGGCGTCTTTTGAACAGAAACTGCTGGTGGAGGAGCCTCGTTATATGTTCGAGTTTGATAGACACGACCACTCCGGGTCATTTTGCTTCCACCGGGAATGTTGGCCACACTTACTGGTTTCTTTTCTTTGAAAATCCCTTCACACCATGAATAGTCTTGTTTTGGTGTCACGGCTCTTGGGCGAGGCTGGAATCCTCCCCTTGGCTCAAACCTAGTCTGTCCCCTCCCGAATTTCGGGGGTGCATCATCACGAAATACTGGTCGAATATTCTTGTAGTTTTTGTTACTGTTATCATCTCTGAACACGGCTCCTTTGTTGGATTCTCCTGGTATGTTAAACACAGGTTCGATGACCGCCACATCTTCTTCCTTTTTCCGGTGGGCAATTTCTATCATTCCCTGTTCAATCATAGCTCGAATGTCCTTTTTCACAGCATCACAACCCTCAGGATTCAGCATACATTCTTTGCAATCTTCGTGAGATGTCTTGAGTGACCACGCCTGAGCGAGGCGTTTGTGTAGGTCTGCTAGTGGCACTTTGATCTCACCAACAGTAGTAACTTTCTTGTCTTCTGACCTCTCCCCTTCTTCAGTAATGGCATTAACTCCATCATGATTTGGAAGAGGGTTGCTCTTAACGTTGGGCGGATTGTCTTCGAAGGATAGAATTCCCTTTTCAATAAGTTCGCGAACTAGGTGCTGAAGGGCGAAGCAACCTTCGAGATTGTGGCCTGGAGCATTCTCATGAAATGGGCAGCGGGCATTTGCATCGTAATAGAACGGGAGTGGATTAGGTGGAGCACCTAATTTTCTTGTTTTAACCAAACCTCTTTCTATTAGCATGGGAAACAGGTCGGTGTAACTCATTGGAATAGGCTGTATCTTTGGCCTATTTGCTTGATAACTTGCCTTCGGGGCCCTGTTCTGAGGTTGTTGACCCTGCGGCTACTGGTATTGTTGTTGATTATTGGCGTGATACTGTTGCTGACTGCCAGACTGATACTGGTGCTGATTGTTGAAGGCCCCAGGTTGGGGACCATGCTGTGAAGAAGGTTGAAAAACTGGGGTCACTGCCGCTATATATGATGGTTGATACTGTTGGTGGTGGCTTCGTGAGCTTTGCACTTTCTTTTCATATGTGATTGCGCTCACCTCTCCCTCTTTCTTTTTGTGGAACGTGCTGACTGGCTTCTTTGCTGTGCTGGCGCTTGAGGTAACATTTGGAGTGGTCACTTTTCCACTCTTTAAACCTGCTTCCACCTTGACCCCCACTGCCACAATATTAGAGAAATTTGTTGTAACGCTGCTGATCAAACGTTCATAGAATTCTGGTCGAACTGTATCCACAAACCAGTCTACCAACTCCTTCTCAGTAAGGGGAGGCTCTACTTGTGTTGCAGTTCCGCGCCATCTTTGCGCATACTCCTTGAAGGTTTCAGTATTTTTCTGCGTCATGCTGAGAAGCTGACGACGGTCGGGAGCTAGGTCCATATTGTACTTGTACTGTTGAATAAAAGCTTCTGAAAGGTCTTGGAAACTGTGAATCTTAGCTTGATCTAAACCGAGATACCACTTGGCCGAAGCCCCTTTTAGACTATCTTGGAAACAGTGTACTAACAGTTTATCATTTTCAATATGCGGAGCCATCCGCCTACAGTACATGATTAAGTGCTCTTTAGGACAAGCGGTCCCTTCATATTTGTCGAAGATTGGCGTTTTAAATTTCTGAGGAAACACCAATCCAGATACTAGACATAGATCCTTGGCATCAGATCCAAAGACATGGTTTCCTTCAATGGCCCTCATCCTTTTGGCCATGATGTCCATCTCTACTCTTAACTTTTCGTGTTTTTCGTCCTCGGCTTCGGATCCATCGGGTATATCAACGATTGACTGTTGATTGGCGAAGACTGGTCGTACTGTGGTGGGTCCACTTGCTGGAGTAAAAATGGGGTTTCTGATTGTTGAGTCGAACAACGGATTGAGACCTGAAGACTGCATGCTGTTGAAAGGTGGCACAAAATCCCGGGACATGCCATAGGGAAACTCCGCTGAAGTAACAGGAGCCATTGTGACATTGGATGCTGCTGTGGTTACTTCGGAGATCACTGTAGGTTGTGTATCCATTTTTGCTTTGATCACGTTGAGGGCTTCCAAGATCTGGTTGACGTCTCCTTTGATCCCTTCAATGTCATTATCCATTCGATCGAACCTTTGGTCGTTATCTGCCATCTTCTTTTGAGCTTGGGACCGTGTGTTGTATTTGTGGGTACTCAGCGTGACTCCTTATCTCCTCTTTCTGTGATGAGAACAAAAGATGAGCTGCGGAACCCCAAATGCAGGATTGATGTAGGATGACATGCAAATGCGGATGCATAAACCATTCAAGGAAACTCAAAATTTTTGTTTACAAACAAAAAAAAGTTAGGCCAACACGTAACGACATGCTTAAAAAGCGTTTTTCATTTGATAGCTGGAAATCTATTACAAAAGAAGTGGCCTTTGCTAAAAAGCAAGACTTTTCTTACAATGAAATTAAATGCAACAAGCAGGATATCAATCCTTTTTTAGGGAAAGCAGGGAAATGGTGAAACAAAAATCAATCTAACAAGACGACCCTTCTCCTTCTTGGACCCTGACATGAACTTGATCCTGGCGGATAATCTCCCACAGGTCTTCGTTTTCTCTTTGCGCTTTAACCAAAGCGTATTTCAGCTCTTCCCTAGTCGCGGGGCCTCAAGTTCCATAGTTATCTCATAGTCGTGAGTGTAGAACATGATTAAGGCAATTTCCTTTGACCATAGCAGGTACCCCCTGGTGGTTAACCAACTTGCATTCTCCATTGGAGTTGGGCCCATGAGGTGTGGATCTCTTTGAGCGTATTGGGCATTAGCTTCTAGTTCTTGGTTGCGACCTGTCTCACAGAAGCGAGGCCTCAACAGTTCTGGTTCAGACTCAGGCCCGGTAGGATACCCATGTTGACGCCGAGCGAGAATAGGATTATAAGTGATCACCCCTTCTATCCCAATGAGAGGCACATTGGGGAAATCTCCGTAGCTGGAAATCATGACTTGGTCCCCAATGCTAGTGTCATACCATGTGATATCATGGTGTCTGAGAGTGACAAGTTTAGAAACCCATGCGCTTTTGGTAGGAAGCCTCCAAAGGATATGGGTCCTTGGCAGGTGATAAGTAAACCATCGGTCGAGTAGTGCAAGACAGCATGAGAATCGCCCATAATCATACAAGGCAAAACGGTGGATGACTACATAAGTATCAGCCAGTATTGTGTTGACCGGATTCTTGAGGATGAAAAGGCGGATTGCCTCTTCGCTGATGAAGTCGTAACTGCTTGGGAACAGATACAGTCCATATATTAGTAGTGCCAAAATCGCCTCAAAAATGCCCAGGTTTCTGCTTTCATAGTGATACTCGGCCATTTCCATTAGAGGCCCGGCATCCATTCCATACCACCCTCCTTTCGCCCTCATTGGTGGTAAGTCTTCCAGCTTGATATGCAGGGCTTTAGCTAAGTCCTTCTTCTTTGGCTTTCCATAAGGGAGCGTAAAAGTCCATGGGATCTTCAAGTAAGCATTATACTCTTCGAGGGTCGGGAGTAACTGAAAATCTGGGAACACAAAACAGTGGTAAGTTGTATGATAGAATTCCACCAAGGCTTGCAACATGGGCTCATTGATCGGAGCGCTTATTAATGGCAATAGGTCCCCATATTTAGCTATGAAAGCAGCAGGATTTCGAACAAGTCTGGTTAACATTCTTAGACGGCCCAATCTCAGATCCGGGACTCGAAGCATGTCTCTTCTTACCATGTTGTTGCCTGTAAAGAAAAAGATGAATTTCCTTGAATGGTTAGAAGAAGTGCGAATGCAAATGCACATGATTGTCATGGAACTCATATATTTTCGAACATCAGAAATCGTCATTTCATTAACAAACGAAACGGATTACAAAACATCGTTTCCTCTTACAAGAGTTTTAACTAAACAACTTGGTGGATCCTATCAAGGTTCTCCTAACAGCCTAAGGTTGAGCTTCTCGATCTTTCTTTCCATCTGAGTCTTCTCAATGATGAGTCTGTCCACAATTATTTTCCATGGATTAGACTGAGGCTCATAAGGTTCTTCTAGTGCTTTCCTCTTCTTACAAGAGAGGATTTCTTCATCTTTCGACTGGAGTTGTCTCTGGAGCTCCGCATTTTCTTCAATGACTATCTGATACTTGTGCTTCCAAGCTTCTTCAGTTTGTTGTGCTTTGACCAAAGCAATTTTTAACTTTTCTTCTTCAGACATGAAGACCAACGGGCGTTCTTCCTTTAAGGTCATAGGCTCTTGTTTAGGATACAGCATCCTTAGTGTGACGGCTCTTTTCCAAACCCATTGGAGGTAAGGTTCCAAAGAAACACAGTTGAGTCTTCAAAGATCTTTCTTTCCTTTTTTATGTAGATGCTTCCAAGCATCTAGAACTTTCTCTTTTAATCCTTGACTATCTTCCCCTTCTTTGAAGAAGATACTTTCCACTTGAACACTTTTGGGTTTGTCCTTTAGAGGGTACCCCAATTGTCGACGGGCGAGTATTGGATTGCAGCTGATCCCTCCATTAATGCTGAGGAGAGGTACATTGCCAAATTCCCCACAACTGTCAATAATCATTGTCCCATCATAATCACGACTATACCAATCAATATCGGAATGGGTAAGAGCCATGATTTTTTGTGACCACCATCCTTTCTTTGGATCCCAAAAAGCGTGGGCTTTGGGTAAGTGTGAAGTGAACCATTTGTACAATAAAGGAGCGCAACAAGTGATCATTCCTCCATTGTGGAAGTTCCTCAGATGAACAGAATGGTACGTGTCTGCTAACAAGGTAGGCACATGATTCTTCTTCAAGAAAATTTTGATGGCATTGAGGTCCACAAAATTCTCAAAGCTTGGAAACAAGAATATACCATAGATGAGTAAGGCAAGAATAGCCTCGAATGCATCCATGCTTAAATGATCTGCGTAATATTGAGCTTTCTCAACCAAGAATTCTGCTTTTAACCCAAAGACTCCCCCTTTTGTAATCAGATTCTTTTTTATATCATCCACTCCCAAACGCGCATCTTTGGCGATATCTTTCTCTTTAGGGTCCTTCTCTACAATCGGAAAAGGAGAATCTTCAAGAATAGGCAATCCAATTAACTGAGAATACTCTTCTAGTGTGGGTACTAGCTGATAATCAGGGAATGTGAAGCAGTGGTAGAGCGGGTCATAAAACTGGAGGAGAGTAGAAAGAAGTCCACTATCCATCTTTATCTTCAAAAGTAGCAACAACTTCCCATATCGACTTTGAAATCCTTCTGGATCTGTCACTAAGGTGCTCAATCTTTTCAAGTCATCTAGGTTAAAACCCTTGTAAGTGTACTTCAAAGTCTTCTTTCTTTCACTGTTCATGACGACCTCTGATATTTACAAACAACAAAGTCTGAGTTCCATGAAACCATATGATGATATGATGACATGATGATATGAATGCACAAAACACAAACAAGATGCATATGCACACAACACAGGTTTAGGGTTAAGGACAAGCATGAGTCCAAGGGTCTACCCATCCCCAAAGATTGTACTATGGATTGATTGTACCTGCCAAACGGGTTCTACAAAGTTCCCAAAGTCATCAACCCATCTTTCGGATATTATCAACTTCCCAAATTACTTGGTAATTGATAATATTCTCAAGAGAATCTCGTCTGAGTGTAGTATCGCGTATCAACTACTTCGGAAATACTTCCTTATAGTCATCGCACTACGTCCTAATAAGGTTAAAGTGGGGTAAAATGTAATATAAAAGTTCACAGTGTCACGGGCTCCTTCGTCGAAAGTAGCATTGTTTTCACGAATACTCGATCAACAATACTAAAACTTTCAAGAGGGCCTACACTGAGCGGTGGTTTCTCAAGTTAGCTTGGTCGGGAATCAACTCCCTATAAGCCTTCTTGAATATACCACCATTCTATCACAATTTCACTCAAGTCCGGGTATAGGACCGTCTCACCACTCAAAGCACCCAATACCCAACATACAAACAAATATATTGACAAATATACATGTTAAGCAAATATTCACAAATATAGCATGCAATTAAACAAAATAGGCTAAACCCTCAAGTATAAGTAAAACATCCCCAGTGAAGTCGCCATTTCTGTAGCGGTGAAAATCGGATATCAAGCTATTGAATTAACTTGAACCTTAATTCTTTTACAACCGAACTTTAATTTATCCAAAGGAAAGGTCTAAAGAAAGAAAGAACCTTTTGCGCGATGTTATAACAACGCTAAGAGATTCGGGGATCGGGGGTTGGTTATGCATAGGGTAGGTATTTCACATCCTAAACATCTGTAGTACTCTACAGGAACCTTTTGTTTGTTTGCATGCTAAGTTTGTTAAATATTTGCTATGGATTGGGATTGGGTAAAAGGTGTAGGTTAAGACCTAAAGATAGTTTCTAAGTTTGCTCGCAAAGACATCGCGTCCTCTGCCTACATATCCTAACTAGGATAGAATCAGAGCAATCGTAGTTCACCTCACTAGGGTTGAAGAACGCTTGATTATGATCAAGGTTCCAAGGGGGACAAACATAACAATGCTTGTGTAGAGTTTCACAAAACTCTCTAGATCTATGTTGCAACACTCAAAGGGGAAATAAGTAATCATTACTATGATTCTTATATAGAGTTAACAAACTCTAACCTAGGGTTCTAGTTGAGGAACACTCCTAGTAAAGGTGGGTCTTTTAGACTTAGGCAAAGTCTAATGGCTTATGGGTTCTAATCTTAATTAAGATTCAATATGACTTTACAAAGTCAAAAGGGATAATAAGCTATCCATGACACAAGAGACAATGGAGAGACTTTTCCTTTGGAGGGGGGAGATAGTGGGCAACTGGATGAGAATTAAAAAGTTCCATCACTTGGGGAATAATTTAACAAGGTATAAACACATTCAAGCATGAGAAATATAGAAGACATGATTATAATCAAGGATTAACCAACGCATTACAATGAGCAAGTATTTTGAGTAGGATGAACGGTTACGATCAAGCATGGTAAGCATATTACAATAAGCATGTCTTGAAAAAGATATAGGCACATCTTAACAAAGATTGAAAGTACGGTTTTAACAAGGATTATGAAAACATGATGAAGGTGACAACCATGTAAACAAATAACAATTTGAAAACAAATCACGTTATAAACTCAAAGCGTAACAACAATATGCATAGATAACAATCTCACATAATTAAATTAGTTTAGCCTCGTAATTTAGGAGGTATAAACATTCATGGTAACAACTAATAAAAGATGAAAACTCAACAGGTTGACAAACATAAACAAATGCCAATGAATCTTACAAGAAAAATAAACATGGTATGGGGAGAATTTAAATCGAGGCGCAAGGTGACGACCTAAAAGTGGATCTACTAACAAGCAGACACAAGCATTGTTAAAATAAATAATCATGAGATTTCAATCTACCAAACAAAACTAGACATCACAATGAAGAGTTTGCAAAAAGAACGGATTAAAACTGATAAACAACGAATAAATTAGGGAATTTTGAAGTTTGATTGATTTCATGATAATAAAATAAATAAACAAGCAATTAAAAAGGAAGGGGCGTGTGTCGCTACTGCGAAAATCGGCGCCGGCTGACAGAAGAGTCGCCACCGTGCGTTATTTATCCCTCAGAGCGGGAAAGGAAACGCTCGAAGTAAACCTCGCAAAAAACGGGGAAAAGGTATGGTCATCGCAACCATAGCCTGGGTTCGGGAGTCGGTTACGTAAGGGGAAGGTATTAGCACCCCTCACGTCCGTCGTACTCGACGGGATCCACGCTTGCTTGGGTTGTCTACTGGATGCAAAACAATCTATCTACGACTGCTAAATCTAAACGGAAGGGAATTGACTCGATAGAGCGTCGCACTCTATGCCTACGTATTCTCAAGAGAGAAAGTCAGAGTCAACGTAGTTCGGGACTACGGGGAAAATGGCTCGCCAAGACCTCGCGTCTTGTGCCTACGTACTTCCACACTGCATGGAAGATCAGAGCTTTACGTAGTTCAGGCTAACTACGGCTAAACAAACATTCTCACACAGCAGTGAGAAAAACAACTGGCTTCACAGGGTCGGGAACCTATGGGCAAAACTATGGCTTGGTCTCAAATGCACTTGAGCAAGAGAAAAAAAAAAGGGGTACTCAATTAGTCGTCAGCGGGAAAGTCTCGATCGCACAGCCGCGAGAGAACAGCAGGTTAGTCGTTAGTGTGCTCGCTAGGATATTGCATCCTATGCCTACATATCCTTGTCTGGTACAAGGAATCAGAGCAGCTGTAGTTCGGCTACTTCGGGACCACAGCTCGAATCTCGTTTTATTAATCTCTGAAAAATGATTACAATGGGTGCATACTTAAAATCAATCTCCTAGGAAACGCTATCCTATTCTATCCTATTCTAAAAAATTGAATGAAAATAGCCCCCCTAACAAGTGGGCTTCTAAAACTACCCTAAAATCGTAAAAGAACCTCTATGAAAGACCTAAAAGGAAATGCACTGAAAAATATTAAATCGACACTTTAATATTTTTTCCTTTTTTCTTCTTTTCTTTTCAACATATTTTTTCATATTTTCTTTCTCCATATTTTTCTCTATTTTTTTTATTATATTTTTCTATGAATATTTCTCTTTCTTTTATTTCTTTTTCTTTTAATATTTTTTTTCAAATGTTTTTCTTTTCAATTCTTTTTCTATTTTCTTTTTCTCTTCAAATTCTTTTTTTTCTTTCTTTTAATATTTCTTTTATTTCTTTTTTCAAATATGTTTTTTTCTATTTATTTTTTCCTCATATGACTACATATAAAAATATAAGAGAAGAGAAAAATAAGGGAGAGGGGTACTGCTGTTTACAGGGTTATACAAGTAGATAAAACAAAAACGGGCCCAGCCCAAAGGAAATTCAGAAAAAAAACAATAAGGGGGGGGGGGGGGTGTACTGAGTAAACTGGGGGTGTACGCCCAGGCCTTGTTGGGCTCGGCCCACTCTCCTCAGAAAAAAAAACGAGGGGGAAGGTGTGGCTCCAAAAATCTGTTGGGCCTGGCCCAATCCACCCTTCTCTTTCCCCTATTCACTCTCCGTTCTGAAACCCTAGAGACTTTTCTTCCCAGCCGCCGCCGTAAACCCTCCTTCTCCGTCCTCTCTCCGTCTCCTCCGTTCTCTCAATCGTTCAGTTCTCCCTTACTTCCGTCCATCCTCCGAGCCTATCAACATCCTTCCCTCTCTCCATTCAAACAGAAGAACAACAACAGAAATGATGAAAGCTCGTTGAAGATGAATTATGTCCTTGATGGAGGATTCCTGAACAAGCTTGATGAAGCTCTCCGAAGGTTCTCTCTGGTGATGAAGTTTCTGAAATCTGTTTGAGTGTTGTTGCTGATGAAGATCGTTGCTTGGTCTTGTGGAGAGATTCTGGAAATCCTGGATGAGCGACAATGCAGTTTGTTGGAGGATCTTGAATGTTTGTTGATGATGATGACGAACTTTCTGGAGATCGCGACGAACAAGGAGGTTAGATGATAGGCGAAGACTGTTGTATGTCCTTGTTGGAGCTTCTTTCTGGAAATGGACGAATGTTGATGAAGAACTCGTATGATTGCTGAAGGTTGTGGGATCTGGACGAAATCTGGATCTACAACGGCGGGAGATCTCTGAAGGTGATTCTTGATGATGCTCGTTTCTGGAAATCATTCTTGATGATGAAGATCCATCGGGGAAGAAGAGGGTTTGTGTTGTTCTTCTGGAAACGGATGAGGATCGGAGGTAGGAGATGAATGTTGGAGGTTTCTGGTGGTTTTTTCTGGGTTTGTGAAGTTTCCGGTGAGGTTGAGGTGGTTGTGACCGGAGAAGATGAGATTGAAGGAGAAGGGAGATGAAGATGGTTGGCCGGAATCTGGAATTAGGGTGACTCCGGTGAGGGGGCGGTGGCCGCCGGCCATGCAGGCCGGCCGGTGGCTCTTTTCAGGCGGAGTGCTGTGGTGGAGCCACGTGGCCGTGTGGGTGGAGTGGTTGCACGCATGTGCACCACGTGGTGGAGATGGTGGAGTGGGTCTCTGCATGCTTGCCACCTGTTGTGGGGCGTGGCAGAGAGAGGTGAACGGGGAAGACGCGTGGCGCGCTGTGATGAAGAAATGTGGGACCGTCCTCCTTCTTACACGTGTAGCCTGGAGACTTTTATACTGCTGGCAGTTGCTGGATTGTTCTGGAAACTTCCAGAAATGGCTGGAAAACGCTGGACCCTTTTACTGAAAATTCTGGACGTTTTTTCTGGACAAAAACTGGCTCTGGGCTGATTGAGTGAGTTGGGCTGCGACATTAAAATGGGCCCAATCGAAACTAATCCTAAAAACTCAGAAAAAAACTGTAAAACAAGCTTAAAAAATCTAATTAACATCTAATCTTAATTAATTAAATCTAAAAAGAGAAAAACCTATTAACTCTAATAAAACTATATTATCTATTATAAACTCTATAAAAGAAAATTAAAAAATATTAATCTCTATATCTAAAATTAAAAACACTCAATTCCTATTAACAACAACTTATGGATTTAATAAGAAAAAAATCTATATTAAAAAAGATTAAAAAGCTATTAACTATTTAAAACTATTTGAAAAAGCATTAATATTCTAAAAATTCTATATCTAACAATATATTCAAAAAATTCAATTATTCTAAAAGAAAAATCTATCAATATTCTAAAAATGATTTAAAAATTTATTTCAAAAGAATTAAACTATTAAAAAAATCCTATTAAACCTAAAAATGATTTAAAAGCTATTTAAACCCTAAAAAATCCTATAAAATCCAGAAAAATCACGATAATTCCCGAGGGAACAAAATAAGCACCGAACGACACAAAAATAATCGGTAAAAATAAACGGGCACCGAAATATCCCAAAAATTGATTCTACCTATCTAAACACCTGAAACGCGAGACGAGAGCTGCGATCCCTGATAATACAAATGAAAAATGCAATGTATGCAATATGCAGATGCGAATGCGATTATGCGTCGAAACATCGAGCTAGATGCGAGACCCGGTTGGTCAAATTTTGGGGTGCAACAGCGTGGGTGGGGATTGAACCCACGCCCTTATGTTTACAAACATACACCACTACCACTAGAGCACTTACGCGCACCTTGGAAAGTAATGGAAAGAAAGAATAAAATAATAAACATGAAGAAAAGAAAAAAAACAAAGCGCAAAAATGCCTCGCTGGGGCTCGAACCCAGGACACAAGGCATATGGGGCGTTTTATGGCAAGGCTTTTAACCACTGGGGTGGCGATACATCCGTTGATTATCCCACCCCAGAAAAAGATAAACCTTACAAGGCCAAGAATTCTGGGCCAGGCCTCAAACAAACAAAACCAAAACGCGTGAGAGATTGAAACTCTATCAAAACAGCATGGATTTGAGCGCAATCTTAGTCAATTTCATGTGATTTTTAATGAGGAATCCAATGACATGATTCATTTCTTGAAATAACATCCATAAATGAAGATACAATGGAATATGCAGACCTAAGCTTCAAAATGCATTTTGGTGTCTCATGATTAAAATACCTACAACCAAAGGTATGTGCAAGTCTGAACAAACTCTAACTGTGCTAATGAAGTGATCCTAACCAAGAAAAAGATTTCAACAGTCACGAAACAAGAAATTGTATGCGAGTTGCAAACATACACTTAAAAATCAATCACTTGGCAAAGGCATGACTTAAGACAGGTGCAGCATACACATAGTGTTAGTTCAGTCCCAAACTAAAAGTCCAAGCATGACCAGACCCTCAAAAGAAAGAAAGAGAATCACAACTGAGTGTTACTGGGCTGGCCATCTCAAGCTTCAAGGGCAAACCTAGATACCATGATTGATCTCAAGCCAAGCTACATCAACCATTCTTGTCAACAGATACAAAGATTATATTGGCAACATAATATGATTCTACAAACACCAATTCACACTGCCAATGGTATCCAACAGTTACCCATCCAAAATGATAAATAGGCTCAAACAAGGTTTCCCCCCACATAACAAAAGATATGGGACTGACAAGGTTCTGGTGGGAAGATCTGGTGTTTCAAACATTGAGGGTTTCCAACCCTGGCTGCCTCACTGAACTCCTTTTTATGATTGTGTTGTAGCAGAGGGAGAGACCAAACTCACCAGTTTGTACCACGACAATATAATCAGCTAGCAGCAGATTGTGCAACTCAACAAGAGTCAAGTAACTTGTGGATCGAAGTTTCATCAATGCCACAGGCCAATCCAATAAAGAAACATAAAGCAAGACCATTGGTAATAGACAAATTGCCACCAACATTCTAACTTATCAAAATAACCAGCCAAGAGTTGTCAATGTTAAGCCTAAATCCTTGACATAGATCTTAACAAGACAAGGTCCTACAATAACAGACAGTTGAATAAATGCTACATCCAAAGCCAATAATCTAAAACAACAAAGTCGGGGCAGAAGGAAAAAACTGATAAAGGCCAATCTCCTAAACCTACTCACACAGCCCCAGGTGCATGGCTTGCCCATAGCAGGTTTGGAAAACTGAGTCTCAAGGAAACATGTCAATAAAACTTAAACTTTAATCCAACATAAACTAAGGTTCAACCCTTTCTCATCAGAGAAAAACTGGCAGCTTTCCCACTGATCCCCATTCTAAACCTAAACAACCTCTAAAACAGTTCAGTCTATTCCAACACAGCAATGCTAGTTGCTCACTCTAATGATTCAAAATCAATTACCTTGTGTTTGTCCAATTCTGATGCAAGCAGACCTACAGCAGTGCATAAAAACTGAACAGGTCTTAAAGTTGTGTTCTAAACTCAAAGCAACAGCCAAAATAAATGATTTGAACATGGTTCTAGTAGGAAACAATGTTGTCCTATTCTCTAACAAGACCTGGCCAGTAAAATGAACACTGAGGTGCCCTCCAAGAAGCTCAAAACCTCACCTGCTATGACTGACAACAAAAACCTCAAACCCTTAAAGCAGTCACCAAATTGTCACAACAAGATACAAAACAAATCCTAGTATGAATGTGCCAACCCTATGGCAATGGTGCATCAGGAGCTGGTAAATTCCCTCAAGAACAGTTATGGACACACCTAACAATGGTATCTCAAATCCAAATTAAACAAACTTAAAGCCTACAGCCTACTGTCAAAGCTAAAGGAACCTACAACAACCAAATTAAGGTGGAGCACCTCACCCCTAAGAGTTCACAAACTCTAGACATCCAGCATGAATTTGAAAAGCTCACAAACTGGCAGCACCCCTCAAACCTATGGGAAGTAAATGACAGTCTAGGCCATCACAGGTTGTTAACAACTCAAAAAGGATTTCAATCAACAGTCATAGCTACCACAACTTGGTAACAGCCTTTAAACAAAAAGATCAGCTAATCAGTCCAAAGGCAGACCCTTATGACAATCTCAATGTACACCCTACAAACTCCAACAGATCAAGTAAGAAAAAGCTTAAAGTTACAAACATAACAATGTTAAGATTTTACTCCATTTAAGTTTTGACAGTAAAATACTTTGATGATCATATTAACATCAAAATGCTAACATTAGAAACTTGTCTCAAAATATCAACAACACATTTTGCAAAAGGTACCAATCACACACAAGTTACTCTAACAGCCACCAATACATGATACAAGCATGGGACAGCAATAGCCACAACAGTGTATGCATAAGCAAAAACAAACACCAATGAACTTTGTGTCATGAAAATGAGTGGGATGAGTCTAGACATCCCTGTGATGATGCACTTGAGTAAGCTATATTACTCCTAGAAAACCAGAGGCCCTTTTTGAATGCCTTGTTTGCCTTGAAATTGAAATTTTGGGTAGAATGCACTTATGATGCCAATGGAAGAACTAGGTATTGTTGATGATTCTTAGCTGCTTGGACAGTTGAAACACAATATATGCAAGGTGTTAGAGCTCTTAGGATGCCAAGGAAATGAGTAGAACGAGATACGGTGATTTTTGTAGCTTTGGTCAAAGTATGGTGGAATGAGAGTTGACTTTTTGATTTTTTGTGGTTCTTGATGTTTTAATGAGTCATACACCTTCCATATGTCATTTAGGAGATGTGTGGATGGTTGTGAGAGTGTTGGAAATATTAGAAATGAAAATGGTGTGAAAGTTGCAAAATGACCATTTTCGGTGTTTTTGAACTTTCCTTCACCTATAAGTAAAGAGAGAATGAGAGGGAGAGCTGTGATGCTTTGATCTTATGAGCAGCTCTGGTGTGTCAAACAAATGAGGGTGAGGCCTCTATTTATAGGAGAAAGATGGATGAGGGCAGCTTTGTATTTTCCATTTTTGGAGGGAGTTTCATGATGTTTCTTCCACAATCTTGCCAAGATCTTCATATCAGCTCCTACACATCAATTCCTTGGCTCAAAGTATGCAAATATCAGCTGACATGAGGGACTTGAGATGACTAGAGAGAGCTATGAAGGTAGGGGCCTGCAGCTGCCATTCCCTTGTAAAGTTTCTCTTTCTTCTTTTAAATGAATATAAAATTGTCAACTTGCTTCAACTTGCCAAATCCCTCAAACTATCCCATTTTCTGGTTTTCTCTTCATTCATACCTCATATTATCAGTTTGTAACATGATCCAAGGGTGGAGAATGACCAAAGTTGTGAAAATCCAATTTTGAGATGTTGGAGCAAGTGAACTTTTAGTATGACAGACCCAACTTCAAGACATCATAACTTCCAGCTCACAACTCCTCTTGGGGAGTTCTTGTTCTTTTTGGAAAGCCCTCATATAGCCCTACAACATTCATGTTTGTCAAAAGTTCCAAATCTATGTGCATCTTGGTTGAAAAGTCCCTTAAAGTTAGCAAAAAACAAGTTTTGATGCAGCCAGATTTTGAGAAATTCACCAAGTGTTTTGTACTAAAAAATGACTTTGATGATAACTCCCATTCCATGCATTTTCTGAGTATGGACTAGTATAGGACTTTTGTAGTACTTGTTAAGAGCTTTCCGGCGAGCTTTGAACCACCTCGTTCGGGTGTGTGGTTAGGGAGTTGGGGTTTAGCCCCTTTCAAAACCCTAATTTCCCGATTTTTCGATTACTCTCACGTCCTTGATCCGATGATCATGAAAATTGATATGTAGATCCCTCATGACATAAGGAACAACTTTTCTTCACAACTTGAAGTCCAATTCCTAAAATTTGAGGGGGTTGACTTTTCGGTCAACCGTACGATCGATCGGCGATTACTGAACCGTCCGTTCATGTTTCGGAGCTTCCAAGACATTGAAACTCTTTGAGGGGACTTCACTAAGCCATATGAACTTTGTAAACCATACTTTTATCCTTGAATTATTTCCCAAATCTAAAGTCAAACTACAGTTGACTTTTTCAACCCGAAAAACCCTAATCGGGTGCCTTGAACTGCACTGCACCCCATCTGTGGGTGATTACCTCAAATTGAACTCACGCATGACCCAATATGGTACTCTTGATCTCATTTCATAAATGATTCAACCCAAAACATTGGTTGACCAATCCTTGAAACTTTGATTTTATCAGTGCGGCGCCCCGTTTCATCTGTATCTTGACAGAAACACACTTCGAAACTTGTTAAGGTTAGATAAATAAATGCATATGATATGAAGAGGATATAGGGGGTCAAAATTTGAGGTGCAACACTATTTATATAAGTTCTTTCAACATCAGTGCTGGGACACTGATCTATACTCAGCTTGAATTGAGGGTTTGTCGGAGTCACAACATGCTTTGAATTCGATATACCAAACATTTCGAGAACCTTCTGTAGGTATGTCTCTTGAGATAAGCATAATTTCGATTGCTTTTTGTCTCTCCAGATGTCAATCCCAAGAATCCTGGACGCAGCTCACAGATCCTTCATGTTGAACTCTTTATTGAGTTCAGCCTTCACCTGCATTACCTCTATGACATTGTTGCTTGCTATTAGAATATCATCCACATAGAGCAACAAAATAACAAATGAATTACTCGGTCGAAATCTGAAGTAAACACAGTGGTCGAACTGACTTCTGATGAAACTTATGTGTGTCATGAACTTGTCGAATCTCTTATTCCACTGTCGAGGAGATTTTTTCAGTCCATATAAAGATCTATTCAGTTTGCACACATAATCTTCCTTCCCCATTTCGACATACCCTTCAGGTTGCCTCATCAGGATTTTTTCATCTAGAATACCATACAAGAACGCAATCTTCACATCCATCTGTTCCAGTTCAAGGTCGAACTGGGCCACCATGGCAAGCAACATTCGAATGGATCTGTGCTTCACAACAGGAGAGAACACATCATTAAAGTCAATACCTTCTTTCTGAGTGAACCCGCTAGCAACCAATCTTGCCTTGTATCTCTTCGACGCCACTCCTTCCATTCCTTCCTTAACTTTGAAAATCCATTTACAGCTGACTAACATGGCTCTAGTAGGTTTCTTGATCAGTTCCCAAGTGTTGTTATCATGAAGAGATTTCATCTCATCATCCATGGCCTTCAGCCATTCAGTCTTTTTCCGACTCCTCATAACTCCCTTATAGTCTCTACGTTCTTCGTCTAGAACCTCACTTGCAGAGATTAAGGCATAAGCTATAAGATTTGCATACCCAAGTCTCTGAGGTGGCTTGATGACTCTCCTCGACCTGTCTCTTGCTAGCAGGTAGTCATTATCAGTCTCCTCATCTTCGATAACACCTTCTGCATCTTCTTTGACTTCATTTGGGGTACGCAATTCAGCATTAATATGCTCCACCTCAACAGGAATCTCTCTCTGTTCCAGTTCTTCGTCAGCATCACCAGTTTTCTTGAAATTCATCTCTGCTTCATTGAAAACTACATCTCGACTGGTGACACACCTCTTATGACCTGGCTCTAGGCACCATAACCTATTAGCTTTGACTCCTTTAGGGTATCCCATGAACATGCATTTCAGAGCTATAGGTTCGACATTGTCTTGCCTAATATGAGCATAAGCCACACAACCAAATACTCTCAGTCTGTCGAGACTAGGTGGATGTCCCGACCAAACTTCTTTAGGTGTCTTCATTCCCAAGGCAGTTGAGGGACATCTATTTATCAGGTAAGCTGTTGTCGAAACAGCTTCCACCCAAAACACCTTCTTCAATCCAGCACTAACCAACATGCATATAACCCTTTCAAGGATTATTTGATTGAACCTCTCAGCTAAGCCATTTATTGAGGAGTACCTGCTACAGTCTTATGCTTTGCAATCCCAGACTCAACACAGTAACTGTTGAATGATTTGTTGCAGAATTCAAGGCCATTGTCGGTTCTAAACCTCTTAACCTTTCTGCCAGTTTGAGTTTCGACCAGAATCTTCCAACTTTTAAAATTCTCAAAAGTTTCATCCTTCGTCTACTGAATGAATACCCATAGCTTTCTGAAATAGTCATCAACAATGGATAGAAAATATCTTGCACCTGAGTGTGAAGGATTCCTTGCAGGCCCCCAAAGATCAGTATGCATGTAATCCAGGGATCCATGTGTTCTTTGCTTGCCTTTGTTAAACTTTGCCTTACAGGATTTACCAAATACACAAGATTCACAAAATTCCAACTTTTCGACTTTTTCACCTCCTAGCAGGTTCTGCTTCCCCAATTCGACCAGGCCTCTTTCGCTGACATGGCCCAATCTCATGTGCCATAATTCTATCTTCGAACCACTTACAACCTCAGGCTCAAGGGTATACAAGCCTTGTTTCTTCAAGCCTCTCAAGACTTCCTTCGACCCCTTCATGACTCTTAGGATACATTCCTCTCCTTGAAAAATGTATCCTTTTCTGTCGAATTTACCAAGAGAAATCAAATTTCTCTTCAAGTTAGGTACGTACCTGACTTCAGTCAATAACCTTATTGACTCATCATGGAGCTTGAATCTCACAGATCCAATCTTGCAAGATTTGTTATTTCCCAGCAGCACAGATACATCATCTTGATCACATAGCTCCTCGAACAATTCTCTATTTGGAGTCATGTGCCAAGTGCAACCTGAATCCATAATCCACTCTTTTCTCGAATCACCACTTGAAACCACAAGAACATCAGATGAGTCGAAGTCATCTTGAACAATGGCTGCATTGCCATTACCTCCATGATCTTTCAGGCGTTGAGGGCACACCTTTCTTATGTGACCCTCCTTCTTACAGTGATAACATCGAATACTAGATGTTTCGCCACTATAAGACTTATGCTAACTTTTACCTTTCTTCTTGTCGAACTTACCATCCTTCTGCAAGAATTTTCCCTTAACGGCCAAACCTTTGCCCACCATCTAAGGTTTATGCTCCTTTCATTTGTTCAAGTCCTTAGAATACAAGGCTGATTGAACTTCTTCAAAGGTCAGGAACTTCCTTCCATACAAGAAAGTTTCTTTGAAGTGAGCATGTGTTATAGGCAAAGCACACAACAACAACGGTGCTTGATCTTCATTATCGATATTCACATCCATATTTTCAAGATCAAGAATTAGCTTGTTGAACATATCCAACACTTCAGCCAACAATTTATCTTCACTCTTCTTGAATGAATATAAAGCTTGCTTTAGATAGAGTCGATTCACCAGAGGTTTGGTCATATACAAACTTTCAAGTTTCACCCATAATCCCCGATGTTGTAGTCTCCTTTGATACCTGTCACAGACCGAAGTCGTTCACCCCGGTGAACTTTTCAATCTCATACTTTGTTGAAGGTATCTTCTCCACGCTCACCGCACCAATTTCTTGTGACTCGGATACCTTAAAACTAAGTATATACAATTTCTTAATGATCAAGAAACACACAAGGTTTAGGGTTAATAAAGAATAAAATAACAAGGATTGGTTATTAAACTGTTATTCTTTCCATTCTCTTAGAACAAGATTACAAGTATACAAGAATAACAAAATAACCTCTCTCTCTCTTGAAATTAGGATTTTATCTTCCTATGTTTTCTTATGACAAGATTGAGAAACTAGTATCCTATTTATAAGAAAAATAGCAACTAACCTAATGGGCTTTTTAACAATTACCTATTACAAGATAACTTAGGGTACAAGCTAACTTAAACAATTGAGCTTACAAGCAAGTCTCAATTCAACATGCTAACAACCCTAGAAATATTGACTAATGCAAGTTAGAACAAACTTCGACTATAACACGCATTACTCGCGAACAAACTTCGACCATACTAGATTTCGATCCAATATCTCACAGTATCAAATCAATTGCTTAAGATATTAAGAGCGAAACTGAAAGACTGAGGAGCAGTATACTCAAACTAAAGAGGCATCATTGATCATTCATTATAATTAAGAGTTAAAGAAGAAAAGTAATATAACATCTGTTAAATATATTGTAGCTGTATATCAAATTCATCACTATTTCTTGAATAATTAAAGATCAACTAGCTCTGAATTGAAAAGAATCCATTAGTGATCCTATAATTTGGGATTTGTCTACCGTTAATTAAGTTGGAAGAAATTGTACCAAATTGATTTTTCTACTAATTAAAAGCACTACAAGAAAAGTTGGTATTAGCTAGGGGAATTGGCTAGGGGTAAAACCCCTCACTAAAAAAACTGAATAGCTTGGAGTTTAACTCCTCGCAATGTATAAAAGAATAAGCAAAAAATATATTAACTAATACATAGGGGATACCCCTCGCAAAAAAAAATTGAATTTTAAAAGTTGCACTTAGTAGGGGATAGCGCCAAAAATACTGACGATGCTTACAGTTTGCGAGGGGTCAACCCCTCACTAATTTAAGATATACATTTTGCTAGGGGTATCCCCTCACCATGTTAATTACTTTAGTCAAATCACTCTGAAAAGCATTTATCCATGCTGCTATGTGACAAAAGAGGGATTGCCACGCGTTATCAATGGCTAGGGGCAGCCCCTCGCAAATGCAACACATTAAATTCTCAAAATCTGTCTCATTCATTACAAATTTATTTTTCTATCTCTCTTCCTTCCTTGCTCACTTAGTCTTCTTTCACCCTTCTTCTTCCGGTCTCCTTTTTCCACCTTCCTACTGTTTTAATTTCTTCTACATCAAAGGTTTAATTTTTTTTCTTTCAAATATTAAGTAATTACTTTTGTTATATTATAACTATTTTATAATTTATTTATTTATTTATTTACTGTTTTATTGCATGTATACAAATGGTGATTTAAAGGTCTCAAATTTTAGTTTAGAAGGAGCTTCAAGTTTAAGAGAGAATCAACATGTACACATTTATTTTTTCTCAAGATTAGGTGAAATTCATATTTATATATGTTGACTTTGGTGCGATGCTGATATATATTATTAAAAAAAAGTATGTATTAAATAGATTATATATTAAATATATTTATAAAACAGATTATATATTATTATTTATAAAATAGATTTTGATGTTGACTACATGTGATTTTGGTGTTGATTTTGTTGATATTGATATTTATTTTATTTATTCTATTTTAGTTTATATTATTAAAAAAACAGATTATATATTAAATGTTTTAGAGAAAATAATAGTATGTATTAAATATTATTTAAAAAACATATTACATATTAAATAATGTTTTAAATAGATTATGTATTAAATATATTTTTAAAACAGATGTTAAAAACATATTTATAAAATAAATTAAAAAACAGGTTTATAAACTAAATTATAAAAAATATATATATTAAACAAAATAATTATAAACTAAATTATAAAACAGGTTTATAAACTAAATTTTAAAAACAAATTTTAGTAATATATTTATAAAAAAAAAAAATTGTATATTAAATGTATTATTGGAAATAATATTGTATATTAAGTTTTGTTTAAAAAAAATGTTTTATATTAAAAAACAGAATATTTTTATATTAGTAAATGGTTAAAAAGCAGATTGTATATATTAAATATTTTTATAAAAGAGTACTTATATAGTTAATTTTAGAAACATATTATATCTATTTTCTATAAAAGTTTAATTATATATTAATATACACTCTTATTTAAAAAGTATGAGTTAAATCACAAAAATATATAATTTGAATATATTTAAGTAATAAGCACTTTTTATATAAAGGATATAATTTGTAACATATACAATCTTTATTTAAAAAGTATGCATTTTTATTTAGAAAGTATATATATTTTAAAATATTAATATATTTGTAGAAACATACTATATAATATTTTATAGAAATTATATATTTTTATAGAAGTATACAGTTGTATTTAGAAAGTATATATTTTTGTAGAAACGTATTAAATAATATAATTATAAATTTTAATAAAAAAATTATTATATAATTATATTATTCTAATTATAATAATATAATTAAAATAATATAATTATAATTTTATAATCATTAGTTAGGGGTTAAACCCCTCACAAATTCCAAAACGTAGGACAATTTGTTAGGGGTTTTACCCCTCGCAAAAGTCTGACACAAACGGGCTCACTAAATGTATAACACATGTGATTTTAGCTAGGGATTTATCCCCTAGCAAATATCTGACATGTCTGTACGCTAGTTGTGTCTATTTTCTGCAGTGTAGCAGACTAATTTTTTCCAAGACAATTTGTGAGGGGCTTATCCCTCCACCATTAATTTGCGATGCCCTGATTAGTTAGGGGTCATATCCCCTCGCAAATTGATATTTTGTGATGAGTTTTTAGCTTTAGTGAGGGGTTAAACCCCTAGCTAAATGTAATTTTTCTTGTAGTGAAGAGACTTTATGAATGTAAATCATTCATAGGAAATAATCATTTATCATAGATTTTAAGAACTACCAAAAGAGGAAAACCTAATGATGTCATTATGTCAAGATAGCTGGGAAAGGAAGTATACTATCACAGTTTTTTCTATGGAGAATAGAGGATTAGGTTCATAATTTTTCATGTGTTCAAGAAAATGAAAACGGCACGTGCCTAACAAATCTAGTGTTAAACTGGGTACAACCATCTTTAATGATATTGAATTTATTGAGAAAATTGAGTATGCATCAATTTAGAAACTGAGCCATGTCAATTGTTTACCTTAAGAGATGTTCTTTCGTGAAAATCCTTGAAAATAGATTACACTACACCACATATAAATATAGAAATGCAATGTGACCTGGTGTATCCTACCAAGAAATAATTTTATAATTATTTTTTTTAAAATTTTAGTGAACTTATTAAAGAACATATGCCACATCAGATGTCACTCGTATAAGCACATGTCTCGTCAGATGCCACATATGCAGAAATAAACGTCGTTGTTTGAAGACATAAGAGATTACATCAGTCTTTTTAACAATTAAGGGATGAAAGTGGATCCCGATATAAAGTTAAAAGACTAAAAATGGTATTTTGTCCAAAAATAATGTTTTTTTTTTAATTTTACTTGATTCTCTACCTAACATTTTACAGATGCGAACAATTCATTATAATTAAAGTAGAAAGTTGTTTATTTTCTTCATTGTCTTCATGATTTTCCATTAAACAGATGTTTGTTTCTTCCACTATTTTATATTCTTATGAAGACTTCATATCATTGTCTTCCCAAGCTCTACATGTCTTCTTTGTTTTTGGTTCTTAGGGAAATTCGAATTCATATGAACTTTATTTCCACATTGATAACATGTTGGTATGAACAAATATTTTCCTTCATTTTTGTGTTGAAAACTTCGTTGCTTGTCATGCTTTATGAAGTTTTTAATTTTTTTTTACTAACAAAGTCATATCTTCATATTATTTGAATCTCTTCCTTCTTGGACCTTAATAGCAATACTTTTCATCTTTTTGTCTCCTTCATCCTTAGCTAGCCTTTTTAATTCAATTGTGTCTTCCTGCAATTTTCCAAACAAGGTAGCAAAATTTACAGAAAACAAGTTCGTAGATTCATAAATCATGATGAATTTAGGTTTCTAATTGCATTTTATGCATCTAAGGACTTTTTTTAACCAAATCCTAATTAAGAAAATTTTTACCCAGAGTTCTCATATGATTCGTAATGTGAATAAAATATTTTTCAATATCTTGAATGTTTAACTCAGGTTTCATTCTAAAAAGCTCTTACTCATGGGTCAATGTCTTAATCATATCACTTTTTATCTTGGTTGTACCTTCATAGATAAGTTGAAGGGTATCTCACATTTTTGTAGTAGATTCATAGTAAGAAACACGTAAAAACTCATCAATAACGAGAGCGGTAATAATACTAGTTTTTGTTTTCATATTGTGTTGCATTTTTTTTCTTACCCTTTTTGGTCCAAATCTCTCTAGCTTTGTTTTCCACAACACTATCAACAAGATGAATGGAAAAAATATTTTTTTTATAGAAGTACAGATATCATAATCCATCCCTTCTATGAAGATTATCATATTCTTTTTCTAATAAGAATACTCCCTTTCTGTTGAAGGTATGAGTTTGTTTAATGAATCGTTTGAAGTCATTCCTACATCCTGAAATAATTAGTCTTATAACAGCAGTTACACGCTAATGCCAATTTTTAAACAATGTAATCCAAACACAAGAAAACAATTTATATTAGATAAATTGTGTTTAAAAAACAAGGTAGAAACAAATAAGTTGCAGCCAAAAAAATGAGAGACATAAAATAAATATATGTAGTTTAGAGAGATCATGTAACACCCCCTTCTATACCCAAATAAATGCATATAATACAGCTAAGCACATACAAGTTATCAGAGTAAAAAGGTTTTATAATAAGGTATAAAAGAAGAATGCCACAATTTCACCGATAAAACACTTTCACAATTTGCTCCATAAAATATGTAACATTTTCAATTTAAGCGGAAGATAAAATCATTTGATCGTTTTCAAAATATTAATCCACGTACACATAAGCTATCTAATTTAATATGTATCATATCAGTTAGATTACAAAACCACATCAGCTGATACATCGCAATGTATCACAAAAGAATGACTGCACTAGTCTAACTACCCGGTGTTACATATCAGAGCAGTAGACTCAAAAGAATGAAGACTATTCTTCACAAAAGGACTCCAGCATCCTAATCTGCAATGCCTCATAGAGCATTATAAAACAGCAGAAGGGTGAGAAATATAACCATAATAATCAAAGCATAAGATTATATATACATAGGTATCATATAACTCATATTCACATTTCTCACCACACTTCATTCTCACAATCATAATCATATTACGTCACATCTATCAACATTATGAACATCCACAAGCACATCCCTTCATGCTTGGCTTCACAATCATTCACAAACACGTTTGTACCACAACAATATTATGCAATGTGACTCAACATTTCAATGCAATTCAATGCTATGCGGTACCGACTCTCGTTATCTTTTCTCGGTTTTTACGTTAAACCGGGTCCACCCTTCTAGACCGATAACTCGTTATCATTTTTCGGTTTTTACTTTAAACCGGGTCCACCCTTCTAGACCGATAACATCCAAGCCCGTCCCCTAGGCTTCAAACCCACCCTTCTAGGTTTGGGACAAGCCACTAGTTTCCACGAAACTAACAGACATTGCCTCTTGACTGAATGATGCATGTACAATCAACCAATCACAATAAATGCACTTAAGACCGTTCCCGCGTCTTAATCCCATGCATTCGAATAATTCACCCCTTCGAGAATTTCATTATGATTGCACATACAACATATATCAAACATTTATCAATGTATTCATTTCACACATCATCATATTCAACAACAATGCACACATATCACCTATGTTCCCATGCATTCTCACAACAATCGCATACATATATGCACTCACAATTCATTAGACGATACACATACATTCCTCATTGTATTCTCATGTATCTCTAATTATCACAACAATCAAGGTATTCACATCGCAATACCAATCATACAACTATAAGATACGCACACATATTCAAAATGTTCTCATGCATACTCATTACATAATTGTACACAACAATCAAACATTCACAACTCATCAATTAATACACACATAATCATCATTATGTTCTCATGTATTTTAACCGATTGCAATTAATCATTCATATCACGACTCTAGGATTCACGCCCGAAGGCTACCCACAGCAAATGTTATCATAATAGTTCACATACTCATTCATAACATAGAAGTATAAACATATACGAATCAACCAAACAATCCCCATTGGATAACACAGCAAAGAAAAATATACTGCCACATTCGCCTTCATTCGCCTGGCGAACCCTCGCAGCGAACCTTCGCCTGGCCTTCGCCTGGCGAACTCTCTCAGCGAACACTCGCTAGGCTTCGCCTGGCGAGACTTCCCAGCGAGCCCAAGCCAGGAGCTACTGACTTCATTCGCCACCATTCGCCGGCACCTTCGCTGGGCGAACCTTCGCTATCCAACTTCGCCTGGCGAACCCACCAGCGAAGTCTACTGGGACTTAATTATAATTATTCGCCAACATTCGCTAAGCTTCGCCTGGCGAAGCTTCGCCTTCGCTCGCCTGGCGAGAGCCAGCGAACCTGCGCAGAACAGAACCCCATTCTGTTCCTCCTTCACCAATCCATCATCAACCCTCTCTTACACATCCAAATCAGTACAAACAACATCAATACATGTTACCCGACTACTCTACGGTATTATTGCTCAGTTTCAACCGATTAAATCCTCAATCTACCGATTATCCAACATTTTGCCCTAAATAGAAAGTGATGGAAACTCTACTAAAACCCTAACCCATCATACATAACATCATACCATGATCAAATAGAAACATTTCTCACCCTTACCTCGATTAATCGGAGCTTTGATGTTGGTTCTTGACGATTTCCACTTTTCCTCTTCTTCTCTTCTCTTTCTCTCCTTTCTTCTTCTTTCCTCTTTCTTTCCAAAATGTTTTTCTATCTTTCTTTTCTTTTCTTTCTCTCTTATATATATTTCCTTCATTTTCCTTCCTTCCAATTTCCTTCTCAATTCTCTATTAATCCCAATTAATAAAAAATTAATTTCCAACATTAATAAAATCCCACTAAATCAATTAATTACTATAATTAATTATTTAATGAAATTTGGGCTGTTACAACCCTCCCCCACTTAGGAATTTTCGTCCTCGAAAATGTTACCTGATTCAAACAGTTCTGGATAAGACTCTTTCATTCGACTCTCAAGCTCCCAAGTAACATTTCCACCAGCCGATCCTCCCCACGCGACCTTCACTAAAGCGATCTCTTTACCTCGAAGCTGCTTCAATTTCCGATCCTCTATCCGCATAGGTGATGTCTCAACAGTCAGGTTATCTCTCACCTGCACATCATCTACTTGGACTACATGAGACGGATCCGCAATGTATTTCCTCAACTGAGATACATGGAATACGTCATGAAGATTAGCAAGCGACGGTGGTAAAGCCACACGATAGGCCACTTCTCCTATCCTTTGCAAAATCTGATAAGGACCAATGAAACGCGGCGACAACTTGCGCGACTTCAGTGCCCTACCAACACCTGTCATCGGGGTGACTCGAAGAAACACATGATCTCCCTCTTGAAATTCAAGTGCCTTCCTCCTCTTGTCATAATAACTCTTCTGACGACTTTGAGCAACTCTCATCTTCTCTTGAATCATCTTGATCTTATCAGTAGTCTGTTGAACTAACTCGGGTCCAACAACCGAACTCTCTCCGGACTCGAACCAACATAATAGTGTCCTACACCGCCTACCATACAACGCCTCAAATGGTGCCATACCAATACTCGAATGGAAACTGTTGTTGTAGGTAAACTCAATCAAAGGCAAGTAGCTATCCCAAGCTCCTCCCTTTTCCAATACACAAGCTCTCAAAAGATCTTCAAGCGACTGAATCGTCCTCTCCGTCTGACCATCAGTCTGAGGATGATACGCTGAACTCAAACGCAACTTAGTACCCAAAGCACTCTGCAGGCTCTCCCAAAATCTCGAAGTAAACCGCGGATCTCTATCCGAAACAATACTTAACGGAATACCATGCAGACACACAATCCTCTCAACATACAACTTAGCCAACTTCTCCAAAGGGTAATCCATACGCATAGGGATAAAATGAGCAGATTTAGTCAACCTATCCACGATAACCCAAATAGCCTCAAAATTACTCGGCGTCCTCGGCAAACCTGATACAAAATCCATAGAGATACTATCCCATTTCCACTCAGGAATAAACAACGGCTTCATCAACCCCGATGGCTTCTGATGCTCAATCTTTGACTTCTGGCAAGTCAAACAAGAATACACAAATTCCGCGATATCTTTCTTCATACTAGGCCACCAGAATACTTTCCTCAAATCCTGATACATCTTAGTAGCACCCGGATGAATACTCAATCCGCTACGATGTCCTTCCTCAAGGATACTCTTCTTAAGCTCAACCGCATCTGGAACACAAACTCGGTCCCGACATCTCATAATACCATTCTTATCAATCCGAAAATCACCACCTTGGCCTTGGTTGATTAAAGTCAACCGATCAACTAGGCTCAAATCCGATTTCTGTCCTTCTCGAATTTCGTCCAAAATACCACTTGTCAGCTTTAACATACCCAAATTAAATCCAAAAGAAGTCCTCTCACATACCAAACTCAAATCTCGAAATTGCTCGACCAATTCTAACTCTTTCACCATCAATGCCGACATATGCAATGATTTCCGACTCAATGCATCCGCTACTACATTCGCTTTACCCGGATGGTAGTTCAAGCCAAAATCAAAATCCTTCAAAAGTTCAAGCCATCTTCTTTGTCTTGCATTCAATTCCTTTTGATCAAAAAGATACCTCAAACTCTTGTGGTCACTAAACACTTCAAATCTTGCGCCAAATAGATAATGCCTCCAAAGTTTCAACACGAACACAACGGCGGCCAACTCTAAGTCATGCGTCGGATAATTCTTCTCATGCACTTTGAGTTGCCTCGAAGCATAAGCTACAACTTGGTTATTCTGCATCAACACACCTCCTAAACCCCTCAAAGAAGCATCACAATACACAACGAATGGTTCTTCCGGATTTGGCAGAATCAAAACAGGGGCTGTCGTCAACCTTCGCTTAAGTTCTTGAAAACTCGCTTCACACTTGGCGTCCCAAACAAAGGCTTGACCTTTCCTAGTCAACTGCGTCAACGGCAATGATAACTTAGCAAATCCCTCAATAAACTTCCGATAATACCCGGCTAAACCGAGAAAACTTCTGATCTCAAAAACTGACTTCGGAGTCTCCCATTGCGACACCGCTTCAACCTTCGACGGATCGACCGCAATACCATTACTCGAAATCACATGACCCAGGAAACTAACCTCCTTCAACCAGAACTCACACTTAGAAAGCTTTGCAAACAATTGCTTCTCTCTCAACACAGTTAACACAATCTTCAGATGCTCGGCATGCTCTCCTTCGCTCTTCGAATAAACCAAGATGTCGTCAATAAACACCACCACAAACTTATCCAAATAAGGATGAAAAATCCTATTCATGTACTCCATAAATACACCTGGTGCATTAGTCACACCAAATGGCATCACGGAATACTCATAGTGTCCATACCTCGTCCGAAAGGCCGTCTTCTGAATATCCTCAGCTTTCACACGGATCTGATGATACCCAGATCTCAAATCAATCTTGCTGAACACGCTTGCACCAACCAACTGATCCATCAGATCATCAATCCTTGGAAGTGGATACTTATTCTTAATAGTCACCTTGTTCAACTGTCTGTAATCCACACAGAGCCTCATAGAACCCTCTTTCTTCTTAACCAACAAGACCGGTGCACCCCACGGTGACACGCTCGGACGAATAAACCTCTTTTCAAGCAAATCCTCAAGTTGAATCTTCAACTCTTTTAACTCCGAGGCCGACATACGATATGGAGCCATCGATATCGGACTAGTTCCAGGAATCAAATCTATCGAAAACTCCACTTCTCGCTCCGGCGGTAAATCCTTTATCTCTTCAGGGAATACTTCCGGAAAATCTCTAACAATGGGCAAAGCCTCAATCTCTTCGCTCTCACTAGTCCTCAAAGTTGACATAAGCATAAATACCTTAGCCCCATCTTGCACCGATTCTTTCACTTGTTTCTTCGTCATAAACAAATCTCTTTCAACATCCGAATCGGGAAAAATAACCGTTTTGTCAAAACAGTTAATATACACACGATTGAATTTTAACCAATTCATTCCCAGAATGACATCAAGTTGATCTAAATGAAGACACACTAAATCAATCCCAAAATCTCTACCGAAAATACTCAACGGGCAATTCAAGCAAACATACGGCGTAGTTACCGAACCCATAGCAGGAGTATCAATAACCATACCGCCACCAATCACAGACAACTCAAGATTCAACCTTCTAACACAATCCAAAGAAATAAAAGAATGCGTAGCTCCGGTATCAATTATAGCGATCAAAGGTATACCATTAATAAAACACGTACCTCGGATCAATCGATCGTCGCTAGCAGTCTCAGATCCAGAAAGAGCGAACACTTTCCCGCTCCCTTGATTCTTCTTCGGCTTATCACATTTCGTACTAATGTGTCCTTGCTCACCACAGTTATAGCAAGTAACACCCGTACCGCTTCTGCACTCAAGCGCCTTGTGGCCTGGCTTGCCACATTTAAAACACGCCTTCTCAACACTTTTGCATTCGGGAGCACGATGTCCCGCTTCACCGCACCTATAACATCTCACCGGAGTAGAAACTCCCCCACTTGGCCTCTTGCCATAACCCATTCTCTGCTTCCCTTTGTCCGCAGGAGTCACATAAGGTTTTCCTCTGAATTGACCTTTTCCTTTCTTATCACTTAGGCTCTTGTAGTGGCTAGACCTAGCCCTACTGTCTTCATCATAAATTCTGCTCTTGTTAACCAACTCAGAAAACCGCCTGATTTCCTGGTATCCAATAGCTTGTCTAATCTCAGGTCTCAAACCGTTCACAAACTTGAGGCACTTAGACCTCTCAGCATTACCAGTATTATAGTGAGGACAAAATTTGATCAACTCCTCAAATTTCGCCGCATACTCGGCAACCGTCGAATTACCTTGCTTCAACTCAAGAAATTCGATCTCTTTCTTCCCCCGCACATCCTCTGGAAAGTACTTCTCCAGAAAGGTTTCTCTAAACAAATCCCACGTAATCACAATATCATCTTCCTCAAATCTTTGGCGAGTATTACCCCACCAATCTTCAGCTTCTTCTTCGAGCATATGAGTCCCAAACTGCACCTTCTGTGCATCCGAGCAATTCATAACTCGAAAAATCTTTTCCACAGCTTTCAACCAAATTTGTGCCTTGTCCGGTTCATGAGTTCCCTTGAAGACCGGAGGGTTATTCTTTTGGAATTTCCCCAAAGCACGGAATCCATCATCAGCATGATTCCTCACATTCACATTGGCCGGAGGATTCTGCCCAATTGCCCCCGCCAATCTCGTCAATGCCTCCGCAATCGCTTCGTCGTTCCTCCCTGCAACCATCTTACTAATTCCAACAACAGAACCACGTAAGAACAACCAATATTGATAATGCATCACACGCATATCAATAACACACAGGGAAAAACACTCTAACAACTTGTCCGGACGGACCGACCTGCTCTGATACCACTATTGTAACACCCCCTTCTATACCCAAATAAATGCATATAATACAGCTAAGCACATACAAGTTATCAGAGTAAAAAGGTTTTATAATAAGGTATAAAAGAAGAATGCCACAATTTCACCGATAAAACACTTTCACAATTTGCTCCATAAAATATGTAACATTTTCAATTTAAGCGGAAGATAAAATCATTTGATCGTTTTCAAAATATTAATCCACGTACACATAAGCTATCTAATTTAATATGTATCATATCAGTTAGATTACAAAACCACATCAGCTGATACATCGCAATGTATCACAAAAGAATGACTGCACTAGTCTAACTACCCGGTGTTACATATCAGAGCAGTAGACTCAAAAGAATGAAGACTATTCTTCACAAAAGGACTCCAGCATCCTAATCTGCAATGCCTCATAGAGCATTATAAAACAGCAGAAGGGTGAGAAATATAACCATAATAATCAAAGCATAAGATTATATATACATAGGTATCATATAACTCATATTCACATTTCTCACCACACTTCATTCTCACAATCATAATCATATTACGTCACATCTATCAACATTATGAACATCCACAAGCACATCCCTTCATGCTTGGCTTCACAATCATTCACAAACACGTTTGTACCACAACAATATTATGCAATGTGACTCAACATTTCAATGCAATTCAATGCTATGCGGTACCGACTCTCGTTATCTTTTCTCGGTTTTTACGTTAAACCGGGTCCACCCTTCTAGACCGATAACTCGTTATCATTTTTCGGTTTTTACTTTAAACCGGGTCCACCCTTCTAGACCGATAACATCCAAGCCCGTCCCCTAGGCTTCAAACCCACCCTTCTAGGTTTGGGACAAGCCACTAGTTTCCACGAAACTAACAGACATTGCCTCTTGACTGAATGATGCATGTACAATCAACCAATCACAATAAATGCACTTAAGACCGTTCCCGCGTCTTAATCCCATGCATTCGAATAATTCACCCCTTCGAGAATTTCATTATGATTGCACATACAACATATATCAAACATTTATCAATGTATTCATTTCACACATCATCATATTCAACAACAATGCACACATATCACCTATGTTCCCATGCATTCTCACAACAATCGCATACATATATGCACTCACAATTCATTAGACGATACACATACATTCCTCATTGTATTCCCATGTATCTCTAATTATCACAACAATCAAGGTATTCACATCGCAATACCAATCATACAACTATAAGATACGCACACATATTCAAAATGTTCTCATGCATACTCATTACATAATTGTACACAACAATCAAACATTCACAACTCATCAATTAATACACACATAATCATCATTATGTTCTCATGTATTTTAACCGATTGCAATTAATCATTCATATCACGACTCTAGGATTCACGCCCGAAGGCTACCCACAGCAAATGTTATCATAATAGTTCACATACTCATTCATAACATAGAAGTATAAACATATACGAATCAACCAAACAATCCCCATTGGATAACACAGCAAAGAAAAATATACTGCCACATTCGCCTTCATTCGCCTGGCGAACCCTCGCAGCGAACCTTCGCCTGGCCTTCGCCTGGCGAACTCTCTCAGCGAACACTCGCTAGGCTTCGCCTGGCGAGACTTCCCAGCGAGCCCAAGCCAGGAGCTACTGACTTCATTCGCCACCATTCGCCGGCACCTTCGCTGGGCGAACCTTCGCTATCCAACTTCGCCTGGCGAACCCACCAGCGAAGTCTACTGGGACTTAATTATAATTATTCGCCAACATTCGCTAAGCTTCGCCTGGCGAAGCTTCGCCTTCGCTCGCCTGGCGAGAGCCAGCGAACCTGCGCAGAACAGAACCCCATTCTGTTCCTCCTTCACCAATCCATCATCAACCCTCTCTTACACATCCAAATCAGTACAAACAACATCAATACATGTTACCCGACTACTCTACGGTATTATTGCTCAGTTTCAACCGATTAAATCCTCAATCTACCGATTATCCAACATTTTGCCCTAAATAGAAATTGATGGAAACTCTACTAAAACCCTAACCCATCATACATAACATCATACCATGATCAAATAGAAACATTTCTCACCCTTACCTCGATTAATCGGAGCTTTGATGTTGGTTCTTGACGATTTCCACTTTTCCTCTTCTTCTCTTCTCTTTCTCTCCTTTCTTCTTCTTTCCTCTTTCTTTCCAAAATGTTTTTCTATCTTTCTTTTCTTTTCTTTCTCTCTTATATATATTTCCTTCATTTTCCTTCCTTCCAATTTCCTTCTCAATTCTCTATTAATCCCAATTAATAAAAAATTAATTTCCAACATTAATAAAATCCCACTAAATCAATTAATTACTATAATTAATTATTTAATGAAATTTGGGCTGTTACAGATCACACCAGCAAATTATCCTGATTCAGCCTTAAACCATATGTCATACTCCCGTCCTCCTAAGAGTTTTCTCTTGAAATTTCCATTATCAACATCTTGTGCTTTTACATAGGTTTAGCCTAACAACCTTACACTAAACTTTTTAAAGGTTTAATTTAACTTGAAACCTTCAAGTTTATAACAATAACACAAGAAACTAAGCTCTTGAATAAATAAATTTCACACAGTAACAAAAAAGCATAACTCTTTGATGAGGTTTTTCATTCTCTCAATACTAAGAGAATTTGTAGTGAATAAAACTAATAGCAGAAAGAGACTGAATAAGATAGGAGAGTAGATATTTCAGAAAATTCATGATTTGGAAGTGAGGAAAAACTACTTTAAATAGAAAGAAATTTAGCTAAAAAAAGGTAACAATCCATTGGCTAGGATGTTGTCTTACCTATTAGAAATGAAAAGCTAATTAATTAAGCTAAGACATAATCTTGTTTGATAGGGTGAGAAGAAATCCTAGGGTGAGAAACCCTGTTTGATAGTGTTTTGACTATGAAAGAGCAAGCTCGTGTGGGGGATGAGAAGCTCTATTATACTTGAGTAACTTGTGCGTGTGTGTGTTACGAGTTATCCGTTTGCCTTATCAAGCCTATAATTGAGAAAATTATAAGTGTCAATGGAACATGGATTTGAGACCTCTTGAAAAGTAATAACTGCTCCCCCTAGCCAAGGTAACCGTTAACTACCTACTTCTTAGGAAATCGTGGCAATGACTTCCTGTACATGCAGTTATGGAATAAAGAAATGTTAATATCCATGTCACCCCTAAGAAGCAATCCCCTTTATGCGAGTGTTTAAGCTTTAGGCGACATATCATGAGGCGGGTGCCTTGTGAAGACAACACATGTCTCGCCTCATTTGTGGGATCTTACAAATATATCGCTACAGAGTCATATATTATTTTAAATAATATATTCATTTGAGCTGAAAGTATTTATGAGATTATAATAACACTAATTTAAATTATTTTATTAAAGTATTGTAACTATTAATATTTTATATGAGATTTAAAATTTCTTGTGAAATTTATAATAATAATAATTTTTATTTAATGTAAGAATCATATATTATTTTAAATAATGCATTCAATTGAGCTGAAAGCATTTTATGTCCACTTTATTATTCTAATACTAATTTTAATTATTTTATTAAAGCGTTGTTACTGTTAAATCATTTAAGCCTCAATTTTGTTAATTACAACCAATGTAGTCAAGATCGAGTGCTGGGTCTTAAGATCTGAAGATTTTACATGCTGAAGTTGCCTTTTAGTGCTACGATTTTAGGAAAAACTTTTTTCGTGCATTTTGTGGTCAAGATTGAGTGTTGGGTCTTAAGATCTTACGATCTTACATGCTAAAGTTGCCTTTTATATGACTATCATGATATATAAATACACAATATCTTAGATGATTAGACTTGTTTATTAGATTTATGTTTTTGAACTACTTTTTTGGACAAAGTCTTTTGAACTTGTTAAATTATAGAATGATAGTTACGGGTTATTAATTTAACAGGTTGAATTTAATGATTTATAGGTTATTTTGTTCATGTATTATAATTTTCAGGTTTTTGTGTGTGTATGTATATGTATGTCAAATTACCATTTTCCCTTTTAGTAAGATCTTAAGTTTCATGCTACCATCTTAGTTTTACGATCTTTCACAGGTCGTCTGATCCTACTTAAGATCCCGTGCTTGACTACCTTGATTACAATACCAAATATTAAGTATATGAATTTATAATAACTTTAATAATTATATATTATCTTGCCATTTTCATGCTCAATTATGAATTATCTTCGAAGAAGATAATAATTTTGAGAAAATCTTAAGCTAATTAAAAATTTTAACTATTATATGGAAGGGAAATATGGGGACTAAAACCATATTTGAATTAAAATACATGGATGTAACACATCAAGCTTCAAGACTACTCCAAGAAGCCTAAATCCTTTTCTTAATATTCCTAGCTCTTCTCTAAAGATTGACTCCATCAATCCTCTTCTTTCTTCCTTCAATTTTTGGAGACCTCCCTTCCCTGTGTATCACTTAAGATTGGTTTATAATGTAGTGTGTTTTATTCATACTGGTTTAATTTCTCCCGAAGTACGTTGTCTTTCAATATCTCTCTGGTTAGGTGTTGTTATTCTTCATCTTGTTAGCTATCTATTTCGATGATCTCTCTTCCATAGTTGCTGCTTCATTTTCTTTTCAGGGCCTCCCTATAAAGGAATAAAAGGCTTGACTCTACTTCAATTAGAAAGTAATAAAGGGAGGTTGAACTTTTAACTGAATTCCTTACTACTTCTCCATATTCCATTGAAGATGTAATTGTGAGTGGTGAAACTGCATTGCATATCACTTTTATTAATGAAGAGTTTGAGGCCCTTCAAGTGCTTATTGGCTGACAAAGAAAATTTTCAGACAGGTGCTTGAAGGTTGGATGATAAAATACTCAACCAAAAGACAAAGCAGACCACACTGTTTTTACTACTACAAAAAAACATATTTTATCTCGGGCGTGAAAGAGATTTTATCTCGGTTAGTAAAGTGAGGTAACGAAGGACGACATAAAACTTGTCGTTTGACCCTTCGGTTTCTAATTAGCCGATAGGATATTTGAAATGGTCATTGGTTCGACCCCTAACAAAAACATCATTTTTACATTCTTAAAACTAGCACCACAAACCTCTCGGTTTCTATCAAAAATCGAGGGCTAAAAGTTTTAAAAAAAATACAAATTACATTGTTTACACATAATATTAAATTTCATAGTTTACAAATATCCATATTTTTTTTTTTAAATACAAATTTTTTTAATGTTACATTGTTTTGGTTTCAATTTACAAATACAAAATTTTGATAAATCTAATTCAAAATCATTGTTGTTATTCTTGGAGAAGAACAAATCCAGATTCTGTTGCATACTCATTATTTTTCTAGTTCAATGGTTTTGAACACATCTAATTTCTGATTTATTATAAAAATATTAGATCATAACATAAAATTCCATTAAAAGATAAGATATTATGTAAAAACACTAACACTTGAACAATTTTTTTCTGCACTTGTAATTCATCCCAGAGATATGTTCCACGCTTTCAAATCTTTTTCATGAAAAATGCTTTTATTATCAATAATTGAGTTTCAAAATATAATGTTCAAGATATATAGTGGTGGTGCTCGCGTCTTATTGAATATAGGGAGTTTCTTGTGGATTGATGTGTTGACAATATCTTAAGTGTTGTTACTGTATGAATGTAGGACATAGATTCGTTACAGGTTAACTGAGTAACTATACCCTCTCAGTTCTTTTATAAAACCAAAGGGAAAGTTTTTTTTTTAAATAAAAAAATAAAAAAATAAAATAGGGACTTTCCCCTCGGTTTTATAGAGGAACCGAAGTAATATATTACTTTAAAAAAATGGTGAATGATAAAAAAGTAACATGTATTGTTTTCTTTTTCTATTTTTTTACCATTCAGTGAATGACATTCACCACTTTTTTTTTTGTGCTGCAATATTCAAAACATATTTTTGTTGATATTGTATTGTGAAACAACAACACTAATTGCAATTTACAGTATGTTTAAAAATAAATTTGTCAATGTTCTCAACTAAGAAAAACAATAAATTATGAAGTGTTTTCTTTGATTGACAACATAGAAAAGTTATTCCAAAATATAACAATGGTGTTGCAAGTGGAAACACCAACCACAAAAACAAAAAAACACCATAATGTGAGATAGATTGCAAGAATAGAAAAATATTTTGTTTAAATTTGGTGTTATAAGAACAACATATAAATCCTCGTTGGAGGTTGGCGCTAGATAGGCTGCCTACTAGATCCAATTTGATGAAAAGAAGGGTGATTGACTATCCCCAAAATTCGGATTGTGCGTTCTGTTCGTCTAGTTTAGAGGACGTAGCTCATCTTTTCTTCTCGTGCTCTAAATCCTCGTTGGTGTGGAATAGGATTTGCGAGTGGGTGGATATAGAGTACATTTCGGAGGATTGTTGTAGTCTTCATGCGAAGGTCTGGAAATCGAGACTTCTGGGTCGCTGCAAAGAGTACAAGATCATTTCTATTTGGTTCATCTCTTGTTGGAGTTTATGGAGAGGTAGAAATAACATTATCTTCAGTAATGCTTCTCTTAAAGTTGAGGACATTGTTTTCGACATTAAAGTTTTCTCGTGGAATTGGTTGATTTAGGTAGACAGGATAGTAAGAATTGTAGTTTGTACGATTGGTTCAAATTTCCGTTCGATTTTATGTAACTGTTTTGTTTTAGGTCCTGTTTGTAATCTTGTTCTTCAGAGATTATCTTTATCTCTTTAATATATCTTTGCTTATAAAAAAAACATATAACACATAACCTTCACACAAGAAAAGTTGTATATACCCATGAATCATTATCCATGGTCATGTAGTTGTCGGTAATTTTCAAGGTATAGACAGTTTAGCCGTCAATAATTCGTGAGTACCTGAGACTATCAGTTATATATTTTTTAAACATTATCCACAGCTAAGCCTTGAAACATTATCCACAGCTGAACCTTGAAAAGTAGTCGCGGTTTTGCACATCGTTAATTACCCACGGTTGAACCCTCGGTAAAATTTATAAACATATAAATTATAAATTTCTATTAAAACGAATACTAAAATTATTAATTTAAAAAACTAAAAGGAAAAAATTAAAATTATTAATTAAAAAAATATTTTTATGGATAAGAAATTTAACACTTATTTTAAAACCACTTAAAAACTATACTATTAACGAATAAATTTTTTTATTATAAATTAGAAAAACTAATAATATTTTTAAAAGGTACAAAAATTTACTTAAACAAAAAAAAAAATTAAAAAAAAAAGTATAAGTTTTTTTTCCATAAGCAGCATGACCTTTCAAATAAAAATAAAACTATACTCACATGATTGAATTGTGAGCGATGTGCCCTTTAAAAAATATTCCACTCTAAAATTTCTAAAAGAAAAAAAATATAAAAACTTACAAAAATTAAAAATTAAAAAAAGAAGCACAATATTATGACACGTTTTTTTAACCTAAATTTCTGAAACCATCGTTCTCCAAATTCCTCTCAACCGCTTGCGATTCTCTCTGACATCAACTCTTCTTTCTTTAGCTTCTCAGACTTTGTTTTCTACCTTATCTCTTCACAAATCGGTAAACTCACCTTCTTTCTAGTCACTAGTTTTTCATGATTATCTCCCTTTTTTTTTTTTCTTTTCATTTTCAAAACCCTAATTTTATAACTTTTATTAATATTATATATATCCCTTTGGCAAAGTTACTGTGAACCAAATAGAGAAGGAATCGATTTTTTAGCACAGTTTTGATTATTGAAAGATTGTTGAGAAGTGTGATCAACCATTAGATTTGTCTTAGTCACTGCTCTTGAGCTGTTTCTTAGCAGCATAGTAATAAGCACTCTCTTAAAATGAAAAATTAACTGCAAAAAATAATTAGATTCAAAACAAGAATAATTAATAGTAACAAATTATGAGTGACAAGTTAAAAATTCACCTTAGAAAAAGAAAGTAAGAATTCTCTTTTTGTTAATTTTCTTGAGTAATAAGAAAAAGTAGTTAAAGACATATCATTAATAGATGCTCAGCCATATTCTATATACTATATTGTTGTTGTTCAAGAACAACTTTGATACTTCACACCACAAAGAACAATTTTGGAAGAATAATTTTATTGTAAAATTTGGAAGAATGATTTTTTGTTAAAAATGCAGTTTAAAGAAAGAATCAAGAATGCTGATTTTTGGAAGATTATTGAGCTCAAAGTAATAGAGCAGAGAGATCACTGTGTGATAACATAAAGGATACATTCTCTTTTAAGTCTAAGTAGTTTAATTCTAAATTATTTTCTCATAGGTCATAATTCTAGTCTCATAACCAACCATAATACTAAGACAAAGTGAACTTTATAACTCAAACATAACCTTATCTTCAGACTTTCTAACATATAGCATATTGAAATTTCACCCCAATTAAGCTTATTTCAAAATAGATAAATTACCAAACCAATATATATTAGTATTTCTTCTGAAAAAGTTATTATTGAAAATTTGAAAGATTGATTTTTGTTAAAAATGTAGTTTAAAGCAACATAAATGCTGATTTTTGGAAGATTATTGATTATCTTTAATAGTTCAATTGATTATACATTACTAATGCACTTGCAAATTCATTGTAATTTGGCAAGATTATGGTAACACAATGATTTTTTAAGCTTTTTAAGCTTTTTTTTAAACTCACCTCTACTTAAGGCAACAACATTATTTGAATAAGATTGCTGATTTTTTTAATTTATTTCTTTCATCTTGATAGTTTCAAGTCATCGATAAAGTAAGTGATTGTATATGGATTGTTACGCTCCAGAATATAGTTGGGTATATGATAGGCATTATCCTTATAGGGGTTTGAAACTAACCTTTGTAAACGGATTTGATGAGTTCACAAAAAAAGGCTAAAATGGAACTTAATGTTGAACGCGGTGGTGGAACTAGATGTCCTTGTAATAAGTGCATGTGCGTGCTTCGAAGGTAACATTAGATTTCACTTGTATAAACATGGATTCCAACCAAATTATTGGTATTGGACAGATCACGGTGAAAAAGCCCCACATATTGACTCAACAAATGTACCAAGTAGTAGTAGACATATGGATAATGAAGACCATTTTGAATTAATGCAATATATGGTTGGGGATGCATTGGGGTCTGGTTATGATTTTCGAAGTATGGGCAACAAGGGTGATAAAGATAAGGATAACAAATATAATGTTAACGAGGATGAAGGGAATGCGAATGAGGTTTGTGAGGAAAGGGGAATTAATAAAGATAATGTCGATGAATATGAGGTTGATAGAGAACAAATTAACTTGGAAGAAAATAATGAAGAGCCACAAAATAAGGAACCTTAAGAATTTTATGGCCTACTAACTTCTATAAACCAACCGTTATATGAGGGTGCTTGTGAATCACTTTCAGTATGTGTGAAACTTATGGCTTGCAAAACAAATTGGAATGTACCTAAAAAATGTATTAATTTCTTTGCAAGCATGCTTCTAGAAGTGTGTCCTTCAAAGGATTCATTGCCAAATAATTTCTACCAAGTAAAAAAAATTGGTGTCCATGCTTGGTTTGAAGTCTCAAAAAATTGATTGTTGTGTGAATGGGTGCATGTTGTACTATAAAGATATGATTGCAAATCGAAAGTGTAGGTTTTTTCAAAAACCACGATATGTTCCTCATAAAACTGGGGTGGGTAATTACAATGACGTTCCAGTTAAGAGAATGTACTACTTGCCAATCACTCCAAGGTTGAAAAGATTGTGTGCCTCAATAGAAACTGCAAAAGATATGAGATGGCATCATCATAACAATTCAAGTTCATGTGTTTGACGTCATCCATTTGATGGTAAATCTTGGAAGAATTTTGATGGGATGTATCCAGACTTTGCGAATGAACCAAGAAATGTGAGGCTAGGTTTATGATTAGATGGTTTTACACCACATTCAAACATCTTCATCCCCATATTCTTGTTGGCATGTGATTGTGACACCATATAATCTCCCCCCTGAATTGTGCATGACTAAACTATTTATGTTTTTTACATGCCTCATACCATGACCATAATTTAAAAGCTCACATCGATATGTACTACAACCATTAATAGACGAGCTTCAGAACTTGTGGAATCAAGGGGATTTGACTTATGATATCTCCACTAAACAAAACTTTGTAATGAAGGCATCATTAATGTGAAAAATTAATGACTTTCCAACTTACGATATGTTATTAGGGTGAAGTACTCAATGCAAGTTGGCATGTCTAGTGTGTATGGATGGAAATAAGACTTTTACGCTGGAATATGGTGGAAAAAATTCGTGGTTTGATTGTCACCGTAGGTTCTTACCAAATAATCATGCCTTTCGAAGAAGCAAGAAAAGGTTCACTAAAAATAAAGTAGTGAGGGAAGAGCAACCTTCTATATTGACAGAAGAATAAACATATTGTTGGGTTCGTGATCTTTAGCAACTGGTAGATAATTGAGGTTCTAAATTAAAAAGATATGGAGAAAGCCATAATTGATCTAAACAAAGCATATTTTGTGATCTTCCATATTAGAAAGACAATTTATTAAGGCACAATCTAGACGTGATGCACATTGAGAAAAATTTCTTCGGTAATGTGTTTAATACAATAATGAATATTAAGAACAAGCCAAAGGACAATGAAAAGCTAGAATGAACTTGACCTTCTAACATATAGCATATTGAAATTTCACCCCAATTGAGCTTATTTCAAAATAGAGAAATTACCAAACCAATATATATATATATATATATATATATATATATATATATATATATATATATATATATATATATATATATATATATATATATATATATATATATATATATATATATCTGTGTGTGTGTGTGTGTGTGTGTGTGTGTGTGTGTGTGTGTGTGTGTGTGTGTGTGTGTGTGTGTGTGTGTGTGTGTGTGTGTGTGTGTGTGTGTGTGTGTGTGTGTGTGTGTGTGTGTGTGTGTGTGTGTGTGTGTGTGTGTGTGTGTGTGTGTGTGTGTGTGTGTGTGTGTGTGTGTGTGTGTGTGTGTGTGTGTGTGTGTGTGTGTGTGTGTGTGTGTGTGTGTGTGTGTGTGTGTGTGTGTGTGTGTGTGTGTGTGTGTGTGTGTGTGTGTGTGTGTGTGTGTGTGTGTGTGTGTGTGTGTGTGTGTGTGTGTGTGTGTGTGTGTGTGTGTGTGTGTGTGTGTGTGTGTGTGTGTGTGTGTGTGTGTGTGTGTGTGTGTGTGTGTGTGTGTGTGTGTGTGTGTGTGTGTGTGTGTGTGTGTGTGTGTGTGTGTGTGTGTGTGTGTGTGTGTGTGTGTGTGTGTGTGTGTGTGTGTGTGTGTGTGTGTGTGTGTGTGTGTGTGTGTGTGTGTGTGTGTGTGTGTGTGTGTGTGTGTGTGTGTGTGTGTGTGTCTATATTTCTTCTGTAAAATTTGTTATTAAAAATTTGATAGATTGATTTTTGTTAAAAATGTAGTTTAAAACAACATGAATGCTGATTTTTGGAAGATTATTGATTATCTTCAATAGTTCAATAAATTATACATGACTAAAGAACTTGAAGATTCATTGTAATTTGACAAGATTATGGTAACACAATGATTTTTAAAGCTTTTTTCGTTGCTTCTTAATTTGTCCATTATTAAAATATTGCAGAGAAAAGTTGCTTGGCGGCCTGAGGATGAGTTTGAGCTCAAGATTATCTTTAAGAGCAAGAGCTCAAAGCACCTCTAAAAGATTCTGATGGAGGCAAAGAAGAATCAAGAACGTTCATCTTAGAATGGAGAGGGTGCTTAGAAAGAGTTCAAAATTAAATGGAAAGCACCAGAGTATAAGGTCAAAGCTGCCAGGAATAAGCAAAATCGGGCATCTACTAAGGGTGGATATGTCCATACAGGTGGCTCTATATCCACAAATGAGCACGTCATATGAATGACATGTCATTCATGATAAATACTTGATTCCTTAAACTTTGGCTCATAATTTATTTTTTCCTAATATTTGACATCAATTTTTTATTATGTATAAGTGTCGGTAGTTGGGTAGAGATCCCACATTAGATGAGATCTTCTTAAGGACTCATACAAAAAAGAATGACTCCTCATGAGTGGACGACAGATCAAAGAAGACATATGTAAGTGTAATTACTAAATTCTTTTTTGATGTGAAAATATTGTAATGTATATAATTTTTATACTTTTTTTTAGCAGGAAACATTTCAAGAGAAGCTAAAACATGCCTCTTAAGTAGGAGAGGCATCAGACAGTGGCCCCAAGGAAGTTGATTCTGCAACTCGGCTAAATTTTTAGGTTGAAGTTGCTGGTGACAAGACTAGAAGATGTCTCTATGGTGTCAGGGACTTGTCCAAGCATTACAAGCCAGGTGTTTCCTCTTTAACCCAACAATCACATGTATCTCCATATAGCAGTCAAGTTTCTACTAAGATTGCTGCACAAATGGCATCAATTAAAGAGAGAGCAAATGCTGCAGAGGGAGATGCTCGAGCTGCACGAGAGGAATATTGCAAGGCAAATAAACACACACAAGATTTTGAGAGACAATTGAGGGAATTAGCTTAAAGTGTTTCTTCCATCAAGGGTGACAAATGTCATCGTCATTCAGACTATGAAGAGTATGACTCCGACAATGGTGGTGACTCTATTGGAAGCACATAAGATCATATTATGCTTTACTTTTACTCATGAGAATACTTTGAAAATCACATTATATTTTGATTGAACTTATTTTATGTTTTGTCTGAGCTTATTTACATCAAACTTGTTGAATTGGAAGTTTTATGAGATTTGGTTGATATTAAGGTTTGAGTTTTGGTTGGATTTTAGATGTTATTGATTACATAAAAGATCAATGGTTATATATGGTTATGATAAAAAAAGTTTTGTTGATGATTTATAAGTTGTTATGAAAAAAATATTCATAAATCAGGAGTGTTAGTAATACATTACCGTTATTGTCTTCAAACAGGGAAAATATTAACAAAACAGGTCTATTGATCAAATATTGGTATATTTGTTTAAAAAAATATACTATAAACAGCTTAATCGTCAGTAAAGTTATATCAAAAATTGGATAACTTATCGAAGGCTTAGCCCTCGGTAAATTTACTGACGGCTTAGCTGTGGATAATATAAGACAAAAAATTTGATGTTTAATCACCAATTACCCGAAACTTATTCAGGGTTTAACCGTGGATAACACTGTGGGTTTATATAGTCGTCGGTACGTTATCGAGGAGCGAATTACCGAGGCTCCGTAGACATTGGCAAGCCCTCGGTAATTTACTTTTACCCACAGCTTTCTCTTGTTACTGAGGGTTTTTGGCCCTGGGTATTAATAAATTTTCTTGTAATGCTTGAATATTTTTCCTGTCTTACAATTCATCCAAAAAAAATGATGTCTATGGGTTTGGAGCGGCTATACATGAGTTAGATTTAGAGTAAAGAAATTGAAGGAATAGATCATTTAATTTATAAATAAACAATAAAAAAGGAACCACTTTTAAAGAAATAAAATATAAATTGCATATGTTGGGAATCAGAGCATGTCCTGAATTTTTTTCACCTTAGTTATATTCAAAAACTGAGGGAATAAATGATATTTTTAAATAAAAAAAAATGAAACATGGCGCGTCTTGAAATTATACATGAGTTTTTTTTAATGAGATGAAATTTGTCATAAAATATATTATTTATAGTAATATTTTCACATTTTAGCACTTAGTAATGAATTAAAAGTAACCTTTTGCAAAGATTAAAGTTACACGTTTACTTCATATATTTCTTTTGTTTGTCACCCTATATATGGTTTGAAGTTGTGGTAGTCGCTAAAGTTGTCAAAAAAAATATATGAAATTAAATAGGTTGGTTCTGGCGAATCTCAAATTTTATAAGACCAGACAAAAAAACCTATTATAATATGACTTAAAATATATCACTCGAGTACGGTTCTAAATAAGCTACGGGTTATCAAACCCTAAATAGTTAGGATGCGGTTGCACATTTAATTTAAAACCACATTGCAAATGCAAATATATTGCTGTCCAAAGTAATGTTGTTGATTCTAATTTAAACCTCCTCTTCTCAATTAAAGAATAGCTCATCAAGAAAGAAAAAGCGACACTTTAGATATTCTTTCATAAAAAGGAGAAAAACTAGTAAATAAAGAAAAAAAATTATAAGTTAATACAGTTGTTCATATTAATTATTAAATTGTTATTCATTTGACATATAATTGAGAGTAAAATTAAAATAAAATAATGAATGATATCATGGTCTGAAATAGTTGTTGTGGTTGTGGGTGTTGCATTTGTCGCCATTTCTACTGTTGCAACACATATATTATGATCGATGCATCGTGTATATTTATTGAAAGATACTTCAAAATATAGTTGAAAAATTATTAAAGCTAGCTAATGTTTTTCATTACATTTAAAGAGTATTGAAGTTTAGAGTTCTGAAATTTTAATTATTATAAAAAGAATCAAATGAACATGGTCGAAATTTATATGATGCAGTTTCTTTATAGAATTGCACACTTGATTTTGAACCATATTGTAATTGAGATTTGATATCGTTGTGAAGGCTACTGCATTAACAATATTATGGTCAGAATTGACGACGGGAGTGCAATTTTAAACAATGAATGTCACATTTAAAATATAAAGTATCGCTTACTTTAAAATGTTTTTCTTTTGCAAATATGTGATGATTAGAATGGAATGGAGAAGTAGTTGTAATATGAACTATGTCTAACAAGTTTTATTGTTCATTTATAATTACTTGGTAGCACACTTTCTAAAATTTCTAGTAACAACTTAAACAAAGTTGAATGCAAAGAACTTAAAGAACATAATAACATTAGAATAAGCAAGAACTCTAGAGATAAAGAAAATATTAGTACATGCTAAAGCAAAACTAGCAAAACTTGGATCAGAAGTCAGTAAGGCTCTGATACTACCATAAGAAGTAAGATCAAAGTGTTAGAATTATTTTAATAATTAATCTATACAATGTATGCTTAACACAAAGATTAAAAACTGTAATTATAATTTAAGGTAGAAGAAAAACAAATATATTAGATTGTATACACACAACCTTATGATCTACGAAATGTTAGTCTATGAGATATTATTAATGATTATAGGAATATCTGAACGGATCTAAACAAAAAACTTTTTAAATATTGATAACGATAATTCTAAAATATAAAAGTGTAGAGACAAGTGACTAACACTTGTTGGCTTGTGGATCTTTCTCAACTGATACTCCTAATGCCTTAAACACTTTTCAGATTGGAAGAAGATATAATCTACTTGTAGTATGGTATATTGGAAATCATAGCCTATATATAGGGTTGATGGCTAATTAGAGTTTCACTATTCCAAAATTGGTCATCTCGACATCCACTCATACATGAGCTCATATCCAATTTATTAATTAAATCATTAAATAATTATTAAATAAAAATCTAATTATCCTTTTTAATTTTATTTGACCATTTAATCAGTCAAGCTCTTAATTTGATAAATAAGTAATATAATTAATATATATATATATATATATATATATATATATATATATATATATATATATATATATATATATATATATATATATATATATATATATATATATATATATATATATATATATATATATATATATATATATATATATATATATATATATATATATATATATATATATATATATATATATATATATATATATGTCCATATAATAATCATTTGAATATAATAATTAAATAATATTTAAAAATAAAGTATTCTAACAATCTCTCACTTGGGCAATATATCTTTTATAATCATATCATAATTCTTTAGGCATGCATTTGAATATTATTTATCTTTAGATTTCAACTTTATAATATGGTCCGTCTCATACATCAATTAATAATGGGACCACCTATGATGTTATCACTGACGTATAAAGTGAAGAAACTCCGGTGACCACCACATCAATATACTTTATGTCGTAGATCAATATGGTTGTATGACTTAGAAATTTCAAGTAATGTGATATCTGAATCATGTCTCTTTTCAAGTGGTTCAACTAGAGTGTTTATTGAGATCAAACTAAAATTTGTAAATTCAATATTTGCGCAAATGATACATAAATGATTATAATAATAATAATCTTATAAATTTTATTTTTGCAGATAATCTTAACATAAAGTATGTATTGATATCAAAATAATATTATAAAACATAAAGAAGGAGTGACTCCCACTAATCTAAGATATCCTTTGTGACAACAATCATATGAAAGACCTTATATGTCTAGTCTTTGATTAGTTAGTCTTTATCTTAAATTCTATATGTATATATTATAGTTTCAACAATAATAACTTAAAATTCAATGGACATTTTAAAATCTATTGATGAAACACTATATGATTGTTTTATAGCACAATATAACTTTGAGTCGTCTTTCAAAGCCTTATATTAAATTGTAATTGAATGACATAAACACTTACACCTTCATTTCTTTTGTATTAAAATGTCTATTCAAAATCTGAGATTAAATTGTAATTGAATGACATAAACACTTACACCTTCATTTCTTTTGTATTAAAATGTCTATTCAAAATCTAAAATCTCAGAGTCAAACATATTAAAGATCTTTCCATTGTCTGATTTGTGAGCACAAGTTCTTTTTCTCTTTATAACAATCCTCATAGTGGTCTTTTTTATTCAACAATTTAATATTGATTTGTTCAAGTGTACACATTTTTCATATACATATAAGAAAAATCATCTATAAAATTCTTGCAACCAAAATGTAAAAAAGTACTCAAAATTTCAAATTTCAAATTTACGTAGAGCTAGTTATAATTGAGACCTAATAGTCTCACTTAAAAATTAAAATATCTCAAATATTATTGTATTTTATGTTGCATTTACTTTCAACTTTATTTATGAAACTCTTTTATGATATCCAAAGGGTACCTTGAGAATAATTTCTAATTAACAAAATAACTTAATACAAAAAAGACGTTCTCAAGATCTTTTGTCGCTAAATTTTCATTAAAGATGTATTGATTTTACTTAATAAACTATACAAATTTTCATTTAATACAATAAAATTGACATGTTATATAAGAAACATAAATTTACTCTCATTGACTTTATAATACCCACAATTTTCTTTCTTATTCATCTCAAAATTAAATGAGAAAATTAACTTTAGAATAATCATCTTAAAATCATTAAAGACAATTAACATCATAATATTCTTTTCAAAACAAAATGAGACAATTAACTTACGAGAGTATATGATATCACTAAAGAGATTGCTTTATTAACTAAATTGCGTTAATTTGAAAACCTTCTACCTTGTTTACTTTCTATTAACATAACGTTGCTCAAGGTTGTACCATATTATTTCATTAAGAAATAAAAACTTAATATTCATCTCATGTAGGTTCAAAATATACAATGAGAAAAGAGCATCATGACTAATCAAATAGAGAATTTCAAGAAAACCAAATTGTTTTCTCTTTATAAACAACCTTTTTTGACACATGATGCTCTAGTTCTTGATATAGTTGAGTTTGATTTTTATAAATCAATTTTTAATTTGTCTGAGAAGAAAAACTATAATGTTATCGTGAGGATCAAAATTTACTATATTAATAGTAAATATATGAATCGATTTAGAACCAATTCTTCATCGTTCAATTTTGTTCTTTAATCATATGTCTCCCCAAACTCAATATCCTCAAAGAACTTTGAAGATTTTCCATCAAATACTTTTTAACTTGTGGGATCAAAAAATTATAATTCTTAAACATTTCAAAAATTATATATTTTCACAAGTTATAACCGAAAGACTTTAATAATATTTGTATTTAAAAGATAAATTAAATCATTATTTTACAATAAAATAAAACTTTATTGTTTAAAAATAAATTAAAAAAATGATCCTAATAATAATTCACCGAGTTATCTTTCAAATAAAAATATAAGCAAGTCACTGGAAAAAAACTACCAAATACTTAAAAGATGTTAATATTTGTTGAATTTGTTCACTCCATATTAATGTGTATTTTAACATCATTGAATATTTATCGGTTCATATAATAATTCCATAATTTCTCCAATGTTTCTAGAGTATTGTTTTATTTTCTCTTTCATTGGCCTTATTGCACATTTTGTGAAAGAATCATATTGAATAATTATTCTGACTTTAACTTAATTGTGCAAAGAGAATAATCAATCTTAAATTTTTGAGCTAATTACTTGATATTAAAAAAATTATAACACATTAGAAAGTGTAAAATATTACAAAAATACAAAAGATAATCTCTTTATTTATATAATCTTAATGAGACGCTAGCTCATGAATGAGTATTTGTTTGTTTCTTTATTGCTTTAAAAGTAGTTTAGATTTAAATAAGAAAATATGACAAAATTTGTGTCTAATGAAAATAAATTATATTATATGATTATTTTTGTTATGTGAGTTAATTGTATCCGACGATTTTTGTTGTATATATGGTAACAGTTATATCAGTCAAATTAGAATAGCTTGATTGTAGGAATACATTGCTGAATTATAGGAACAGAATCATCTAATTAGAAATTTGTATTTGTGTATATATTGTATCTATGTTTCTGAATGAAATTACAACCAAATTATTCCCTTCTTCTCTTTTTATTTTACATCGCATGAGAGCATTAACGATTCTCTCTCTCTCTCTCATCTTCTTTTTTTTTTTCCTTTCATATTTCTAGTTTTTAAACCACTATGGCCAATGCTGGAAATAAATTGTAACACCCTTTTCTACCCCACATATATAATGGCAAATCAATCGGATTTATCAGTTTAAAATATTAAACACAATAAAAATCACCTCAAAGGGTGTACATTTCTCAATAACTCAAATAAAAGTCAATGCTCCGTAAACAACAAATTTTCTTAAAATTACTCAAAAATTGCTCAAAAGGCAGCAGAACTTAAAAAGGCAAAATCCAAAATTTTCCTTGCGCAACAACATAATCAAAATAACAATAATCAATAAAATATGGTTTAACTCAAAGACCCCAACCCGACGTTACACTATCAAAGCAAGACCCTCTAAGTCAACCAAAAGTCAAAAACTCCAAAAAATCTTCGACGGCATCCACGGCTAAACCTAGTCATCTGCATATTACCCACGTGGAGGCAACATTCAAACAGACAGGGTAAATAAAATGATTCATAATAATCAATATAGGAATCAATATATAAAATAGCGTCATTTTCGTATTCAACATCATCATAATCATCAAGGAAACCTCAAAAAGCCATAATATCATAAATTACACCAAATTGTCACATAAATGCAAATACAACAAGACTCATGCATTTGGTAACAATTCATCAAAGTTCGATGGACACTGGACCATCAACCCTCCATAGATCCCCATCAATAGGATCGATTCTATACAAGAACCGGAGCACAACAAAATACTTCACATTCGTACAATGGGACTGAAGCCACAAGAATCAAACACTAGACCGAAGTCTGGAATGCATATGACTGCATGATGCACACGTCAATATCATCCTCATAATAAACTCATTAGGTGCATCATCATTCATCAAAATCATCATAATATTCATGTCATCATATAACTATCAAAAACTCATGGAATCAACATCATAACTCATCATCATTACTCATAGGAATCATCATACAATCATGTATTAATCACAATGAATCACAGTCGTACTCAAGGTAATTCATCCAGAAAATCAAAGTATTAAAGCATCAAGACATCACTGCACAAGAACACAATTCACGAAACTCTGCTACATTCGCTGGACAGTTCTCCGTGCGAGTCTGGGGCGAATGTTCGCTATGCGAACTCGCGATTACAGCAAAACACTGTTACACACCAGTAGCAAAACCAACCCAAAAGTCCCTACGATTTTCTTCCCCAATGCCCCAAAAACATCCCTAAATCATTCCTAAGGTATTACAACGATAAAGGCAAAAAATATACGACTTATTAGGCCAATCCCATATCATATTTACGCCTCCAATTCCCATAAAATCATTACAATTTTCCCACATTCATTAGAGTTCTCATAATCAATTACCCTATACAGTTAAAACCTCAACAACAGATTTTGGCCACGAAGGCCTAATTTCCCTTACTCCCAAATCAGCCTCAAACCTATCAGACCATCAGTTCAAATCCCTCAAACTCATTAAACTCATCTGAAAGGCAACAACAATTCAATACTCAAAAACCTCCTGAATCCTTAAATCCACTTTAAATACATTGAATCATATATTGAAAACAATGAAGATAATACTCCCCATACTTAAACAACCTCAAAAACAGATTTGGCAATGAAGGCCTAATTATCTCAAACTCAAAAAACTCATAAATCCTTAAATCGGCTTAAAATACATTGAATCACATATTAAAAACAATGAAGGTAATACTCTCCATACTCAAACAACCTCAAAAACAGATTTGGCAATGAAGGCCTAATTATCTCAAACTCAAAAAACTCATAAATCCTTAAATCGGCTTAAAATACATTGAATCACATATTAAAAACAATGAAGGTAATACTCTCCATACTCAAACAACCTCAAAAACAGATTTGGCCACGAAGGCCTAGTTATCTCAAACTCAAAAACCTCATAAATCCTTAAATTGACTTTAAATACATTGAATCACATATTGAAAACAATGAAGGTAATACTCCACATACCTTAATTGCCAACTCTAAGCCTTTCTCCTTGATTCTTGGAAACCTCGCGAAGTTTTTCCTTAATCCTCTTCCTCAGAGCTCTGACCTTTATTTCTTCCATTTTCACGGTCTAACAATAATGAATCCCAATTCCATCAAAATTCCTTTTTGTTAAACCTAACTTTGGGCCTTTAAAATGGGCTTTCCAATTTCACCCTCACTAACTCCTCCTCAAATGTCCACTTTGCCCTCAATTCACTTATATTTATTTAAATTAATAATAATACCAATATATACATATTATATACTATTATTTAAATAAATAACTCAAAATCCATAATTCTCAATATTCACACCAACCACCGAAAATCACCAAAAATACGAATATTCATATTTAAATAAATTAAATAAATATTTCAATAAATTTGGGGTGTTACAACTCTCTCCCACTTAAAAGAATTTTCGCCCTCGAAAATTACCTCAAGGAAACAGAGTCAGATACGACTCCCTCATCTGATCCACACGCTCCCAAGTCATGCTCCCTCCAGCTGGTCATCCCTAAACTACCTTTACCAAGGAAATCTATTTGCCTTGCAGTTGCTTCACTTCTCGTTCATCAATTCGTACTGGCAATGCCTCAACAGTCAAGTTATCTCTCACTTGTACATCATCCATCTGAATCACATGTGACGAATTTGAAATGTAGTTCCTTAATTGAGAAACATGAAACGTATCATGCAAATTCACAAGCGATGGTGGTAAAGTAATCTGATATGCTACTTCTCTCACCTTATGTGAAATCTGATACGGACCAACAAAACACAATATGGGATTTCGAGACTTCAAAACTCGACTAACACCAGTTACCGGCGTAACTCTCAAAAACAGTGATCTCCCTCCTGAAACTCAAGTGCTTTCCTCCTCTTGTCGTGATAACTTTTCTGACGACTTTGCGACGCTTTCATCTTTTCTCGGATCATCTTGATCTTTTCAATCGTCTCTTGCACAATCTCAGGTCCAAGCATAACACTCTTGCCTGACTCATACCAACATAAAAGAGTCATACATCTCCTACCATACAATGCCTCATTCGATGCCATTCCGATACTAGAATGGTAACTATTGTTGTAGGCAAACTCAATCAACGGAAAATGACTATCCCATGATCCACCTTGGTCCAATACACAAGCTCTCAGCAAATCCTCTAAAGACTGGATAGTTCTCTCTGTCTGCCCATCCATTTGCGGATGATAGGCAGAACTCAACCTGAACTTAGTATCCAAAGCTATCTGCAAACTCTCCCAGAACCTCGATGTGAATCTCGGATCTCTATCAGACACAATACTTGAAGGAATACCATGCAGTTTCACAATCTCATCAATATACAATTCGGCCAGCTTTTGCAATGAATAATTGATCCTCATCGGTATAAAATGAGCCGATTTGGTCAATCTATCAACAATCACCCAAATTGAATCATATCCCTTCAAAGTCCTCAGTGGACCTGTCACAAAATCCATAGAAATGCTATCCCATTTCCACTCTGGAATATTCAACGGTTGCATCAGACCCAGCGGTCTTTGATGTTCAATCTTTGACTTCTGATAAGTGAAACAAGCATACACAAAATATGCAATTTCTTTCTTAATCCCTGGCCACCAAAACAATTTCTTCAAGTCTTGATACATTTTTGTGGCACCCGGATGAATACTTAACCCACTTCTGTGACCCTCCTCAAGAATGCTCTTCTTAATTTCTGGCACATCTGGAACACATACCCTATTTCTGAACCTCATCACACCATTTTCATCGACCCGAAAATCACCCTGTTACCTTGGTTGATAAACGTGAGATGATCCACCAAACTCAAATAAGATTTTTGACCTTCTACTATTTCTTGAAGAATACGACTAGTCAACTTTAGGATACCCAACTTCACACTGTTAGGAGTCTCTTCACACACTAAAATCATATCTCTGAATTGTTCAATCAGTCCTTGTCGCTACTGCGAAAATCGGCGCCGGCTGAACAGAAGAGTCGCCACCGTGCGTTATTTATCCCAACGAGGGGAAAGGAAACACTCGAGGTAAACCTACCGCAAAACGGGGAAAGGAATGGTCATCGCAACCAAATCCTGGATTCGGGAGTCGGTTACGCAAGGGGAAGGTATTAGCACCCCTCACGTCCGTCGTACTCGACGGGATCCACGCTTTGTGTTTATAAGGAAAAGGGTGTGTTTATCTATCTACGCTAATGGTCCGTCTGAAAAGAAAAGAAAAGGACAGGACTCGACAGAACATACAGTGTTCTGGGCCTACGTACTCCCTTGTGCAATGGGAAAGTCAGAGTCAACGTAGTTCGACTACCTACGTCTAGACGGGGGGAAGGTTGCTCGCCAGGACATCGCATCCTGTGCCTACGTACTTCCACACGGCATGGAAGATCAGAGCAAACGTAGTTCGACTACGGAAGAAATGAATTCACTTTTGTTTTATCCTTTATTAAGTGTTTTTCTGTTGTTTTGAGAAAGGAAAGAGACACCCTAAAACTATGGTTGAAAAAGGGGAATCTACCTACTGTTATCATGCCTGGTTGACTCACCTAATGTCTATCATAACTCCTCCGCAGCGGAGAAGTTAGAGCTCCTAAGGGATCATGGCAACAGGACTAAACAGCAAACAGGAATCAACTGCAAAGTAAAGAAATACTGGAAATATGCATGAATGCAACAACCAAAAAAACAAGGCGCAAAGGCCACACACCACAGAGGCAAGGGAGCTTAGCTCTACCAAATACCAGCAAGCAAAGCCACTCAATAACAAACAAGCAGAAGGAGGCCCACCTCAACTTCTCATGCACACAAAGCCTACTTCTAAGATGCACCTACCTCAGAAATATCTAGATGAACCCCTAAGTCTAATGCAGCACAACACCACACAAGTCAAACAACACAAAGAGAAGGCGAACCAGCCTGACAAGCTCCTATCCAAAACTTAAACCAAAACCCTGAGCAGGACCCCTAAACAAAACCCTAATCAAACCCCTGAATAAAGCCCCTATGCAAAACCCTAATCAAACCCCTGAGCAAAACCCTAAGCAAAACCCTAATCAAATCTCTAAGCAAAAACCCTAAGCAAAACCCTAATCAAATCTCTAAGCAAAAACCCTAAGCAAAACCCTAATCAAATCTCTAAGCAAAAAACCTAAGCAAAACCCTAATCAAACCTCTAAGCAAAACCCTAAGCAAAACCCTACACAAGAGAAATCAATCCAGTCTTCAAGCTTCAAAACACGCTTACCAAAGAAAGGAAGCTAAGCAGACAAACCCATAGTGCCTTCCTCAGGAAAGTACTAGGAGGTTACCACTCAGGAATCATATCCTATGCGGCTCAACAACTGTGAACGGTTTACATTCCTCCTCAGGAGAAACTAAACTCACTTGAAGGCTCTGACATCATTGGATACTTGAGAAATCCTACCTGAACTAAGGGAACTAAGTGAACAGACCCATAGTGCCTTCCTCGGGAAAGTACTAGGAGGCTTCCACTTAGGAATCATATCCCATGTGGCTCAACAACTGTGATCAGTTTACATTCCTCCTCAGGAGAAACTAAACTCACATGAAGGCTCCGACATCATTGGATACTTGAGAAATCCTACCTGAACTAAGGGAACTAAGTGAACAGACCCATAGTGTCTTCCTCAGGAAAGTACCAGGGGGCTTCCACTTAGGAATCATATCCCATGTGGCTTAACAACTGTGATCAGTTTACATTCCTCCTCAGGAGAAACTAAACTCACATGAAGGCTCCGACATCATTGGATACTTGAGAAAGAGGTGAGAAGAAAGAATGAAAGACATCCATAGTGCCTTCCTCAGGAAAGTACCATAAATTTCCCTCAAACTTCAGGATCTAAAACCTCACAAACAAAGAGCAAGCTCCTAGACTAGGCCTCAATCCATGCATCCTTGCAAGCTCCATCAAGACTTCATCCAGCCTCCACCTTCAAGAAGAAACCACAGGCCCTCAAACCACAAGAAACTATATCTGAAGTTCAGCCACAGTTGAACTTCGAAGTCAGAAGCCCTCAAGACTTCTCCTATTCTCAGGCTCAAACAAAAATAACAGAACACCCTATAAACATCTATCAAAAATCTAGGGGAAACCTACATGCCTCTATGATCCCAGGATCAAATCTCAAAGCCTAAGTCAACTTCTAAGGCTACTAAACAATCCCTAACATGTGAATGGTCAAGGGTTAACCGGCAAGTTAAGAGGTCTCTATTTTCTAACCCTAAAACAACATCAATCAATCTCTAAAAAATCCAATAAAATCCTATGGGGAGCATGCATCAGTCTAGTACAACATACTAAAAAACTAGAGCAAAATTCAATATCAAGTGAAAGAACTAAAATCAACAAGGCAGACACATCACAAACCAATTATTCAATACCAATTAAAATACAAAAATGCAAACAAAACTGAAAATGCATGATCTAATTAATATTTTTGTACTATAAAATTCTAAATTGAATTAGGAACCTACAGAAAAAAGAATGGAATTAATTGGACACTCCTACTATTTTTTATGAATTTATTTCTAACATGCATGAAAACAAAGAAATTAAAAAGAAAAAGAAAATAAAACAGGGGTGGGGGGTGCAGCGATAGCAACAACTCTAGTTGTTTCAGCGACTGGGCCCATACACGGGGGTGTGCATAGCACTTAGGGCCTAAGCCCAATCCAAAATCACTCAGCATTCCTCTCACGCAGGGGGGGGGGGACAACGAGCAAATGAGGGGGCGTTATCAGCAACCGGACTTGGGCTTTGACCCAATCCAAACCCTAACCCAAATCAACACCCAACAAAACCAATCTCCCCCTCCAAAATTCTGGCTACTGTTCACTACCAAAACCCTAACACGCCGCTTCCCCAACCTCTCTCTCCTCTGAAACTCCTCTCCAGAATCCTCAAACAATCTCGCACCAAATCTGAAACTGAACCTAAACACAAATCCGTTCAACTCATGCCCTAACCTAAACTATCTTCCTCAACAAAACTAACACGCAAATCTCGAAACGAAAACCCTAATCCATCTGAATAAACGACTAGGAGGCGTAACAAAAAGAAGCAAAACCTGGGCGATGCAATGAAGGCGATGAAGCTTCTGGAACCACTGATGAGCGATGGCGGAGCTCGCGAAGAATTTGAAGGATCAACTTCTGGAGAGTTCTTCGTGGACGCTTGAAGATCTACGATGTTGACAGAGCTTTTACGATGAACGGATGAAGATCAACGAACTTGATGATGTTTAAGGACGATCTTGAAGCTCTGAAGATCTTGACGAACAATGAAGTGGATTTGACGATGTTGAAGATCGGAGAATCAGTTACGATAAACTTGATGAAGTTCTTGCAAGGAAATTTCTGGAGACGTTCTCGATCCGATGACGAAGGCGATGACGAACGATGTTAACATTTGTTGAAGGTTCCTGATCTTGTTTGGTTGACTCCGGCGACAATCTGGAGATTATTGCTGATGATCTTGAAGGAGATGAAGAACGATGGATGAATTTCTGGAAAATCCAGAGGAACACGATGAGTGTTCTTGATGAAAATCTGGAAAATGATGAGTATTCCGAGGAGTTTTCCGGCGAAGCACTATTTTCGGCAGGTGGTCGATGGAGGTAGGCGAAGAAGATTAAAATGTTAGGACGGATTCTGGAGTTTTTTGCAGTTTCCGGCGATGGTTAGGAGTCTGTTGCGGTGGCTCCTGCGGTAGTTACCGGCGTGTGCATGTCGGCCGGTGAGGAGCTGGTAGGGGGATCCAGTTGGCGTGCATGCAAGCTAGGGAGGAGGAGGAGATGACACGCAGGCCAGGGAGAGAGGCTGAGTGGGACGCGTGGCAGAGAGAGAGAGATAGTGGGTGAGGTGGAAGACTCTGAGTGTAAGTGGATTGTGAGGTGGCCAGCCCCTACAGAAGCACGCGTGGCCTGGCTATATAGTAGACACATGGCGCTGCAAATTGGACAAAAAAGCGAAAATGGACTAATAGGAATGGGCCTCCACATCCTGAACTGGCCCACGAAAATGATATCCATAAACCCCAAAAAAACTGAATTAGAATGATTAAATCCAATTAAGAACTAATCAAAGATTAAACCTAATTAACTAATGATTAAACCTAATTAACTCTAACTAAAAATAAAACTGCAATTAAATCTAAATGAAAATTAAACTAACCTAATTAAATCTAACAAACTCAATTAAGACCTAACTAATGTTAAACCCTAATTAAACTAATTAAATCCTAATAAAAGAAATTAATATCTAACAAAAGATTAAAAATAAACTCTATTATCCAAAAACTAATATATTCTAAAAGAAAATCAACCTAAAATCTATTTAAAACAATTTAAATTCTAAAAAAAAGATTTAAAGCTATTAAAAATATAAAAAAATCTATTTAAATCCTAAAAAATCTAAAAAGCATATTTAAAATCCACAAAAGGCTATTAAATCCTAAAAAAAATGCAGACAAATGCAAATGACCAACATAAAAGATAGCGCGAGACCAGATCGAAGCAAACAGTAAACCCCCGGGCATCAGAATATCCCAAAAACCACCATGTAAGCTGAAAACACCGAGGAGCGCACCATTCCCCGAAAATAAAACCCTGATTATCTAGACTGGATCTGAAATATCTGGTAAATGAAACCCAAGCTGTAACCCTGACATCCTCTGTCTGTGCACAAATGTCATGCATCTGATATGCGAATACGAATTGAACCATGAACCAGATAGGAGAACCGGTTGGTCAAATTTTAGGGTGCAACAGCTGCCCCTATTGAAGCGACTTGGACCTGAAAGGTTGAAGAGCGCTCAGCCTTCAAACATTCAGAGGTACGAGACGGTTGAATACCAATAAAACCCAAAAATTTGCCAACCGTGAGAATATACTGTAAAACTGCTTGGGGAATAAAATCCAGAAAACCGAGTCCAGTCATTACGGCAACAAACTGATCAATCATCTGATAAAGAACTCCTGATTTGAATGCCAGTTATCCGCGTGATACCCCATATAACAAACCCGAGGGTTTCAACAAAACACCTGATCCTCTCACATCGTCTACTGATAGACAGGAAGAAATATACTCACATCGTCTAAAAATAGACGGAAAGACACCCAAAAATCCGTACTCACATCGTCTAAGGATAGACCGAAAGACACCCAAAATCCATCAATACTCACATCGTCTAATGATAGACGGAAAGACACCCGAAATCCAATACTCACATCGTCTAAGGATAGACGGGAAGACACCCTTGATCCACGGAAACATTCAATACTCACATCGTCTAAGGATAGACGGAAAGACACCCAAAATCCATCAATACTCACATCGTCTAAGGATAGACGGGAAGACACCCTTAATCCATACTCACATCGTCTAAAGATAGACGGAAAGACACCCTTGATCCACGGAAACATTCAATACTCACATCGTCTAAGGATAGACGGAAAGACACCCAAAATCCATCAATACTCACATCGTCTAAGGATAGACGGGAAGACACCCTTAATCCACGGAAACATTCAATACTCACATCGTCTAAGGATAGACGGAAAGACACCCAAAATCCATCAATACTCACATCGTCTAAGGATAGACGGGAAGACACCCTTAATCCATACTCACATCGTCTAAAGATAGACGGAAAGACACCCTTGATCCACGGAAACATTCAATACTTACATCGTCTAAGGATAGACGGAAAGACACCCAAAATCCATCAATACTCACATCGTCTAAGGATAGACGGGAAGACACCCTTAATCCATACTCACATCGTCTAAAGATAGACGGAAAGACACCATGGGGAAAACCCACCATCCGTATCACCTGACGATAAGAAACCCGCTGAAAAATCACCTGCCACTTCACATCGTCTACTGATAGACGGAAAGAACACCACTTAGAGAAACCCCGTCTTGAAACCCCACTGAAAAATTAACCGGAACTTCACATCGTCTACTGCTAGACGGAAAGAACACCACTTAGAGAAACCCCATCTTGGAACCCCACTGAAGAAAATCACCCGAAACTTCACATCGTCTACTGATAGACGGGAAGAAAACCATATGCTAACTCAAGACGTCTACTGATAGACGGAGGAACACATCGTCAATATGAATTGACGGGAAGAAACGTCTGTCGATACCAGATGACTGATTGATCAAAGCATAACTGTTGTATGATCTGAAATACGAATAAACTGCTGAATTGCCTGAACACTGCTGCTGGATGAGTGCCCCTGAACTGATCACAGAGTAGTTCCCGCGCCATACGAGGCTGATAGAAAACCTGGCTTATGCTTCGTATGCATATGCATATGTTTGAATCTTCTATGACATAATGCTCCATTCAGGATGGACATGCTATGCATTTTGAAAATGAAATGCAAGTATGATGCAGATATAATGATATGCAATATGCTAATGCAGGCTCGGGCTGCTGGAGAAAATCGGGCACAGAAAACCATTTCAGCAAAATAAATGTTGAAGACGAAGCCAACTCTGCTGGGGATAAACCGGATATCACAGAATTATTCCAGCAAAATAAATGCTGGAAGAGTGAAATCAACTCCGCTGGGGAAATTGGGAACTTAACCAGGCACCTCGTTGAAGTAACCACCCTGCTGGGGAATATTACTCTGCTAGGGAATAGCAGATGTGCCAAGTATGATTGGACTTCTCTGGGGATAGCTCACCCGTGCCAATGAAAAATTGGACTTTGCTGGAGAAAATAGACGGAGTCTTCTTGCGTACTGATGAAGCTCGGATTTGGAAACTGATGCGCCAACACGGATGAGCCTCACAGTGATCGTCAACCTGGATTTAGGCTTTTAAGATATCTGCGATGGGTCAGGTACAACTGACGCTGAAAAACAATCTATCTGAATACACAATTTTCTGATTGAAGAGTCAAGGGACGGTGACACGACTTCCCGACATTCGTCTCGCACTCGAAAATTGGCCTGAATCTGCTCGAATAGCTCTGAAGAATTCTGATGATACAGAGAAGAACAAACCCTTCGCTTCTGATATGCCCCAGCCTGCGGGACCTCTGTGGGGATAGTCCTCGAAAGGAAGTCTGAAAATCTGTACCCTGATGGTCTGATATGACGTGCCCCTAGCATTCTGAACTTCGGAGAGATACTTCCCATCAAATGCTTCTCGAATAAAGAATAACTTCTGCGCTCTTAAGACGGCCTGCCCCTGACTGCAATGACTTTGCCCCTGATTACCTGATTCAGAATAGTGCCCCTGACTACACGATGTTCACCAAATCTCAACCTGATTGCCCCAGGATAACCAACTTCGAAAGGCTGACCCGACTGGGGATCACGATAATAGCTTGTGTAACAGCCCAAATTTCATTAAATAATTAATTGTAGTAATTAATTTATTTAGTGGGATTTTATCAATGTTGGAAATTAATTTTTATTAATTGGGATTAATAGAGAATTAAGAAGGAATTGGAGAGGAAGGAAAATGAAGGAAATATATAAGAGAGAAAGAAAAGAAAAGAAAGATAGAAAACATTTGGAAAGAAAGAGGAAAGAAGAAGAAAGGAGAGAAAGAGAAGAGAAGAAGAGGGAAAGTGGAAATCATCAAGAACCAACATCAAAGCTCCGATTAATCGAGGTAAGGGTGAGAAATGTTTCTATTTGATCATTGTATGATGTTATGTATGTTGGGTTGGGGTTTTGGTAGAGTTTTCATCACTTTTCAATTAGGGCAAAAGTTGGAATAATCGGTAGATTGAGGATTTAATCGGTTGAAACTGAGCAATAATGCCGTAGAATGGTTGGGTAACATGTGTTGATGCTGTTTGTACTGATTTTGTTGTGTGAGAAGTTGGATGATGGTGGATGGTGGAGGAGGAACAGAATAGGGTTCTGTTCTGCGCAGGTTCGCTGGCTCTCGCCAGGCGAGCGAAGGCGAAGCTTCGCCAGGCGAAGCCTAGCGAATGTTGGCGAATAATTATATTTAAGTCCCAGTAGACTTCGCTGGTGGGCTCGCCAGGCGAAGTGGGACGGCGAAGGTTCGCCCAGCGAAGGTGCTGGCGAATGGTGGCGAATGAAGTCAGTAGCTACTGACTTGGGCTCGCTGGGAAGTCTCGCCAGGCGAAGCCTAGCGAGTGTTCGCTGAGAGAGTTCGCCAGGCGAAGGCCAGGCGAAGGTTCGCTGCGAGGGTTCGCCAGGCGAATGAAGGCGAATGTGGCAGTACATTTCCTTTGCTGTGTTATCCAAATGGTGATTGTTTGGTTGATTCGTATATGTTTATACTTCTATGTTATGAATGAGTATGTGAACTATTACGATAACATGTGCTGTGGGTAGCCTTCGGGCGTGAATCCTAGAGTTGTGGATGTTTGATTGTTGTGTACAATTATGTCATGAGTATGCATGAGAACATTTTGAATATGTGTGCATAACTTATAATTGTATGATTGGTATTGTAATGAGGATACCTTGATTTTTGTGATAATTAGAGACACATGGGAATACAATGAGAAATGTATGTGTATCGTCTAATGAATTGCGAGTGCATATATGTATGCGATTGTGGTGTGAATGCATGAGAACATATGTGATATGTGTGCATTGTTGTTGAATATGATGATGTGTGAAATGAATACATTGATAAATGTTTGATATATGTTGTATGTACAATCATTGTGTAATTCTTGAAGTGATGAATTATGTAAATGCATGAGATTAAGATGTCGGTCTTAAGTGCATTTGTTGTGGTTGATTGTACATGCATCATTTAGTCAAGAGGCAATGTCTGTTAGTTTCGTGGAAACTAGTGGCTTGTCCCAAACCTAGAAGTGTGGGTTTGAAGGCTTAGAGGACGGGCCTTTGTGGTTATCGGTCTAGAAGTGTGGACCCGGTTTAATGTAAAAACCGAAAAAAGATAACGGGTTATCGGTCTAGAAGTGTGGACCCGGTTTAATGTAAAAACCGAAAAAAGATAACGAGAGTCGGTACCGCATTGCATGAGTTGCATTGAGTTGTTGAGTCACATTGATATATGACATATGCATGAAGTGATGCTTATGTGTGGATGAGGAGATTGTGGAAATTGTAAGTGTATACATAATGTGGGAATGCTTGTGGATATCCATGTTTGTATATATACATGTGTGGTAATATATATGACTAAGAGAATGAAGTGTGGTGAGAAATGTGAATATGTGTTATATGATTACCTATATATATATATAATCTTATGCTTTGATTATTATGGTTATATTTCTCACCCTTCTGCTGTTTTATAATGCTCTATGAGGCATTGCAGATTAGGATGCTGGAGTCCTTTTGTGAAGAATAGTCTTCATTCTTTTGAGTCTACTGCTCTGATATGTAACACCGGGTAGTTAGACTAGTATAGTCATTCTTTTGTGATACATTGCGATGTATCAGCTTATGTGGTTCTGTAAATCTAACTGATATGATATATTAATTTAGATAGCTTATGTGTACGTGGATTAATATTTTGAAAACGATCAAATGATTTTATCTTCCGCTTAAATTGAAAATGTTACATATTTTATGGAGCAAATTGTGAAAGTGTTTTATTGGTGAAATTGTGGCATTCTTCTTTTATACCTTATTATAAAACCTTTTTACTCTGATAACTTGTATGTGCTTAATTGTTTTATATGCATTTATTTGGGGTATAGAAGGGGGTGTTACAAAAGTGGTATCAGAGCAGGTCGGTCCGTCCGGCCAAGTTGTTAGAGTGTTTTTCCCTATGTGTTATTGATATGCGTGTGATGCATTATCAATATTGGTTGTTCTTACGTGGTTCTGTTGTTGGAATTAGTAAGATGGTTGCAGGGAGGAACGACGAAGCGATTGCGGAGGCATTGACGAGATTGGCGGGGGCAATTGGGCAGAATCCTCCGGCCAATGTGAATGAGAGGAATCATGCTGATGATGGATTCCGTGCTTTGGGGAAATTCCAAAAGAATAACCCTCCGGTCTTCAAGGGAACTCATGAACCGGACAAGGCACAAATTTGGTTGAAAGCCGTGGAAAAGATTTTTCGAGTTATGAATTGCTCGGATGCACAGAAGGTGCAGTTTGGGACTCATATGCTCGAAGAAGAAGCTGAAGATTGGTGGGGTAATACTCGCCAAAGATTTGAGGAAGATGATATTGTGATTACTTGGGATTTGTTTAGAGAAACTTTTCTGGAGAAGTATTTTCCAGAGGATGTGCGGGGGAAGAAAGAGATCGAATTTCTTGAGTTGAAGCAAGGTAATTCGACGGTTGCTGAGTATGCGGCGAAATTTGAGGAGTTGATCAAATTTTGTCCTCACTATAATACTGGTAATGCTGAGAGGTCTAAGTGCCTCAAGTTTGTGAACGGTTTGAGACCTGAGATTAGACAAGCTATTGGATACCAGGAAATCAGGCGGTTTTCTGAGTTGGTTAACAAGAGCAGAATTTATGACGAAGACAGTAGGGCTAGGTCCAGCCACTACAAGAGTCTAAGTGACAAGAAAGGAAAGGGACAATTCAGAGGAAAACCTTACGTGACTCCTGCTGATAAGGGGAAACAAAAGGTTGGTTTTGGCAAGAAGCCAAGTGGGGGAGTTTCTACCCCGGTTAGGTGTTACACTTGTGGTGAAGCGGGGCATCGTGCCCCGGAGTGCAAAAGTGTTGAACCGAGGTGTTTTAAGTGTGGCAAGCCAGGCCACAAGGCGCTTGAGTGCAGAAGCGGTACGAGTGTTACTTGCTATAACTGTGGTGAGCAAGGACACATTAGTACGAAATGTGATAAGCCGAAGAAGAATCAAGGGAGCGGGAAAGTGTTCGCTCTATCTGGATCTGAGACTGCTAGCGACGATCGATTGATCCGAGGTACGTGCTTCATTCATGGTACACCTTTGATCGCTATAATTGATACCGGAGCTACGCATTCTTTTATTTCTTTGGATTGTGTTAGAAGGTTGAATCTTGAGTTGTCCGTGATTGGTGGCGGTATGGTTATTGATACTCCTGCTATGGGTTCGGTAACTACACCGTATGTTTGCTTGAATTGCCCGTTGAGTATTTTCGGTAGAGATTTTGGGATTGATTTAGTGTGTCTTCATTTGGATCAACTTGATGTCATTCTTGGAATGAATTGGTTAAAATTCAATCGTGTGTATATTAACTGTTTTGACAAAACGGTTATTTTTCCCGACTCGGATGTTGAAAGGGAATTGTTTATGACGAAGAAACAAGTGAAAGAATCGGTGCAAGATGGGGCTAAGGTATTTATGCTTATGTCAACTTTGAGGACTAGTGGGAGTGAAGAGATTGATGCTTTGCCCATTGTTAGAGATTTTCCGGAAGTATTCCCTGATGAGATAAAGGATTTACTGCCGGAGCGAGAAGTGGAGTTTTCGATAGATTTGATTCCTGGAACTAGTCCGATATCGATGGCTCCATATCGTATGTCGGCCTCAGAGTTAAAAGAGTTGAAGAGTCAACTTGAGGATTTGCTTGAAAAGAGGTTTATTCGTCCGAGCGTGTCACCGTGGGGTGCACCGGTCTTGTTGGTTAAGAAGAAAGAGGGTTCTATGAGGCTCTGTGTGGATTACAGACAGTTGAACAAGGTGACTATTAAGAATAAGTATCCACTTCCAAGGATTGATGATCTGATGGATCAGTTGGTTGGTGCAAGCGTGTTCAGCAAGATTGATTTGAGATCTGGGTATCATCAGATCCGTGTGAAGGCTGAGGATATTCAGAAGACGGCCTTCCGAACGAGGTATGGACACTATGAGTATTCTGTGATGCCATTTGGTGTGACTAATGCACCGGGTGTATTTATGGAGTACATGAATAGGATTTTCCATCCTTATTTGGATAAGTTTGTGGTGGTGTTTATCGACGACATCTTGGTTTATTCGAAGAGCGAAGGAGAGCATGTCGAGCATCTGAAGATTGTGTTATCTGTGCTGAGGGAGAAGCAGTTGTTCGCGAAGCTTTCTAAGTGTGAATTTTGGTTGAAGGAAGTTAGTTTCCTTGGTCATGTGATTTCTAGTAGTGGTGTTGCGGTTGATCCGTCGAAGGTTGAAGCGGTGTCGCAATGGGAGACTCCGAAGTCAGTTTTTGAGATCAGAAGTTTTCTTGGTTTAGCCGGTTATTATCGGAAGTTTATTGAAGGATTTGCTAAGTTATCGTTGCCGTTGACGCAGTTGACTAGGAAAGGTCAAGCCTTTGTTTGGGACGCCAAGTGTGAAACGAGTTTTCAAGAACTTAAGCGAAGGTTGACGACAACTCCTGTTTTGATTCTACCAAATCCGGAAGAACCATTCGTTGTGTATTGTGATGCTTCTTTGATGGGTTTAGGAGGTGTGTTGATGCAGAATAACCGAGTTGTGGCTTATGCTTCGAGGCAACTCAAGGTGCATGAGAAGAATTATCCGACGCATGACTTAGAGTTGGCCGCCGTTGTGTTCGTGTTGAAGCTTTGGAGGCATTATTTATTTGGCGCAAGATTTGAAGTGTTTAGTGATCACAAGAGTTTGAGATATCTTTTTGATCAAAAGGAATTGAATGCGAGACAAAGAAGATGGCTTGAACTTTTGAAGGATTATGATTTTGGCTTGAACTACCATCCGGGTAAAGCGAATGTAGTAGCGGATGCATTGAGTCGGAAATCATTGCATATGTCAGCATTGATGGTGAAAGAGTTAGAATTGGTCGAGCAATTTCGGGATTTGAGTTTGGTATGTGAGAAGACTTCTTTTGGATTTAAGTTGGGTATGTTAAAGCTTACGAGTGGAATTTTGGACGAAATTCGAGAAGGACAAAAATCGGATTTGAGCTTAGTTGATCGGTTGACTTTAATCAACCAAGGCCAAGGTGGTGATTTTCGGATTGATGAGAATGGGATTATGAGATGTCGGGATCGAGTTTGTGTTCCAAATGTTGTTGAGCTGAAAAAGAGTATCCTTGAGGAAGGACATCGTAGCGGATTGAGTATTCATCCGGGTGCTACTAAGATGTATCAGGATTTGAGGAAAGTATTTTGGTGGCCTAGTATGAAGAAGGATATTGCGGAATTTGTGTATTCTTGTTTGACTTGCCAGAAGTCAAAGATTGAGCATCAGAAGCCATCGGGTTTGATGAAGCCGTTGTTTATTCCTGAGTGGAAATGGGATAGTATCTCCATGGATTTTGTATCGGGTTTGCCGAGGACGCCGAGTAATTTTGAGGCTATTTGGGTTATCGTGGACAGGTTGACTAAATCTGCTCACTTTATTCCTATGCGTATGGATTACCCTTTGGAGAAGTTGGCTAAGTTGTATATTGAGAGGATTGTGTGTCTGCATGGTATTCCGTTAAGTATTGTTTCGGATAGAGATCCGCGGTTTACTTCGAGATTTTGGGAGAGCCTGCAGAGTGCTTTGGGTACTAAGTTGCGTTTGAGCTCAGCTTATCATCCGCAGACTGATGGTCAGACGGAGAGGACGATTCAGTCGCTTGAAGATCTTTTGAGAGCTTGTGTATTGGAAAAAGGAGGAGCTTGGGATAGCTACTTGCCTTTGATTGAGTTTACCTACAACAACAGTTTCCATTCGAGTATTGGTATGGCACCATTTGAGGCGTTGTATGGTAGGAGGTGTAGGACACCATTGTGTTGGTTCGAGTCCGGAGAAAGTTCTGTTGTTGGACCCGAGTTAGTTCAACAGACTACTGATAAGATCAAGATGATTCAAGAGAAGATGAGAGTTGCTCAAAGTCGTCAGAAGAGTTATTATGACAAGAGGAGGAAGGCACTTGAATTTCAAGAGGGAGATCATGTATTTCTTCGAGTCACTCCGATGACAGGTGTTGGTAGGGCACTGAAGTCGCGCAAGTTGTCGCCGCGTTTCATTGGTCCTTATCAGATTTTGCAAAGGATAGGAGAAGTCGCCTATCGTGTGGCTTTACCACCGTCGCTTGCTAATCTTCATGACGTATTCCATGTATCTCAGTTGAGGAAATACATTGCGGATCCGTCTCATGTAGTCCAAGTAGATGATGTGCAGGTGAGAGATAACCTGACTGTTGAGACATCACCTATGCGGATAGAGGATCGGAAATTGAAGCAGCTTCGAGGTAAAGAGATCGCTTTAGTGAAGGTCGCGTGGGGAGGATCGGCTGGTGGAAATGTTACTTGGGAGCTTGAGAGTCGGATGAAAGAGTCTTATCCAGAACTGTTTGAATCAGGTAACATTTTCGAGGACGAAAATTCCTAAAGTGGGGGAGAGTTGTAACAGCCCAAATTTCATTAAATAATTAATTGTAGTAATTAATTTATTTAGTGGGATTTTATCAATGTTGGAAATTAATTTTTATTAATTGGGATTAATAGAGAATTAAGAAGGAATTGGAGAGGAAGGAAAATGAAGGAAATATATAAGAGAGAAAGAAAAGAAAAGAAAGATAGAAAACATTTGGAAAGAAAGAGGAAAGAAGAAGAAAGGAGAGAAAGAGAAGAGAAGAAGAGGGAAAGTGGAAATCATCAAGAACCAACATCAAAGCTCCGATTAATCGAGGTAAGGGTGAGAAATGTTTCTATTTGATCATTGTATGATGTTATGTATGTTGGGTTGGGGTTTTGGTAGAGTTTTCATCACTTTTCAATTAGGGCAAAAGTTGGAATAATCGGTAGATTGAGGATTTAATCGGTTGAAACTGAGCAATAATGCCGTAGAATGGTTGGGTAACATGTGTTGATGCTGTTTGTACTGATTTTGTTGTGTGAGAAGTTGGATGATGGTGGATGGTGGAGGAGGAACAGAATAGGGTTCTGTTCTGCGCAGGTTCGCTGGCTCTCGCCAGGCGAGCGAAGGCGAAGCTTCGCCAGGCGAAGCCTAGCGAATGTTGGCGAATAATTATATTTAAGTCCCAGTAGACTTCGCTGGTGGGCTCGCCAGGCGAAGTGGGACGGCGAAGGTTCGCCCAGCGAAGGTGCTGGCGAATGGTGGCGAATGAAGTCAGTAGCTACTGACTTGGGCTCGCTGGGAAGTCTCGCCAGGCGAAGCCTAGCGAGTGTTCGCTGAGAGAGTTCGCCAGGCGAAGGCCAGGCGAAGGTTCGCTGCGAGGGTTCGCCAGGCGAATGAAGGCGAATGTGGCAGTACATTTCCTTTGCTGTGTTATCCAAATGGTGATTGTTTGGTTGATTCGTATATGTTTATACTTCTATGTTATGAATGAGTATGTGAACTATTACGATAACATGTGCTGTGGGTAGCCTTCGGGCGTGAATCCTAGAGTTGTGGATGTTTGATTGTTGTGTACAATTATGTCATGAGTATGCATGAGAACATTTTGAATATGTGTGCATAACTTATAATTGTATGATTGGTATTGTAATGAGGATACCTTGATTTTTGTGATAATTAGAGACACATGGGAATACAATGAGAAATGTATGTGTATCGTCTAATGAATTGCGAGTGCATATATGTATGCGATTGTGGTGTGAATGCATGAGAACATATGTGATATGTGTGCATTGTTGTTGAATATGATGATGTGTGAAATGAATACATTGATAAATGTTTGATATATGTTGTATGTACAATCACTGTGTAATTCTTGAAGTGATGAATTATGTAAATGCATGAGATTAAGATGTCGGTCTTAAGTGCATTTGTTGTGGTTGATTGTACATGCATCATTTAGTCAAGAGGCAATGTCTGTTAGTTTCGTGGAAACTAGTGGCTTGTCCCAAACCTAGAAGTGTGGGTTTGAAGGCTTAGAGGACGGGCCTTTGTGGTTATCGGTCTAGAAGTGTGGACCCGGTTTAATGTAAAAACCGAAAAAAGATAACGGGTTATCGGTCTAGAAGTGTGGACCCGGTTTAATGTAAAAACCGAAAAAAGATAACGAGAGTCGGTACCGCATTGCATGAGTTGCATTGAGTTGTTGAGTCACATTGATATATGACATATGCATGAAGTGATGCTTATGTGTGGATGAGGAGATTGTGGAAATTGTAAGTGTATACATAATGTGGGAATGCTTGTGGATATCCATGTTTGTATATATACATGTGTGGTAATATATATGACTAAGAGAATGAAGTGTGGTGAGAAATGTGAATATGTGTTATATGATTACCTATATATATATATAATCTTATGCTTTGATTATTATGGTTATATTTCTCACCCTTCTGCTGTTTTATAATGCTCTATGAGGCATTGCAGATTAGGATGCTGGAGTCCTTTTGTGAAGAATAGTCTTCATTCTTTTGAGTCTACTGCTCTGATATGTAACACCGGGTAGTTAGACTAGTATAGTCATTCTTTTGTGATACATTGCGATGTATCAGCTTATGTGGTTCTGTAAATCTAACTGATATGATATATTAATTTAGATAGCTTATGTGTACGTGGATTAATATTTTGAAAACGATCAAATGATTTTATCTTCCGCTTAAATTGAAAATGTTACATATTTTATGGAGCAAATTGTGAAAGTGTTTTATTGGTGAAATTGTGGCATTCTTCTTTTATACCTTATTATAAAACCTTTTTACTCTGATAACTTGTATGTGCTTAATTGTTTTATATGCATTTATTTGGGGTATAGAAGGGGGTGTTACAGCTTGCCCCTGCTCTCGGAACATTCGGGCGTTCTGTATTCTATCCTGACCATACCTTCCATTGTAGAAAACTTTCCTGCTGTCAAGCGCTTACTCGCAAGTAAGACAAGTTGTTCTGCGTAAAAGACATATTAATGCAACGCATATGACAGCTTTGACATCCAATCTGTTCACTGGGAAAAGGGAAAACATTTCATGGCACATAATGCACCAAACATTTATCAACATCAGTACCAACATGGTAAGAGGAACCCTTTCAGGAGTCAGAATCGACGCGACCTTTACCGAAGTATGCTTTCGAAATAACCTGCTTCAATTAGGACTTTTGAAGGTTATAACGTGGTTAGGTTCACGGTTTTGAAGGAAAGGATAAAGGCTCAAAGTTTACTTTAACCCACCCATTCTCCTTGATGTTCTCCCATCCTACGTTCAGCTAATTCGACCTTAGCGCTCACCTCTCAGAGGCTGAAAGATAGGAGTGATAGTTCGAGAAACCATGAGTTTTGGAGTGACAGCCACTCATTCTTCGTCTTTGACACTTGAGGTCACACGACTCGTGTTTCATTTGAGGATTTTTTCTTTTGTCATCCTTTCATCTTTTTCTTATCCCTAACTTTTGCCTGGACTGACTCCTTTTGAGTTTCTTTTGATTTTTTAAGTCCAGCGGGATGCCCTCATTTTTGCCTAAGTTATTTGCCTTGAAGTTTCGACTTAGCGGGCTTTTGATTCTTTTTTCCTTTTTTCGAACAAGTCGTGTGACACTGGTTGTCTGACTCTTTGGGTAATAATGTGACTGTCTCACTCTTGGAATTTAACCATTGTGGTTTCTTAGGCACGACCTCTAGAGGTGTGATTGATCCTTGAATGGACACTCCCTTTTGCAATTTGAACGCTCGGTCAAATTAGCTAACACCTACCCTGCCCCAGGTTAAGATTGAGGGTTTTTTCATTCACAGAAAGAAACTCCTACTACTAGGATCAAAGGGGTTGACAAGGGATTATCTTCCTTATATCTCCGGTGTTTAGGGATTTGAAACAATGCCTGTACATCATCAGCAGGTTTTATTTCAAAAGCATACAATATCGGAAGCTGCATGTCGTTCATTTTCGTCATCCTCCCCAGATTCCTCTTAACCAAGCGTTGGACATTTGTAAAAACAATTAGTGAACACGAATGGGTTTAATCAACACATGCATATTTATTTCATTATCATCAATTGAATGGAAACAACAAGTTTTACAAACAAGATTGCAATTTAAACAGGAAAGAAACTACAAACGTAAAGAAATGACAAGATAAAACACAGAAAAATGCCAGCTTCGGCGAACTGGGCTTTCACATCTGTCTTGCTGCTGAACCAGCCATCTTCACCGTTAGTCACTAGAGGCAACCTGATGTCACCCCGATCTGCTTTCAGTGACCCCACTAAACTAGGGAATAATCCTTATTCAGATGATTTTGGACCTTTCCTGCCCGAAGTTAATAGTGGTACTATCAAGCAGGTCCTGCACCTTGTGCTTGAAGGCCAGACAATCTTCAATGTTGTGCCCCGGTGCTCCTGAATGGAAGTCACAGTGTTCATTGATATTGTACTCTACTGGAGGCGTACCTGTCAGCGGGGCTAACTTCCTCTTCTCAACCAATCGTAATCGCATCAACGTCTGAAGAAGTTCGGCATAAGACATCGGAGGCACTTTAAATACCCTCATTGGCCTCTGATTCTGAGCTTTCCGCTGATTGGGATGCTGCTGCCTCTTCCACTGTTGAGATTGTTGTTGTTGTCGCTGGTATCGGGTTGACTGTTGAACAACCTTCGTAGCAAATACAACATCGGTTTCTTGACTTCCACCGTACTGATTAGGGCCCTCCTTATGCTTAGCCATTTTCTTTCTCAGATCTGCCCCAGGAATAAGCAACAGTTGTGGGCATGGAGATTCCGACACCATGGAGTCCAGGATACGCTTCTGACCTACTGCAGCTTTAGAAACATCCGTCATCTTAACATCTACTGAGACAGGAGCAATACGTACAGCTACACCGCTTGGCGTGAATTCAATATCTTTCGAGTCAATCAGGTCTTGAACATTGTGCTTAAAAGCATGACAACTCTCGATGTCGTGTCCGAGTGCCCCAGAATGAAATTCGCATTGCTTACTGGTATCATACCCATAAGGAAGCGCTCCTGTGGGTGGTTCCAACGTTCTCTTCTCAACCATTTTGAACCTCAATAAAGTCTGAAAGAGCTCAGCATACGTTGAAGGTGGCGCCTCAAATACCCTCTTTGGTCTCCCCTCCTGAATCCTCTGTTGAGCCGGATGCCCCCTTTGTTGCTGTTGCTCAGGTTCTACAGGCACAGGTGGCACGAGTTTCTTCACTGCAGCTTCGAATAGCTGATCATCCCCTTTCCTAAGCACATTCTTGACTACTTCCATGATCAAGCTCATTTGGGTCTTCAGCTGACTATTTTCCTCTTTGAGGATCTTCTGCTCCAGACGCATCTCTTGCATGTCTCTCATCATCTGCCCTAGCTGGCTTCAGACTTCAATCAATTCAACCTGATTCTGTTCCATATCTCTGAAGGAATTCCTGCAACAAACTGGACGATGAGGAAATAAGACCCACGGTTCTGATGTACCTGCTAAATGATAACGCCATGCGGAAAGCAAACACATATTCAAGACAAGACAAAGAGAAACTCAAGCTATAAGCACCAAGACGAACATCTCCCACACATGTACAACCAACAAAAGCAGCATGTAAGCACAAATGAGTACGAATACAATGACCCCAGCCAACAATCCTGGTGGTGGTCAGCAAACAATAATGCACTAAAGCTACAACGGTTAGGCAGAGAAAACAGATGCGACACCCGACACAGAAACCTCTAGCAACTTCTCTCATATTCAACTGAACTCTCCGTTTGACATTCTTCAGAACACACACTTCCCGTGGAGTCTTCCATGGCATTAACTGACGAACCCACACAACTGGCTGACGGAGAATCATTAATCTGAACAAAACCCTGGGGCGTGATGAAAATCCGGTTAGAGTCTAACAGATTCTGAACCTGGCTTCTAAACACCTTACAATCATTTATTGAATGCCCCTGTGCCCCAACATGGTACTCACAGCGGGCGCTGGCATCAAAACCTGGAGGATATGGTGGAATCACTGGATTAGTCTCTTTCGGCACTATCAATCCACTTCTGACCAGATCAGGCAACAACTGACTGTACGACACCGGTAGCTGAGTAAACTGCCTTTTAGGTTTCCTTGGTCTTCGTTGAGCGTGCTTACGCAATCGACGACAGGATGACCGTTGACTTGAACTGTCTGAAAACCGATCCTGAGATGCTAGAGATTCTGAGATGACGTCATTTCCTTCCTCCCACTCCTCTTGAGAACTGACAACTGACTCATTCTTGTCAACTGGGATATAAGGAGCATCTCGAAGCTTTCCACTCTTGAGTCCTCTCTCAACAAGCTCCCCCATTCTCATCAGGCCCACAAAGCTTGTACAACCGAACAATTTGTCATAATAATGGCCCTTTAGAGTACCCAAGAAGATGTCAACCATTTCTCTTTCCTGAAGCGGTGGTTGAACACTAACAGCCAATTCTTTCCATCTTTGCACATACCCTCTGAATGATTCATTCTCCGCCCGAGATAATTCTTGCAGATGTACGAGGCTAGGAGCCATATCCAGGTTGTAATTGTACTGCTTCATGAAAGCTCTGGCTAAATCCACCCATGATCGAATCTGATTACTCTCTAACTGCACATACCACCTCAAAGATGCCCCAGTCAGACTATACTGAAAGCAATGGATCATTAATTTGTCATCTCGCACAAACGAAGTCATTCTACGACAGAACATCCTCAAATGCTACTTCGGACAGCTATCTCCCGTGTACTTCTCGAATTCCGGCACTTTGAACTTATAAGGCCACACCAGGTCAGGGACCAAACACATGTCTGCAACATCCAGGCTAACAGCATCTTTGACCTCCAAAGCTTTAACTCTTTCTTCCAGTCCTCGGAGCCTCCTATCATTTTCAAGAGCTCTTGAGTTTACAGTCCTGGCTACCGGGATATCTCTGCGTGGATTCCTCTCAGGGAAAACAGCACCCTGATTGCTAATAGGAGGAGGACGTTCATTTCGGGCAGCAAACTGCTCATGTCGATCTCGGTTCTCAACAGTAGGCTGTACAACTTGGTCTGCAGTAACGTTGTTCGCTTGCGGGAAGTCTTCCATAGAGTCATACCGACGGTTGTACGTCATAGTGAACCCTGTCAGAGTGTTTGGAGACTGGAAATTACCTTCAGACATAGCTACCAATTACCTGTAACTGACTACGTTGCTTGATTCTGCTCAAATCTGCTTCAGCCCCTTGGTCGTCTTCAACACTCCACTCTTGCCTCGAACAATCCCCCGAGAATCACCCTCTGGAGTGAACAAAGGCTGGATAAGTGCTCTGGCCAGCTAGAGAAATGCTATGCAATATGATTTATGCAGACAGAAATATAAAAGATGCTAACGTGCATGTGTGCATTGGGGATATTTCCCCTCCAATTCCAGTGTCAAGGTAGCAAGACAAGATAAACCATAAAGACAATATTTAGAAAAACCCTCATACATTTATTGGAATGACAGTCTTGTCAAGACGTTACACAACTATGCGCCATACAACTGATATGATAAAGGAGGATCCCAACCAACATGCCTGGCGGTGATCTCAATATACAGAATACAAGAGAGAAATCAAGTGCGGGTACGATCGCAAAAATCCTCAAACAGCTTCTTCGTCTCTGAGTGATCCGGTCGATAAATCAAGCCTTCTATCAACTGATCCCTTTTCCTGACCGTTCCATGGATATTTCTGACAAAATCTTCCTAAGCCTTATCCTGGGCACCATCCTCAGGTTTGGGCCTCTTGATGTCTGCTCTGCGCTGACAATCTTCCAAATTCTTCAAGGCATCAATCAGTTGGCGTTCGGCCTCGTATCGACGATATGCTTCTTCTTCAAGCTCTTCAGTCTTCACTCTAACCTGTTCTCCCAACTGAGCAACTTGTGTCTTTAGCTCTTCTTCCCGTTCTTTGCGTTTGGCCATAGTGAGATCCCAGTGCTCTTTGAACTTAGCTAACTTCGTGTAGGCCCTTTCCAGCTCTTGTTTCTTAGTAGCCAATACACTGCTAACTGAGTCTACATCTAACTCCAGACGCTTCTTGGTTTCAGTCAACTCCAATAAAGTAGTCTTCAGATGTTTCAAAGTTTCGGCCTGTTGCTTGGAAAAATATCCTGTTTCAATCTTTTCATGATGAAGCTGGGCATTCTCTTTCTCTAAAGCTTCTTTAGCCTTTGCTAACTCTTCTTTCTCCGTCATCAGCTGCTTGTATACCTGCATGTCTATAGTGGTGGGCTCCTCCACCGGAGAAGGATACAATGGCTGAACTGCAGGGTAAGGCGTAAGGAATTTCGTAGCTCGTTCACGAATCCATTCCACATACGGACCAAGAACTCGAGTACCCCCTTTGCTACATGAAGGCTTCCCTCTCTTATGCAGGTTCTTCCATGCTTTCTCAAGCTTGATCAACATCTCTTCCTCTATTGCCCCAGTGAGATACAAAGATTCCTGTATCTCCTCGGGCTTTGGCGCTTCCTGAGGTGCATACCCAAACTGCCTGATTAACAAGGAAGGGTTGTAATTGACACACCCTTTCCTTCCTATCAAAGGAACATTAGGGAATCCTTCGCATCTGTATATGACCTCAACTCCGAACACCTCCTCATTAACCCACACCACATTCTCAGAAGTCAACCCTATCAAGCGCTCAGGCCATCCTAAAGAATCAATAAAAGTGACGAAAGGCCCTGACTTCGACATATGACTAGTAAACCACCTGCACAGTAGCGGTACACAACAAGAGACATTCCTTCCTTGCCGCTTTTCATTTTGGTAGTGAGTGGAATGGTGGATATCTCCCAGCAAGGTAGGAACTGGGTTCTTTGCAGCCATAATATAAAAAGCATCTGCATCAACAAAATCAGGAAAGTTTGGGAACAATACAATGCCATAAACACACACAACAAGGATGGCGTCAAAAACAACCCAACCACCCTTCTTGGCATACTCCCGAGCCTTCTCCACCAAAACATCCAACGGAAATCCCCACACATCTCCTCTTCTGGTCATCTTCCCTGTCAGCTCCAACTCTCCTAAGTGCAGAATATCTGAAAGCTCAGCCAGATTAGGCTTAGCGTCCGTGTGATAGAAAGGCATCTGCTCGCGAATCGGTATATCCAAGAGTGCAGAATACTCCTCCAGGGTAGGAGCCAAGACAAAATCAGGAAATACGAAACACCTGAGCTCAGCATCATAAAACTGCAACAGGGTGTAAATGCCGCTGATCTCATAAGTCGAGGGCTGGTAAACATAAGTCAGGATCCTCCCATATGTCTTCCTGAAATCTCCCATCACCTTCTTCTTAGCAATAGTAATTAACTCTGACAACAGACTGATATCTGGAGACGGGAATCTGTAGGGTAACACTCTCTTCATGGCTTCCATGTCTTGCTAGGAAACAAACACCGGAACTGGGAGGGAAAATATGTACCTGCAATACACACACGTTAGTTGGATGCAAATGGTGATGCAATAATACAATATGATAAATGATGCAATCAGTGAACACAGGGGCCATGCTGTAGCCTGAAGAGGAACATCTCTGTGATATCAAGAACAGAAAACCACCACAGTCACCAGAACTTCATGACACTAACCATCATCTGACACTCAAAATACCAATCCCCTGGTAAGAAATCCATCTGAACCTCTGTATCTGATGAGAAAACCATTTGATAATAGTATCAACCTCAGACAAGAAACCCATCTGATCCGAACAACACACCTGTTAACGAGCCAAGAAAACTATCTGATAAATACTGAATCATGGTTTCTGAAGGCCAGTTTTCCTACAATAACCCAATCCCCCTCACAGGTATGGACCTAATCCACGGACAAAGGTACGGCATCCTATGCGGTCATCAACGTCACAGACTTTCATGAGTGACGATACGATTCCCAGAAGGAGTGGCATCATCAAGTCATGAAGAGGCCTCACTTAGCTGACTTCCAAATGATCGGTCCCCAGAGTCGACAATCCCCACGTCTGGACTCCCCTCAGATCCTCAGGACCGGAAAGGAGCACCTCGGCGAGAACCTCGTCTGAGCGCAGATTTCGTAGGGAACTGTGCCTGCTCAGCAGACAGGTTCGTCTACTACTCTCCGCAACTATGTCTAGGTGCATACTCAAGCCCAGGTCCAGCTTCTCACTCATAGTAACCTCCCTCTCCCACAGCAATAATCATAATAATATAGTGCTGAAAGTAAATGCGGAAAGGTAAAGGTGCGGGAAAGTAAAGTGCGGAAAGATAAAACACATATGCACAACACCCAACAGATAAACACCCAAGCGCTAGGATTGACTCGCGTAGGGGATGGGAAACGGTCCCAGCATAAGGGATGGGAAAAGTCCCTAGATGCTACAGGTCCCCAGCAGAGTCGCCAGCTGTCACTACTGCGAAAATCGGCGCCGGCTGAACAGAAGAGTCGCCACCGTGCGTTATTTATCCCAACGTGGGGAAAGGAAACGCTCGAGGTAAACCTACCGCAAAACGGGGAAAGGAATGGTCATCGCAACCAAATCCTGGATTCGGGAGTCGGTTACGCAAGGGGAAGGTATTAGCACCCCTCACGTCCGTCGTACTCGACGGGATCCACGCTTGGTGTTTATAAGGAAAAGGGTGTGTTTATCTATCTACGCTAATGGTCAGTCTAAAAAGAAAAGAAAAGGACAGGACTCGACAGAACATACGGTGTTCTGGGCCTACGTACTCCCTTGTGCAATGGGAAAGTCAGAGTCAACGTAGTTCGACTACCTACGTCTAGACGGGGGGAAGGTTGCTCGCCAGGACATCGCATCCTGTGCCTACGTACTTCCACACGGCATGGAAGTTCAGAGCAAACGTAGTTCGACTACGGAAGAAATGAATTCACTTTTGTTTTATCCTTTATTAAGTGTTTTTCTGTTGTTTTGAGAAAGGAAAGAGACACCCTAAAACTATGGTTGAAAAAGGGGAATCTACCTACTGTTATCATGCCTGGTTGACTCACCTAATGTCTATCATAACTCCTCCGCAGCGGAGAAGTTAGAGCTCCTAAGGGATCATGGCAACAGGACTAAACAGCAAACAGGAATAAACTGCAAAGTAAAGAAATACTGGAAATATGCATGAATGCAACAACCAAACAAACAAGGCGCAAAGGCCACACACCACAGAGGCAAGGGAGCTCAGCTCTACCAAATACCAGCAAGCAAAGCCACTCAATAACAAACAAGCAGAAGGAGGCCCACCTCAACTTCTCATGCACACAAAGCCTACTTCTAAGATGCACCTACCTCAGAAATATCTAGATGAAACCCTAAGTCTAATGCAGCACAACACCACACAAGTCAAACAACACAAAGAGAAGGCGAACCAGCCTGACAAGCTCCTATCCAAAACTTAAACCAAAACCCTGAGCAGGACCCCTAAACAAAACCCTAATCAAACCCCTGAATAAAGCCCCTATGTAAAACCCTAATCAAACCCCTGAGCAAAACCCTAAGCAAAACCCTAATCAAATCTCTAAGCAAAAACCCTAAGCAAAACCCTAATCAAATCTCTAAGCAAAAACCCTAAGCAAAACCCTAATCAAATCTCTAAGCAAAAACCCTAAGCAAAACCCTAATCAAATCTCTAAGCAAAAACCCTAAGAAAAACCCTAATCAAACCTCTAAGCAAAACCCTAAGCAAAACCCTACACAAGAGAAATCAATCCAGTCTTCAAGCTTCAAAACACGCTTACCAAAGAAAGGAAGCTAAGCAGACAAACCCATAGTGCCTTCCTCTGGAAAGTACTAGGAGGTTACCACTCAGGAATCATATCCTATGCGGCTCAACAACTGTGAACGGTTTACATTCCTCCTCAGGAGAACCTAAACTCACATGAAGGCTTCGACATCATTGGATACTTGAGAAATCCTACCTGAACTAAGGGAACTAAGTGAACAGACCCATAGTGCCTTCCTCGGGAAAGTACTAGGAGGCTTCCACTTAGGAATCATATCCCATGTGGCTCAACAACTGTGATCAGTTTACATTCCTCCTCAGGAGAAACTAAACTCACATGAAGGCTCCGACATCATTGGATACTTGAGAAATCCTACCTGAACTAAGGGAACTAAGTGAACAGACCCATAGTGCCTTCCTCAGGAAAGTACCAGGGGGCTTCCACTTAGGAATCATATCCCATGTGGCTCAACAACTGTGATCAGTTTACATTCCTCCTCAGGAGAAACTAAACTCACATGAAGGCTCCGACATCATTGGATACTTGAGAAAGAGGTGAGAAGAAAGAATGAAAGACATCCATAGTGCCTTCCTCAGGAAAGTACCATAAATTTCCCTCAAACTTCAGGATCTCAAACCTCACAAACAGAGAGCAAGCTCCTAGACTAGGCCTCAATCCATGCATCCTTGCAAGCTCCATCAAGACTTCATCCAGCCTCCACCTTCAAGAAGAAACCACAGGCCCTCAAACCACAAGAAACTATCTCTGAAGTTCAACCACAGTTGAACTTCAAAGTCAGAAGCCCTCAAGACTTCTCCTATTCTCAGGCTCAAACAAAAATAACAGAACACCCTATAAACATCTATAAAAAATCTAGGGGAAACCTACATGCCTCTATGATCCCAGGATCAAATCTCAAAGCCTAAGTCAACTTCTAAGGCTACTAAACAATCCCTAACATGTGAATGGTCAAGGGTTAACCGGCAAGTTAAGAGGTCTCTATTTTCTAACCGTAAAACAACATCAATCAATCTCTAAAAAATCCACTAAAATCCTATGGGGAGCATGCATCAGTCTAGTACAACATACTAAAAAACTAGAGCAAAATTCAATATCAAGTGAAAGAACTAAAATCAACAAGGCAGACACATCACAAACCAATTATTCAATACCAATTAAAATACAAAAATGCAAACAAAACTGAAAATGCATGATCTAATTAATATTTTTGTACTATAAAATTCTAAATTGAATTAGGAACCTACAGAAAAAAGAATGGAATTAATTGGACACTCCTACTATTTTTTATGAATTTATTTCTAACATGCATGAAAACAAAGAAATTAAAAAGAAAAAGAAAATATAACAGGGGTGGGGGGTGCAGCGATAGCAACAACTCTAGTTGTTTCAGCGACTGGGCCCATACACGGGGGTGTGCATAGCACTTAGGGCCTAAGCCCAATCCAAAATCACTCAGCATTCCTCTCACGCAGGGGGGGACAACGAGCAAATGAGGGGGCGTGATCAGCAACGAGACTTGGGCTTTGACCCAATCAAAACCCCAACCCAAATCAACACCCAACAAAACCAATCTCCCCCTCCAAAATTCTGGCTACTGTTCACTACCAAAACCCTAACACGCCGCTTCCCCAACCTCTCTCTCCTCTGAAACTCCTCTCCAGAATCCTCAAACAATCTCGCACCAAATCTGAAACTGAACCTAAACACAAATCCGTTTAACTCATGCCCTAACCTAAACTATCTTCCTCAACAAAACTAACACGCAAATCTCGAAACGAAAACCCTAATCCATCTGAATAAACGACTAGGAGGCGTAACAAAAAGAAGCAAAACCTGGGCGATGCAATGAAGGCGATGAAGCTTCTGGAACCACTGATGAGCGATGGCGGAGCTCGCGAAGAATTTAAAGGATCAACTTCTGGAGAGTTCTTCGTGGACGCTTGAAGATCTACGATGTTGACGGAGCTTTTACGATGAACGGATGAAGATCAACGAACTTGATGATGTTTAAGGATGATCTTGAAGCTCTGAAGATCTTGACGAACAATGAAGTGGATTTGACGATGTTGAAGATCGGAGAATCAGTTACGATAAACTTGATGAAGTTCTTGCAAGGAAATTTCTGGAGACGTTCTCGATCCGATGACGAAGGCGATGACGAACGATGTTAACATTTGTTGAAGGTTCCTGATCTTGTTTGGTTGACTCCGGCGACAATCTGGAGATTATTGCTGATGATCTTGAAGAAGATGAAGAACGATGGATGAATTTCTGGAAAATCCAGAGGAACACGATGAGTGTTCTTGATGAAAATATGGAAAATGATGAGTATTCCGAGGAGTTTTCCGGCGAAGCACTATTTTCGGCAGGTGGTCGATGGAGGTAGGCGAAGAAGATTAAAATGTTAGGACGGATTCTGGAGTTTTTTGCAGTTTCCGGCGATGGTTAGGAGTCTGTTGCGGTGGCTCCGGCGGTAGTTACCGGCGTGTGCATGTCGGCCGGTGAGGTGCTGGTAGGGGGATCCAGCTGGCGTGCATGCAAGCTAGGGAGGAGGAGGAGATGACATGCAGGCCAGGAAGAGAGGCTGAGTGGGACGCGTGGCAGAGAGAGAGAGATAGTGGGTGAGGTGGAAGACTCTGAGTGTAAGTGGATTGTGAGGTGGCCAGCCCCTACAGAAGCACGCGTGGCCTGGCTATATAGTAGACACATGGCGCTGCAAATTGGACAAAAAAGCGAAAACGGACTAATAGGAATGGGCCTCCACATCCTGAACTGGCCCACGAAAATGATATCCATAAACCCCAAAAAAACTGAATTAGAATGATTAAATCCAATTAAGAACTAATCAAAGATTAAACCTAATTAACTAATGATTAAACCTAATTAACTCTAACTAAAAATAAAACTGCAATTAAATCTAAATGAAAATTAAACTAACCTAATTAAATCTAACAAACTCAATTAAGGCCTAACTAATGTTAAACCCTAATTAAACTAATTAAATCCTAATAAAAGAAATTAATATCTAACAAAAGATTAAAAATAAATTCTATTATCCAAAAACTAATATATTCTAAAAGAAAATCAACCTAAAATCTATTTAAAACAATTTAAATTCTAAAAAAAAGATTTAAAGCTATTAAAAATATAAAAAAATCTATTTAAATCCTAAAAAATCTAAAAAGCCTATTTAAAATCCACAAAAGGCTATTAAATCCTAAAAAAAATGCAGACAAATGCAAATGACCAACATAAAAGATAGCGCGAGACCAGATCGAAGCAAACAGTAAACCCCCGGGCATCAGAATATCCCAAAAACCACCATGTAAGCTGAAAACACCGAGGAGCGCACCATTCCCCGAAAATAAAACCCTGATTATCTAGACTGGATCTGAAATATCCGGTAAATGAAACCCAAGCTGTAACCCTGACATCCTCTGTCTGTGCACAAATGTCATGCATCTGATATGCGAATACGAATTGAACCATGAACCAGATAGGAGAACCGGTTGGTCAAATTTTAGGGTGCAACAGTCCTAACTCTTGAACCATAAGCATCGACATATGCAAGGACTTCCTAGTTAATGCATCAACGACAACATTAGCCTTACTAGGGTGGTAACTCAATTCAAAATCATAATTCTTAAGAAGTTCAAGCCATCTCCTCTGCCTCATATTCAACTCTTTCTGATCAAACAAATACTTCAGGCTCTTATGATCACTGAACACTTTGAACCTGGACCTTAAAAGATAATGTTTCCAAACTTTCAACACAAACACCACATCGGCCAACTCTAAGTCATGCATAGGATAATTCCTTTCATGAACCTTAAGTTGTCTGGAAGCATAAGCAACAACCTGACCATTCTGCATCAGTGCACCACCAAGACTCATTTTCGACGCATCACAATATACCACAAAAGACTCACTCGGATTTGGCAAGATTAGTACTGGAGCAGTTGTCAACTTCTTCTTAAGTTTTACAAAACTCCTCTCACATGCAACATCCCACACATAAGCTTGACCCTTTCGAGTCAACTGAGTCAATGGCAACACCAACTTCAAAAATCCTTCTATAAACCTACGATAATAACCAGCTAAGCCAACTTTGAATCTCAATAGCCGACTTCGGAGTGTCCCACTGCAACATAGCATCAACTTTGGACGGATCAACAACAATCCCTCCACTACAAATCACATGGCCAAGGAAACTCACTTCCTTCAACCAAAACTCACACTTGGACAACTTGGCATAAAGCTTCTTGTCCCTCAAAACCTGCAATATAACTCTTAGATGTTGCACATGTTCTTCCTCAGAATTCGAATATATCAAGATATCATCGATCAATACTACCACAAATTGATCCAAATAAGGATGAAAAATCCTATTCATATACTCCATGAATACACCAGGTGCATTAGATACACCAAACGACATTACAATATATTCATAGTGTCCATACATCATCCTGAAAGCTGTCTTTGGAATATCATCAAGCTTAACGTGAATCTGATGATAACTAAACTTCAAATCAATCTTAATAAACACACAAGAGCCCACCAATTGATCCACCAAATCATCAATCCTCAGAAGTGTATACTTATTCTTGATCGTCACTTTATTCAACTGTCGATAATCCACACATAATCTCATGCTACCATCTTTCTTCCTCACCAACAACACAGGAGCACCCCACAGAGAAACACTTGGTCGAATAAACTTTTTCTCAAGCAACTCTTCCAATTGTTTCTTCAATTTTCCCAACTCAGATGCAGACATCCGATAAGGAGCTATCGACATAGGACTAGTGCCCAGTATCAAGTCCACAGTAAACTATACCTCACGTTCAGGAGGTAAGTCACTTATGTAGTCTGGAAACACTTCTGGAAATTCCCGAACAACTGGTAGCTCCACGCTCACTGCTTCATAATCAACTTGAAGTGATGAAAATAAAGCAAACATCTGAGCTTCATCTTCTAAGAATTCTTCTACTTGCTTATCTGATACAAACATCATCTCTCCACAATCATCAAACTCTGGGAACCTCACAGTCTTGCTGTAGCAATCGATATGAACATAGTTGAACTCCAACCAGTTCATTCCAAGAATAACATCAATTCGATGTAAAGGTAGACATACCAAGTCCATCATAAAATTCTTATTATAAATGGTCAAAGGGCAGCTCAAATAGACTAACATAGTAGTCACAAAACCATTAGTCGGGGTATTGATAACCACACTCCCAACCATAGAAGATAATTTTAAATTCAACCTCAGCACATTTAAGTGAAATAAACGAACGAGTAGCACCAATATCAATCATAACAATAAATTTAACATCATTAATAAAGCAAGTACCTCTAATCAAGTTATCTGCCTTGGGTTCTTCTGCACCGCTCAAAGCAAACACTCTGCCATTCGTCTGAGCAGCAGTAGCAACCTTCTTCTGCTTCTGGCACTGGGTACTGATATGACCTTTCTCTTCATAGTTGAAGCAAGTCAGCGCTTCATCTTTGCAGTCAGTAGCTCTGTGGCCTCTCCTACCATAACGATGATACCTCAGCACCTTATTAGTACAAACCTCAACATGGTGACCTTGCTCGACACACTTATAACACTTGCTTGGAGCAGTAGCCGCTCCCCCACTTGACATTATCCCATCTGAAGCCTTATGCTTCCCTTTATCACCAGAAGTCACATACAGTTTCCCTCTATAGTGTCCTTTCTCTTTTTTCCCACTCAGCTGCTTGTAGTGAGCAAATCGAGCTCGGCTATCCTCATCATAAATTCTTCTATTGTTCACCAGTTCTGCAAACCGACGAATCTGCTGGTACTCAATTCCCTACTTAATCTCTAGTCTCAATCCATTCTCAAACTTGAGACACATCGACATCTCTGCGTCAGCACGATTATAATGGGACAAAACTTCACTAAAGCCTTAAACTTTGCCACATACTCAGCCACAATCATATTCCTTTGCTTCAGCTCAAGGAATTCCACCTCTTTCTTTCCCCGAACATCTTCAGGAAAATACTTCCTCAAAAATTCTTCCTTAAACATAGTCCATGTTATTGCAATGCCAACACCTCCCAATCTCTGACGACTGTTATCCCACCAGTCCTCAGCTTCCTCTGCTAGCATATGCGTACCAAACTGCACTTGTTGAGCATCAGTGCACGCCATAACATGGAAAATATTCTCAATCACTTTTAGCCATTTCTGCGCACCATCAGGATCATGAGTGCCCACAAAAGTCGGTAAATTGTTCCTCTAGAACTTCCCCAAAGCACGACACTCATCTAGAGGTCCACCATTTTGGGCTATCACTTGGGCAAGCGATTTCAGCGCATCAGTAAGAGCATGATCATTTCTTCCATCCATCTGCAGCCAACAATGGGGTCAGAAGAAAACAACTCATCCAATAGTGTTCTCACACTATTGACTGACAAGGGACTAAAAACATAAAAACTTGGCCGGACGGACCGACCTGCTCTGATACCACTAATGTAACACTCTTTTCTACCCCCACAAATATAATGGCAAATCAATCACATTTATCAGAGTAAAATATTGAATAAAATAAAAATCATCTCAAAGGGCGTACATTTCTCAATAACTCAAATAAAAGTCAATGCTCCGTAAACAACGGGTTTTTCCAAAATTACTTAAAAATTGCTCAAAAGGCAGCGGAACTCAAAAAGGAAAAATCCAAAGTTTTCCTTGTGCAACAACATAATCAAAATAACAATAATCAATAAAACATGGTTTAACTCAAAAAACCCCAACCCGATGTTACACTATCAGAGCAATACTTTCTAAGTCAACCAAAAGTCAAAAACTCCAAAAAGTCCTCGACGGCATCCACGGCTAAACCTGGTCATCTGCACGTTACCCACATGGAGGCAACATTCAAACAGACAGGGTGAGTAAAACGATTCATAATAATCAATATAGGTATCAATATTTAAAATAACGTCATTTTCAAATTCAACATCATCATAATCATCAAGGAAACATAAAAAATGCATAATATCATAAATTACACCAAATTGTCACATAAATGCAAATGCAACAAGATTCATGCATTTGGTACCAATTCATCAAAGTTCGATGGACACTGGGCCATCAACCCTCCATAGATCCCCATCAATAGGATCGATTCTAAACAAGAGTTGGAGCATAACAAAATACTTCACATTCACACAATGGGACTGAAGCCACAAGAATCCAACACTAGAACAAAGTCCAGAATGCATATGAATGCATGATGCACACGTCAATATCATCCTCATAATAAACTCATTAGGTGCATCATCATTCATCAAAATCATCATAATATTCATGTCATCATATAGCTATAAAAAACTCATGGAATCAACATCATAACTCATCATCATTACTCATAGGAATCATCATACAATCATGTATTAATCACATATGAATCACAGTCGTACTCAAGGTAATTCATCCAGAAAGTCACAGCATTAAAGCATCAAGACAGCACTGCACAAGAACACCATTCGCGAAACAGTGCTACATTCGCTGGACAGTTCGTCGTGCGAGTCTGGGGCGAATGTTCTCCGTTCGAACTCGCGATTACAGGAAAATGCTGTGACACACCAGTAGCAAAACCAAGCCAAAAGTCCCTATGATTTCCTTCCCCAATGCCCCAAAAGCATCCCTAAATGATTCCTAAGGTATTACGATGATAAAGGCACAAAATCTACGACTTACTAGGCCAATCCCGTATCATATTTACACGTCCAATTCCCATAAAATCCCTACAATTTTCCCATATTCATTAGAGTTCTCATAATCAATTACTCTATACGGTTAAAATCTCAACAACAGATTTTAGCCATGAAGGCCTAATTTCCCTTACTCCCAAATCAGCCTCAAACCTATCAGACCATCAATTCAAATCCCTCAAACTCATTAAACTCACCAGAAAGGCAGCAACAATTCAATACTCAAAAACCTCATAAATCCTTAAATCGGCTTTAAATACATTGAACTATATATTGAAAACAATGAAGGTAATACTCCCCCATACTTAAACAACCTCAAAAACAGATTTGGCCATGAAGGCCTAATTTTCTCAAACTCAAAAACCTCATAAATCCTTAAATCGACTTTAAATACATTGAATCACATATTGAAAACAATAAAGGTAATACTCCCCATACTTAAACAACCGCAAAAACTGATTTGGCCACAAAGGCCTAATTATCTCAAACTCAAAAACCTTATAAATCCTTAAATCGACTTTAAATACATTGAATCACATATTGAAAACAATGAAGGTAATACTCCCCATACCTTAATTGTCGACTCTAAGCCTTTCTCCTTGATTGTTGGAAGCCTCGCAAAGCTTTGCCTCAATCCTCTTCCTCAGAGCTCTGACCTCTATTTCTTCTCTTTTCACGATATAACAAGAACGAATCATAACTCCCTCAAAATTCCTTTTTGTTAAACCTAATTTTGGGCCTTTAAAATAGGTTTTCCAATTTCACTCTCACTAACTCCTCCTCAAATGTCCACTTTGCCCTCAACTCACTTATATTTATTTAAATTAATAATAATACCAATATATTCATATTATATATTATTATTATTTAAATAAATAACTCAAAATTCATAATTCTCAATATTCACACCAACCATCGAAAATCACCAAAAATACGAATATTCATATTTAAATAAATTAAATAAGTATTCAAATAAATTTGAGGTGTTACAATTACTCTGTTCAACATTCTGATCATCTTGGAATGGTTATTGTTTCTAAACCATCTCATTGAAGGCAAAATCTAAATTTGGTTTTTTTATGGAACCCTAAAGGCAACTTCTGCCAAAACCAAACTAGAAAACTATGCAACATGGGAAAAATGCAATGATATGGTTTTGTCATGGATTCTTAATTCATTAATGCCAGATATTAAAAATAACAATATTTTTTATGACATTGCTCACGATGTTTGGAAAGATCTTCAAAATATTTTATTTCAAAGCAACATACCATGCATTTTCCAGAGAGAGAGAGAGAGAGAGAGAGAGAGAGAGAGAGAGAGAGAGAGAGAGAGAGAGAGAGAGAGAGAGAGAGAGAGAGAGAGAGAGAGAGAGAGAGAGAGAGAGAGAGAGAGAGATCAAATGATAGTTGCTGCATATTATACAAGGTTTTAAAATGGTGGGATGAATTAGGATCCTACAATAATGATATTTACACATATGGAGCAAACAACAAAAGATGAAAGATGAAATTTCTTATGGGGTTGAACAAATTTTATAGTGTTGTTCGTGGTTAACTTCTTTTGATAAATTCTCCACCTGATGTTTCACAAGCTTATTCTTCCATCATTCAAGAAAAAAGTAACAAAATATGGGTGCAAGAAGAGAGACTATAGAAGCTTCTACCATGGCTGTCCTAAGGGAGGAACCAATACCCCTTGCTATTTGACACAAATCTGGCCAGTCCTCTTGTCCCAATTCCAAAAATCGTAAACTAATGCATTTCTCCCATTATGACAAAGATAATCACATGTGGGAGACATGTTGGAATTTGCATGGTTATCCACCATAATAGTCCAAGCATACCACAACTAAAATTTATCATTTCAAGTCTAACGACAACAGTTAATCTTCAGCAAATAATGACAAAAAAAAACCCTTAGCTCATCTTCATCCCTTTATGAATGAATTTATTAAACTATAATTACAATAAATTTTGTGTATTATGCCTAACAATGGAGCATCTCAATCAGCTACTCCCAAGGAAAATAATGTCATTCTTTCTTCAGGTTTGTTTGCACTTAAGTTGATAATTAATAGTGGTGCAACAAGTCACGTAACTTATTCTCCATCTTTACTTGTCAACAGTAAAGAAAACACTTATTTACCACTATTTTTTTAATGCCAAATGGAGATTAAGCTCCAATTATTTCTATTGGAAACTTACCTTTGAGTTCTATTATTTATTTGAAGAATGTACCTGAGGTGTCATCTTGTAAGGTGGATTTGATGTCTGTGAGTCAAGTCATAAGTGATTTAAATTGTTTAGTAACTTTTTCCTCACAATTGTGTATTTTGCTGGATTTGATGACGAGGACAATGATTTGTTTGGGTGAACAGCAAGATGGACTTTATTAATTGGTTGAAATGAATAAGTCACGCAAGGTCAATACCACCGATGTTGCCTCCACTTCAAACACCTCGAGTATCTTGTAGCATGGATATCTAGGAAACTTATCCTCTTCTAAACTAGACTTTATGGCCAAAAACTTCCTTCATTTCCCTTTCAAGCAAAAATAAAAATTGTACTATTTGTACTCTTGCAAGACAAACTAGGCTTCCGTTCTCCATAAATTCAACTTCCTCTATTAAACATTTTGAATTAATACATTGTGATATTTGGGGGCCTTTCGAAGTTCCTTCCCGTTTTGGTGGAAAATATTTTTTTGAGTATTATGGATGAATTTTCTCGTTTTACTTTGGTTTTTCTAATGCATCATAAAAGTGAGACAAAAAAAATTCTAACCAATTTTTTCTCTTATAAGAAAATCCAATTCAATACTATAATAGAAAATATTCGAGTTCACAATGGAGGAGAGTTTTTCTCTATGCGAGAATTTTTTAAACAACAGGGCACCAACATTCTTGCATTTATACACCTCAACAAAATAGGGTGGTTGAACGCAAGCATAGACATATCCTTGAGTCAGCTTGAGCTCTTCGTTTTCAATCTTTACTCCCTTTAAACTTTAGGGTATAATGTTTCTACAATACTGTTTATATGATTAATAGGTTTCCCACACCTATACTTTCTTACCAAACTCCTTTCGAAAAACTTTATGAAAAAATTCCCTCGTATTCCCACCTTAGAGTCTTCAGATGTCTAACTTATGCTGCAAATGTTCATGTGCCCCATAAGTTTGCTCCTCGTGCCAATATATGTGTTTTTATTAGTTATCCAGTTTGTTAGAAAGCTTACAAATTATATGACGTTGAATCTAATAAAGTCTTCACTAGTTGTGGTGTTATTATCCACGAGGATATTTTTCCATGTTCAAATCTATTTATTCTTCACCTCCTAAAATAGATTTTGTCATACCCATTATTGTCTTAGATTTCTCACTCATCCAGCCAACACATGCAGAAACTAACCCTGCCACTTCTGCTTCTCTAATAGCCCATTTGCATTGTTCTCAAAGAACCCATGTTCCCCAATGTAGCCTTGAGTGACTATGAATGATAAATTAAGTTCTCTTGAATCATTGACATTTTCGCCATCTTTTCCAAGTAAAGGTACACGATATCCTCTTTCCCATTTTATCTCATATGATTGTTACTCACCATAACATCGATCCTTTATTGCTACTATTACTAATGATGTTGGGCCTACATGTTATGAAAAAGATGCTTCCCAATAGCATTGGAAAATAGCAATGAAATTTGAGTTGGTTGCTTTAGAGGCTATTAATACTTGGTTTCTCACACCTCTATCTTGGAAAATAAGCTATTGGTTATCATTGGGTTTACAAAATCAAGCACAAATTAGATGCTTCTCTTGAGCGCTATAAATCACAGCTAGTAGCAAATGGTTACACATAATCTAAAGGGATTGATTACCATGAAACTTTTTTACCAACTAATAAAATGGTTACAATACATTGTTTATTAGCTTTGGCAGCCGCTCAAAATTGGTCACTTCATCAACTTGATGTCCATAATGCATTTTTTCACAGAGAGCTCCCTGAAGAAATTTATATGTCTCTTCCTCCTGGTTTTTAGCGACATGAGGAGAAGCTTATGTGTCGCCTCAACAAATCCTTATATGAATTAAAATAAGCCTCTCACCAATGGTTTGCCAAGTTCTCTACATATATTAAGGGTGTTAGATTTATTCAATCCAAAGAAGATTACTCTTTGTTTACATGTGAGAAAGGAAAATTATTTATTGCCTTATTGATCTATGTTAATGACATACTCATAATTGGTAATGATTCCAATGCCATAATTGCTCTTAAATAATTTCTACATAAATAATTCCAGATTAAAGACTTGGGTGACTTGAAGTATTTTTTGAGCATGGAGATTACTCAGTCAAAGAAAGGTATATTCATTTCACAAAGGATGCTTTTTAAATTATAAAGGATTGAGGATGTTTGGGACTTAAGCCTGTGAATTTTCCCATGGAGCAAAATGTAAAATTGTCGAATGAAGGTGAATTGTTAAAAGATCTATCCTCATATAGGCGACTTGTGTGAAACCTAATTTATTTGACTCTTACTCCTCCAGATATCACCTACTCAGTGCACATATTGAGTGATTCATGCATGCTCCTTGCAAACCTCATATGGAAGCTGCCATGCGAATATTGCGGTATCTAAAGAACAATCTAGGTCAAGGTTTATTTTTCTCTTCCCAAAATGACTTATCTTTATGTGGATTTTGTAATTCAAATTGGGGGAGGTTGCTCGATATCTAGAAAATCAACTATGAGGTATTGCATTTTTTGGGGATCCTCACTAATTTCTTGGTGAATAAAAATACAAAAGACAATTTCTCTAGCATTAGAATATAGAGCTATGACAGGCGCATGTTGTGAGTTGTCTAGGCTACATTCTTTGTTGAAGGATTTAGATATATTACACTCAAAGGCAATACTGTTGTATTGTGACAACAAAGCAGCTCTTAACTATGCCTAATCCTACATTTCATGAAAGAACTCAAAATACAGAGATAGATTGTCGTTTTTTCATGACAAATGTAAGTTATGTGTTGGCTGCATTTTTTCTAAAACATGTTGCAGCAGCTATATGTTATGCAAGATGTCTTGACATGTGGATCAAACAACTCTGCAGGTTATTTTTTTTAGGTTATGCAAAGTTAGAGTACATGATGTCAAGACTAATGTTCTAACATGTTATTACAAAACTGAATAACATTCTATTCAGAATGTTGTAATTTTTTTGTTTCTATATTTTAGCAATCTTTTATGCTATCCCGGTGAGAGATATTGTTGGCACAAATCAATGTGGTGATTGTCTTTAAACAAAAGAGTTTTTGTTACATAATTCGTGGAGTTATTTTGGAATTTTTTGTTCTATTTTTTTGTAGAAAATCCTGAGAAGATTTGAAGTATTATTTGATTTGATTTGATCAAATATGTGTTGGTTATTTCTAATGCCCAAGCCCATGCAAAGTGTCTCTATATAAAAAATTGTCAATCCTAATTGAAAAACACAGAAGCTAGGGTTCAAAGTCTGTGTTACTTGAGAATTAAGATTGTGGATTATTCTGTGTTTTGTTAATTGTGAGCCATTCATTTATCACTTAGATGCTTGAACTGGATTGAGTTTATTGAGTCATAATTTTTCACTCTAAACTTTTAGGCAAGAGTGTATTGTCCTTGATTGAAGCTTTTAAGAAAAATCAAGTATTGTTTTTGAAGTGTTTCTTTTTTGTTTATTATTAAGTCTTATCACTGCTGTTGTGATTGAAGAGAAGTGAGAGGGGTCTCATATCTAGGAGAGACCTAAGTGGAAATTGCGCGGGTAGAGATTAAGTAAGAAGATTGTAAACCAGAGGTTGTTTGCTGAGAATCTTCAAACTAATTTTGTTTTAGTGAATTTTCTTCCTTGGTAGTCCCCGGACGTAGGTGACGTTGCACCGAACTGGGTTAACAATTTCTTTTGTTGTTTACTTCTTTCTTATTGTGTTTATTAACTTGTTCTTTAGTTGATATCATTTTAGATATTAGTGTTGTGACATCGCCTTCAAAATCTTATATCTAATACCAGAATTTCAATTGGTATCACAACAGACATCATACTATACATCTGGGTAAGATCTAGGGAAGATACTTTCTGGCACGATGGACATGAAGGGATGATTTGTTAATAGACCACCCATTCGATATGGAACCAATTATGATTATTGGAAAGCACGCATGGTGGCCTTTCTGTAGTCTATGGATATCATGTCTTGGAAAGCTGTCATAAAAGGATGAGAACATCCCATTGTTCTGGACAAGGATGGAAAGAAGACTTTTGATATGAAAACGGAAGAAGAATGGACTAAACAAGAGGAAAAACTAGCTTTGGGAAATTCTAAATCCCTGAATGCACTATTTAATAGAGTGGATAAGAACGTTTCCAGATTGATTAACACTTGTATGATGGCCAAAGATGCTTGGGAAATACTGAAAACTACTCATGAAGGTACATCTAAGGTGAATATGTCAAGACTTTAGCTACTTACTACAAAGTTTGGGAATTTGAGAATGAAAGATGATGAAAGCATTCATGACGTCCATATTAATATTCTTGATATAGCAATTCATCAAGGGTTTAGGAGAAAGGATGTTAGAGGAAAAACTAGTAAGAAATATCCTCAGGTCTCTTTCCAAAATATTTGACATGAAGGTCACTGCCATAGAAGAGGCTCAGGACATCATCAAGATGAGAGTGAGTGAACTTGTTGGATCCCTCCAAACATTTGAATTAGCTATTAGTGACAGATCTGAAAAGAAAAATAAAAGCATAACTTTTCTGTCCAATACTGAAGATAGAGAGGATGAGTGTAATCTGGATACTGATGAAGGAATATCAAATGATATAGTGTTACTTGAGAGGCAATTTAACAAGATAATGAAAAGGATGGACAGGAAGTTAAGACCTAATGTCAAGAACAACTCATCTGACATCAAGAAGTCTAGTGAATTTGAAAAAAAAAACAAGAGCTGAAGACAAATCCACTCAAGGCAAAGAGATTCAGTGTCATGGATGTGAAGGATTTGATCAAATTAAATTTGAATGCCCTACATATCTCAAGAAACAAAAGAAGGGCCTGTCTATGTCTTGGTCTTATGTGGAGTCTAAAAGTACACTTGAAGAAGATTCTGCCAAGCATGTAACTGCTATAACTGGAAGATATGACTCTGATGAAGATTCTTGTGATGAAGAAGTATCTTATAAAGAGTTGTGTATTAAAAGTGACGAAGTTTGTCAACTGGGAGAAAAATAGAAGAGAATGATAGTCCAACTAAAGGCAGAAAAGGAAGAGAATCTGGAAACTATCTCTAAGCCAGAAAGTGAAGTGATCCTACTGAACTCCAAACTTGACAAAATGTCCAAGTCTATTAGAATGTTGAACAATGGGCCTAATACACTAGATGAGATTCTTCAGGTTGGAAAAGTGGCTGAAGATAAGAGTGGAATTGGATTTAATGATCAAGCTTTACTTAATAAAGGAAAGGAACCTCTTACAAACTTTGTTCCTCCTAGATGTAAACCAAAGATGTGGAATTAGGTGTATCAACATCACGACAAAGGTAAATTCAACCACTTTAGATGAAAGTTCAATCGCTGGAGGTGCCATTATTGTGGTCTCTTTGGTCATATAAAGCCCTTTTGCTTCAATCTATATGGATATCCTAAGGCTGCATTTCAGCCTAGACCTAATCAGGTTACTACTACTATCAAGAAACAGTGGGTTTCCAAGGATACTTTTACCAGTCTTATAGTTCATACCTCTCTTAGAATCTCAGCCAAAGAAGACTGGTACTTTGACAATGGTTGCTCAAGACACATGACAGGGATCAAAAACTTATTGGTAGACATCAAACCTCATGAAACCAGTTATGTAACATTTGGTGATGGGGATAAAGGTGAAATCAGGGGAGTTGGAAAGATGGATTGCTTAGGATTTCCAAATATTGATCGTGTTCTTCTTGTTAAAGGATTGACAACCAATCTAATTAGCACCAGTCAACTATGTGATCAAGGCCTCAATGTCAACTTCACTAAATCTGAATGTCTGGTGACCAATGAGAAGAGTGAAGTGATTATAAAGGGAGTTATATCTAAGGAAAATTTTTACTTATGGGTTCCTCAAGACTCAAGTTATTCTTCCACATGCTTACTTGCCAAAGAAGATGAAGTTAAAGTGTGGCATCAAAAACTTGGTCATCTTCATTTAAAAGGCATGAAGAGGATCATTTATATGGAAGCTGTTAAAGGGATTCCAAAGCTCAAGATTGAAGAAGGAAAAATCTATGGTGAATGCCAAATTGAGAAGCAGACTAAGATGTCACATCAGAAGATTCAACATTGGACTACTTCAAAAGTGTTAGAACTCATTCATATTGACTTAAAGGAACTTATGCAGGTAGTAAGCATTGGTGGAAAGAAGTATGCTTATGTGGTTGGGGATGATTATTCAAGATACACTTGGGTGTATTTTATTAGGAAAAATCAGAAGTGTTTGAAGTTTTCAAATATCTTTGTCAAAAACTTCAAAGAGAAAAGAAAGTAATATTATTAGAATCAAAAGTGACCATGAGAAGGAATTTGAAAACAACAAATTTGTTGAACTCTGTGCATCTGAGGGAATTGGTCATGAATTCTTTTCTCCCATCACTCCTCAGCAAAATGGAATTGTGGAACGTAAGAATAGAACTCTCTAGGAGTGTGCTAGAGTTGTGATTCATGCCAAATAATTACCCTATCACTTTTGGGATGAAGCTATGAACACGTCCTATTATATTAATAATAGAGTGACCTTGAGGAAAGGTACCTTAGCTACTCTATATGAAATATGGAAAGGAAGAAAACCTACTGTCAAATACTTTTATGTATTTGGAAGTAAGTGTTATATCTTGGCAAATTGTGAACAAAGGAGAAAGATGGACCCAAAAAGTGACGAGGGAATAATTTTGGGGCACTCTACCACCACTAGAGATTATATGGTGTTTAACTTCAGAACCAAAGTAATAATGGAATCCATAAGTTTTGTGTTCGATGACACATGAGTGAATAAGGAATCTGATGATCTAGAAGATGTTAGAACATCTATGAATGATGCTTCAGAAGAAGCTACAAACATAAGTACAGGGTTAGAATCTACTGATGCTGAATCTGGAACTAGTCAAATCTACAAGGCGCCATCTATCAGAACTTAGAAAGATCATCCTAAAGAGCTTATCATAGGAGATCTAAATAAAGGTGTAACAACTAGATCAAGGGAAGTTTTGTTAAGTTCTTTTTTTGTGTCAAAAGTTGAGCCCAAGAATGTTAAGGAATCCTTGGCTGACGAATTCTAGATTAATGTTATGCAAGATGAGCTAGGTCAATTTCAGAGAAATGAAGTGTGGGATCTGGTCCTTAGGCCTGAGGGAATCAATGTGATTGGAACCAAATGGGTATACAAGAATAAGTCTGATGAAAAAGGTGTTGTCACCAAAAATAAAGCAAGACTTGTTTCTCAAGGTATACTCAAATTGAGGGGGTAGACTTTGATGAGACTTTTGCACCTGTGGCTCGTCTTGGGGCTATCAGATTACTTTTAGGAGTGGCTTGCATCCTAAAGTTTAAATTGTTTTAGATGGATGTCAAAAGTGGCTTCTTAAATGGTTGCCTAAATGAGGAGGTCTATGTTGAAAAACCTAATGGATTTATTGATCCAACTTTTCCTAATCATGCGTACAAGCTGAAGAAAGTCCTTAATGGATTGAAGCAAGCTCCAAGGGCATGGTATAAAAGGTTGGCAAAATTATTGATTAAGAACGACTATAGAAAATGGGGAATAGACAAGACTCTATTTGTCAAAGAAGAAGGAGGAAAGCTGATGATTGCTCAAATTTATGTTGATGACATTGTATTTGGTGGGATGTCTGATGAGATGGTTCAACATTTTGTCAAGCAAATGCAGTCAGAATTTGAGATGAGTCTTGTAGGTGAATTAACATTCTTTCTTGGTCTACATGTCAAGTAGATGGACGACTTTATACTTATATCTCATAGTAAATATGCCAAAAATATAGTAAAGAAGTTTGGGATGGAGAATTCTAGTCATAATAGAACTCCTGCTCCCACTCACTTGAAGTTGTCTAAGGATGAAAAGGGCGTGAATATGGATCAAAGTCTCTATATAAGCATGATAGGCAACTTGTTATATCTTACAACAAGCATACCTAATATTTCTTTTGTTGTAGGTGTGTGTGCTAGGTATCAAGCTAAACCCAAAGTGAGTCACATCAATCAAGTGAAGAGAATTATGAAGTATGTGAATAGGGCTTGTGATTATGGTATGTTATACTCCCAAGGGTCTGGTTCTATGTTAATTGAATATTGTGATGTTGACTGGGCAGGAAGTTCTGATGATAGAAAAAGTACATCAGGAGGATGCTTCTTCTTGGGGAACAACCTTATTTCTTGGTTCAGTGAGAAGAAAAATTGTGTATCTCTATCCACTATTGAGGCTGAGTATGTTGCAGCAGGAAGCAGATGCTCTCAGCTACTTTGGATGAAGAAGATCTTGAAGGAGTACAATATCAAGCAAGATGTCATGACATTGTACTATGATAACTTGAGTACTATCAACATATCCAAGAATCATGTTCAACATAGTAGGACAAAACATATTGACATCGTCATCATTTTATCAGAGATCTTGTTGAAGAAAAAGTGATTAATCTTGAGCATGCAGCCACTGAGAAGGAATTGACTGATATTTTCACTAAAGCTTTGGATGCAAACCAATTTGAGAAACTAAGAGGAGAACTCGGAATTTGCATTGTTGAAGAATTATAACAATTAGCCTTGATTATGTTGTCAAATTTGTGGCTAAAAAGGGGGAGTAGTAGTGCTGATGAAAAAGTTGATACTGTGAGAAGTAGAAAGTATCAGAGTATGAATCATAGACATGACTATTCCAGTCATATGATTTCTTTTGTGTTGTATGGAGGTTTGTGTTGGTGGTGTTGGGATGTCATTCTATTTGTTTTGACATCATTTCATTTGCAGTGTCCGGGAGAATGCATTATTCTATACAGTTAGTTATGATGTTCAGGGGGAGTGTGCTTGTGCTTGTGTTTGGTGTTCCTATTGTATTAAATTGCAAGAGTTCATATTTATTTATTTCACGTGATTTGGGTTTTCCCCTTTAAAGGGAGTACTGGTTATGTGTGACAAGGGGATCTATATACTCGTCTAATCTGTAGTTGCAGAGTTGCAGTTTGTACAAAGCTTACAAGTTCTCATGTAGCTTATGTTATTCTGTTTGGGTTGTGATGTCAGACTAGGTTTCTTGATATTGTGATGTCAAATGTGCTTTTTTATTTTAATAACATTTTTCTTGGGTTTGTGTTTCTTGCTGTCTAGGCTTCTTTGTTTCTGTTGGATATGCCTCTGATATGTGCTAAGGTTGTTTAAGCCAAAATTTTCCAAAGGGGGAGATTGTAAGTTCTGTGTTGGCTGCATTTTTGCTAAAACATGTTTCTGCAGCTATATGTTGTGCAAGATGTCTTGACATGTGGGTAAAATATCTTTGCAAGTTGTTTTTTTCCAAGTTGTGCAGAGTTAGAGTACAGGATATCAAGACTAATGTTCTAACATGTTATTACAAAACTGAACAACATTCTATTCAGAATGTTGTGATTTGTTTGTTTCTATATTTTAGCAATCTTTTGTGCTATCTTGGTGAGAGATGTTGCTAGCGCAAATCAAGATGGAGATTTTATTTAAACAAAAGAGTTTTAGTTGCATAATTCGTGGAGTTATTTTGGAATCTTTTGTTCTATTTTCATGCAGAAAATCTTAAGATTTGAAGTATTTTTTGATTTTATTTGATCAAATATGAGTTGGTTATTTCTAATGCCCAAGCCCATGTGAAGCGTCTTTATTTAAAGACTTGTCAATCCTAATTGAAGAACATAGAAGGTAGGGTCCAGAGTGTGCATTACTTGAGAATTAGGAGTGTGGTTTGTTCTGTGTTTTGTTAATTGTGAGCCATTCATTCATCACTTAGATGCTTGAATTGGAATGAGTTTATTTAGTTGTAATTGTACACTCTAAGATTTTAAGCAAGAGTGTATTGTCCCTGATTGAAGATTTTATGCAAAATCAAGTATTATTTTTGAAGTGTGTCTTTGTTTGTTTATTATTAAGTCTTATTATTACTGTTGTAATTGAAGGGAAGTGAGAGGGGTCTCATATCAAGGAGAGTCTTGGGTGGAAATTGAACGAGTAAATATTAGGTGAGAAGATTGTAAACCAGAGGTTGTTTACTGAGAATCTTTAAACTAATTCTGATTTAGTGAATTTCCTTCCTGGCTTGGTAGCCCCCAAACGTAGGTGATGTTGCACCGAACCGGGTTAACAATTGCTTGTGTTGTTTACTACTTTATTATTATGTTTATTACCTAGTTCTTTAGTTGATATATGTTCAAATATTAGTGTCATGACATCGCTTTCGATATCTCATATATGATACCAGAATTTCAAACAAATTCAAGATGGTTTATTTTCAAGTGAAATGTTTCTTTTGCAGAACAAGATGCCGATGTGTTCACTAAACCACCAGGGAAGAAATTCTTTCTTACAATGAAGCACAACTTGAAAGTTCTTGATATCCACTCTCCAGCTTGAGGGAGAATGTTAGGAAAGTTAATTATATTATATGATTCTTGTCGTTATGAGACTTAATTGTATCCCATGATTCTTGATGTAAATATGGTAACACTCATATTAGTCAAATTAGACTTACATGATTCTAGGAATAGGTTGTTAAATTATATGAGCAGAATCATCTAACTAGATATATGTATTTGTGTATATATTGCCTCTATGTTTCTGAATGAAATTACAACTAAATTATTTTCATCTTCTCCATTTATTTTATAATAATACCTAAAAAATTTAGAATTTCATACCTTATGATCATAATACATTTTAAATTGCAACATACTCACTTACTATAATTCATTCTCACATTTGAGTTACTTAATTGTGATAGCTCATAATATAAGCTTGTAGATGAAATGAACTTCAAAAGATGCATGGATCAAGATTTAAAAAAGCCTAAAGTTGATAAAAATTAGGATTCAAGTTTCCAACACTTAGAATATTTATAAGTGTTGAAATTCAACTTGGAGGGTGTGTTTTCAAGGCCAAATTCAATAAGGTTCCAAGCTTCGTCTCACTTTGGACTCAACATAAAAGTTGTTAAGCATCTTCCAAGATTTCCTGGGATACAAAGAAGTCTTCATTTGAATAATTAGAGCTCAAGTTATGATACTTCAAAGGCAAGGTATTTAAGTTGTCAAAATTGATAGGTCATGGGTCAGTTTCATGGAGCCAACTTCAAGGACATTTTTCTTGATGATCCAAGCCTTGTCGCATTTTTCTTTCAACATGAGAGTTGTTCCTCATTCTTCAAGATTTTCATTGATTCCTAGAACTCTTCATTTGGATCATTATAACTCAAGTTATGTTTCTTTAAAGTCAAGATATTCAAATGCTAGAATTTGGGTTTAACTTAGATTTTTCTAAGTTCTTTGAGTTAGTTTTGAGGATATGTGTTCAAAGCCATTTTTCTTGATCTTCCAGTTCTTATTTCAAGAAGCAATAAACATTAAATTCTTCCTTGTTACAAGAAATTTCTTTTGATATCAAGAGTTAACCAATTGGGTCAAAATTCACCAAGTTATAATTGAGGAAAGTAGCATGCATGAACATGGTTTTGGTATACCATCATGTTAATATTTTTGTACATTCCTTGAAATCTTGCAGAATGTTTCTTTTTTTTATCAGGTACCACACGTACATCATCATCATCCTTTGCCTCAAATAATCAAACACACACATTCCCCATGCATGCACACATTTGAAATGTTGCTAAAATAATGAAAGAGAGAAATCACCAAAACTTTGCTCCCTACACTACATTCATGTGCCAACTCTATTCACATGCTTCCTTCATTCCCTTTGCCCATAAAATAAGCAACAACCAGACCTCACCAAAATTCTCGACCCGTGCTCTCTCTCTCTCTCTCTCTCTCTCTCTCATTTTTAAGTTTTTTGATCTCACTCTCTAACAAATTTTTCAACATAGTTTAAGCCTTAACCAAACTACCAAGCCCTCATATATAAACTTCTAACCGCCTCTAAACCATTTAGTGACTCCATTTTGCAAAATTCATATCTGAAACTACTCTCACTCTCAAGAAAAACGTCTCCTCCTCGAAGTTCTTAATCTCTGTAACTTTTCTTCATTCCTTTATTCCATTTCCTTGTAGCTATCTGAAAAAAGTGGTAGAGTTTTCTCAAAGTTTCACATGGATTCAAGGTATGGCGGACATTACTTCCGTTTTGTAAGCCTCTCTAATCTTCTAATCTTTCATGCTAGGTTTATATGCCATGCTAGGATCATAATCACTTGTATCTGAAGTCCTACAAGTGAGATGATATTGGTTTTACGTGGAATGATTCATGTACGATGAGACCTCAGTTTTTCAACCTTGAGTTCGTGCTCGTTTTTAGCCGTGTTTAAATGATCTTTTATAAAAACTAATGTTGGATTTTTGTTCTATGTGAAATTTTGAGTTGAATAATGTGAGTTCCATTCATTTTTGTTCGGGTTTTATGAGCTCCGGTGAGGGAGTGACCGGAGAAGATGCCCAGAGCCCTAGCTCTGGCTTCTGATGTGTATTTGTTTGAATCCTTTGACTGATGATGTGGTGATGATATGGCACTGATGTGTGTCCTACTTGGATTAGTGAAGCCACACATGTATTTCCCTTTCCTTTTTCTTTTATTATTTTTTAATAAGAATATTAAAGTGGACTGGGCCTACGTGCTTTTTGTTTTCCACACCTCCCTTATTTGAGCCCAACGCATGTGTAATTGATTCTAGTTCATTTGGTTTTTCTGTTTCACACCCCTGGATTCCTTTTGTTTATTTTCATTTCTTTTTCAATTTCATTTTATTTCTTGATATTTTCTTCACATAAAAAATTGGCAAAAATATGTTTTAATTACTTTGATGTCTTGACAATTTTGTGATTATTTATTTATTTTTATTTTCCAATTATTTTTCTATTTCATTTGGATTTATTCTGTGAAGGTATTTTACTTAATTGTCCTTGAATTAAGGTATATTGTTTGATACATTTTGAGACCACTTCTTGAGTCATTTTTTTCACCATGTGTTGCCGTCGGTTTTTTGTAGTGCGGCCACTACCACTCCTAGTGCTACTTTTTGATTTCTATATTTATCCTATGAAGCTTAAAAGGAAGTGGAATATATCTTAAACTAACCCTGCGCGCAAGTGTTTTCCCTGCAAATACGGAGAGATATGAAATCGGGGGTTGGTTATACAAAGGGAAGCTATTAACACCTAGAGTATCTATAGAAATCTATAGGAACCTTCATTTACATCTGTTTTTACTGTTTGAATTGCTTTCTTGAGCCTATTTACTGTTAGGTGGGGAAAATTTCTTCTTTGGGAGGTTGAGGAAATGTTTTTGTTGTTTTAGGATTTTCTATTGTTTTTGGAAAGGTATCTGGACCTAAGGTTTTTGATTAGTGTGCTCGTTAAGATTTCGCAATCTTATGCCTACCTATTCACAAAAAAGGAAACTGAGAAATCAGAGTGTCCGTAGTTCTTCATATTCTATGAGAGGAAAAATGTTCAGTGTCTTGTTCAAAGCCCAAGATTGCAGCTAAAAGAGAGGTTTATGTCTTATTCAAAGCCCAAAATTGAAGCTAAATGAGTTTTTGTGTCTTGTTTAAAGCCCAAGATTGAAGCTAAAGGAGTATTTGAGAGAGAATTTGTCATCTATAAAGGGAGATATCTCACCCATTCATCACAATTATTGAGGTTTTGTTTATAAGGGAAGTTGTTTTAACTAGGATATGTGGAATCCAACAATGCCACATCTTCCTTTATAAGAGAATTGAAATGTCAGGAAGGAAGAAGCTTTAACTCAGTGTAGAGCAATGCCACTTGTTCCTTTATGAATCTTTTCATGCTAAGAGAGGGGCATTGGCTTGGATGTGTTCCAGAGGCTTGCCACTTACATCACTTAGATGAAAGAAACTTTGGCCATGATAAAGGAGGGACTCCAGCTTAGATTTTGAATCAACAAGTGTGCCACTTGCATCAATTATCTGGAAAAGGGTTTACTTGTTTATTTTGAAATGTGATGTATAGGGAAATATGCTCCTACAGAGAGGACTTAGAGTCTCATCTATGGGGATGTTGAATTTTGTGACTTGATCAAAGCCCAAGGTTGAAGCTAAAAAAGGGATTAAAAATTGACTCAACTAGGGGAATATTATATGTCTCGTGCAAAGCTCAAGATTCAGGCTGATTGGGAAAAATCCTTATATGAAGCCTAAGAAGAGGCTGAGGTAATTTAAGTGGAGACTGACTCTTGCCGAGGAAAATTGAATCCAAGAGCAGGATCCAACTGCTCTGAGGAATCAAAAAAGAAACTGATTCCTATTGGAAATTATAGTAGAGTTGGATTTATTAAAATGTCATAAAGGCTTTGATTCTTTAGGGTATTTGTTGATTGTAACCTGACCCTTGCTTGGGATTTAAGGTGGAAGTTAAGCCTTATTGAGGATCAAAGGAGACTCAAATGATGAGTTTGAGTCTTTTAGAGGTTTTGACTCTCATGGGAATTGGTGTAGGGATGACTAGGGTCTATCCTGTGCATCTAGAAAGCCTGAGGGTCCTTGTATTAAGCCCAAAAGGAGGCTATGGATACTTCTAGGAAGCCTGTTGGTCCTTGTACTAAGCCCAAGAGGAGCCTGGGGAATTTAGACTGTCCAAGTCTTAAGAAGAGTTCAAGAAAGGTTTCACCGGGAAATAATCCTTTCTTTGTTAAATTGTTCAAAGATTAAAAGGGTTAAAGAAGAGGTTTCATTGGGAAATAATCCTCACTTTATTGAATATTTTCAAGGTTGAATCAATTGAACAAAGTCCAAGAGGAGGTTGACTGTATTGGGAATAAGAGTTCCTTTGTACAAGGGGAACTAGTTGTTTGAACTAAGTTATACTGATTGACAAAGATCCTATTGTTTGAACTAGTCTAAACTTAGGATGATTCAAATGCTAAGAGAAACTTAATAATATATGTACAATCATATATACAGATATATGATATAAGTATATAAATAAGTATGAATTAAAAAATATGGTGGGTCTTATACTTTGGATAGAGGCCCAAGTACTATGATTGATTAGATGCTTTCTTCAAGACTGGGTTAGGGTTTTGAGAAATTCAAGAAAGTTTTAACTTTGAAGATGACTTGATCTTTAAGTAAACAAAGTTGTTGAGTCTTACATTCTAGATAGAGGCCCATAAGTGTTATTTGTATCCTGTACAAAGCCCAGGATGAATGAGACTAAAAGGTTTTCTATTTACAAAAGGTGTTGGGTTTTACACTCTAATAGAGGCCCATGATTATTGAAATCAAAGTTTATATACAGAGAGATGAGACTTACACTCCTAACAGAGGCCCATATGATTTTGAAAACAAGGTTTATGTATAGAGAGATATGAATTACACTCCTAGAAGAGGCTCAGATGATTTTGAAAACAAGATTGGGGCTTATACTCCTAACAGAGGCCCATATGATTTTGAAAACAAGATTTATATACAGAGAGATGAGACTTACACTCCTAGCAGAGGCCTATATGATTTTAAAAACAATAATCACACCGTGATTTTGAAAAGTGCAATGGGACTTATATTATAGCAGAGGCCCTGAAATGGTTTATTTACAAAGAGGTTTGGGTCTTACACTCTAATAGAGGCCCAAGTGTATTGTGAAGTTTGAAAGATTGAATCAAAACAAAACTCTAATTTCATATTTTTCTATGTTTTTCAAAGAAAATCAAATAAAATATGTATAATTTATCAAATAAAATCATTAATCAAGTTAATAATAAGGATTAAGGTTTATGAAAAAGTATTTTATCCACATGAATATTTAAAATCATTTCGATTTAAAAAAATATAAAAAAAGAAATTATTTTAAAACATTTAAAACAATTTAAAAATAATATTTAGAATATATTAAAAATATATCAAATAATAAATTTTTTGTGATTTTTTTTTGGAAAAATAATAGGGTAATTAAAATGACATGTGTGAAAAAATTGGGATTAAAAATAATTAATTTTGATAGAAAAATCAAATTTTGAAGTTATTTTCAAAACAATTTAAAAATAAGATATTAAATATGTTAAAAATATATCAAATATAAAATATTTTTTTGAATTTTTTTGTGAATAAATTATTTAAACATGTGAAAATTATTTGTGCAAAACATAATTTAAAAAATTAAAATTGGATATAAAAAATAATTTTTGAAAATAAAATAAAAATATTAAAATCATCAAAAAATTCAAAAATTTGAAAAATGGCGCCAAGGCCAGCTTCTTCTTCCTCGCGTATGCCACCCTTTCCAGATTTGCAAAACCTCTCATATCTCCTTAATATGCACTAACTTTGCATCATGTAAACATGAAATTTACTCGTTTTTAACAACGAATTCAATGGTACCAATTAATTGATTTTTTTTAAGTGTAGACTGAGTTATCAAGTGATGAACAAATGAACCCTAATTTTTGCAAGAACACTATGAAATCCTATACACGATTGATACATAGAAATTGATTGAGGGAAAACATTCTATCATTTAAGCTTTGGATGGGAGAAAATGGTTGCTTGGATCACAAGTTATGGCCTTGCAAAGTTGGGTAAAAATCAAGTTCCTTCCATATCTTAGTGAAATTTCAAGTTTCTCAAGGTTGCCCTTTTTGCAAGTAACTTCATTTTTCTTGATTGATCATGATCTAAATCATAAGTTAACATTTTTCTTTACTTAAAGAGGCTATGTTTGCCAAATAATCCCAAAAGTCAAACTTGGTTTTGATCTTAGTTAACTTTTTACATTAGATGCAACTTGAACTTTGTGATCCTTTATGAAATCAAGTCCTTGGGCTGAACTTAACCTAATGGATGGATTAAAAAGGTGTTTTTGAGGGTCTTTAATCATGTCCCAAGGTTTGAGATCATGTCTTGGTCAAAAGTCAAAGGTATGGTTGACTTTTTCTCAAGAACCCTAGTTTTTGGTCTAGATGATTTTGAATCCTTGTATTGCATATGAATCAAGGTATTTGAATCAATCCAATATTATGAATAGATAAATATGATGTATTTGAAATCCTTGAAACATATCTTGAGGTCTTGGATCATGCCTTACTTCAAAAGTCAACATATGGGTTGAATTAGGTCAAAACCCTAATTCCTAATTTTTGATCGATGCAAACCCCTGAGGCTATTTTGAACTTATGAGTGGAGTCATGAGGTTATTTTGAGCTTCTTGAATCATGTATTGAAGTATTGGCTCATTCCCAGATGAAAATTTCTCTTTGGAAGCCTTGGTCAACCAAAACCATTATTTGGTGACACTGATGGACTTGAGATTTGATTAACTTTGAATTGTGCAATCTTGTGTTAAATTCTTGATGGGGAGGATCTCTTGATCCTTCATGGATGTTTGAGAGGATTTATAAGTTGAATATCATGTAAATTCTTGATTGATCCCTTGCATGAATGCTCTGAGAGGGCTCAAAACTCTAATCCTTGGTTAAGGTAAATACTCAACAATCTTTGAGAAGATTGGTGAGGTATGAAAATACATTCATATTATGGTGATGATTTGTACAATGGTATGAAGTCTTGTGGTCAAAATTTAGGATATGACAGATGCCCCTATTTAATCTTATTGGACTTGAAGGTGTGAATGACAAAGACATTCAAACATTCAAGGTAAATGAGGATTAAATATTAGAATACCCGAAATTTTGATTGTGGATGTTAATGGTAGCAAATTCCCAATTTTGCTCATCCATCTTATTTTACTAAGTAAACTTACTTAGAAAAGGGTAAAGCTTCCACTCGATCCTGGTTTTTAGCCACGGAACTAGTCTAGTTTCTTGAAATAAACCTCCCCTCGATCCCGGTCTTCTGCCATAGAACTGGTCTTAGTTTGAAATAAACCTCCTTATTCCTGTTCTTCAGCCAAGGAACTGGTTTTAGTTTGAAATAAACTTCCCCTTAATCCTAATCTTCACCCACAGAACTGGTCTCAGTTTCAAATAAACTTCCCGTCGATCCTGGTCTTCAGCCACATAAATGGTCTTAGTTTGAAATAAACCTCCCCTCGATCCTGGACTTCAGCCACGAAAATGGTCTTAGTTTCTTCTTATCAAGTCTTTCCCTTGACAAGGAAATTTATCTATGAGGTTCTTCACCAAACTTTTATTTGAGGTTAATCGGAGAGATAGCCATTTGATGGAGAAATACCTTTCGTCATACTTCTCTTCAAGCCTTGTTCAAAGAGATGCCATAGGATGAGTAAAGTTTTCATGTCATACTTGTTAGGTGTAACATTTGTCTGAACTGCAGAGAGATGCAAAATTCTCTGTTGGAGATTTTGTTTTCTTAGAGAGATTACATCATTCTTCCCTTCGAGACTTCTCCGGAGAGATTCCAGGTGATGTAATTTAATTTGAGGTGCTGATGACTTCCTTGGAAGTAAGACAAACTTCTTAGTGAGAGACTGCAGTTTGTCGACCTACTAGGCATTCATGGGGGAAAATAAGCTTCTTAAGAGATGGCTCTTTGCTTGCTGATTGGTAGAGGTTTCTTGGTGGATTTGATGTCCATGTTGCCACTAAGAGATTTTGTTGAAAAACTTTCACTGGGGATTTTCCTTAATTTGGGAAAGCGAAACATCATCTTCAATGATGAAGAGTGAAGTTCCAAAGGTGTATAATCAAATGTCTTCTTGCCTTTCAGAGGTTCAAGTTATCAAAGTGATTGAGGACCGACTTTAATCCAGGAATATACTGGAGAGAGATTGTCTAAACAAGACATTTCCTGATGAGGAAAGAACTCGAACTGGGATTTTATCCTATCCAAGTATGGAAAGGAAACATGAAGAAAAATCTTCCACGAGGATCAAACTCAGTGGGGATTTAGAAAAATGCACATTCTTTTTGCTTAAGGCTGACGACCTTAATGGATAGAGGAAAAATAGCACTTAGGGGGTAAATGACGCAACTTATGCATTTATGAATATGAATATGAATATGAATCAAATATGCATGATGCATGTATGCTTATGCTAACAAAACAGACACGACATACTGACTGGTGGTAAATACAACTGGATACTTGGCCACTGTAGGAGATTAAAAGTATCACTAGTGATGAGTATTGTTGAGAGAAACAAAGTCCTGTTGCTGAACTTCACCTACTCTTGGCAGTAACAAGATGCGACTTTTGAGGAGTGGAAACTTTTATCAACTGTTCTTGAAGGTAGCAGCCTATTGTAGGAAGGGATTCCTATTCCAACCTTTATTCCTGGTGATAATACTCTACCAAGGATAGAAACATTTAGTTGAAGGGATATGAAACTTGATCCTCGATATACGGGATGATTTATCCTATCAATCTGAATTAACCGACCTTTCACTCGTGATATACCAATTACAAGAAATGTTTTGATTATGCATTTTAAAGTTGGACTGCTTTTGGAGAAGATGTTGATGTTCCTCTTTGTGTTCATTAATCAAAAGGAAATTGCCATCAGTATTTTTAAAAGCAGAAGTAAAAATTTCAGAATTTCTCTTTTGAAAACCAAAGGTAAATTCATTTTTATGTTTCAAGAATGTTAATCAAATAAGCATGTCATTTTGCAAAGCAGAATAAATGAGAATTGCAAACAAAAGGCACAAGGGCTCAAGTTTTCATTAATAGAATGGTGATCAGCCTAATGTGTCATTCCATAGAGCATTACAAAGTTTAGAAAATGGTAATTTAAAGGGAAAAGGGCTACATTGAAAGATAATGACCACTTATCCTTTTATCAACTTTGAATTCTGGACATTCTTGAGCTCCTGTTGAAGGCTACCTTGATTGAGGATTCCTTGCCAGATGACGTTGGTTTTGAGGATCCAATCTTTTTGGATGCAATTACTTGCCATAAATCCCTAAATTTTAATTAGATCACCTTTTCAGGTTTTCAATCTACCGGGATGATTATTTTCTATTTATGTCTCTAATTGTTTCCTGGACCGCCCTTTCAGATTTTCAATCCACCGAGACACTCTTTTTGCCTAAGTTGTCCTTTCGAGTTTTCAACTTAGCGAGCTATTTTTTTGCTTTTAGGTGAAGTATTCTTGACTGCATCAACATTTATGGGATAAGTAAACTCTTCTCCATCCATGGTTGTGAGTATTAAGGCACCATATGAGAATTCTTTCTTAACAACATAGGGGCCATCATAATTTGGAGTCAATTTGCCCCTGGAATCAGTGAGAAATTATTGGATCTTTTTGAGCATGAGGCTGCCTTCTCTGAATACCCGAGGTCGAACCTTTTTGTCAAAAGCTTTTTTTATTCTTTGTTGATATAACTGACTATGACATAAAGCCTTCATTCTTTTTTCTTCGATCATATTCAGTTTATCGTGTCTGCTTTAACACCATTCAGCTTCTGTTAGCTTGGCTTCCATCAATACTCTCATCGACGGATCTCAACCTCTATGGGGAGCACTACTTCCATGCCATATACTAAAGAGAAAGGGGTTACCCCAGTTGAAGTGCAGACGGATGTGCGATAACCGTGAAGAGAAAATGGTAGAATCTCATGCCAACCTTTGTAGGTTACAACCATCTTCTGAATGATCTTCTTGATATTTTTGTTAGCTGCATCTACCGCTCTATTCATCTTAGGCCGGTAGGGAGACGAGTTATGGTGTTCAATTTTCAATTCAGCATATAATTCTTTCATCATCTTGTTGTTCAGGTTAGTTCCATTATTATTAATGATCTGGCTTGGAACACCATAACAGCATATGAGATTGTTTTTGATAAATTAGACAACCACTTCTCTGGTCACATTGGTATATGATGCTGCTTCGACCCATTTGGTAAAGTAATCAATGGCTACCAGAATGAACCGATGTCCGTTTGAGGCTTTGGGTTTAATCATGCTAATCATATTGATTCCCCATATAGAAAAAGGCCATGGAGAAGAGAGAACTTTGAGATGCATTGGCGGTACATGAATCTTTTCGGCGTATATCTGGAACTTGTGACACTTCCTCATGTATTTGTAACAATCAAATTCCATTGTCAGCCAATAATATTCTGCTTTTAAAATGTTTCTTGCCATTGTATTCCCATTGCCATGAGTGCCAAAATATCCTTCATGAATCTCTTTCATTAGCACGTTTGCTTCGTGTCTGTCCATGCATCTTAGCAAAACCATGTCGAAGTTTCTTTTGTAGAGTACATCATTGTTTAGGAAGAAATTACCATCCAGTCTTCTGAGAGTCTTCCTATCTTTTCTTGATGCCCTAGGCGGGTACTCCTGTCTTTGAAGGAAGCACTTGATGTCATTGTCGCATCGCTGGGAAGAAGGGGTCGGCAAAGACAGAAGAGTCGCCACCACTCGTTATTTATCCTAAAGAGAGGAAAGGAAACAATCAGAGAAAACCTATGAAAAGGGGAAAGACAGGTCATCGCAACCAAATCTTGGGTTCGGGAGTCGGTTACATAAGGGGAAGGTATGAGCACCCCTCACGTTCGTTTTACACAATGGGATCCATGCTTCTTATCTATCTAAAAGGGTGCTAGTCTATCAAAAGGATGGCTCACAAGGACAAAAGAAAAGAAAAGAGACTCGATAGAGCATCACCTTTTTATGCCTACGTATTCCCTCGTGCAATGGGAAAGTCAGAGTCAATGTAGTTCGGAAAACTACGGGTGAAGGTGGGGAAGGTTGCTCGCCAAGATATCACTGTCTTTTGCCTACGCATCCTCATCTGGTATGAGAAATCAGAGCAAACGTAGTTCTGGCTGACACGAGCATAGATTGGTTCAAGTGTATTAACTGAGTAGGGTTAAATGGTGGTTCTAGCAGTTAGGGACGATGCCTGTTTGCAGTAAAACCAAGACTTAACACACTCTTTCTGAAAATAATTTTCTGAACAATCCCGAAGGATAAAAAGTTTTGATGTTTTGTTTTGTGTTTTTTAAGAGAAGAAGTGAATTGAGTTAAGTTTGTAACTCATGTTGCACTAAAGACTATGACTTGAGAGCGAATGCATCGCATATCGCCCAAAGGGCATACGCTAAACACTCTAGACAGATTGAGAGGAGGCTTCCTAACTATCATTCCTCAAATAATTAAGGCTTGTGGCGTACAACACTTATTACCCTTTATTAAGTGTCTTAAGATGTTTAGGAGATGAGAAGAGAAAGACACAAACTCTAAGGGGAACTAATCAACTCTAATGGTATCATGCAAAATGCTTCTAATGTTAGGATTAAGAGGGGAAGAAACTATCCTAATGTTATCATGCAAAGTATTGAACACCTAATGTCTCTCCTACTCCCATCTTAAACAGAGGGACTAGGAATCCTAAGGGATCATGGCAAGAGACCAAGTAAACAACAGATAACCCAATCACAAATGAAATGAGAAATGAGAAGAAGTTGACTTAAACAAGTCAAAAGCAATGCAAACATGGTATGCAAAGATGAAATGCAAGACAAAAGATGCAACAAAGACAAAGCAAGTGATTCGAACAGGTTGACTTGAAAAAATCAAGGAAAGAGTGAGATGAAATGGGAGAAGTTACAACTTCTACAACCATTCAAACATCAATCACTAAAACAAAAGCCAAGCATAAAACACAAGCAAAGGCCACGATCAAATAGAAGATGGGAGAAAAGAGGCTTGGGCAGCAAGCATATGTAAAGTATCTCAACCAAACAATCCAAATTGATCATGTGAAAAAGAAGAACAAATAAAATCTAAAAGTGATACATCATTCAAGACAAACTCAAAGCATAAACTTGAACACCAAATTGTCTTAAATGATGATCAAAACCCAAGGGGAAGAAGTGAAACCAAAAGAAGAAGGTTCAAATCAAGATGGCAAACAAAGTAAAAACAAGATCCAAGTCAAGGCAAATGGAAGAACCAAAGTTCCAAACCATGTTCAACACTTACAAACAAGTGGAAATGCCTAACTTCCAAGTAACTTGTGAAACAAGTTACACAAGTGTATGACCTAAAAATGAAAGACCATTACCTTAATCATGTCATAAATAAGCAACAAGGCTCATAGGGTGCATATGGGATCCATAAAAGTCATTTCCCAAAGGAACTAGATCAAACTAGTTTGTATGAACCTCTCTTAAGATGACTTGACTTGAAAGCTTCATAAAAAATAGGAAATTTGTTCAATAAATCTCAAATAAAATGCACAAAGCAACCAAGTCAAAGGGAAAACAAAGGCCAAAGTTTCAAAGTGAAACTCAACTCAAGGCATCACCAAACAATTCGATTGTTAAGGGTGCTCCACCTTATCGAGCATTAATCGAGGGGCATTAAAAGTCAACTCAAAGTCCACCAAAAAATGATCAATCATGAACCAAATCTACCCTCAAAGGCCCTTCAATCCACCCTTTAAATGGAGAAGAAATCTTGATCATAGGGGATTTGAATTGGAGGTTCAAATGCATAGGATCAAAACTAGGGTAGACCATAAAACACTTCACCTTGCAAAATCAAAATAAAATTGCAAATAAAAGTAAAATTAGAAAATAAAATTATGGAAAATTAAATAAAGTCTTGAAATGCAAGAAAATATTTTTTTGGGTAATTTTCTGATCATCAAAAGTATTTTTAATTAATGAAAATGAAAACAGAAAACAAAAATAAAATAAAATAAGTTTAAAAGAATGGGAGGTGTAAAAGCAATTCCAAGAATGAACTGGGAACAGGAAAAATGCGCGTTTGGCTCCAAAACAAGGGAGGCGTGATTAGCAAGCAAAGCCCAATCCAAGGCCAGCCCTCAGACTTAATGAAACGCAGCGTTTCATTAAGTCTAGTCAGATTCAACTTATACGCGTGGCCTGGTCAAACCAATCAAAGCGTGCCAAACAGACCAGGTCAAAGAGTCCAACATGCCAAATAAGCTAATAACAGACATGTGACTGGGACGCCAGAGCTAGGGCTCCGGTCGTCTTCTCCGGCCAGCTCGCCGGAGACCAGTCACCAAAACTCAATAAAAATGAGCAAATCCGATATGGTTCGAAAGCTGAAGTTGCAAGGATCTCAAATCCACTAATTAAACATCAAAAAGGTTCCAAATCAGAGAAAACAAAAGCTTGAAATTCAAACATGTCAACTGAAAATGTCATCAAACAAACACAACAAAGAACCAAACATGGCCTACCATAGGTAGGGCTTCAGATGCAACCCAACATGCTCTTAGAAGGTGCCTAGAGTGAGAGAAATTTGAGAGAGAAGCTTACTGAACAGAGAAACTCCGTTGGTTCTTCAGAGGCACGCAAACTTCACTTTCTTCCTTCCAACTTACTCCCTATGCTTTGATGAAGAAGATGCAAGCACCAATTGAGGCTGATTTTCAGAGAAAATGGTGATTCAAAAGTGAAAAGTCTTGAGAGAATTTTTTGAGCTATCCTCTCTCCTTTCACGCAAATAATCTCTTCTGAGGCATTAGAGCAAAGTATGAGCTTAAATATCATGGGTTTATGGCAACCATGCAGGCCAATGATGGCTGCATTGTGTGATTCCAATATTTTTACCAAAAAGTTCACTTAACACCACATACGGGTTCCATGGCCTACACCTTCTTTTTGGGTCAGCAACCAACCATGCACATGGTGTAGAAAGGAATTGGATCAAATTTGGTTATGTATGAAGCCTTTACATCCATTTTGAATTCATTACTTTTTAAGTGATTTTGAGAAAAAGTAGTACATGATGCCTTAAACATGTTGGTCCAAATGTGGCAAACATCTTTTGTGTTATGTAATGGCATGGAATGATTCAAAAATGACGTAAAATAAGACTTGTAATGTAGGGTTGTTAAACCATGACCAAAAACTCAATTTTCCACCTTAAAATGATCCATATGGCCACATAATTCACCATTCTTCATGAATCTTAAGTTCAATGATGGAGATAAGACTCTTATGCACATTTTTTATGTTGGTTGGAATTGCATTTGAGGTCCATAAGTTCATGAAAAAGACCATTGAACAAATGACCTATAATGAATTCTTCCAAAAATACCCTTGCCTTGGGATGTCCATAACTTGAGATGCACACATGATAAAAAGGACTTCTAGGTCTTTTTGGAAAGCTAAGACCATGAAGAATAAATTTCATGTTCACTTGAAGTTGAGGATAAACTTTATTCTAGGTCAAAAATGCCTTGGAAGTAAGTTGACTTTTAGTTGACCAAAATTCTATTCATCTGAGACCCCTAACTTGTTGGCATCATAACTTGAGATGTACAAACTCAATGAATGAGTTCTTGTACTCAAAATAAATCTTGGAACATACCCTACAAGTTTCATGTTTGCATGAAAATGAGATTGAGCTTATATCATAGGTGAAAATGTCCTTGAAGTTGGGCACTAAAGAAAGGGATTTTACACTGAAGTCATCTGAACCCTAATTTAGTAACTTCTTGAACTCTTGATTCCTCTCAATTTGATTTTATCATGGCATCCTAGATGCTTTAAAATGTCTTCCCATGGCCTCAATGACTTGGAACCAAGTTGTAAATCCCCTCAAGTCCACAGTTGACTTTGGGTTGACGAGATGAAACCCTAATTCCATGTCTTTTGTCTATGTCCTTTGCAGATGACTTGAATGACTACTAAAACCCCACAAAGCCTCTCCAAGGTACACAATGAACTTCAAAACCATGTCTTATCCAAATAAATGACATCATGAACTCCTGATGATCCTCTGTTGAGCCTCTGAGATAGGAGATGATATCCACACACCAATCTCTCCTTTCAAAGAGCTTTGAAACTTCTCGATGATGATGAAACCCTGATGGCTTGCACAAATACCTCTTGCTTGAACTTGAAACCAAATAAACTCTTCTCTTAAATGGCACCACAACTCTTGATCCCCTGTAGAGAACAATGATATGCAAATGTAAATGCTAAAATGAAATGAAACATAAGCCAAGTTAAGAAGAAAATGTTGGTCAAATTTTGGGGTACAACAGCTGCCCCTATTCAAACGACTTGGACCTGAAGGGATGAAAAGTGAACGACTTTCAAACTTTCAAGGTAAAAGATAATTGAATACCAAAGAACCGGAAATTTTCCAACAACAAAAAGAAACTGTAACTGAAACTGTAACCGAAAAACTCTGTTGGTGAAAATGTGATAAGATGAACGCATCCATCAAAGGCATCATACTCTGACGGAGTCTGGATACCACTCAGGCAAGCTAAATCATTGGTCGGGGTCTGGATACCGCACGGGCTCACAAATACAATCACAATCTGTCAGGGTCTAGATACTGCACAGGCAAAAAGATAAACTGGTGGAAGCCGGGGTCTGGATATCGCACGGGCTTAAGCCAATAGATCCGGTGAAAGCCGGGGTCTAGATACCGCATGGGCTAAGGAAATAAACCGGTGGAAGCTGGGGTCAGGATATTGCACAGGCTAAGGAAAACATCATAATCTTCCGGGGTCTGGATACCACATAGGCAAAAAGATAAACCGATGGAAGCCGGGGTCTGGATAGCGCACGGGCTTGAGCCAATAGATCCGGTGAAAGCTGGGGTCCGGATACCACACGAGCTACAGAAATAAACCAGTGAGAGCCGGGGTCTGGATACCGCACAGGCGAAAGAAATAAACTGGTGGATGTCGGGGTCTAGATACCACACGGGCTAAAGGAATAAACCGGTGAGAGCCGAGGTATGGATACCGCACAAGTGGAAGAAATAAACTGGTGGAAGCCGGGGTCTGGATACCACATGGGATAAAGGAATAAACCGGTGAGAGCCGAGGTCTGGATACTGCACGAGCTTGAGCCAATAAATCCGGTGAGCTGGAGATACACCTGAAAACAAGAGGTAACAACCTGGCTTATGTTTCGAATGCACATGTTTGAGAATGGCGTAATGCTCCATATGAAATGGAAATGCTACGTGTTTGAGGATGCTATCTAGAAATGCAAATGCAAAGGGAACACTCCAGCAAAATAAATGCTGAAGAGAATAGAACCAACTCTGCTGGAGATAACCGGATGCTAAGTACTATTGGACTTTTGTTTGGAAGACAAGCCCTGAATGGTTTCATGGAATAGGAAATTCCTGGATGCAACAACTATGCTGAGAACAAAGTCCGCTCCGCTGGGGATCAACATCAACTCTACCGAGGAAAGCGGTCCTGGATGGCCTACCAGAATACAACTCTTCTGGGGAACAAAAAACTTGGCTGGGGAAAACGGATCCACTCTACTAGGGAAATCAACCCTGGATGGCCTTTCAGAATATGACTCTAACGGGGAATAAAGCCAACTGCGGGGAATTACTCCATCCTGCCGGAGACTTGAATATGCTCTGCTAGGGATAATGAATAGGATTTATTGGGAAGATATCCCAAACTCTTTCTGCTGAGGGAGGAGACAAACAATTTCGGAGTCAATCCCACTCCGCGGGGAAGAAAACTACTCCAACGAATTTGCTAGGGATTTGCAGGGGACGGCAATTTGTTGGGGAACTATCCCGAAGGAAACTTACTTTGACGAGTATCAATGACCAACTGGATTATGCTACGGACAACAACTCTTCTAGGGATCACTCAATGAGGGAATCAACATCTACCTCTGCTTGGGGAAATGAGCAATAAATTCAACAATGTCAACCTCTGCTTAGGGAATGAGCCAATGACCTAGGCTCTGAGGGGGAAGGAGTCAAAGATTTAGACTCTGTGGGGGCAACAACGCTGCACTCGTCCCACCGCTGGGGAAAATAATCCCAAATACCTGTTGGGGATAACCATGAACTCAACCTGCTGGGGAGAAACTAGTCATAATCCGTTGGGGATAACTCTTTCAGGAATGAGAGCCCTGCAACAAATACAAATAAAGTATCCTGTATACAACAAGAGCTATCTCGGTTATTTTCCATGACATCGTTCAACCAAATCAAAGTTTTAATCATGATTAGCAGAGCCCACAAGTTTATGTATGCAAAGTTTTATAAAAAACATCAGGCATTTTTTGAAAACAAAACAGTAAAGGCTAAAACAAACACAAAAGCTTTCTGAATAATATATACTTCATTGATAAATGGTCTATAAATAGGAAAATTTACAACAAATTCAACTCTCGAAAAGAGAAAGTTGCGCAAATAGTACAGAAATACAACAGATATACAAAATGTCAGCAATGTGGTACAGACAACCACCATGTGTCGACTTGACTATGACTCGCATGACTTCGATGCTTCTCTAACGCTTCATCTTCTAAAGAGACTGACTTGAATTGTTGACCCTCGGGTCCTCCCAGAATCCATTGTACTCATAAGATCAATGCACAGACCCAGCCATTTGGTTTTCAAATCCCTAATTTTTTCCTGAATCGCCCTTTCGGGTTTTCAATTCACCGGGATACCCATTTTTGCCAAAGTCGCCTTTTTAGGTTTTCAAATTTGCGGGTTTACATTCTTTTTCTCTTTATCCCTAATTTTTTCCCAAACCCAATCTTTTTATGGTTCGCCGGGATGCCCCATTTTTGCCTGGATTTTCTTTATTTTTATTCCAGCGGGTCTCTTTAAGCAAAGTATTTTTTAACCGCATCTACGTTCACAGGGGATATGAAATCTTCTCCATCCATGGTTAACAATAGTAAGGCTCCTCCTGAGAAGACTTTCCTTATCACGTATGGACCTTTGTAGTTGGGAGTCTATTTGCCCCTGTGATCTGTCTGTGGAGGGAGAATCCGCTTCAACACTAAGTCACCTGCCTGAAAGCTCCACGGGCGCACCTTCTGATCAAAAGCTTTCTTCATTTTTCTTTGATACAAACGACCATATGTAATGGATGCCAACCTCTTCTCGTCCATCAATCTGAGTTGATTCAATCTGTTCCTCACCCATTCTGCCTCATCTAGTTTGACGTCAACCAGAACTCTCAAAGAAGGAATCTCAACTTCCAATGGTAGGACAACTTCCATACCATACACTAGCGAAAAAGGATTTGCCCCAATTGAAGTACGTATCGAAGTACAATATCCGTGTAATGCAAAGGGCAACATCTCGTGCCAATCTTTATAGGTCACAACCATCTTCTGCACAATCTTCTTTATGTTCTTATTGGTCGCCTCAATAACGCCATTCATCTTTGGGCGATAAGGAGAAGAATTGTGATGTTCAATCTTGAAACTCTGGCACAGTTCCTTCATCATCTTGCTATTCAAATTTGAACCATTATTAGTAATGATTCTCTCGGGAACTCTGTAATGACAGATGATGTCCTTCTTGATGAATTTAGCCACGACTTGTCTGGTGACGTTGGCGAAAGAAGCTGCTTTAACCCACTTAGTGAAATAATCAATTGCCAATAAGATGAAGTGGTGTCCATTGGATGCGGTTAGCTCAATCTTACCGATCATATCAATGCCCCACATGGAAAAGGGCCAAGGAGACGCCATGACATTTAAAGGACTGGGCGGCACATTCATCTTATCGGCATAAATTTGGCATTTATGGTATTTCTTGGCGTATTTGAAACAATCAGACTCCATAGTCAACCAATAGTAGCCTGCCCTCAACAGTTTCCGAGACATTGCATGTCCTCCTGCATGCGTACCAAAAACGCCTTCGTGGACCTCTTCCATAAGCAATCCTGCTTCTTTTTCGTCCAGGCATATCAACAGGACCAGATCAAAGTTTCTTCGGTAGAGTACATCATCTTTGTTCAGATAGAAGTTTCCAGACAGTCTTCTCAAGGTCTTCTTATCCCTACTCGATGCCCTAGGTGGATATTCCTGATTCTTGAGAAAGTTTCGGATATCATAATACCACGGCTTCCCATCTGAAGCTTCCTTTATTACAAATACGAACGCTGGCCTATCAAGGCGCGAGATGACAATTCTTGGAGCGTCGTTCCAATAATTCACCTTGTACATTAAGGATAAGGTAGCCAAGGCATCCGCCATCTGATTCTCTGCTCTTGGCACGTGATGAAACTCTACTCTTTCGAAGAAAGGTAACAACCTCCTTGCATAATTCCTGTAGGGAATCAAGTTAGGCTGACGAGTCTCCCATTCTCCTTTGATCTGATTGACTACCAAATCTGAATCACCATAGATATCAAGGTTCTTGATTCTCAAATCAATCGCTTCTTCAATGCCCATGATACATGCTTCATATTCAACTTCGTTATTGGTGCAGGGAAATGTTAACCTGGTAGTAAATGGTATGTTCGAACCATGGGGAGTCGTAATTATTGCCCCAATCCCACTACCGTAAGAGTTAACATCACCGTCAAAAATCATTTTCCATTGGGAACCCATCTCGGGACCTTCATCAGGTAGCGGCTCATCGCAATCTTTCATCTTCAAGAACATGATATCCTCATCAGGAAATTCAAACTTCATCGGTTGATAATCATCAATCGGTTGCTCTGCGAGATATTCTGACAGAACACTCCCCTTGATAGCCTTTTGGGAGACGTATTGAATGTCGTATTCTGTCAAAACCATCTGCCATCTGGCAATCCTTCCTGAAAGTGCTTGCTTTTCAAACACGTGCTTAATCAGATCCATTTTCGAAATAAGCATGGTTGTGTGATTCAGCATATACTGCCTTAGGCGTTTGGCAGCCCAAGCAAGTGCACAACACGTCTTCTCTAACATTGAGTATCTAGACTCACAATCTGTGAACTTTTTACTCAAGTAGTAGATGGCATGTTCTTTTCTTCCTGTCTCGTCGTGTTGACCGAGAACACAACCCATAAAGTTCTCAAGAACCATTAAGTACATTATCAATGGTCTTCCAGCCACTGGAGGCATCAGTATCAGAGGCTCCACATGGATGCCCCACATGGAAAAGGGCCAAGGCGACGCCATGGCATTCAACGGACTTGGCGGCACATGAATCTTGTCAGCATAAATTTGGCATTTATGGCACTTATTTGCATACTTGAAGCAATCTAAATCCATAGTCAACCAATAATACCCTGCTCGTAACAACTTTCGAGACATGGCGTGCCCGCCTGCATGTGTACCAAAGGCACCTTCATGGACCTCTCCCATAAGCAGAATCGCTTCTTTTTCGTCCACGTATCTTAAAAGCACCAAGTCATAATTCCTCCTATAGAGTACACCATCCTGGTTCAGATAAAAGTTCCCAGGTAACCTCCTCAGAGTCTTCTTATACCGGGTCGACGCCCCTGACGGATACTCTTGGTTCTTGAGAAAATTCTGGATATCATAAAACCATGGCTTGCCATCAGAAGCTTCCTCAATGGCAAATACGAATGTCGGCCTATCAAGGTGAGAGATGACTATTCTTGGAGCATCATTCTAAAAATTCACCTTATACATCGAGGATAAAGTGGCTAAGGCATTCGCCATCTGATTCTTTGCTCTAGGCACATGATGGAACTCTATTCGGTCAAAGAAAGGTAATAACCTCCTTGCATAGGTCATATAAGGTATCAGATTAGGCTGTCGGGTCTCCCATTCTCCCTTGATCTGATTGACAACTAGCGCTGAATCACCATACACATCTAGATTCTTGATCCTCAGATCAATGGCTTCTTCCAACCCCATAATGCACGCTTCATATTCAGCTTCATTATTGGTGCAAGGAAATGTTAACCTGGCAGTGAAGGGGATATGAGAACCATGAGGCGTCGTGATAATTGCCCCAATTCGACTATCGTAAGAGTTAACAGCACCATCAAAGATCATCTGCCATTGGGAACCCTTCTCCGGACCTTCATCGGGTAATGGCTCATCACAATCCTTCATCTTTAAGAACATGATATCTTCATCGGGAAATTCAAACTTCATTGGTTGGTAGTCTTCAATCGGCTATTGAGCAAGATATTCCGACAAAATACTCCCATTGATAGCTTTCTAGGAAACGCATTAAATATCATACTCTGTCAAAACCATCTGCCACCTGGCAATCCTCCCCGAAAGTGCCTGTTTTTCAACGACGTATTTAATTGGATCCATCTTTGAAGTCATCATGGTTGTATGATTTAGCATATACTATCTCAGGCATTTGGCGGCCCAAGCGAGTGCGCAACACGTTTTTTTCCAACATTGAGTACCTGGATTTATAATCTGTGAAATTTTTACTCAAATAGTATATTGCATGCTCTTTTCTTCCAGTCTCGTCATGCTGACCGAGAACACAACCCATGCTACTCTCAAGATTCGGTAAATACATTATCAATGGCCTTCCAGCTATTTGAGGTATCAGTATCGGAGGCTCCTGCAAATATTCTTTTATTTTATCAAATGCCCTTTGGAAATTTTTGTTCCAGACAACCACCTGATCTTTCTTTAACAATTTGAACATGGGTTCACACGTGGCTGTGAGGTGAGATATGAACCTAGCAATGTAGTTCAATCTACCCAAGAAACCACAAACCTCTTTCTTCGTTTTCGGTGCTGGCATATCTTGAATTGCTTTTATCTTTGCAGGATTGACCTCGATTCCTTTTTCACTAACAATGAACCCCAACAACTTTCCCGACCTGACACCAAAAGTGCACTTGTTCGGATTCAACCTTAGTTTGAATTTCCTTAGCCTCTCAAGCAGCTTCAAAAGGTTTACCAGATGTTCCTCCTCCGTTTGCGACTTTGCTATCATGTTATCAACATAGACTTCAATCTCATGATGAATCATATCATGGAACAAAGTGACCATTGCCCGCTGATAGGTTGCCCCTGCGTTTTTCAACCTAAAAGGCATTACCTTATAACAGAAACTCCCCCACGGTGTAATGAAAGTTGTTTTCTCCATATCCTCCGGGGCCATTTTGATCTGATTATATCCGGAAAAACCGTCCATAAAGGAAAATACAGAATACTGCGCAGTATTATCAACCAATATGTCAATGTGGGGGAGCGGGAAATCATCTTTCGGGCTCGCTTTATTCAAATATCTATAATCAACACACACCTGTACCTTATCGTCTTTCTTTGGTAAAGGTACGATGTTAGCGACCCACGGAGGGTAAGTTGTTACAGCGAGAAATCCTGCATCCAATTGCTTCTAGACTTCTTCTTTGATTTTCATAGTCATATCTGGTCTGGTCCTTTTGAGCTTCTGCTTGACTGGCGGACACTCTTCACGCAAAGGCAAGCGATGAACCACGATGTCCGTGTCAAGACCGGGCATGTCTTCGTATGACCAAGCAAAGATATCACTATACTCTTGGAGCATTTCAACCAATCTTTGCTTGATATCACTCTACAATGCAGCCCCTATCTTGACATCTCGTCTAACTTCCTCGGTACCCAATTTGACGATCTCAATTTCCTCCTGATGAGGCAAAATGATTCTCTATTCCTGTTTCAAAAGCTTGGCTATCTCTTCTGGCAAGTCTTCATCTTCATCAATCTCTTCTTTGGCTTGAAATATCAGATTATCAAAGTCAAAGCGAGTCATACACAGCTCTGGAGCGGTGTCATCGGCAATGTGAAACCTACAATGATGATGATTTAATGCTTAAAGTGATATGCAAACAAACACAAACCACATTGCCATTTTATTGTTAAAAATAAAACAGGAAAGACAGGGGTCACAATATTTGAATGCAGAAACCGCCCTTTGATTGACTGATAAAAAGATTGTTCAAACATAAACAATTAGGCCCTGCATACAAAGACCACTATGCTCCGACTAGAACATAGGGTTATATAATAATCAGAAAAACAAATCATTACTCTTCTGTCGTCACTTGGATGATTTCTTCGACAGACCAGTTGCTTAGGCTTTCTCCTGAAGTACATGGCCGGATCCACACATCCATGTCACAATCGTTGTCACCGTCTTCATCAGATATGGCATTAATCTGCTCAAAGATTACACCACCGCTGGTAAACTGGATAAGCCCCTTATAGCGTGGCGCGCTCTGGGAAGAGGGAGATGGGTTGTATCCCAATCCGAATTTGTCTTGCTTGTTGGGGATGTTCAGCACTTGGCCCCAACCTCACGATGCCTCAGCCTTCACCACTGCTTGGGCTTCCTTAAAGGATGACATGACGACTTCAGGCGCTTTGCTCATGATTGGTGTCTTGTCTTGATTTGCACAGTTTCGAAGGCCTAATATAAAGTCTCGTGGATTTCACCGTCAATCTTGACATACTTGAATGAATACAAATGACTAATCATTATATCTTCTTCCCCGCAAACAGTGACAACACTGCCACCCACCATGTACTTCAATTTTTGGTGTAGTGTAGACGTCACGACACCTGCCGAATGGATCCAGGGACGTCCCAACAGACAGCTGTAAGCTGGATGAATATCCATGATACAAAACACAACATCAAACACCTCCGGACCATCCTGGATTGGCAAAGTCAACTCCCTGAACACGGACCTTCGAGTCCCATCAAAAGCTCGTACTACCAAGTCGCTTGGAGTATACATTATACCTCGAGAATCTAACTTCATCAGCGCTTTCTTGGGAAGTACATTCAAGGATGACCCTGTATCAACGAGCACATGTTACAGAACGGCCCTTTAACATTCAATAAATATGTGCAGCGCACAATTATGATTCCTCCCCTTGGGCGTCAAGTCCAAATCAGTGAAACCCATCCCATTACCTGCATTTACATGTGCCACAACTCCCTCGAGCTAATTCACAGATATCTCCTGTGGCATATAAGCTATATTCAGGATTCTTAAAAAATCATTCCCGTGCGCTTTTGAACACAATAACAAGGACAAAATGGATATCTTGGATGGAGTCTGCTGTAAGTGATCCACAATCTTGTAATCACTCTTTCTTATGAGGTGCATGAACTCCTCCGCCTCCTTCGACAAGGATTCCTTCTCACCAGCTTGAGAAGTCTCTTCCATCACTACTTTACCTTATCCCTTGTCAGATTTTTCAGCACTCTCCCCAGGAGACGAAAATACTCTTCCACTCCGGGTAATTCCACCAACTCCAACTAAGTTGTCCATAGAATCCACCGGTAAACTTTTCAACTCCTGCTTCTGTCCGTTACAGTATACTTCGACTCTATAATTCCACAGAATCTCCTTAGTACTTTCATACGGTACAAGACCAGCTTTGGTAATGATGATGGTTGGCATCCTCAGAGGCGCAGAAATTGTGATAGTCTTATACAGAATTGAGATTGTCGCAACCTCACCCATCTCTTCAACCACTAATTCCTCAGTCTTCTTCTCAACAACTCTGTCAAATTGCAAGACACCATCATTCATCAGCTTCTGAATACGGTTTTTCAGCTTCTCACATCCCTCGAGATGGCTCAAACATTCAGCACAAGCTTCGTCACAACCTGGGAATACCCCTCCCCTCAACAACTTGTTCTTTACAAAACTCAGTGGCGTCTTCAACTCATCGACATCTGACAACAAATTCAAGCTCTCATCTTCAAGGATATCACTAACCCCAGCTGCCCCATGATTAGGCATGGGGTTCTGCATGACATTTGGCGCGTCGTGAGAAATGTTTATAGCCTTATTGTCTATGAGATCCTGAACCTTATGCTTAAACGCCTTACAGTTGTCAATGTTGTGACCGGGAGCACCAGAATGAAACTCACATCAAGCATTAGCGTCATAACCAGGTGGTGGTGCGACTGTCAAAGAAGTCATATTCCTTTTCTGTATCAACTGTAACTGCAACAAGTGTTGGAGCAATTGAGAATATGGCATCCGAGGCGCGTCAAACTGCCTATTTACTGCCCTGCCCCGATCCTAAAATCTACGAGGAACATAGTTCTGCTGATTCTGTTGTGGTTGTTGTTGTTGTGGTACCGCAAGTATGGTAATACTTACAACCCGAGGTTGCTGTTGACGATATTGTTGACGCTGATTTATGTTTCTTCCCCGGGAACTAGATACTGCATTAGCTTCTCCCTCCCTCTTCTTATTTCCAAAAGCCTTTCTATTTCCTCCTTCGGCTAAGGATCCTTCACCAGCTTGAATCTTTCCCAGCTTAATGTCGTTCTCGACCCTTTCCCCAGTAGTAATCAGATCAGAAAAGCTACCTGACATGTTACCGATCAGCTTCTCGTAGTATACACCCAGTAATGTGGCAACAAACATATTAATTAACTCCTTTTCCACCATGGGAGGTTGCACTCTAGCTGCCAGTTCACGCCACCTCTAGGCATACTCATTGAAGCATTCACCACTCTTCTGAGACAGATTCTGTAATTGGACCCTGTTTGGCGCAAGGTCTCTATTGTATTGGTAATGCTTGACGAATGCCCCAGCCAAATCCCTCCAGCATCGGATGTTGACTGGTTCTAAGTTCATGTACCATTCGAGAGAAGGACCAGAAAGGTTGTCCTGGAAAAAATGCATGAGAAACTTTTCATCATCTGAATAGGCGGACATCTTGCGATAGTAGGAACACAAATGAAACCTAGGACAAGTAGTGCCTTTGTATTTATCGAAATCAGAAACTTTAAACTTCAAAGGTACTTTCAAGTCTGGGATCAGCCCCAGATTAGCCATGTCCAATCCCATAGAGTTCTGATTTTCATAGCTCCACATCTTCTCTTCGATTAGCTTAAACCTCTTATCTGCCTCAAACAGCAGTCCTGCACCAACATCCCGTATGGAGAACACATCTTCCTGCTGATCTTCATCCCATTGAGGAACATTGTTGCCATGCACAGCATACACCATCTCAAGTATAGGGATTCCACCTACATTACCTCCGCCCGGAGGGATAACAATTGGAGGAACAATATTAGCATGCGGTGTACCACTATCATTACGAGGAAGATTAACAGGAGTTCCCCTATGAAGCACACCATTCCCATCAACCCTCACAATTAATGGCTGCACCAGAGTCCTCAGTTGCTCTTGGCCATTTGCAACACCCTGCATCAAATCCATGAACTGGGCCATCCTATCCCGGAGTTCCTGCATCTCAGCTTGCATCTGCTCCATGATCTTATGTTGATTTCCCCGAGTGGTGTAACGGTGAGTCGTCTGGTTGTCAATCCTGAAACAAACTAACAAACCATGGAGACAACGTTAACGGTTCCGGAGCACCTGCAATGCAAAAATGCAAAATGCAGACATGTATATATGCGCTAGGGAAATTTCCCCCTCGATTCTAGTTCCGCGAGAACAGCACGACAATGGAGAGCTAACAAATAAGCAACAAGCCAACTCCTCATAAATAAAATGAGAGCCAAGAGTCAGATACAGCAATACAGTGGAATCAAAGTGACCTCAGCTAACAGATCTGGTGATGGTCAATATATACATCATAACAACAGACTGAAAATAAATACAATCAAGTACGACAACTAGATTGGAAATCCTCTAACAACTCCTTCGTCTCTGGATGGTTAGGCCTGACAAGCAACCCCTGGATGAGCAGCTCTCTCCGGCTAATAGTGGTCTGCAAACCCTGATCATAATCCTCCCAGGTGCCCTCACCAAAAGCCTCTTCAAGCTTACACCTCTTCACATCAGCTCTAGACTTATAACCATCCAACGTTGCAAGCGCTTCGTTCAGTCTACAATCACTATCACGTCGGAGTGAGGCTTCAGCTACAATCCTCTCATCTTTCACTTGGAGTAGAGCTTTCAACTTAGCAATCTGTTGTTTGAGTCCATCTTCCCGCTCCTTGTTATTAGTAAGGGTAGCATTCCACTGGTCATTAAACTTGGAAATTTCTAGACAAGCTCTATCCAACTCCTTCTTCTTGGAAGTAAGGACATCACTGACAACCTTCAAATCTAAACCCAAATGCTCACGAGCGTGAATCTCTTTGGTAAGATCTGTACCTAGCTTGTTGACCAACTCAGTTTGCCTTTTGCAGGAATAAGTAGCTTTAATTTTTTCACTTCGGAGCTGAATAATCTCTTTCTCCAACTCTTTATTTGCCTTGTGTAACTCCTCTTTCTCGGACCATAACTGATTATACATCTGGATATCAACAGTAGTAGGCTTCTCAATCATCATAGGGTATAAAGGCTCACAAGGTGGAAAAAGGCATCAACACCCTATCAGCTCTCTCCTGAATCCAAGTCACATAAGGGTCGTAAGCTCTACTATTGCTTTTACCCAAAGAAGCTTTCCCTTTGCGGTGAATCTTGTTCTAAGCCTTCTCAACTCTAGTCAAGGTATCATTCTCTAGCAAGCCAGTGAAATATAGAGATTCCTATATTTCCTCTTCTCTCAGAGGTTTTTTCAGAGCATACCCAAACTGCCTCACTGCAAGGGATGGGTTGTAGTTAATGCATCACTTCCTTTCGACCAACGAGACATTAGGAAAACCACCACAACTGTAGATAATCTATGTACCCAGCTGATCTCTATCAAACCAAATTATATTCTCAGAAGTCAAGTCCATCAATCTCTCTGACCACTCTAAGGTACCTGCAGTATCAACAAAAGGACCAGATTTGGAAAGGTGACTCACAAACCACCTGTACAACAAAGGTACGCAACAAGACACGTTCTTCCCTCTCCGATTCTCATTCTTGTAATGCACAGAATGATAAACATTGCCTAGAAGCGTAGGTACAGGATTCCCTGAAGCAAAAATGTGGAAGGCATCCAATCCACAAAATCTAGAATATTAGGAAACAACATGATACCATAAATGCACAGAGCTAGGATGGCATTAAACACAACCCAACAACCCTCATTCACAAAGTGTTGAGCTCTAGCAACCAGAAAAGATAATGGAAATCCAGGCATTCCATTTCTCTTGACCAACTTCCCTTTTAGCTCGGAAGCATCCAAATGAAGGGCACCAGCAAGCTTAGTCAAATCAGGCTCAACATCAGTATGATAGAAAGGCATCTAGTCCAAGATAGGAACTCCAAGTAGCACAGAGAACTCCTCCAAAGTAGGCAGTAACACATACCCTGGAAAAGTGAAACACTGTAACTGTGAATCATAAAACTGCAGCAGAGTATGGAAACCACCCAACTCATATACTGAGGGCTTGTGAACACAACTCAAAAGCTTCCCATATACTGAGGGATTGAAATTTTCCATCACCTTCCTGTCAGCCACAGAAAAATCAAACTGAGTAGAGATCCAATGCCAGGAGTGGGAAACTTGTACGCCACAGTCTTCTTCAGGTTAGGCTCCATGTCAGGAAAGGAATAAGATCACTAGAATAGAAGGGAAAATATACACCTGCAACATAAATACATGTCAATGTTAATATGCAAATGAAAAATGCAAATGCAACAAGGGATCAAGGTTGTTGTGCCGTTGACTGAGAAGAACCAGTGCTTCGCTTTGGCAAGCACATAACACTGTCATAAGGACCCACTGTATCAAAATCACAGGTTCACACTGACGAGAAAACCGGGTAGGTTGGAGGTCAAAGTTTCCTGCACAACCCTCCCCACTCACAGGTATGAACCTATCACTGATAAGGTCTGGCATCCTATGCGGTCATCAACATCACAGACTTTCGATAAACAATGATACGTTCACCATTTTTGGTTTGGCATTATAGTCTAACGAATCGGCCACACTTAGCTGACTTCCAAATGATCGGTCCCTAGAGTCGACAATCCTCAGATCCAACATCCTCTCAATTGTCCGAAACAGATTGGAAAGGAAGTCATCAAAGAGAATCTTGTCTGAGTGTGAATTTCATGGGAACTAGTGCATTCCAAACATACAGGTTCACCACTGCTTTCCACTTCTAATGCTATGGTTATACTCAAGCCTGGGTTTTGGCTTATCTCACAGTGGAACATTCCCACCCAACAGCACAACATTAATGATATATAACAATGCTGGAAAGTAAAATGCAAAAGCAGATAAAGTACAACACATATATACACACCCAAAAGATAAACACACAAGCGCTAGGATTGACTCGCATAGGGGATGGGTAGAATTGTCCCCAGCAGAGTCGCCAGTTATCACATCGCTGCGAGGAGGAGGCCGACAAGGACAGAAGAGTCACCACCGTTCGTTATTTATCCCAAAAGAGAGAAAGGAAATAATCAGAGAAAACCTACGGAAACGGGAGAAGACATGGTCATCGCAACCAAATCTCAGGTTCGGGAGTCGGTTACGCAAGGGGAAGGTATGAGCACCCCTCACGTCCGTTGTACTCAACGGGATCCACGCTTGATATATATCTAAAAGGGTGTTAATCTATCTAAGCTACATGCCACAAGGACAAAAGAAAATAAAAGAGACTCGATAGAGCATCACCGCTCTATGCCTACGTACTCCCTCGTGCAATGGGAAAGTCAGAGTCAACGTAGTTCAGAAAACTACTGGTGAAGGTGGGGAAGGTTGCTCGCCAAGACATCATCGTCTTGTGCCTACGTATCCTCGTCTGGTACGAGAAATCAGAGCAAACGTAGTTCGGGATAACACGACCACATGTTGGTTCAAATGTTTTACCCGAGTAGGGTTAAACCTTAGTTCTAGCAGTTAGGTGTATTGCTGCTCGACCATTGGAGACTTAGGCGTTACCTTTTTGCGGTAGAACCAAGAGTTAACAAAACTCTCTTTATGAAAATGATTTTCCATTAATCCCGGAGGATAAAAAGTTTGATGTTTGTTTTTGAGTCTTTTAAGAAGAAGAAGTGAATTGAATTGTGTTTGTAATTCATGTTGCACTAAAGACTATGACTTAGGAGCGAATGCGTTGCATATCGTCCAAAGGACATACGCTAAACACTCTAGACAATTGATAGGAGGCCCTCTAATCATCATTTCCCAAATGCTTAAGGCTCGTAGCGTACAACACTTATTATCCTTTATTATGTATTTTAAAGGAGTTTTGAGATGAGAAGAGAAGACACACTCTAAAAGGGAGACTAAACTCAACCTAATGTTATCATGCAATGTACACCTATGATTGAGATGAAAATGGAAGAATACCTTAATGTTGTCATACTTGGATTGAACTTAAGGTCTGTCTCACCCCAAATGAATTAGGATGAGAGTCCTAAGGGATCATGGCAAAGAAGAAAGAAAGAAGAAGAAAAAAAAACAAGCACAAATGAGAGAAGAAAAGTATGCAAACATGCAAAGCAAGGCAAACCAACTTGAATGAGTCCCCAAGGTCCTAGGACAGAAGTGAGAACAAGAGAAGAGAATCAACATTCAACATTCAAAATGAGGCATGGTAAAGAACCTAAGTTCTAAACACTTTCAACATTCAACATCAAATGGAAAGCCTTAAACAAATGCAACTTGTAACATGAACCAACCAACTTTATGACCTATAAATTTGCATCCAGCCACTTAAACATGTTAGGAATGTGAATCAAGAGGTGTTGGAAGCACATGGGATCCACAAGGGTCATTTCCCACAAGAACTAGGTCAAATAGTATGTGTGAACCATCCTTTAGGTAACTTGACTTGCAACAAGGTACAGAAAAAAAAATAGAAAAATGGTTCAATAAAAGCCAAATAAAATGCACAAAGCTTACAAAGATGTTGGCAACTAGAGGCCAAAGCAACACAACCAAAGTCCAATCAAAGCATCACCAAAGGAATTGATCCACTAAAGGTGGTCCACTTTGAAGGAGGGTTGTCGAGGGTCAAACAAAAGCAAATGAAAATAAAAAAAAAAAAGAAGCTAAACATTGACCAAAATCATCCTCTAAGACACCTCAATTCATCATCAAAATGAGGAGGAAGTCTCATTCATTAGTGGTTTCCATTGGTCAACAAAATCAAACAAGAACAAAGAAGAACAAATGAAAAACATCTTAAAAACCCTTCCAATCATTAAATTCAAATTTAATTGAAAAATAACTGGAAAATGAAATTAAAAATTATGGAAAATTAAATAACACATTAAAGTGTTAGAAAATACTTTTGGTTGAATTTTATAATGATTGGAAGTATTTTTAATCAATTAAAATCAAAACAAAAATGAAATTAAAATAAAATAAAACAATTAAAATAAAAAAGGTGCAAATAGAAATGATATACGTTGAGAATCATTGAGCTTCAAAAAGCGGGTGTGCAAATAGCATCTTGAGCCTAGATCCACTCAACTCAGCAAACTGAATCAAACGCTGCGTATCATTAATTGACATGGAAGTCAGTCTCCACGCACGCAGGGTCAATCAAATCTGGACCACACATCTGATAAAGTCAACATGTCAAACAAGCACACGTCATACCACCTGAGTTTGAACCAGACGCCAGAGCCCTAACTCCGATCGTCTTCTCCGGTGAGGTGGTCGGAGTTCAGGTCAACAAACTTCACCAAATCATGCCAAATCTTATACCAAATTGAAGCTCTAGTTATGTACATTCCAAATCCATGGTTCAATTGTTTTAAACATGCTTAGATAAAGAGATTCAAATGAATTAAATTTGGAGTGTACATCTGCAAACTTCATCAAACATCACAATTGAACCATCAAACATTGCCTACACGAGGTAGGGCTTCAGATGCAGCCAACAATGACCTAAATCAATGCCTAACATGAGAGAAAAATGGATTGGAAGTTTACCTAACGGAGACACTCCGTTGATGCTTCAATTGAGTGCTAGCTTGCTCCAAAATGTGCAGACCTACTCCAATTAGCTTGAGGAAGAGGAAGCTTGCTTCAATTTGAGTTGAAATACCCTGAATTGTGATTCACGATTTTGAATTTCTCTCTCAATTTTCAAAACTGAACTTAAGCTCTCTTCCACGAAATTTCACTTCTGAGAGCTCCAAATGAATTTGGAACTTATATATGTTGGATTTGGATGAGAAAGGAAGGCCCATGAAGCCTTGTTGTGGTGTAATTTGGAAATACCCAAAAAATGTCATGTGCTCATGCATACGTGAAAACTGCTTCTTAGAAAACTGCTTCTTGACATCATTGTTGATGCGGTAAAGCAGCAAGCAAAAGAATTAAGTACCCAGTTTTGTCGTCTCCACAGGGATTAGTACGATATGAACGCCGTTCAACGACCTCTACATTTCTAAGCTTCAAAAGTTTTGGTTTAAAAGGGTTCAGGGAACTATAAATAAAAACAAAAAATATAAAATAAAGACTAAAATATAAACGGAGCCTTGTTGGGATTAGATTTCATCAATTGATAACACATGCATTCTTCTGATCAAATTAAACACAATGCAATCATTCGTCTAATATCATCACGTATCACTCACGACAAAGCTTATCTCTAACACGGCGTCGAGAGAAAAACCATGCTGTCTCATTGGTGATCTCTCACCCAACAAAAACACAACACAGAGCATTAAGATCTGATACTCACGCAAATGTTAAGCCTAAACCTATCTCTAGAATTTAGGACCTAACAGGCAATCATCCTAGATCCAGATCTGAAGAGTATATCTCTATCACGGTTCAAATCAAAGATAAACAAGAAAGCAAAGATAACACCCATATCAGGTAAACGATTGTTTCATATAAAATACAATGATCAGAATACGAACACACGCTTAACCTTTTTTACATGTATTCATCTAATCCGCCAAATGCTCGCTACTCCCTCGTTGCACCTTCGCCTAGCGAGCTTGCTGTTTGTTTGATTTCTTTCTTGGTTCCTTTACCCATTTCTTGTGTCTTACTTCTCACTTGTTTTGTGCCTAATTCCTGCACAATAACACACAAATCAAAGGTACCACGAGATTTTCTTATAATGTTGCAAACCAACCAAAACAAGAGTGGTTTTCAACACTTAATTGACGAAAATGAGTGAAAGATGCCAATATTTGATAGATCAAATAAGTGAAATTTGGCGTCTAACAACTCGCCTCAACTAGCTTTTTTCTTGTCCTCAAGCAAAGTATGCCTCTCATTTCGCAATAGGAGGATTTGCTCAAGACTAAGATTCACCCAAGAATGGATAAAATTGGCTCAAACACAAATGATGCAAACAAACCATGGTTTCAAATGTTTAGAATCAAACAATGTAAAAAAACTAACTTCTTAAAGCAAATATCAAGCCCTGCATCAATCAACAACTATGTTTTTCATGAATGAATCACTCTATCACTTCTCTTAGAATAAGGATTGAAGAAATTACGCGTTTGCAACCGCGGGGACAATTTCACTCAACTAACAAACAATGCCAATGTCAATTCAATTCATACAAAATCTAACAATCAAAAGCGAAAATATGGAAGCAAGAAGATCACTAAGGTCTTTAAGGTTGTAGCTTGGTCGGGTTTACAAACAAGGGACATTTCTAAGGCCATTGAAACGAAATTGTCGATGCAAAAGAGACATTCACCGAACACGTTATTTACACACCTCAACTTCATTCCATTTGTTTCTTAGTTGAAAACCTTCACAAACCTTATTTCACAACTTATTCTTTCACTATTTTTCTTTTCCAAGCAAGCATTCTTTTTCTTTTCTTTTCTTTTCTTTTCTTTTTTTCATATTCACACAATTTTTTTTGGTGCTTGCTTGAATTTTTCAAAAGTTGTAGCAACCTACCATCTTTCTTTTTCATTCGCCCCAAATTAACTTTTACTCAACCCTCATGTGAATGCTCTTAGCTTTTTATGGAAAAGAAGACAATTAAAACAAATTCAAGGGTTCAAGAAAATTTTTAGAATCTCACAAAATTAAGAATGAGATTCACATTGTTTAGGCTCAAAGGGGTTAACGAATTCTCTCTACTCGCGGGTAAGTTGCATTTGGTACTGGTTGTGCTCAATAAAAACAAGTGCCTTGATCATTTCTAATGCTTCCAAATATTCACAATCATAACAAGATAAAGCATGAATCATATGAATCAATAAAGTTTATCAGAAATCCAGCATTTAGTAAACAATGAAAGCTTTCTCACAAATTGTGGTTTTTGGTCCTAAATGAAATAATCATTCAAACAAGTTGCCAAAAGAACAAATTTCATTTGTACAAAGACTTAAGTTATTAAGCATTCTAAAATTCTAAACAATGGAAAACATGTACCTTGACAACATTCACTTGTTTCATACTATCACCGCCATCCAAACTCGGTCGAAGCTTCATTGAATGATTTTATACCGATAGCAACCATTCTAGAAGGAGTTTTCGTCATTCCTGAACACACTAGAAAAAACATAAAAAGAAAAAAATATATACAAAGCTTAAAAATATAGAACCGTTACAATGCACTTCAAAATCACAACACCAATCCCCGGCAACGGCGCCATTTTGTTGATGCGGTAAAGCAGCAAGCAAAAAATATTAAGTACCCAGTTTTGTCGTCTCCACAAGGATTAGTGCGATATGAACGCCGTTCAACGACCTCTACATTTCTAAGCTTCAAAAGTTTTGGTTTAAAAGGGTTTAGGGAACCATAAATAAAGACAGAAAATATAAAATAAAGACTGAAATATAAACAGAGCCTTGTTGGGATTGGATTTCATCAATTGATAACACATGCATTCTTTTGATCAAATTAAACACAATGCAATCATTCATCTAATATCATCACGTATCACTCACGACAAATCTTATCTCTAACGCGGCGTTGAGAGAAAAACCATGTTGTCTCATTGGTGATCTCTCACCCAACAAAAACACAACATAGAGCATTAAGATCTGATACTCACGCAAATGCTAAGCCTAAACCTATCTCTAGAATTTAGGACCTAACAGGAAATCATCCTAGATCCAGATATGAAGAGTATATCTCTATCACGGTTCAAATCAAAGATAAACAAGAAAGCAAAGATAACACGCATATCAGATAAACGATTGTTTCATACAAAATACAATGATCAGAATATGTAGACACGCTTAACCCTTTTTACATGTATTCATCTAATCTGCCAAATGTCGGTGAACATCGTTCTTCATCACTATTATCACATACCCACACAATATCATATTGATCCTACCCATGCTACCCACGCTACTTTGTCAACACAACACCATAGAGGATAAAATAAATATCAACTTCAAAACCATGTCAAAAGTTTGTTCATTGATAGAAGAAGATTTGAGATCAAAGATGTGAAAAGGTTTTGTCAAGACGCACAAATACATAATCAAAGATAATCAATCAATAGAGAATCCAAACTAGTTCACAAACATAAATTAGATGAAATACATAAGGTATCAAAAGATTACATCCAAACCCCAACAAGAGATCGAAGATCTTACCTCCTCCCTCTTTGGGTTTTATGTTTCTCTCTCTAGAAGAAATGAAGAAAAATAAGTTTTGATGTCTAGAATGGAAAAAATACAAGTTATGATCTAAAAAAGCAAGAAAATCACTTAAATACACATTCAGGATCTGTCACGTTCGCCTAGCGAACAGCTAGCAAACAACTAACTTTTGGTACTTTCAGATCTGTCCAATTCTGGGCTCGTTGGCTACCTGCTCGCCTAGCGAGCAAGCTAGCGAGTTATGCGCTACCTATTCGCTAACTGCTCGCCTAACGATCATGAAAGCATTTTGCCACTGGAAGTGTTCGCTGGAGACTCGATGTGCCTTTACCTAGCGAGTGCTCGCTACTCCCTCGTTGCGTCTTCGCCTAGCGAGCTTGCTGTTTGTTTGCTTGCTTTCTGGTTCCTTTGCCCATTTCTTGTGTCTTACTTTTCACTTGTTTTGTGCCTTATTCCTGCATAATAACACACAAATCAAAGGTACCACGCGATTTTCTTATAATGTTGCAAACCAACCAAAACAAGAGTGGTTTTCAACACTTAATTGACGAAAATGAGTGAAAGATGCCAATATTTGATAGATCAAATAAGTGAAATTTGGCGTCTAACAATCATCCTCTAAAGCAGCCCCTATCCTGACTTCCTTTCTGTCTTCCTCTGTGCCCAGGTTGACAACTTCAATCTCTTCCTGATGAGGCAAAATAACCTTCTCTTCTTGTCTCAGCAGCCTGGCAAGCTCTTCAGGAAGGTCTTCGTCTTCTTCAATCTCTTCTTTAGCTTGAAAGATTGGATTATCAAAGTCATACTGATTCATAGACGAGTCTGAATCGGTGGCATCTACTATGTGAAACCTGCAATGATGATGATTTGATGCTTAAAATGATATGCAAACAACACAAACCACATTGTCATTTTATTCTTAAAAATAAAAACAAGAAAAACAAGGATCACAATATTTGAATGCAAAAACGTCTTTTGATTAATGATAAAACAATTGTTCAAAACATAAACAAGGATAAGGCCCTACAGACAAAGACCAGTATGCTCCAGGTAGAACATAGGGCTATGCATAATCAGAAGAACAAGATAATTACTCTTCACGGGTCACTTGGACAATTTCTTCAATAGTCTAGTTGCTCAGGCTTCGTACAGGCACACATGGCTGGATCCATGCATCCATATCGCAGTCACTGTCCTCATCCTCAGACACAGTGTTCATTCGATCAAATATCACCCCACCACTTGTAAACTGGATCGGTCCTCTGTAGCATGGAGCGCTCTGCAAAGAAGAAGACAACGGGCTATGCCCTAATCCAAACTTGTTACCCCCCACCATATACTTTAACTTCTGATGCAAGGTCGACGTCACTGCCCCTGCCGAGTGAATCCAAGGCCGACCTAACAAGCAACTGTATGTTGGTTGGATATCCATTATGTAGAAGACGACATCAAAAAATTTTGGGCCAACTTGGATAGGAAGAGTTACTTCTCCGAACACAGACCTCCTTGTCCCATCAAATGCTCGCACATTCAGATCACTAGGCCTGCATATTACTCCTTGGGTGTCAAGTTTCATCAAAGCCTTTTTGGGCAACACATTAAGCGAAGACCCAGTGTCCACCAGAACATGAGATAATACCGCCCATCTGCACTCAATGGAAATATGCAGGGCATGATTTTGGTTTCTTCCTTTAAGTGTTAAGTCCAGATTAGTAAATCCTAATCCGTTTCCAGCGTTCACATGCGCCACCACTCCTTCTAGTTGGTTCACCGATATCTCTTGTGGCACATACGCAGTGTTTAGAATCCTTAGAAGGGCATTCTAATGTGCCTTAGAGCACAGTAATAATGATAAGATTGATATTTTTGACAGGGTTTGTTGTAGATGGTCCACAATCTTGTAATCGCTTTTTCTAATTAGACGCATGAATTCCTCAGCGTCTTTCAACAAAGTATCTTTCTCACCGCCTTGAGAACTTTCTTCAACAACAGCTTTCCCCTTTCCCTTATCCTATCTTTCAGCATTAGCCTCTGGAGGTGCAAACACTCTCCCACTTCTCGTCATTCCACCTGTTCCCACCAAATTATTGTTAGAACACAGATTGGTTCTTAATAATATCTCTATGTTTTGATGATAACTATTATGAAATTTTGTAATTAAGAATTATATACTCTAAAATTTTCTTAAGAGTGTTTGCTGCAGATATTAAAGTAATTATCACTCCAGAAGCAAATCAGAACTGAACATAAGAAATTTGCTAGGCTCTGAAGCGTCAGATGCATCCATTAGAAAATTCTGAACGCTGCCATCAGAAGATCCTGAGCGTAGCCTCCAGAAGGATCTGAAGCAGAAGCTCCAGAAGGATCTGAAGCAGAAGCTCCAGAAGAATCTGAAGCAAGTCAGAAGCATCTGAACCAAAGAAGAATTATGTATGAAGAGTTTTCAAGCATAGTTACTACAGAAGATTCTGAGAGTACTAAAGATGCCAGTACTGAGAATCTGACTCAAATATGCTCTGAAATTATACACACTAAAAGCACACTTGCTGCAAAGACTCTGATTCAGAAAAACTCTGATCAACATCAGAAGGCTCTAATCAAATTAGACTCTGATAATTCTTGCTGAAAATTGATGAAGAAGAATTCAAAGATTATGTCCGTTGGAATCCAAACGACTCTTTCCTTATTTATGCTAGACATAAGAACACAGACAAAAAGGATTTTTCTGTGCTTTCTTCTTCTAGGAAAGGTCACTTGATGTGAAGACAAAAAGGCTCAGACCCTTTGGTACACACTTCTCAACGTGAAAAGCTCTTGGATTAATGTGCCTATAAAAGCAAGTCTTCAACCATCTTCTTTAGTTGACGTTTTACCTGAAAAGAATTCAATATCCAAAGCTCTCATACTATTCACATTCTTTCTGGAATTAATTTTTTTGTTCTTAATATTAAGTGAAAAATCACAGTTGTGATAAAGCTTTATTAGAAGCATTTTAAACACTTGTATTTGTTATTACATTTGATTGTAAGAAAACCTTAAGAAGATCCAGTTAGGATCAGTAGTTCTTGAGAAGACTTTGAACAGTTGTTCTTAGTGCTTACTATTGTAATCAGTTGATTAAATAGTGGATTAAGTCCTTGTTTGAGAAAGGCAAATCACTCTAGGAAGGGTGGACTGGAGTAGTTGAGTTTAACGAACCAGGATAAAAATACTTGAGTTTTATTTCTAAGTTCTTATCTTCATACTTATTCAGCCCCCCCTTCTAAGTATTTTCTCACCTTCAGTTGGCATCAGAGCTCCGGTTCTGTGTGTGCTACCACTTCACAGTGACAGTAAAGATCCAGTGAGAAAAACTTTGATATATATTTGGTTGTTACTATGGCTGATAATACAATGTCTAACATTAACAACAAATATGAAGAAAGGGACAGAATCAACACTAAACCCCCTATGTTTGATGGGGAGAAATTTGATTATTGGAAAGACAAGATTGAAAGTTTTTTCCTTGGATATGATGCTGATTTATGGGATTTGGTCATAGATGGATATGTTCATCCCATTGATGGGAGTGGCAAGAAAGTAGATAGATAATCTATGACAGAAGCCCAAAAGAAGGAATTTAGAAATCACCACAAGGCCAGAACAATATTGTTAAATGCAATATCTCACACTGAGTATGAAAAAATCACAAATAGAGAAACTGCATTTGACATGTTTGAGTCCTTAAAAATGACTCATGAGGGAAACTCTCAAGTCAAGGAAACAAAGGCTCTGGCTCTAATCCAGAAGTATGAAGCCTTCAAGATGGAAGACTCTGAATCTGTTGAAGCTATGTTCTCCAGATTTCAAATACTTACAACTGGATTAAAGGTTCTGGATAAAGGATACTCTACTACTGATCATGTGAAAAAGATAATCAGAAGCTTACCTACCAGATGGAGACCTATGGTGACTGCGCTGAAAATGGCTAAAGATCTGAACAAGATCTCCTTGGAGGAACTAATCAGTTCACTAAGAAGTCATGAAATTGAACTTGAGGAAGATGAACCTCAAAAGAAAGGTAAATTAATTGCTTTAAAATCTAATAAATCTGCTAAAGCATTGCAGGTAATAGAGGAAAGCTCTGAAGAATCCTCATCTGAAGATGAAGATGAACTATCCATGCTGTCTAGAAGAATAAACAAACTCTGGAAGCATAAAGGAAAGAAGTTCAGAAACTTCAGGAAGCCTGACCAAAGAAAAGAATCTTCTGGACACAGAAGATCTGGAAAAAAGGAGGTTGTCTGTTATGAATGTAAAGAACCTGGACATTACAAAAATGAATGTCCAAAAGTGCTGAAAGACAAGCCTAAAAGAAAATCTAATAAGAAGAAAAAGGTTCTAATGGCCACCTGGGATGATTCAGATACATCTGAATCTGAGTCAGAAGAGGAATGTGCCAATGTAGCTTTGATGGCAGACATAGAAGATCAGGAGGAAGGAACTTCAGGATCTGAATCTGACTCTGAATCTGACTGTGACGCTGAAGAGGTAATGGCTAAACTCACTAAAGAAGAACTTATCAAAGTGTTATCAGAAGTTCTGAAGAGCTATAATAATATTAAGCTCAAATACAAGAAGCGTCAAAGCAATCTTGTATCTGAGAATAATATTCTCAAATCAGAAGTAGCTGAGCTAAATGAAAAGAACTTAAAATTGAAAAATGATTTTGAATTAGCTCAACAAAACTCTGATTCTGAAACTGAATCTGAATGCAAAAATATTTTGGAAAAATATGATTACAGCTTTCAGAAGTTTCTTGCTAAAAGCATAGACAGAAGAAAAATGGCTTCTATGATCTATGGAGTTAGCATAAATAACAGGAAAGGGAATGGATATAAATCTTCCTCTGGAAAGGATTTAAATCCAAAACCTGTTGATAAAATTATCATCAAGAAAACTCCTTTATATTCCCACTTTAAATTTGGTCACTTGAATGATATTGAACAAACACGTTCTGAAAAGAATATTCATGTGTTTAAATCTAAGACTAGTCAGAATAAACCTTATGTTGAAAAACAGAAGTTTAGACAAACCTTCAGAACAACTAACCCTAAAGGACCCAAGAAGATCTGGGTACCTAAAAGTAAAATAATTCCTATTGCAGATGTTCTTAGCAGCAAGGTCAGGACGCCAATCATGGTACCTGGACTCTGGATGCTCGCGACACATGACAGGAGAAAGGTCTATGTTCCAAAGTCTAGAGCTTAGATCTGGAGGTGATGTGAAATTTGGAGGGAATCAGAAGGGCAAGATCATTGGATCTGGAACTATTGGAAATGGTAAACTTCCCTCTATTACTAATGTTTTACTTGTAGAAGGATTAAAGCATAACTTATTGTCCATAAGTCAATTAAGTGACAATGGTTATAATAGAACCTTTAATCAAAAATGTTGTAAAGCTATTAGTCAAAAAGATGGCTCTATCCTATTTAGTGGAAAGAGGAAAAACAACATTTATAAAATAAATCTTTCAGAACTTAAGGTTCAGAATGTTAAATGCCTCTTGTCTGTAAATGAAGAGCAATGGGTCTGGCACAGAAGATTGGGGCATATTAATATGAGACGTATATCTCAGATTAATAAACTTAATCTTGTCAGAGGACTTCCTAATCTGAAGTTCACCTCAGATGCTCTTTGTGAAGCATGTCAAAAAGGGAAGTTTTCAAAATTATCTTTTAAATCAAAAAATGTTGTTTCTACTTCCAGACCACTAGAATTACTTCATATTGATCTGTTTGGACCAGTAAAAACTGCATCCATTAGAGGCAAGAAGTATGGATTAGTCATTGTTGATGACTATAGTAGATGGACATGGGTAAAGTTCTTAAAACACAAGGATGAGTCACATTCTGTGTTCTTTGACTTCTGTAAACAAGTCCAGAATGAAAAAGATTTCAAAATTATAAAAGTCAGAAGTGATCATGGTGGTGAATTTGAAAATAAACATTTTGAAAAATATTTTAATGAAAATGGCATTGCTCATGATTTTTCCTGTCCTAGAACTCCGCAACAAAATGGAGTTGTAGAGAGGAAAAATAGAACTCTGCAAGAAATGGCCAGAACCATGATCAATGAGACTAATCTGGAAAAACACTTTTGGGCAGAAGCAATCAACACAGCCTGTTACATTCAGAACAGAGTGTCTGTAAGACCTCTTCTGGAGAAGACTCCATATGAACTGTGGAAGAACAGAAAGCCCAACATTTCATATTTTCATCCTTTTGGATGTATTTTCTTTATGTTAAATACTAAAGAAAATATGAACAAGTTTGATTCCAAAGCACAGAAGTGTTTCATGCTTGGATATTCTGAACGCTTTAAAGGCTACAGAGTATACAACACTGAGACACAGATTGTGGAAGAATCTATTCATGTTAGATTTGATGATAAGCTTGGCATTAAAAAGCCAAAGCAGTCTGAAAACTCTGCAGATAGAGAAGTAGTCTTCACAGACTCTGAAAGCTCAGAGGCAGACAAAGCTCAAGTGAAGGAACCAGAAGCAACGCCAGATGCCATTCCTTTAACTTCTCAGATGAACAATTTAAACATTTCTGAAGAATCAACTGTTAGAGGATCATCTTCCAGAATCAAAGCTTCTTATCCAGAGAATGTTATCATTGGAAAGAAGGATGACCCTATCAGAACAAGATCCTTTCTTAGATCATCTGAAGCATCATTATTTGGACTGGTGTCAGTAATTAAACCAACTTCTGTAGATGAAGCTCTACAAGACAATGATTGGATTATTACCATGCAAGAAGAGCTAAATCAATTCACCAGAAATGATGTGTGGGATTTAGTTCAAAGACCAAAAGGATTCAATATAATTGGAACTAAATGGGTCTTCAGAAATAAGCTTAATGAGAAAGGAGAAATTGAAAGAAATAAGGCAAGGCTTGTTGCTCAAGGGTACAGCCAACAAGAAGGTATTGATTATACTGAAACTTATGCTCCAGTGGCAAGGTTAGAATTATACGCCTTCTTATTTCATTTGCTGCATAAAATAACATCACTCTGTATCAAATGGATGTTAAAAGTGCCTTTCTAAATGGTATTATAGAAGAAGAAGTTTATGTCCACCAGCCTCCTGGTTTTGAGAGTGAAAAATTTCCAGATCATGTTTTCAAACTAAAGAAATATCTGTATGGTTTAAAACAAGCTCCTAGAGCTTGGTATGAGAGATTGAGCAATTTTCTTCTGGAGAAAAACTTCATCAGAGGCAAAGTGGACACAACACTCTTTTGTAAATAATTTAAGAAAGATCTTCTTATTTGTCAAATATATGTGGATGATATCATATTTGGATCTACCAATACTATGCTGGGAAAGGAGTTGGCTCAATGTATACAGGCAGAATTTGAAATGAGCATGATGGGAGAATTGAGATTCTTTCTGGGAATTCAAGTCAACCAAACTCCAGAGTGCACTTACATACATCAGACCAAATATGTTAAAGAACTTCTGAAGAAATTTAACATGACTGATAGTAAGCTGGCAAAGACTCCCATGCATCCAACTAGTTCACTAGGCAAGGAAGAGGTAAGTAAGAAAGTAGATCAGAAACTCTACAGAGGTATGATAGGATCTCTTCTTTACTTAACTGCTTCTAGACCTGACATATTGTTCAGTGTATGCTTGTGTGCTAGATTCCAATCAGATCCTAGAGAATCACACTTGACAACTGTCAAGAGGATTCTAAGGTATCTGAAAGGTACTTCTAATGTGGGTTTGTGTTACAGAAAATCTGATGATTTCAAATTAGTTGGATTCTGTGATGCTGACTACGCTGGAGACAGAGTGGAAAGAAAAAATACTTCTGGAAGTTGTCAATTTCTAGGAAGAAATCTTATCTCTTGGTACAGCAAGAAGCAACCCACAATTGCACTACCAACCACAGAGGCAGAATATATTGCTGCTGCTGGATGTAGCACGCAGATGCTCTGGATGAAAAGTCAGCTAGAAAACTATCAGATATTTGAAAGTAACATTTCTATATTCTGTGATAATACTTCTGCTATATGTTTGTCTAAAAACCCCATTTTACATTCTAAGGCAAAACATATAGAAATTAAGCATCATTTCATCAGAGACTATGTTCAGAAGGGAATTATAAATTTAGCCTTTGTTGATACAGATCATCAATGGGCAGATATTTTCACAAAACCCCTTGTTGAAGATAGATTCAAATTTATTCTGAAAAATATTGGTATGGATTTGTGTCCAGAATAATATTTTTCAGAAGCAAATTTTACAGATGCAAAAATGTTTAATGCTCTGAAGTATTTTATCTGATCATTTATTCATTTCCTTAAATTACTTTATTTGTGAAACTCTGAACTAACATTGCTCAGAGGATCTGAACGTTGGTTAACGTTTCATTTCTCAAGAGAATTCAGAAGCACATGCAAGCAAACACGTGTCACTCTGAATCTGCAAAGGTGGCGTGTACACTACTGAAGAGACGTTTGAGGTGAAGTTTGAATAATGAAAATCTTGATTTCCCCCACAATTTGTCAGAATCAATAAATGCTTGAAATGATTTTTATTCTTTTTCATTAAATGCTATGTGTGAACGTGTCATTATCTGTCTGTTTGTCTGCCTAAGTGTTTACTATAAATATCACATTTCTCACCACTTTCACACTTTTCACATCTCAAATCGTTTATGCATTTCTGTCTCCTTTTCTCTCTTCACAAAAACCCTAAACCTTTGACAAACTCATCTTCAATGGCAACTTCATCATCCACTGCTGCACAATTTCAATCAACCATGGTTGCAGTTACTTCTGCAAATATGGGTGTGACTCCTTATACGACACCAAAAAGAACTTTGTTAACACCTGTTGACAAACTGGAAGTTCTCTGTGAATCAATGGTCGAATTCGATTCACTGGCTGAAAATGGATTTGAGTTTCGTTCCATAATTGATGCTCAAGGATGGGTAAAATACTTTGACAGACTTTTTGGACCAGTTTACCCCCATCTGGTGAAAGAGTTCTGGATCCATGCTGCTGCATACCCTAAGTTTATCTTATCTTCTGTTCTGGGTAAAGAGATAATCATCACAGAAGATTTAATCAGGAAACTCATTGGATATGAGGAGACTGATGGAGTATCTCATCTGCCAGCTGGGCGTGTAAATATGGAAGAAGTGTATGAGGAAGTAATGACTGCTGGACATGCCTCTAATAAGTTCAAAGATCTGAAGCCTGATTACAAGATCTGGGCAAAGATTTTCATGGGATGCATTCATCACAGAAAATCTACAAACTCTCCAGATTACGTAAACAATGAACAACTCTACTTTATATACTGCTTAAGTCAGAGCACCAAGGTAGATCTTCCTTACATTTTGTTCATGCACTTATGAAATCATATAAATGCCTCCAGAGAATCTGTGAAAGACAAGAGTCAGAAGATCAGAACATGGATTCCTTTTGGAAGATTAATTTCAGATATTCTAACGAAAAATGGATTGATAACTGCTATGTATGCTGCTGGAGTCAAGGAGGAACTTGAGTCTATTGTTGGGAAGCCTTTGAATGCCAAAAGTCTTCAGAGACTTAAAATTGTAGAAGAACTCACATCAGCACCCAAGAAGCTGAATATTTCTGAGCTCAGTCAGAAGAGAATCCCAGTAGAAGACTACCCTCTGTTCTGTGCTGAAGAACCAAGGGAAATCATTGTGAGATGTATGGATTCTTGCAAGGCAGATGGAATCCCAATCCCTGCAGATATTCTGAAAAGAGTAAGGGAACCAATGCCTGATGGAGGAGAAGAAATCACAAGAAAAAGAAGTCATTCAGAAGCAGAAGCTGTGCCTGTTCAGAAGAAGCCCAAAGTTGCTGACAAGCCTCAGAAGCTGATAAAGAGGAAAGCATCTGGAGACACTCCTTTTGTTCCTGCAAAACGTATCAAGATTAAAGGTACCAAATCTTCTGTATCTTCTGTAAATAATACTGTTGTAAATGATTCAACATTTAAGTCTATTCCAAAACCACCTACTCAAAAACAATCTATTCCTGCTCCACCTCATATATTTGTTCCATCACCACAAAAATCATCTAATCCTGTTTCCATCTCACCTGTAAAATCTTCTACTACACAATCATCTGCACCAAAACCAACAACAACAAAACCACAAAATCAGACTCCACAACTAGAAAAACCAACAAAACAATCTGTACCACAATAACAACAATCAGAAAAACAACCTCAAACAGAAAAACCTACAGAACAATCTGAACAACAACCACAACAACCAGAAAAACAATCTGAACCACAACAAGAAAAAGAATCTGAACATCAACAACAAAAACAATCTGAACCACAACCACAACAACAAGAAAAACAACCACAACCAGAACAACCACCATCAATCACATCTGAACCTATTGGATCTGCAAAAGTTACATCTGATCCTATTATATCAGAACCACCTACATCTGAACCACCATCAAAACCTTCTGAAAATCCATCAGAAACAGCTAACCCATCTGAAACCCATATTCCTGAGACAGAGGTTCTAAACATTACACCTCTTAAAATTGTTTTTGAAGTGTCCTCTACCTCTTACACTCCAACCTCATCATCCAATTCATCAGAATCTGATACACACCCAGATTTTCTGGTATCCCCCGCTCACAGAAATTCTGAAGTAAACCAACCAAAACCCCATGTTTCCTCTGGAGTTATTATTCCAAATCCTATTCCAACACCTAAACCATCTTTTGAAATTACCATTCCCAATCCTACTCCTTCACCCAAGCCAAGAACATCTGAACATGTACCTTCTGCTTCGTGCAAACTATTTTCTTCCAACAAACTTCCTTCTGGTTTCACCTTGAAAAATTTCTACACCAGAATTGAACCAACTGACACTATCACTCCTCTAAAACCTAAACTAACCATCATTCTACCATCTTTGCTTCAAACATATATTAAAACTATGTCAGCAATACCATCATCATATCCAAAACCATCCTCTGCTATATCTGCTAAATCTGATAAACCTGCTAAATTTGCTTTCAAACCTTACTTTGATAAACCATTTGATGTGATTTCCTATCCAACAAAAGCAAAGCCAAATCTGATGAATGCCTTAAACAGATCAAAACCTGACAAATCATCTGAAATTCCATTCATACCCTACTACCCTCCTCCTCTGATCTCCATTCATAAATCCATCTTTCCACCTACTCCCTAACCCAGGCCAATAACCTTGGAAACACTCTTACACCCAAGACCTAGACTGAATGTTGATCATTTATTTACAAGTTTTTTGCAAGAAATACAGATGCATTTAGGTTCTGTACAGAGGAAATGTTCATCAACAATGGATGCAAAGGAATCTGATGCCATTTGGACTGGCTTCATAAACAGATTCAACACTGTAGCATCAAATCTGAAGAACGTATGTTCTGATGATGCGAAGCTCAGATTTGCTGAAGCTGCTAGAAGTCTGTTCTGGACTGTTAAAAGATCTGGACCATTATTTCTTACAGATGCTCCTTCATCATCAGAAGAGAATATTGAATCTGCATCTGAAGACAACCCCCTGGCTATGACTCTGATAGAACATCCTTCTGGCTCTACTGCTCCTAGCTCCAAAGCCCCTATGGAAATTGACTTTGTTCAAGCTTCAGAAACTGTTCCACCTTCTTCATCTGAGATCAAGAAAGAATATCCAGATCTTGAAGATAAGATTGCAGTTCTGGAAGCTGGTCAATTAGAAATCAAGTCATGGATGGCTGAACAAGATAAGAAGTCTGAAGACATGGCTGAGTGGATGTCCAAACAGGATCAGAAGAATGAGACCATGGCTAAGTGGATGTCAAAACAAGAACAGTCTTCTTCTGAGATCACGGATCTGTTGAAGATGCTTTTGTCAAAACACTCTTAGTTTATTTATTTTTTCTTCTGATGTTTGCATCAAATGTTTGCATATGTAATTGAATATCTTCTGATGTGTGTACTTTTGCTCTGCAATGAATGAATGAATGTTTCAAAGTTTTCTCCACATGATGTATCTCATTTATTGTTTCCTTTTCTTTGTCTTTTCAAAGTTATTACTTTTTGCTTATGACAAAAAAGGGGGAGAAAATAGATCTGAACTGTTTAATTAAACTTCACCAGAATGAAAATTCAGACATATCAATTTTATATAACATAAAATCTGAGTATTTCAGAACATTTGATAAGTACACTCTATAAAAGAAATTCTGAGACTCTCAGATGATTTGACAATTATCAGACTCTGACTCTGAAATATGCAAGACACTCTGACTCTCAAATGTTAAAGAACAATCAAGCTCTAACTCTGAAAAATACTCAAGACAAAAGGGAAGTTTCTATTCCTTATTTATATTTAATTCAGGGGGAGATTCATCATCTCAGGGGGAGTTATAATTATTCTATTTTCAATTAAACAAAATTTCTGATGTTTTTGTCATCATCAAAAAGGGGGAGATTGTTAGAACACAGATTGGTTCTTAATAATATCTCTATGTTTTGATGATAACTATTATGAAATTTTGTAATTAAGAATTATATACTCTAAAATTTGCTTAAGAGTGTTTTCTGCATATATTAATGTAATTATCACTCCAGAAGCAAATCAGAACTGCACATAAGAAATTTGCTAGGCTCTGAAGCGTCAGATGCATCCATTAGAAGATTCTGAACGCTGCCATCAGAAGATCCTGAGCGTAGCCTCCAGAAGGATCTGAAGCAGAAGCTCCAGAAGGATCTGAAGCAGAAGCTCTAGAAGAATCTGAAGCAAGTCAGAAGCATCTGAACCAAAGAAGAATTATGTATGAAGAGTTTTCAAGCATAGTTACTACAGAAGATTCTGAGAGTACTAAAGCTGCCAGTACTGAGGATCTGACTCAAATATGCTCTGAAATTATACACGCTAAAAGCACACTTGTTGCAAAGACTCTGATTCAGCAAAACTCTGATCAACATCAGAAGGCTCTGATCAAATTAGACACTGATAATTCTTGCTGAAAATTGATGAAGAAGAATTCAAAGATTATGTCCATTGGAATATCCAAACGATTATTTCCTTATTTATGCTAGACACAAGAACACAGACAAAAAGGATTTTTCTGTGCTTTCTTCTTCTAGGAAAGGTCACTTGATGTGAAGACAAAAAGGCTCAGACCTTTTGGTACACACTTTTCAACGTGAAAAGCTCTTGGATTAATGTGCCTATAAAAGCAAGTCTTCAACCATCTTCTTTAGTTGACGTTTTACCTGAAAAGAATTCAATATCCAAAGCTCTCATACTATTCACATTCTTTGTAGAATTAATTTCTTTGTTCTTAATATTAAGTGAAAAATCACAGTTGTGATAAATCTTTATTAGAAGCATTTTAAACACTTGTATTTGTTATTACATTTGATTGTAAGAAAACCTTAAGAAGATCCAGTTAGGATCAGTAGTTCTTGAGAAGACTTTGAACAGTTGTTCTTAGTGCTTACTATTGTAATCAGTTGATTAAATAGTGGATTAAGTCCTTGTTTGAGAAAGGAAAATCACTCTAGGAAGGGTGGACTGGAGTAGTTGAGTTCAACGAACCAGGATAAAAATACTTGAGTTTTATTTCTAAGTATTTATCTTCATACTTATTCAACCCCCCTTCTAAGTATTTTCTCACCTTCAATTATCCACCGAATCAGACATCATTCCCTTCAGCTCTTACTTTTGTCCATTACCAAAGAATTCAACCCCATAATTCCACGGGATCGCTTTAGTGTTTTCGTAAGGCACACGCCCTGCCTTAGTGATTATAACGGTAGCTGGCTTCGGCGGCACATATATGTTAATGGTTCTAAAAGGAATTGAGATTGTAGCAACCTCAGCCTGCTCTTGACCAATCACCTTCTCATCTTTCTCTTCACCAATTCTGTCAAATTGTAGCACACCTTCATTTATTAAACTTTGCACATGATTTCTCAAGTGCTCACATCCCTTAAGATGAGCCGAACAGCCTTCACAGTTTTTAATACAGCCGGGGAACACCCCACCCTTGAATAACCTGTTCTTAACAACACTCAAAGGAGTTTTCAGCTCTTCAACATTGCTTATCAGATTCAAACTCTTTTCCTCCACAATAGCATTTACCCCAGCCACTCGATGGTTAGGCATAGGATTTTACACAACATTGGGCGCATCATTTGTAAAATTGATTGCCTTACTATCTCTAAGATCCTGAACCTTATGCTTGAAGGCCTTTCAATTGTATATGTGATGGCAAGGAGCACCTGAGTGAAAGTCACATCTGGAATTTGCATCATACCCTGGGGGTGGCGCGCCAGTCAGAGGTGCCAGCTCCTCTTCTGAACCAACTGTAGCTGCATCAAATGTTGTAACAATTGTGAGTATGGCATTGGTGGTGCATTAAAATGTCTGTTCATTGTCCTTCTACGATCTTGGAACTGTCGCGAAGCGTAATTCTGTTGTTGATGTTGTTGTCGTTGACGCTGTTGTTGTTGTTGCTGTTGTTGTTGTTGTTGAGGTTGTACTACTGGAATGGCAACACTCGCAATCTGAGGTTGTTGCTGACGATACTGTTGATTTCTGTTTCTATTTCTGTTGTTACCCATGTATCCTGAGACCGCGTTCGTCTCTCCTTTCCATTTTCTTGTTACCAAAATTCTTCCTACCTCTTCCAGATGAGGACCCCTCTCCCGCTTGGATCTTTCCCAATTTAATCCCATTTTCCACTCGTTCACCTGTAATGATTAAATCTGAAAAACTACCAGACATATTGCCTACCAACTTCTCGTAGTACACACCAGGCAGTGTAGCTACAAATAGATCAATAAGTCCCCTCTCCACCATTGGAGGTTGAACCCTTGCAGTAAGTTCGCGTCACCTCTAGGCGTACTCTTTAAATCCTTCATTATTGTGTTGCGGCAAATTCTGCAACTGCACACGGTTACGCTCCAGATCACTATTATATTGATAGTGTATGACGAAAGCCTCTGCCAAATCTCTCTAGCTTCTAATATTGACCGGCTCCAAACCCATATACCACTCCAAGGACGGACTAGACAGGCTATCCTGAAAGAAATGCATCAGCAACTTCTCGTCATCAAAATACGCGGACATTTTTCTGTAGTATGAACGAAGATGCACCCTGGGACAGGTCGTCCCCTTGTATTTGTCAAAGTCTGGGACTTTGAACTTTGGTGGGATATTTAGACCTGCAATCAGCCCCAAGTTTGACATGTCCAGACCAAGAGAATTCTGATTTTTGAGGTTCCTCATCTTCTCTTCTACAGTTTAAACCTCATGTCTGCATCCGGCTGCAGTCCTGCTCCCATATCTCCCATGGAGAAAATATCATCTTGCTCGTCCTCCTCCTGTTGAGGACCAGCATTTCCATGTACAGCGCATGTAGCCCCCGAAACATGCACCCCAGTCTGATTACCTCAGCCCTGAGGGATAACAACTGTTGGAATGGAAGTGGCATGAGGAGTGCCATTGTCAGCTGTAGGAGGCACAACAACAGTCCCTCCATGCAGAACTCCACTTCTGTCAACCCTAGCAATCAGAGGTTGAATGAGTGTTCTCACCTGTTCCCTATCGTTGGCGACCCCTTGCATCAGGTCCGTGAATTATGCCATACGGTCATGGAACTCATGTAGCTCAAGTTGAATTTGGTCCATGGGTTTTTGTTGATTCCCCCTTGTTCAGTAGCGGTGAATGGTGTGGTCTTCAATCCTGAAACAGTGTTGGGAAAACCACAGAAAGAAATAAGGTCAACAAAACCAGAACACCTGCAATGCAATATGAAAAATGATGTAAAATGCAGACATGTAAATATGGTTTAGGGAAATCTTCCCCTTGATTCTAGTTCCACGAGAACAAAAGGAGAATGAAGAGCCAACAGATGGAGCCACAAAAACATCTTAAAAACCCTTCCAATCATTAAATTCAAATTTAATTGAAAAATAAATGGAAAATGAAATTAAAAATTATGGAAAATTAAATAACACATTAAAGTGTTAGAAAATACTTTTGGTTGAATTTTATAATGATTGGAAGTATTTTTAATCAATTAAAATCAAAACAGAAATGAAATTAAAATAAAATAAAACAATTATAATAAAAAAGGTGCAAAGAGAAATGAGATACGTTGAGAATCATTGAGCTTCCAAAAGAGGGTGTGCAAATAGCAACTTGAGCCCAGATCCACTCAACTCAGCAAACTGAATCAAACGCTGCGTATCATTAATTAACATGGAAGTCAGTCTCCACGCACGCAGGGTCAATCAAATCTGGACCACACATCTGCTCAAGCCAACATGTCAAACACGCACACGTCATACCACCTGAGTTTGAACCAGACTCCAGAGCCCTAACTCCGATCGTCTTCTCCGGCGAGGTGGCCGGAGTTCAGGTCAACAAACTTCACCAAATCATGCCAAATCTTATACCAAATTGAAGCTCTAGTTATGTACATCCCAAATCCATGGTTCAATTGTTTTAAACATGCTTAGATAAATAGATTCAAATGAATTAAATTTGGAGTGTACATCTGCAAACTTCATCAAACATCACAATTGAACAATCAAACATTGCCTACACGAGGTATGGCTTCGGATGCAGCCAACAATGACCTAAATCAGTGCCTAACATGAGAGAAAAATGGATTGGAAGTTTACCTTACGGAGACACTCCGTTGGTGCTTCAATTGAGTGCTAACTTGCTCCAAAATGTGCAGACCTACTCCAATTAGCTTGAGGAAGAGGAAGCTTGCTTCAATTTGAGTTGAAATGCCCTGAATTGTGATTCACGATTTTGAATTTCTCTCTCAATTTTCAAAATTGAACTTAAGCTCTCTTCCATGAAATTGCACTTCTGAGAGCTCCAAATGAATTTGGAACTTATATATGTTGGATTTGGATGAGAAAGGAAGGCCCATGAAGCCTTGTTGTGGTGTAATTTGGAAATACCCAAAAATTGTCATGTGCTCATGCATACGTGAAAACTGCTTCTTAGAGAATATGTTGACGTATTTTCTTGATCCTATCAAGACATGCCTAGTCTTGATACTGATATTGTAGAGCACCACTTTCCATTGAAGCCTGCATGTCCACCTGTGAAACAGAAATTGAGAAGAACTCATTCCGACATGGTTGTGAAGATTAAAGAGGAGGTTTAAAAGGATATTGATGTTGGTTTTATTGTGACTGTTGAGTATCCTCAATGGGTGGCAAATATTGTGCCTGTTCCAAAGAAACATAGAAAAGTTCAAATGTGCGTTGACTATAGAGATTTGAATAAAGCAAGTCCGAAAGATAATTTTCCGCTGCCACACATTGATATGCTGGTACATAATACTGCTAAGTTCAATATCTTTTCCTTTATGGATGGTTTTTCCGGTTATAATTAAATAAAGATGGCACCCAAGGATATGGAAAAGACAACATTCATTACACCTTGGGGAACATTCTGTTACAAAGTGATGCCCTTCGGTTTAAAAAATGTCGGTGCAACGTACCAGAGAGCTATGAGCACTTTGTTCCATGATATGATGGATAAAGAAATTGCGGTATATGTGGATGATATGATTTATATGTGGAAGACTGAAGAACATCATATTGAATACTTATTGAAGTTGTTTCAACGTTTGAGAAAGTTTAAGCTTCATCTGAATCCTAATAAATGCATTTTTGGTGTATGTTTTGGAAAGTTGTTAGGCTGACTTTTTTATTGTCAGTCAAAAAGGCATTGAAGTTGATCCTGGTAAAGTTAAATCTATTCAGGAAATGCCTGCACCCAAAACAGAGAAACAAGTAAGAGGATTCTTAGGACGTTTGAACTATATCTCCCGATTTACATCCAATATGACTGCCACATGTGCGCCAATCTTCAAGCTTCTCCGTAAGATCAGAGTTGTGTATGGACAGAGGATTGTTAGAAATCTTTTGAAAGAATTAAAGAGTATCTTCTTGAACCTCCCATTTTGTCTCCTCCCGTGGAAGGAAGACATTTGATCACGTATTTGACTGTGTTGGAAGAGTCTATGGGCTGTGTTCTGGGTCAACAAGATGAATCTGGTCGAAAATAATTTTTCATTTATTATTTGAGTAAGAAGTTTACTGATTGTGAGTATTAGTACTCAATGATTGAAAAAACATGTTGTGCTTTAGCTTGGGCTGCCAAGCGCCTCCGCCAGTATATGTTGAATCGTACAACTTGTTTGATATCTAAAATGGATCCAATCAAGTATATATTTGAAAAGCCTGCTTTAACTGGGAGGATTTCTCTTTGGAAAATGTTGTTGTTAGAATATGATATCTAGTACCAAACTCAAAAGGCGATAAAAGGAAGTATTTTTGCTGATCATTTGGCACACTAGCCAATTGGTAACTATCAACCTATCCAATTTGATTTTCCTGATGAGGATGTGATGTATCTAAAGGTTAATTATTGTGAGGAATCATTACCTGAAGAAAGGCCTGAGCCTGGATCTCGATGGGGTTTGATTTTTGATGGAGTTGTTAATGAGTATGGCAATGGTATTGGGGAAATTATTGTTACTCCTAATGGTTCTCATATTCCTTTCACTGCAAGGTTGGTGTTCACTTGCACAAATAATGCGGAAGAGTATGAAGAATGTAGTATGGTCCTGGAAGAAGCCATTGATTTAAGAACCAAGATCCTTGATGTATATAGAGATTCAACCCTGATAATTAATCATATTAATGGGGAGTGGGAGACACGTCAACCTGATTTGATTCCTTATCGCAATTATGCAAGAAGGTTGTCAACTTTCTTCGATAAGGTTGAGTTTCACCATATACCCAGAGCAGAGAATCGAATGGCAGATGCTTTAGCAACTTTATCCTCCATGATTGTGGTAAATCATTGGAATGATGTGCCAAAAATTGATGTTATTCGTCTTGATAGACCGAATCATGTGTTTGCAGTTGAAGAGGTTGTTGATGATAAACCTTGGTATTATGATATTAAATATTTTCTTCAAAATTAAGAGTACCCACTTGGCGCATCTAAGAAGGATAAGAAAACTTTGAGAATATTGGCTGGTAGTTTCTTCTTGAATGATGATGTGTTGTATAAAAGAAATTATGACATGGTCTTGCTCAGGTGTGTAGACAAGCATGAAGTAAACATGTTAATGAAAGAAATTCATGAAGGATCCTTTGGTATCCATTCCAATGGATATGCAATGGCTAAGAAGATGTTAAGGGCGGGTTACTATTGGATGACAATGGAATCTGGTTGTTGTAAATATGTGAAGAAGTGCCATAAATGCCAGATTTATGCTAACAAAATTCATGTGCCTCTAACTCCTTTCAATGTTATCTCTTCTACATGGCCTTTCTCCATGTGAGGAATTGATATGATTGGAGTGGTTGAGCCTAAAGCGGACATCGTTTCATATTGGTGGTTATTGACTATTTTACCAAATGGGTTGAAGCGACATCATATGCCAATGTGACAAAGCAAGTAGGGGTCTGATTTATCAAGAACCAAATCATTTGTCGGTATGGTGTTCCGAGCAAGATTATCACTGATAATTGGTCGAATATAAATAACAAGATGATGAAGGAATTATGCAATGAGTTCAAGATTGAGCATCATAATTCTTCTCCCTACAGACCTAAGATGAATGGGGTTGTTGAAGCTGCTAATAAGAACATTAAGAAGATCATTCAAAAGATGGTTGTTACATACAAGAATTGGCATGATATGCTCCCTTTTGCTCTGCATGGGTATCATACATCCATCCACACTTCAATAGGGGCAACCTCTTTCTCTCTTGTTTATGGTATAGAAGCAGTGCTCCCAGTAGAGGTTGAAATCCCTTCTATGAGAGTTTTGATGGAAGCTGAATTGTCTGAGGTTGAATGGTGTCAGAGTAGATATGACCAATTGAATCTGATTGAAGAGAAAAGAATGAAGACCTTGTGTCATGGCCAATTGTATCAACAGAGAATGAAGAAAGCTTTTGACAAGAAGATGCGACCTCGTGTGTTCAGAGAAGGCAACCTCGTACTCAAAAAGATCTCGACTTTTAGCACTGATTCTAAGGGCAAGTGGAATTCTAATTATGAAGGCCCATACGTTGTTAAGAGAACCTTCTCTAGCGGTGCATTAATACTTACAACTATGGAAAAAATAAAAGACAGCTTGCTAAGTTGAATACCCGAAAGGGCAGCTTAGGAAAAACTGAGCGTCTCGGTGGAATGAAAACCCGAAAGGGCGGTCCAGGCAAAAAATAGAGACAAAAATAGAAATAATTGTCCCGGTAGATTGAAAACCCGAGAGGGTAATCTAGGAAAACATTAGGGATTATGGCATGTAATTGCATCTGGCCAGTCTTGATCACTTGAAGCAATTTTTCCTATCAAGGACTTTACTTCAATCATTCTCAGCTGAAGTCTCAAGCACAGTTAGAATTCAAAGTTGTTAGGGAGAATAGTGGTCATTATATTTCAATGTATCCCTTTCCATTGTATTTACCATTTTTCGAAACTTTTTAATGATCTATGGAGTTACGCATTTTGCGGACTACCATTCTATCAATAAAATTTGGGCCTTTGTCTCTTTGTTTGCAATTCTCATTTTGTTTCTGTTTGCAGAATTTCATTTTATTTTTTATGATGATTTTTGAAACAAATGTGAATAATTGATTTAAATTTTGAAAATTATGAAAAAAATGTCCTTTGATTTATGAATATAAAAAGGAATATCAACAATAACCTTAAGAACGGTAAAATCTCGAAGCGGAAAACTTAGTGTTTTCCTCAGCGGAGTTTGTTCATGTTGATACTCTCCCCAGTAGAGTTTGTTGATGTTTTCCTCAGCAGGGTTCTTTCTTGATCCTATGGTAGAATTTATTGACAGCTCCCTAGTAGAGTTGTGTTGAGGTTCCTCCAGTAGATTTTGATGGTATTTCTTAGCAGAGTTTTATTCATATGGATAACTAGGTGGGTGTTGTTCTGTTTTCCCCAGCTAAGTATTGATTCAAATCTCCTCTAGTTGGGTATGTTTCCTTCATCCAGTCAGGTTATGGTCAGGCAATTGAACAATTTTTGAGTTACACATCTCCTTGATGTTAATCCCCATGCAGAGATTTGTCCTTGCTGATCCTCAGTGGATGTCATTATTACTTTAGATATTTCCCAAGCAGAGAACAATGTTATTTCCCTATAAGAAGCGTTGATATAGTAGTCACCTGTCGGGTTTTCTCTCACCTTATATTGAGTATTGATTTAAAATCCCCCATAGCTTGACTTTTTGCTATGATGTTAACTTCTTACTTTCCCCAGCAAGTCCAAGATGTTTCTCTCAGAGTTGGATAGTCCTCATAGATTTTTTGATATCCCCAAAAAAACTGTGTTATTCCCTAGTGGAGTTTGCGTAGTTGTTTATATGATTACATTCTTTAGCGGAACCATTATATTTCACAACAGATCTCTCCATCCCTTTTGAAGCGGATTTCGATTGATTTTTATTCTTATCTCCAAGAAGAATCAAGAAGATTTGGGTTGGTGTTTCCCCTAACAGTTTATCTTCTGTCCTTAAAGTAGAATTGATGTTGTTATCCCCTTTGTGGATTACTGATTACTGAAGATCGATCTTTGGGTTTTTCCCCAAGCAGTGTCTCTATCTCCTCGGCGATATTTGAGCCTTGTAGTAGAATTTATTTTCCTTTAATGTCTTTTGCTTATCCCTTGCAGGATTTCTTTTGTTAAATCCCCAGCACAATCTCCATTGATGTCTCCAGCTTGTGAGATTAGCCGAGTTTTTCAATGGTGTTGTGATATTTTGTTCACCTTCTATTTATCCTTTTTGTCTGTTTTGTCATCATATTCATACTCATATTCATTGCATGCACATTCATTTTAATTGAGAATAACATGTTTTTGTTGCATTGTGCATTTTTCATTTTTGTTGGTGCTTCCCTTTCTCCGATGTTGTTGTCCCTGTGGAGCGCGTGTGTCCTCTCTCCATTAGAGTGTCGACCCTAAGCAGAAAATGCTTATTCTTTCTAATTCCCCATTGAGTTTATGCCTTGTAGAAGATGCTTGTTTTAGCTTTCCACCCCAGCTTTTATCTGGATGGAATTGATCCCCAGTTGAGATATTTCCTCATTGGGTCGTGTCTTGTTTGTCCGTTTCTCTTCAGTTTGTTCCTGGATGATAAAAAGGCATTTGTTTCTCTCTTTTGAGGATTTGTTTTCCTTGGCAGAAATCTGTTATTAATCCCCATCAGAAGATGAAGATTTGAATATCCCCAGTGGTGTTTTGATAACACTCTCTTGGTAATTGCTTGTGCGACTTCATGTGGCAGCCTCTTTATTTGAGTAGCTTGTTTGTCCCTATCAAGGTAGACCTCACCTGGTAACAAGTGGAAGCCTCTTTATTTGAGTAGTTTGTGAAATCTCTAGGAATTTATTTGTATCTTCGCAATAAACGGAATTTCCCTAGTTCATTATCAGTAAAGAAGTTTATTGTGAAATGGTGGATGCTTATCCAACCAATTTTTCCATCAAATGGCATCTCTGTGGAAGAATTCCCAATGATAAGTTTGTTGAAATCCTCAATAGATGGTTGCCTCTCTATTTGAGAAGTTTTTTGTATGATCTAACCTGCTTGTATCTCTTTTGAAGATCCCTGACAGAGTTATTGATATTTCATCTCCAACAGATGGTTGTCTCTTTATTTGAGAAGTTTGTTGTGTGGATTGAGTTGCCCAGTGATATGTAGCTAATGATATATGTTTGTCCTACCCAGTGACAGGTACTCGAGTATGTTTGTCCAACCCAATGACAGGTAGTCGACGTTTAATTATTTCTTCTACCCAGTGACAGGTAGTTGAATTTGTTTTGTCCTACCCAGTGACAGGTAGTCAACCTTTATTTCTTTCTTCTACCCAATGATAGGTAGTTGAATTCGGTTTGTCCTACCCAGTGATAGGTAGTCAACCTTTATTTTCTTTCTCCTACCCAGTAATAGGTAGTCGAGTTTTATTTACCCTACCTAGTGACAGGTAGTCGGTAATCTTTCACTATGAGTCTCTTGCCTTTATTTTCTACGTAATGACGGGTAGCCGGTAATGTTTGTTCACCTTTTTTAGTATATTGCCTTTATTTTCTACCCAGTGACAGGTAGTAGGTAATATCTCTCATCTTTTTTGGTCAGTTACCCTCATATTTTCTACCCAGTGACAGGTAGTCGGTAATCTTTTCTTGTGAGTTTATTTCCTTTATTTTCTACTTAGTGGCGGGTAGCCGGTAATGTTTGACTGTGGTAATCGATTACCAGTATTGGGGTAATCAATTACCTTATGCACATTTTGTGAAAATTTGCCAAATTCAAATTTTACAGCGTTTTTGGCACCAAATTCAAATGTTTCATCATGAGAATTTTCTAGATCACTTCATTTTAATTCCCCTACCTTATCATGATCAATTCCCACCATACACCTTCACTAATCACCACTTGATCATTAAGTTCCCTTCAAATTCAAATTTCAAGCCTAGTTTTGTTTCCAAACCAAACTCCAATCCACCAAATTTTCCAAGCCTAAATCCTATAAATAAAGGCCTCATTTCTCAATTTTCTCCAACTACCAAATTTACCAAATCTCTTTCTTCCTTTGAAAGTTAGTAAGTTCATCATTAGAACTTACTAATCTTTGAGCTAAACCTTCATCCATTCATTTTTTCATCATCAATTTCAGTAGATCAAGGCTTTGGAGTGTGGTTTTTGGAGTTGATTTGAAGAATTTTCAGATTTGAAGTGGTAAGCTCTTGATCCACCATTGTTGTTCTTGATACATCCTTTGCAATGTGATCTATTGTTGATTCTTGTTGCTTGATCTTTGGATCTTGCAAATTATGTTCTATTGGTGTTGTTTTTTGTTATTTTATTTGAATTTTAGTGCCCAATTTCATCCTTGATCATGAGATGTTTGAAGAATTGATTAATTAAGTTTTTGCACATTTCAAAGTGGATTTGCTGTTGTTTTAGCAGTGGTAACCAATTATCTCCCTGGGGGTAATCGATTACACAGTAGCAATTTTGCCATTTTGGCTTTGTTTTGGGACTGTTTTGGTTCTTTCTTCTTCTTCTTTCATTTCCCTTTGGTTTTTTTTTCCTTGGAATACACTTTTAAAGGTCCTTTTACTCTTTAAATTCATTGGACTTTGGGTGTAGATGAAGTTGGATAAACATTCACTAATTCAAATCCATCTTTAAAGTGAATTGTTCAATTTATTTTAGGTGCTTTGAGTTAATGATATGTTTATTGCTTTAATCCACCAAGATGAGTGGATGAACTTAAAGATGGAATAATCTTGAAATTTTAATTCAATTTGGCTTTCCCTTTACTCTTCTCCTTTTTTCTTTTGATCGATGAAAATCTTCAATATCGTTGGAACTTATTTTAAGTTCTTGATAAAGATGAGATTGTTACCTATTTTCTTTTTGTACGGTATTGCTTTCGAAGAGTGATCTACATGTCACTTGTCTAGCATGCATTAGCACTATCATTTTTATTTAACGGCCTCAGATAGTCATGGTTTCTACATAAACCCGATTACAATTGCTTAACATAGCGCTAAATTGTCCCGTAATCGGAAAATGATCATTTGTGGCTCAAACTTATGTTTTAAAATCTAAGTATCGTTGATTATTTGTCTTAGGCCCATCACTTATGAAACTTATTGTTAGGAGGCTTTAATTTTATCAATCCTCTAATGAGTCTTCTTCAACTTTAGCCTAAGTGCATGAGTTTACCATCGTTGATCATTTGTCCTAACAACTAATCACTAACTCACTAACAATATTATTGTACTAATTTTGTTTATGTTTCCTTCTTGATCTCTATCTCTCTTTTATTTTTTTATGCTCCATTTAGTATCATCTCATATCATATTATTGTTTATGCTTCCGCTCTTTTTCTTTTGTCCATTTGGACCATATCTTGTTCAAAACACTAATAAAGGATTAAACCTCTAAAAAACTTAGTGCTCTTAACTTTGCGGTTATGCTCTTGGACTATTCTTGGACCTTTGGACTTAGAATTAAGTCTCCTTCCATATTCTTAGAGTATTATGGATCTTTGTGTTTATTTGGCTTGCTCATTTGCTTATGCTTCAAGATTGATATAATTCTAATTTGGCTTGCTATGCAGTGTGCTACAATATGGTTAAATTCTTCTTATCTCTAACTTTTATTTTGCTTTCTAGGGTAGTCACTTCATCTCTTCCCCTTCTTAAATTTTCAAAATCTCCTCCCTTTTTCAAAAACCTTCTTATTTTCAAACTTAAAACCTTGATTTTTGTCAAGTGATTTTCAAACTTTGTTTTCTTTAATAAATATCAATCAATGTTAATCATATTTTGACCAATTTCAAAAAGACTATAAGAAATACTTCATCTCATTCAAACTTTTTTTTTCCTTTGTGCACTTTTTATCTTAAAAAATTTCATAAAGTTTAGACATGAGTCATTTCCATAGTTGAGATGTAATTCTCCTATTCGCCATAGTATTTAAGATGTTGAAATTTTCCATTTAGATGTTGAGTGATAGACTTGTTGATTTTAATCTAAGAAAAATCCTCCATCTTTAGGTGATGCAAATATTGTCTTATACTTGTCGGTGACTAGTCATAGTTTTCTCCTTTAAATGACGACTTTTCTTTACTTTTAAAAATGAATCATAACCAATAAATTTTTGTTGTTTGTACCATGAACTTCGAGGTTTTGATCCTATATTGCACTTTGTGGGTACGTAGGCATGAGGCGATAAGTCTCTCCAAAGACAAAAATCTTTAAAATAATTCTCTTCTCATCTCTCCAATCTCATTTCAAACAAACCTTTTCAAAACAAAAACCATAGATATTTCAAATGACTCCTATAAAGTACTATAGACGTTTTGGATGCTAACATCTTCCCATTGCGTAACCAGCCCTCTTACCCAGCCTCTGTTTGTTTGTTCTTGTTTAGAACTCTTAGGTTTTGTTCACTCTTTTCCTTTCCTTTTTAGATAAAATAAAAGTGCGGTGGCGACTCTTGCATTTTTTGAGTTAAGTTAATCAATAGTTTACACTCAAAAATTTCCCCGCTACAAAAAGGAAACCCCCAATCAGAGCAGGATACATCACCTCATACACTCACTCTCTCAAGTTCTGAAATTCAAAAGAAAAAGAGAAAAAAAGGATAAGATGGAAGGGGACCTTAACAGCGGATGATAGCTATCAATAGGGAGGGGATACCCATCTTTTGTTGGCTTCCTTATATATCTCTCACATTAAATTGGAGAACATAATAACAACCAGTTAGGAAAGAGACACGAGGCAACGCATCGAGGTATTGCTATTTAGGGGATCTTTCTTTTGATCCTTCTTCATGTTGTATTTCTCATGATTTTTTTCGAATCTCCCTAATCTTCTTTTAGAAATTCACTCACACGTAACAGTAAGCAATACCACTTTCATTTTATCAACCACCATCACCAAACACAACAACCTTCATCATCTTCTTTGATAACCACTTCCACCTAATTGCAGTCAACTTTCAACAACAACAAACTAGTGGCAACAAAACACCTCTGCCTCACTCCACCGTGCATCCCCTCCTTATTTACTCCCTCAATATACCTCTGTCATGACCAAAAGGAAGAAACTAACAATAATTCCCAAGTTAAAGAAAATATTATTTCAACTCCATAACATATCAGTTGTGAAAACCTCAATCGAATCTCACTATTCCATTTCCAACCTTCTCGCCCTCTTCGCTAAACCGACTGTACCACCCTTTACCATAACAACAACAATCCTTCCCTCACTCTCTTCCATTTCCACCACTCATACCCATCACCCCCAAACACACTTCACTCTCTTCTCGTTCACCAACAAGCTTAAGTTGTAGCAACAACAACTCTACAATCTCTAGGCTTCAATTTGTTATGAGGACACTATTCTGGCCCTAGAAAACATCTACTCATGTGCAGTTTTGCAACACGGCATCGGTAACTTTTGAACTATATTTTTTTTGGTTTTGTGTTCATTGCTTGCTATTTAAAGTTGGATATGCATTATAATCTTTTTATGGTTAATTTTTTATTCATATAAATTGTTGAAGTCCATTTTATGTTGTTTTTATTCTCTTTTTTTTGTTGACAATTGAGGTTCATTTTAAGTTGCTATAAATTGTTGAAGTTTATTTTAAGTTTTTGAACTATAATAAATTGTTGAAGTTCATTTTAATTCGTTGAGTTATTATAAGTTGTTGAAGTTTCTTTTAAGTTATTTTTATTGTGCAGACTATTTTTGGTTTGATGTAACACTTTTGTAAAATTATAACATTGCAAATAAGATTGCATGGTTGTTGTTTGATTGAGATTACATTGAGTTGAGTAGATCAGACTTTGATCCACGGATTTGACATTTTGATGTCGTTATACCGCTCAAATTTCAATACCTTTATATGATATTTTTCCGCGTTATGGTTATTTGGGTATGACATTCCACTTATGATGTCATTACGCACAAACCGGCTCTGAGCATATTTCTATCTTATTTCGAATCTATTATTATTTTTTGTTTGATTTGAAATTCAATAAATCTACTTTTAATCAAAATCATTTTTATAAAATTAATTGGTTAATTTTTTTAATTAATAAACTTTGTTAATTAAATTTAATTAACTCGATTATGTTGATGGAATCGGATTTTTATCGATTAATCTTGATAATCATTTTTTAATTACCTTAATTAATTTAAGTAAATCTTAATTAATTAGTTTCATTTTCATTTGATTACTTAATCATGCATTGCTAATCATAGTCAACTTTGAAACTAAGTAATAAAATGACTTAAAATGAACATTTGCAATAAACAAAAGCTTTGGTCCAACGCCAAGTGATTCCTTCTCAAACCCGATTAAATCCTTTCCAATGTGAACCATCTTTTCTCGATTAAATCATAACACTAAAATCTATTCTTAAACAACGTGAAAGAAAGGGATCCTTGAAGTCTCACATTCCTTGAATCCTTGAATGATAGCTCCTGAGGTACACGTCTTGGGCTAGCCGTTTGTTCATTCTTTCGTATCTAAAATACTTAATATACAAACTTGGATAAAAAGATAGACAGTTGGAGTCTAGCATTCTGATGGAACCTTTAAACAACTAACTATGAGGCATACGTCTCGTTCTTGTTGAATGTTCGTTGTCCATTAAACAAATTTCATAAATACTTTGAATGAAAAAGGGATCCTGGGAATCTGGCATTTTAGTAAAAGCCCGAATAATTGATTTTGAGGTCCACGTCTCGTTCTCACTGAGCATTCATCATTCTCCTACAAAATACTCAACCCATCCAAATTATTTTATTGCCCTCGTGCGATTGAAACCTTTTCACAATAGACATTGTTAGTACTTTCTAATGTGTATACAAACTAGCACTTAAGTTTCCACCGCGAGCATACAAGCCAATGATTAACCTTTATAATGTGACCTAAACACTCATCCTCTAAAACCAATCAACCAACACTCATTTCTATCAAAAAAAACCGCATAGTTTGAGTTCTCCATCGCACCTGGAGATACGTAGGAGAGATATTCATGTATCTCTTCGAGCACTATAATAAAAAAATACCAAAAATATATTTTCTCTTGCCCTAAAATATGAAGCTTTGAATTCCTCATTGTACCGGAGGATGCGTATGAACAAGACTTGCAATCTTGTCAAGCACATTAATGAAACACTTTTTGCGACCCTTTTTCTTTTCTCTTTTCTATTTTATCAATCTAAGAAAACAAATAATGATTTCTAACATTCAAATCTCAAATTTAACTAAAAGGTTCCCGTTGTGCACAACGAACGTGAGGGGTGCTACAACCTTCCCATTGCATAATCGACTCCTGAACCTGAATATGGTTGCAACGACCATCTTCTTTTTCTTGTAGGAGTTTTAGCGATATTTTCCCTTTCCTCTTTTGGAATAAATAAAGTTTGGTGGTGACTTTTTCTATATCATTTGCCGCGACTTCGCGAAGGATCCTATTTTTTAATATGAGACACTTTTTACCTCTAAAATGTATTAATACATTACTAAAAACTTAACTAAAGGTGGCAAGAAACACAAAAAATGGGGGGTTTGAATTGGGTTTCTAAGATTAAATTTTTTTTATGCTCAAACACCTAAAATAAAATCAAAAGTAAAAATAAATGAACACGATTATTTTTATACTGGTTCACTATTAATGAAGAACTTCAGTCCACCCGCTAAGGTGATTTATCCTTTATGGATGTATTTTCCAGATATAATCAAATTAAAATGGCACCCGAGGACATGGAAAAAACAACGTTCATGACCCCATGGGGAATATTCTGCTATAGAGTGATACCCTTCGGCTTAAAGAAAATTGGTGCTACATGCCAGAGGGAAATGACTATATGTTAGATGTCAAACTTTGCTTATTTAATCTATCAAATGTGGACATCTTTCATTACTTTTTATAGAGAAATATTAGAATCATTCTTGTTTTTGTTGATTTGCATCATATTGTGATAATGTCTTGGTTGCTTTGATTTGTGTGCTATTATGTAGGAATTAGGTATGAAAGTTTGAAGAGTGAGACACAACAATTATGACAAGGAAACCAAGTCAGCTTGCAAACATCAACAAGTTCGCACAACGGAGTTACTAGCGAGCCTTCCCAGAAAAACATCAGCAAGTTCGCACATCGAACTTGCCAACGAAGGTCTTGGAAACTGAATAATCTGGCCAGCCCACGATGGGTGTTCTAACAGAAGTTATAACATCCACTATGACATTCACTATAGATCTACTATTATCCAGTAGTTGTAAAGCAGTAAATAACACAGTTGGTTGTTAACCCAATTCAGTGCAACACACTTACATTTGGGGGCTACCTAGCCAGGGAGAAATTTCACTATCAGTAGAATTAATTCAGAGTCAAACCTCCAGTTTGCACTCCTCACTTAAGACCTACCCAATGACAATTTAACCTAGAGACACTCTAGACCTGAGTATACCCACTCACTCCCTACAATCACACACCAGTGATATCCAAAAACAATTTCATATTAAACAGTAGAATGAAGAGACACTTCAACTACACACACATTGATCTTGCTTTAAAGCTTTGATCAAGTGACACACACTCTTGCTTAACATCTTCGAGTGGTAAACAACCTAGACACTACCTAACCAATGCAATCAACAGTAGCTTGGATTACCAGTGTTCCTAAGACACAATCGTGAAGAACAACCTCTTCACTTCTAAACCACTCTGGTGATTTCTCTGCTTCTCTATCTCCAACTGCTGCCTTCTAGGATTGCTTCTCCTGTTACTTATAGCAGCAGATCACTCCTTGGGCCTGGGCGCATAAGTTAGGTTTTATCCATCATAAAACCTCTCTTCAGTATTCTGCATGTTTTCCACTTTAATCAGGTACATATTAGTTCCCCTAGGGCGTCTAAAATGTCTCCTGCATTCCAGCTTGAGCTTCTGATTTGTTCCCTGAGTTCTAGCTACCAGAATAACAAACCTCCGCTTGATGTCATACAACATATGTCATAACATTGAGTATGACATCCAGCTTAACTTATAGTTAGCTTAGTAAACTTACCCTGCACAGTCCATATTATGAATGTATCAACATCAGACACGACATTCATACATGCACTAATATTTTGACACAAAATGCAGCCAATCAAGAGCACTTACAGAAACCATGGTACTGTTCATCTTGAAAGAAAAGGGACCTAAGTTCGATGTGCGAGGGAGATAGCGAAGTATTCGCTGGAGCGAAGAATAAGGAATGCCTAGCGAACACCCCCAGACTTGAGGCAGTAAGTATTTGGACAAGAATTCGTTGTGCGAAGTTTGTAGCAAAGCCTTCGCACTGCGAAGGATTCTTCGCACAGCGAACACTTGGAAATATCTCAGGGGCATCTTCACTGTACACAGGCACTTCAACTACCAATTTGCATTGTTCGCTAGGTGAACACTTTGTTCGCAGTGCTAACATGATAGCTCATCAACATGTCTATAAGTAGTATGTGGTATTTTTTAGGAAAATATATTTTTTGCGTGTACTTTTCTTTGGAGAGATTTTTCAGAGCTAAAACCATAACTTTTCCATTTCTCATCATCTCTTAGCCATCTTTCACAAAACGAAGGTGGATTCTTATCCAATCTCGATTATTCGACTAGGATGTTGATCAACCTTTTTCTGAAACTTGTTGCTCAAGCTATCATAGAAATGGGTGGCTAAAACCCCTCTTTTGTCAAGGTTAGAGGTAGCTAGCTCAGATTTTATGTATTCTTCTTGATCTTTTGTATGTGAATAAGACTTTGATCAATATAGATGAAGTTATTTGCTATCTTTTGTTATATTTATGGTTTGGATTGCTTTAGACATGAACTTTTCAAGTCTTGACCTAATTTCTTCATCTATCAACTATACAAACTCTAGACATATGTTTGAAAGTTGATATTCACTTTGTATTGATCTTAATGATTATTGTTTCGAGTGTTATTTAGAGAGATCATTTAACGGTCAAAACAATAACATTCCCGAAATCGCTTTAGAAATGAACGTTTTTATGAGGATACGTGATTATGTTGGTTAAGACTACGTTCACATATTTGATTGGTTGGATACATTTAGAACGGATTAGCAAACCCTAATCTTGGCATGCTTTTTATCAAACAAAGACCAAATTTTATTCTATTTTATTTCTACAAACTCTTGTTGCAAAAATAGAAACCATTTTAAAAACCCCCCTTCTTAAATCATTAAACCATTGAACGGCAAGCATCACATATTCTCATCAATCTTTGTGGATACGGTAAAACACTACCGAAAAATACTTTTAACAAATTAGCACCGTTGTCAGGGATTGTTTGTAGAATATTGCAAGAATTGCAATAGTTTAGTGATTTTAAGATTTGTGTATTGTGAATCTCTTATCTTCGTAATTCTTTGTGCTTTTTGATCTGTTTGGTTTGTGTGCAGAATTTGTTTATGTGAGGACAAGTCTAGCCTGAAGACTTTCTTTTCGATCTTGAGATTGAAAGAACTGCTCGCCGTACCAACAGTCGCACAAGGCGAAGACGACAACAAGCTATTGAAAGACAAGAGCGCGGAGAATCTTCTTCATCCACTCCACCTGATTCACTAGACATGGCAGCACCACCACCACCACCACCTCCGGTTTCAGTTCCATGTACAAACAGTCCAAAACACACTGCTCAGTTTGCACGTAATCTCCAAAATGGAAGGCAAGCTGAGATGAAAATGGGAATCCTTGCACTCATTTATCAAAATCCTTTCACGGGGTTAGATCATGAGTATCTATTTACACATCTTACCAAATTCTATGAGATTGCAGGTGCAACGGGAGCAACAGAAGTTGATGAAGAATCACTATTCAAGAGGCTATTTCCTCATTCTTTGACCGGGAAAGCAAAGGAATGGTATCTTGATCATCCTACGACAGTTATGACAGATTGGAATTTATTGGAAGAAAAGTTTCTTTAACGGTTCTTTCCACATAACTGGTTCATGGAAGCAAAGACTGCTATAGCTGTATTTCACAAGGAGGAAATGAATCCTTCAATGAAGCTTGGGAGAGATTCAAGTCAATGTTGAGGAAATGCAAATGACACGGTTTTGATGAACTTACGCAAGTTCACATTTTCCGCAATGGTCTCCTCTCGGTTCACAAGACCTTGTTGGATGCTACGCGAGGGATTCTTTGATGTCTAAAAGTGTCGAAGACGCAATAGCAATTATTGACAAAATGGCACTTAATGATCACCAAGGAAATCATAATCGTGGAGTAGCTCAACAAAAACCAGGAGTGCTAGAGTTAGGTACTAATGATTCTATTCTTGTCCAGAACAAACTTCTTTCACAACAATTGGAGCATTTAACTCAACAAATGTCGAAGCTTCCACAACAAATCAAAGAGATGCAAGAAGTTCCCACCAAAGCTCAAGTGGCAAGTTGTGAATTTTATAAAGGCGACCATCCTACCGGGTATTGTCCTCCGGTATTGGAAGAAGTTAATTATGCCGGAAATCAAAATCAGGGATACCAACCAAGGCCACATTACCAACAAGTAATTCAAGGTTATCAAATACCAAATCAAGGGTACCAACAACCTTGAAGGCTGTAAGAAGCAGGAACTTCAAATCGTCAACAATACCAAAATTACACTCAACCTCCACAAACTCAAAGTGTTGCACCCCAAAATTTGACCAACATTTCTTTACCTAGCTTGTGGTTCATCTCATTCACATTAGCATTATCACTTGCATTTCATTGACATGTGTGCAGGAGATCAAGAGGTATGATTACCAATCAAGGGCTACACAAGAGTTTGAAGCTAGCCAAGAAGGTTATTCAAGTGTTTAAGGGTTGATATCTTTGTCAGAGAAGTTAAGAGATCCTCAGAGAGATTGGTTGAAACCAAGGTTGTGTGCCTCCTAACTTGAGAGTTGTGGGAGCTCCTCAGATGATTCTGAAGTTATGAGGATGGACTTGAAGCTTTGAGAGAGCTTATGAGATGTCTTGAAAGCCATCATGAAGCCTAGACAGGTCATTGTGCAAGATTAAAGAGACCCAGCCATGAGTGGTGTAATTAGGGTTTGACTGAGTCAACCCTAGGTCAACTGATGATTTGGAGAAGGTTGAAACCTAATTCAAGAGCCACGTGATCATGGATTGATGCATTGAGATGCTATAAGGATGATTCCAATGTCAACTCATCATGATTGAGGAGTTTGAGAAGTTTCAAGCTAGGGTTTCTAAGCCTTGACAGTGTAAAATCCCCTAGTTTGATCCCTATCTTCAAGGCAGTTTAGCTCAAGATGTGGTTGTCATCTCATCTTACCCCTAACATGAATGTTGTAGAGCTTGCTCTTAGCTTTAATTTGAGTACTAGAAGTCCTTGATAGGATTTGTAGAACTCAAGTTATGACTTTGACAAGTTACAGATCATCTGAGGTATGTGAATCTGGGGCCTTGAAAGTCACCCAGCTTGCATCCAACTTTTTCCCAAGAAGGATGATTCCTATGAACTCTTGGTCAACATGAATGTTGTTCCTCATCTTCTTAGATTTCTAGAGAGTACTATAAGTCCTTGATAGGATTTGTATAACTCAAGTTATGGCTTTGACAAGTCAAGGGCATTTTGGTCATTTGGAGATTATAGGTCATTTCAAGCATAAGGCCATAACTCCTATTTCCAAGCTTCAAATGGAAAAATCTTCAACATAAAACTTGCTTAAAATGATGTTTTAAGGATAGTAAGGAGGTCATGAGACGTTGAAAAAGCTTGTAGCTCAAAATGGTAAAAATGACCTAAAATGGAGGCATAAGTTAAATAAGTCAAAATTGGAAATTGAAACTTCCAAGTTACACATCCAAACCATGGCATGTAATAGGTCATTTTGACTCTAAAAAGCATTCTAAAAACAATGTTTTAGCCACATTTTTGATTTGAGATTTAGATCATAGACTTGCTTTGGAAAATGGTTGCTTGCATATTAAGGTACAAATGCAAAACACAAGGGAAACCAATACACAAGCTAGTTAAGTATCCTAACACATCATGCATCTCATCTAGGGAGATTTTCAAAGGAGATACAAGTGCTGCAAGAGGTATAACATGAGATGGCATGTGAGATGGATTGAAATCAAAAACTCATGGCATGAGAATCTCAAATTCTCATTGGATGATTCCAGAAAGTTCTGGATGGTTTAGAATCATCCTATATATGGATTAGAACTTGCTCAGATGCAAGGTTGGTGAGAGGTTAAAGAGGAGAGTGAGATAGCCATTTCAATTTCTTCCATTGCAATTTGAAATCAATTTCCACATTCCACACCATTTCCATTGATCCTTTCAATCCTAACACCTTCCATTGATCATACTGAATGTGTGCATACCAAATTGAGGGCAAGATCATGAAGAATTGAAGAGTTGGCTTTTGGATTTTGGGAGCTGCAAGTCACCATCGAGTTTGGAGATTCAGGCTTCTTTGATCAAATCTTTTGCAAACAGAAGCTTTAACATCAATCAAGGAGTGTTTCTGAAGAGTTTGAGAGGTTGAAGTGGAGATTTGACCTATCTGAAATTCAAGATTTGAAAGGTTTGTAACTTTTCCTCTACACCCTAATTTAAGCATAATTAGTTAGATTTGTTAGGTTAGAATGGTTAGAGACAAGTAGGAGATGGATTCTGGAAACTTTGAGAGCATTTGGTGAAGTTCAAGATAGTGACACCATTTCTGTTTACCACCATAACTTGCTGAATCTTGAGAGATAATCGTGGTGTGATAGCAAGAATTGACCAGTGTAGCATGAGGAAGAGATTGATCACTTTAATTTCAAGAATGGTTAAAGTTGAGATTTGAGCATAATTTGGATTCACTATCGGGTTTAGAGATTTAGGATGATTCTTTGAATTCTAAGGTAATGATCATGATCAGCATGAAATTTAGAACGGATTAGGGTTTTGAACCATGGATTTTGGTTGAGAATTGAGGGAGCACGAGTTAGGAGAAGCTTGAGCTTTGAAGCTCTGTTTCCATGGCTTCTTCATTCAAACCCTGGCTGAAGGAAGAAGATGATGTGTTGGCCGTTGGATGGAGGAAGACTCATTGTCTGGACATGAATCTAAAGGCTGTGATTTAATTTGGCGTGTGAAGAGGGAAGTTTGAGGACGATTAAAATGCAGCATATCATTTAATTTCTCGTTTGGGCTTAAGTTGATACTTGCTAGCCACACCCCCATTCATGGCTCAATCAGGAAATGAACTGTTTTTCTTTACTAAATGCACCATGTATTTTTCTTTTTCTTTATGATTTTGAATTGATTTTCTAATTAAAAAATTGGGCCTAGCGCATTTATTGTTTGCACCCCCCTTTAAGGCCCATCCTCATATTGAACTGCATAGCATTGCTATCTGCACCAAACATTTCATATTTTAATTTCTTTTTCTCCATTTTTCTTTAATCTTTGAAAAATCATATTAAATAGAAAATTAATGGTTTTTGCATGGGGATTTTTTCTCCTATTTCATGTTAATGTCTATAAAATTATAAAATCAAAATATTTGCATTTCATGCATTTTTGATATTTTTTGTGTATTTTCTCTTTTAATAGCATTTTAACTCCTTTTATGTTGATGCATAGATTTGTAGAATTTTGTTTAGCTAGTTCCCTTCATATTTTTAGGCCATTCTTTTTAGGATAGTTAGATTAGGACTTTAGCTCCCCTCTGGATTTATTCCATAATTTTGTGATTAATATTTAATTAGTTTTGATTAGATGACTTTAGGTTGTATAGGATTAGGTCAATCCTTAACATAGGTCCACAATAACACTAGAATTTTGGGTTTCTAGGTCAAGTTAGATATTGGGACATATAGGGTATTAAGGGTAGTCATATAGGATCCCCTAGAAATTATATTAGATTTTAATATAATAGTATGCTATTTTTAATTGATTTTTGTAGATGATTGTTGTTTGTGTTGCCCTTGTGGGCTTGTATTTTGTTTTGCCTTGCTTTGTGGGTTTTTGCTTGGCTTGGTGGGCTTGGTCTTGCTTTATGGAGCATGGAGGAGCATAGTAGAAGACTTGAAGATTGAAGAAGGAGCTTGAGAGCTTGATGGCTTGTTTGTTTTGATGTTGTTTTAGGGTTAGGAATTTAGTAGAGCTTAGACTTAGTTTAGTTCCTTCTTAAACATGGATGGTATCTTTCACCTCCATTCTTCCCCATGATTCAAGGTCCTTCCATGGTATTCACCTCTCTCCTTTGGAGGGATAAGTGATGGTACCTAGGAAGTAGAACTTTTGAGGGAACCATTCTTTTGATGTTAAACCCTTATAGGTCACCTTTGGTGGTCAATGAGCAGTTTAATATCCTAGCTTATCCAGTTAAGTGATTTCTTCTGGTTTGAGTATCTTGAGAGAGGTTGGGCTTGAGTGTGAAGATGAGAGCTTCATTGAAGAGTATGGAAGAGGATGATTCCCTGAGCATTGCCATTTCAGCTGAAGCTTGAAGAGCAAAAAGAGCAAGTTGATACTTGAAGATCCAGTAAAGACTGATTGAAGAGATGAGGCTCAAAGACTGAAGGATGAAGTTGACATTTCCAGATGATTGAAGACTACTCTGAGAAGTTGAAGCTTGTAGGAATAGAAGACCAAGTTGAGACTGGTAAAGCAAAGAGAGCTTGGAAGCTTGAAGACCAAGTTGATACTTGGGGATTCAATTGAGATTGAGTGTAAAGCTGAAGCTTGAAGAACAAAGGATAAGTTGATACTTACTTTGAAGCTTGGAGATCCTGAAGGAATCAAGTTGATACTTGTGGTTAAGAGTGAAGCCTAAAGGTGGAACTGATTAAGGAGCTGAAGCTTAGAGAAGAGAGAATAAGTTGAAACTTATGTTGAAGGGTTGAAACCTGGAGAAGCAAATTGATATTTGTCAAAAGTGATTGAAGTCTGAAGACTGAGTTGCTGTCAGAAGAGCTGAGGCTTAGAGTTGGAAGAGAGAGGGGATGATCTTCTTTCTTGTTTGTTTTCTTTTCTGTATTGCTGATGTGCCCTGTTTGACTTGTTTGATGCATTAGAATAAGTCCATATCTAGACTAGCTTTAATCTAGGAGCATGATTGCACTAAAGGTTGAGTTGCTCCCTCTGCTTGTATTGTTACTGTATGGCTTTGCTTGCGGGTATTCGGTAGAGCCCAGCTCCCTTGCCCATGTGGTTTATTTTTCTTGATGGCATGTTTTACTGTTACTGTATGATTACAGTTTACTGTTTGCTTGATAGCATGTTTTATTTTACTCAGTATGATTACTGTTATTCATTCTGGCTTGAGGTTGAGATGAGCTTGTGGAGGTTGATGCCCCACACACATTTCCTCTCTCACTTGCATTGCATGCATTTTACAGTTGTTTCCTGTACTATTTACTGTTTAAGCTGATGCTTTATCTGTTTCTGTGTACCATTGACATGATCCCTTAGGGCTCTCATTTCCTTTGACAAGGAAGTGATGATAGAACTTTAGGTTGAAACCTATGCATGATAACTTCTAGGAGTTCCCTATTGCAAACCTCAACTATAGGATAAATCCTTGGCATGATAACAGTAGGACTTGATAGTCTCCCCGTAGTTGAGCCTGTTCTCTTCTCATCTCAAAACAGCTTAAGATACAGTAATCATGAATGATTTCTTTCGTACGTTACGAGCCTTAAGCTATCTGAGAAAGGATTGTTGGAGAGTTTCTTTTCAATAGTCTGGATGTTTAGTATGGCACCCTTTGGGTGACATGCGACGCATTCACTCTCAGGTCATATAGTCTTTAGTGCGATTGAAATTACAAACACAATAAAAAACACTTCTTTCGTAAAAGACAGAAAACCAACTTCAAACCTTTTTGCCCCGTGGGCCCATAATTCAAAGGAAAGCTTTTCTGAAGAAAAGAGTGTCGTTAAACTTCAGCGCCAACGCAAACAGGCTTTGTCCCTAACTGCTGGAACTGTTGTTTAACCCTACTCGGTAAAACAGATGAATCTGAATCCCCGTAATCCGTAGTATCCCGAACTACGTAAGCTCTGATCTCTCATATCTGTTGAGAGAACGTAGGCACAATACTGATGTATTGGCGAGCCACCTTCCCCGTAATCCGTCGTAGGTCGAACTACGTTGACTCTGATTTCTCATTCTCTGATGAGAATACGTAGGCATAAAGCGCGACACTTTGCCGAGTCATTTTCTTTTCTTTTTAAGCCAGCCTTGATAGGTAGATAGATAAACCAACTCGTCCAGTAAACACAACAAGCGTGGATCTCGTCGAGTACGACGGACGTGAGGGGTGCTAATATCTTCCCCTTGCGTAACCGACTCCCGAACCCAGACAACGGTTGCGATGACCTTGTCTTATACCTTTTCGTCAGGTTTTTCCGATCGTTTCCTTTCCCGCTCTGAGGGATAAATAACGAAAGGTGGCGACTCTTCTGTTTTTCCGGCACCTTATTTTCGCGAAAGCGACAGCTGGCGACTCTGCTGGGGAGAATTCAGAATCTCTGGTTCTCCGGTTCCCTATGCGAGTCAATCCTAGCGCTTGTATGATTACTTGTTGGGTTGTGTTTATTTACCGCATTTTTATTTCCCGCATTTTATTTTCAATATGATATGACTATCTGTGCTGTTGTGGGAGGGGCATTCTGATGAGTGAGAAGCCAGACCCAGGCTTGAGTGTACATAGCATTAGTTGTGGAAATTAGTGGGCGCGTGCTTGCTCGGCAGGCGCTAGTGTCGCATGAAATCCACGCTCAGACGAGGTTCTCCCGGTTGGCTTCTCTTTCAACCCTTTAGGTTGAGACGGTTGTTGGTTTGGAGGATTGTCGACTCTGGGGACCGATCATTTGTGATTCAGCCGAGTGAGGCCGCTTCATGAGCTGGCGATGCCACACCTTCTGGGTATCGTATCACCCCTCTTGAATGTCTGTGACGCTGATGAACGCATAAGATGCCGAACTTGAGTCAGTTTAGGTCCATACCTGTGAGCAGGGTTGGGTTTATTGCAGGAAACTTTGACCTTCAGACTACCTGGTTTTCTTGACAGTGAATCTGTTTTGTTGGTACCAGAGGTTCTCATCATCAGATGTATGATTGTTCTTGACATAACAGGTTTTTGATTGGGATCAGAGGATCTTATCATCAGATGAGCAGTTGTTCTTGATAGAGCATATTGGGATCAGAGGATCTTATCATCAGGTTTATGACTGGGGTCTGAGGATCTCATTATCAGATGTTTGTTCTTGATAGAGTAGAGTTTTGGTCATCAGTTGTTTGTTCTTGACAGAGCAGATTCAGGACTGGGGTCTGAAGATCTCATCAGCAGATGTACGTTTGTTCTTGACAGAGCAGAGTTTCTTGGTCCTGTATCAGAGGTCCTTATTATCAGACGTTTGTTCTTGACAGAGCAGAATTATGGTCCTATGTATATAGCCCTATCAGACGGTTGTTCTTGACAGAGCAGATTGGTGGTCCGATACCCGGGTTTTCTTATTATCGGATATACTGGTTGTTCTTGACAGAGCAACGTCATGGTTTTGTTGATGCAGAATCTCCACAGCACAGTTGCCTTGATCTCCTGCTGCATGATTGCATTTTACATTATTTTGCATACTCATTTGCATTTCATTAACGTGTGTCTGTGTTGCAGGTGCCGTTTTCCCCGATCCAGGATTTCTTGCCTCCTATTGTATTTGTTATGGGTTCTCTGAGGAAGACCGTGGCTTACAAGTTCCCTGCCCCTAATGTGGTTCGGCGGACCGGTTTAATTGCGTTAGCAGATGATTCTGTGAGGGATGAGTTCAGAAAGTCTTACGGCAAATTGCTCAGTTTGGTTCGTAAACCTTCTGCGTTCGAGTTGAATGGGTTGCACGCCTTGCTGCAGTTCTATGATCCTCCGTTGAGATGTTTCACTTTTCAGGATTTTGTTCTTGCACCCACGCTAGAGGAATATGCTGATTTGTTAGGCGTGCCTATCAAGAGGCAGATGCCTTTTGTTCATATGGATGCTGAGCCTGATCTGGCTGGTTTAGCTCCTTCACTTCATCTGGATGCCTCCGAGTTGGTATTGACTAGTTGGAACAAGGTTCCCGGTTTCTCCTTGCAGTTCTTAGTGGGAAAGGCTCAGCAGTGCGCCAAAGATGGATGTTGGGTCGCGTTCAACGCCATCCTCGCTCTGTGCATATATGGCATCATTCTGTTCCCTAATATGCCCGATTTTGTAGACTTCGATGCATTTCATATCTTTGCTTCAGGGAATCCAGTCCCTACCTTGATGGGAGATGTCTACCATTCTATCCACTACAAAAACGAGAACAGGAGGGGCAAGGATGTCTCATGCTGTGTGCCCCTGCTTTATAAATGGCTTGATAGTCATCTGCCCAAGAGGGGTCCTTTTGTTTCGTCTGCAGCCACAGCTGAGTGGTCCGAGCGTATGATGAGTTTATCTGCAGAGGATATTGACTGGTTTGACAGAGATAGGCTGGGTACCGAGATTATCTTCAGCTGCAGCGGGTTTCCAAACGTGCCTTTGATAGGTAGGAAGGGCTGTATCAATTATAATCCGTCTTTGCTGGTCCGACAGTTTGCTTACGCTTTGAGAACTCCGCCGAAGGATGAAGAGGTGCAGGAATCTCTGTACCTCACTGGTCTTCTAGAGGGGGATATGTTATCTAAGCTTCAGCGCGCTTGGAATGGTATCAGTAAGCGAGGAAATTTGTTGCTGGGAAAAAAGTAACAATCAAGCCTACCCTCCGTATGTGACTTGGATCAGAGCCAGAGCAGATGCTATAGGGATGTCGTTTCCTCATGCCAAGCCAGAAAGCCCTCCAATGATTGAGGAGCTCACTACTGTGCCCATTCAGCAGCATAATCAGGTGTTAGCTGAGCGAGATGAATTGAAGCGGGCAAATGAGGAACTGGAGAAAGAATTGGCTCAGCTCCGAAGCGAGAGGAACGAAGTCGTTCATTCTTTCAAGAGGCAGACAGAGCTGGTGAACCAGCTAGGTAAAGACCTGACTAAGCAGATAGCCGAGCGTGAGCGCATGGGTCAAGACTTCAAAGCTGTCAACGACGTACTGGCCACAAAGAAGCAGCACTTGGAAGAAGCGTATCGGAGGATATCCAAGTTCAACCAGCACTGGAAGGCTTCCCTGGCCACCAGGAAAGAGCGGGAGGATAAGCTGATGCTACAGATCTCTAAGCTGGAAGCCCAGGTGAAGGATAGTGAGAAGAGGTTTGATGAAGAAACCGCTCGCAGATACGCCGCTGAAGGCCAGCTCAACAGGGCTCTCGCTAACCTGAAGGAGCGCAAACTGACGTTTGAGTCCAAGAAGCGGAATTTAGAAGATTGTTTCGGCGAAGGAGCATGGGAAGATTCAGTCGAAGGTCTTCGGTACACCATTGTGCAGAGGGAGTTACTCGTTGAAGGATTAATCACTCTGCCTGATCATCCAGAAATAAAGGGGTTGTTAGAGGAGTATCGCGCCCGTGGCCGTACCTGACTATTTGTATTCCTTTTGTTTTGATCATTGTTGTACGCTGACCATCACCAGGCTTGTTGGCTGAGGTCACGCTGTTGATTCATCTTGTACTCGCTGATGTTGTGTACTGCCTTGATGGGCTTTCTTTATATATGAGATTGTTATTTCCATGATTGGACTCGGACTTCTTCTTATTATCAGCACTGGCACTCAGGCACTAGGATCGGGGGAGATCTCCCTAACGCACAGACACGCGTTTGCATTTGCATGAAGCATTTGCATAACAAGCATTTTGTTGTTTTTCCTAACCCTTTTGTGTTTTACAGGTTGTTTCAGGTTGTTTCAGGTGGTTCCAGGATTGATCAGAGACCTATTCACCGCTATCCGACCAGATCTAATCAAACCAGGATCATGGAGCAAGTGCAAACTGATGTTCAAGAACTCCGCAAAAGAATGGATCGCTTCATGGAGCTCATGCAAGCGGTCGCCAATGGCCAGGATCAGCTCAGAACCTTAGTTCAGCCTCTGATTTCAAGGGTTGATAGCAATGGCGTACTCCACGGTGGGACTGTGCCTACTCCTCCACCAGTTGAAACTCCACAGAATGGTGTTCCCGTGACCGGGGGAAACGGCAGTGCCAACGGCAATGTGATGGACAACATGGGACTCAATACGACGGGCGTCGGTAATGGGAGTCTGGGAGCTAATGTCAATGTCGGGTTGGGCAACGGCAATGCAGGCGTCGGGAATCTGTTTGGGCCTTAGCCATGGCTAGAGGATCGTCAGGACGATGTGTTCTCTCAGAGAGGTGCTGAAGGGGAGCTGAATGCTGAAGCATGGCTTAGATTCAAGGCACTGGAAGATAAGATGAGAGATATCGAGAATCAGAATACTTTGGGCGTTGATATGTCCAAGTTGGGACTAATTGCTGATTTCAAGGTGCCTCCTAAGTTCAAGGTACCTGACTTTGAAAAATATAAGGGCACCACCTGCCCTCGCGTCCACCTGAGATCGTACTATAGAAAAATGTCTGCTCATTCTGAGGACGAGAAGTTGTTGATGCACTTCTTTCAAGACAGTCTTTCCGGGCCATCCCTCGAATGGTACATGAGTCTGGAGCCCACTAGTGTGCGCACATGGAAGGATCTTGCTGAAGCATTTGTGCACCACTACCAATACAATAGCGACTTGTCCCCAAACCGAGTCCAGCTGCAGAATCTGTCGCAGAGGAACAATGAAGGGTTTAAGGAATACGATGGTTGAACGTGAGCTCGTGCAGATGTTCGTAACCACCCTCCCCGGGGTTTACTATGAGAAGTTGGTCAGCGGTATGTCCGGAACCTTCTCAAATCTCATTATCACGGGTGAGCACATCGAAAATGGGATCAAACTCGGGAAAATTCAAGGTGATTCATCCTCAGCTGGAGGCGGAAAGAAATCTTATGCTGGCAAAAGGAGAGAAGGAGAAACGAGCGCTGTGACCAACGCTCGAAGGAAGGGTAAAGGTCCTCACCAACAGGTGGCTAGTATAACTATCCCGACAGTTCAACAGCAGTAGCAGCAGCAGCAGCAACCGAATCAACAGGGATACAGAAAGTATCAGAATCGGGCACCTTTGTCGAACCGTCACCTCAAGACACCGTCCATGTTGTACGCGCAACTCTTGCAGACTTTGCTTCAGCTACAGTTGATCTAGAAGAGAACGCTGGCTCCTTTGACAGGGGCGCCTCCGCCCGGTTACGACGCGAATGCAACTTGTGAGTTTCACTCAGGGGCACCAGGCCACACAGTAGAGAACTGCAAAGCCTTCAAGCATAAGGTGCAGGACATGGTGGATGCCAAGATCATCAACTTCTCCGATAATGTGCCAAATGTCACAAAGAATCCTATGCTGAATCATAGGGGAGGCGGAGTGAACGCCATTATCGAAGACGAGAGTGCGGATTTGTTGACTGACGTTAGAGACCTGAAGACGCCGCTTAGCTTCGTTAAAGCTAAGTTGATGAAAAGAGAGTTCTTTCCAGGTTGCAGAGAGCTATGTATGGACTGTGCCACACGTTCTGATGGATGTGAACAGTTGGTAGAAAGAATTCAAAGTCTGATGACTGAAGGGATTTTACAGTTTAGCCGGAGGGACGAATGTCGATCAGGAGAGGTAGTGCTGAAGCAAGCCAATGAGGTCGCCCCCATCACCATCCCTCGCTGGACGATAACTATTTCTGCGCCCAGACCGCCCACAATTACCATCACCAAAGCTGGGCCGATACCGTTCGAAAGCACTAATGCTGTCCCGTGGCATTATGGGGCTGAAGTCTACTGCGACGGACAGAAGTTGGAGCTAGAACCGTTTGGGTCGACTGTGGAGAACCTTGCGGGAATCAGTGGTATTACTCGCAGCGGAAGAGTGTATGCACCACCTGAGGTCGTGGCGGATAAAGCGGTCAGAGCTGATGTAACCGATAAGGGTAAAAGTAAAGTCGTTGAAGAGATCCCACGTGGGGCAGAAAAAGACTTGCTTGTTAAAGATGCCGAGGAGTTTATGCGGTTGATTAAAAAGAGTGACTATAAAATTGTAGATCATCTCCATTAGACGCCCTCGAAGATTTCCATTCTGAACTTGTTGCTGTGTTCTAAAGCACACCGCAATGCGCTGCTGAAGGTGTTGAACACCGCATATGTACCGCAGGAAATATCGGTAAATCAGCTAGAAGAGGTCGTAGCCCACGTAAATGCTAGAAATGAGCTAGGTTTCACAGACCTGGAGCTGACGCCAAAGGGGAGGAACCACAATAGCGCCCTGCACATCTCGATAGAGTGTAGGGGCACGGTTATGTCGCACGTATTGGTGGACACGGGTTCGTCACTTAATGTTCTTCCGAAGAAGGCATTAATGAAGTTGGATACTCGTGGAGTGATTTTCACACCCAGTGATCTGGTGGTGAAGGCGTTCGACGGAACTAAACGACATGTTTTCGGGGAGGTGACCCTGCCAATCTAAGTCGGGCCGAAAACGTTCGACGCGGTCTTTTATATTATGGACATCATGCCTGCCTACAGCTGTCTCTTGGGCCGGCCATGGATCCATGCTGCTGGTGCCGTGACCTCCACGTTGCACCAGAAACTCAAATATGCTGTCGGGGGTAGCATCGTAACCGTGTGTGGCGAGGAAGACATGATGGTGAGCCATTTGTCGTCCTTCAAGTATGTGGAGATGGATGGAGAAATCCATGAGACTCTATGCCAAGCGTTCGAAGCTGTCAAAGTGAAAGACGTAGCTCCTGTAGTCACTGAAAAGCCAGAAATGACTCTCTCCTTATTCAAGGAAGCTCGGGCCGTTGTCCAGGCCGGATCTACCCCAGGCTGGGGGCGAATTTTGGAGATACCTAACAAGCAAGACAAGTTTGGGTTGGGATATTCTCCTGGAGCTGAAGCTTCTTCTTCTTCTAGCAGTGCGTCTCGAGGTAAAGGGCCGATCCAGTTTACCAGTGGCAGAGTGATCTTCGAAAGCATCAACGCGGTGTCTGAAGACAGTGGAGATAGCGACTGTGACCTCGACTCTTGGATCCAGCCAAGCATGCCAGGCGAGGGCCTTACCAACTGGTCCATCAAGGATATCATCCAGATGACAAGCGACGAGTAATGATTTACTTTTTCCAATCATTGTACAACCCTATGTCTTACCCGGGGCATAGTGGTTTTATTGTCAGGGCCTTGTTGGATTATGTACATGCATTTTGTTAATAAATCAAAGGCGTTTTTCTTCGTATTCAAATATTGTGATCTCTGTTATTCCTGTTTTATATTTGTTTTGAAAAACAATAAAATGGCAATGGGGTTTGTGCTAACCTGCACATCCTTGTTTTAAACTTAACCCTTGTTATTGTAGGATCCACATAGCAGATGACATCGACTCTGGACCTTCTACGGCTCACTTCGACTTTGATTGCCCGATCTATAAAGCCGAAGAAGAGATTGATGAAGACGAAGACCTTCCTGAAGAGTTGGCCCGCTTGTTGAAACAAGAGGAGAAAGTTATTCTGCCTCATGAAGAGGAGATCGAGATTGTGAATCTGGGTTCTGAAGAACTCGTCAGAAACGTCAGGATAGGGGCTGCATTGCAGAGTGATGTCAAGCAGAGATTGGTCGAGATGCTAAGAGAGTATAGTGACGTCTTTGCTTGGTCATACGAAGATATGCCCGGACTTGATACTGACATCGTGGTCCACCACTTGCCGCTGCGAGAAGATTATCCTCCCGTTAAGCAGAAGCTTAGGAGGACGAGACCAGATATGGCCGTTAAGATCAAAGAAGAAGTGCAAAAACAGCTTGATGCTGGCTTCTTAGCGGTCACTACTTACCCTCCGTGGGTCGCCAACATAGTGCCTGTACCGAAGAAGGACGGTAAGGTACGCATGTGCGTCGATTATAGGGATTTGAATAGGGCGAGCCCTAAAGATGATTTCTCGTTGCCTCATATTGATGTGTTGGTCGACAATACAACCCAGTTCTCCGTGTTTTCGTTCATGGATGGCTTCTCCGGTTACAATCAGATCAAGATGGCGCCAGAGGACATGGAGAAAACGACGTTTATCACTCCTTGGGGAACATTTTGCTACAAGGTAATGTCTTTCGGTCTGAAGAACGCAGGGGCCACTTACCGGCGAGCAATGGTTACTTTGTTTCATGATATGATTCATCATGAGATTGAAGTCTATGTTGATGACATGATTGCGAAGTCCCAAACGGAGGATGGACATCTGGTCAATTTGCTGAAGCTTTTTGAGAGGCTTAGGAAGTTTAGGTTGAGGCTGAATCCTAACAAATGTACTTTCGGAGTACGGTCCGGAAAGTTACTGGGGTTTATCGTGAGCGAAAGAGGCATCGAGGTTGATCCTGCGAAGATTAAAGCGATACAAGAAATGCCAGTGCCAAAAACAGAAAAAGAAGTTCGTGGTTTCTTGGGCAGAATAAACTACATTGCAAGGTTTATTTCTCAGCTCACGGCCATGTGTGAACCGATGTTCAAGCTTTTAAAGAAAAATCAGGCGACTACCTGGAATGAGGATTGCCAGAAGGCATTCGACAAGATAAAGCAGTATCTGCAGGAACCTCCGATCCTGATACCCCCAATGGCTGAACGGCTATTAATCATGTACTTGACAATTCTTGAGAATAGTATGGGGTGTGTTATCGGTCAGCACGACGAGATGGGCAGAAAGGAGCATGCCATTTACTACTTGAGTAAAAAGTTCACAGACTGTGAATCTCACTACTCGATGCTGGAGAAGACGTGTTGTGCACTAGCCTGGGCTGCCAAACGTTTACGACAGTACATGCTCAATCACACCACCATGCTAATTTCGAAGATGGATCCGATCAAGTACGTCTTCGAGAAGCAAGCTCTTTCGGGCAGGATTGCCAGATGGCAAATGGTGTTGACGGAATATGACATTCAGTACGTTTCCCAGAAGGCATCAAGGGAAGCGTATTGTATGATTACCTGGCCGAACAGCCGATCGAGGATTACCAGCCGATGAAATTTGAATTCCCTGACGAGGATATCATGTTTCTCAAAGCAAAGGATTGCGATGAGCCGTTGCCCGACGAGGGGCCAGATAGGAAATCCCAGTGGAAGTTGATATTCGACGGGGCGGTTAATTCTTACGGAAGTGGCATCGGGGCGGTCATCACGACCCCCCACGGATCCCATATCCCGTTCACTGCGAGACTGATGTTTCCGGTCACCAATAGTGAAGCGGAGTACGAAGCATGCATCATGGGTCTAGAAGAAGCAATTGATTTGAGAATCAAGAATCTAGACGTATATGGTGACTCAGCGCTTGTGATCAACCAGATTAAAGGGGAGTGGGAGACTCGCCAATCAAATTTGGTGCCGTACATGAACTACGCCAGAAGGCTGCTTCCGTTCTTTGATCGAGTGGAACTCCATCATGTGCCCAGGGCCGAAAATCAGATGGCTGATGCCTTAGCCACGTTGGCTTCGATGTATAAAGTCAATTTTTGGAATGAAGCTCCAAGAATTGTCCTTTCTCGTCTTGATAGACCTGCATTTGTCTTTGCGATCGAGGAAGCCGCCGACGGCAAGCCATGGTTCCATGACATCCAGACTTTCCTTATGACTAAGGAATATCCTGCGGGAGCGTCAACCCAGGATAAGACTCTGAGGAGGCTGTCTGGAAATTTTTATCTCAATCCTGATGGAGTTTTGTATAAGAGAAACCACGATCTCGTGCTACTCAGATGTGTAGATGAGAAAGAGGCGAGTATGCTCATGGAAGAAGTCCATGAAGGCACGTTTGGTACGCACGCCGGCGGGCATGCTATGACAAGAAAGATCCTGAGAGCAGGATACTACTGGCTGACGATGGGATCGGATTGTTTTAAATTCGCGAAGAGGTGTCATAAATGTCAGATTTATGCTGATAAAGTTCATGTGCCACCGTGCCCGTTAAATGTCATGTCCTCTCCGTGGTCGTTCTCCATGTGGGGCATCGACATGATAGGCAAGATCGAGCCCACTGCATCTAACGGTCATCGCTTCATTCTAGTAGCTATCGACTACTTCACCAAGTGGGTGGAGGCAGCCTCATATGCTAATGTGACCAAGCAGGTGGTGGCTAAATTCATAAAGAGGGATATCATCTGTCGTTACAGAATTCCCGAGCGGATGATTACTGATAATGGTTCGAATCTGAACAATAAGATGATGAAGGAGCTGTGCCAGAGTTTCAAGATTGAACACCACAACTCATCTCCTTACCGGCCGAAGATGAATGGCGTCGTTGAAGCGGCCAATAAGAACATCAAGAAGATCGTTCATAAGATGGTTGTGACCTACAAAGATTGGCACGAGATGTTGCCATTTGCACTGCACGATTATCGTACAACGGTTTGTACGTCAACCGGGGCAACTCCTTTCTCCTTAGTGTACGGTATGGAGGTTGTCCTACCATTAGAAGTGGAGATCCCTTCTTTGCGAGTTTTGGTTGATGTGAAACTCGACGAGGCAGAATGGATTACGAACCGACTGAACCAACTCAGCCTGATGGACGAGAAGAGGTTGACATCGATTGCGCATGGTCGTTTATACCAAAGCCGAATGAAGAAAGCTTATGATAAGAAGGTGCGTCCTAGAAGCTTTCAGACGGGTGATCTCGTCCTGAAGAAGATTCTTCCTCCACACTCCGATCACCGGGGCAAGTGGACTCCCAATTACGAAGGTCCATACGTCGTCAGCAAGGTCTTCTCGGGAGGAGCTTTGTTGTTATCCACGATGGATGGTGAAGATTTTGCATCCCCGGTGAACACGGACGCAGTTAAAAAATACTTTGCTTGAAAGCGACCCGCTGGACAATAAAAAGAGAGTCTAGGCAAAAATGGGGCATCACGGCGAACCATAAAAAAGGAAAAAAGGTTTGGGAAAAAATTAGGGATATAAATCGAAAAAATGTACACCCGCAAAGTCGAAAACCCGGATGGGCAACTTTGGCAAAAAAGGGTATCCCGGTGAACTGAAAACCCGCAAAGAGCGGTTCAGGCAAAAGTTAGGGATTTGAAAAAGCAAATGACTGCGTTCCGCGTGTGGACTTTCATTGTTTAGTGGTTTGAAGGACCTGAGGGCCGTTTATCTGAATCAATCTCTTCTGAAGCTGAAGCGTCGGAGAAATGTCGAAGTCGAGTGGGTCATAGAGGGATCAACTCATGGTGTTTGTCTACGCCTCGTTGCCGACATTTGTGTATATACTGATGTATATTTATGTTTTTATATTTGCGCAGCTTCCTCATTCCAGGGGCTTGCATCCGTTGTAAAACATTTTTACCCATTCAGGGGTTCGTTATCAATAAAATGTATACTATTCAGCAATTCGGTTTGTCTGTTTAGCATTTATCTGTTTTGTTTGCGAAAAAGAACGCCGATGTTTTTGATAAAATGCACATACATAAACTTACTGGCCTAGGCCACTGATTGTTGAAACAATGAATTACTTGAACATTGTCACGAGATAATAACCTTGATAGGTCCCTTTGAGAAGGGTATCTTGTCTGTTTGTTTGTGTTGTTATAGGTGTATCATATTCCAGATAGTACGCCGTGCGCGTCCCCAAGCAGGATGATTCCTCCTTCTCCGGCAAAGTTCAGCAGCCTCTCCCTGCAGAGTCTGAACCCGAGATCGTGAGCATTGATATGTCTCCCCGGGCAGAGAAGATTCTCTCCCCAATCGGACGCATCCCGAAGGAACGTCATCTCCTCAGCTGAGTCATGCGCTGAAGTATGCAGCAGTTGATAGTCCCAGACTGAAGTCTCCAGCGGAATTGAGATTCCCCACAGAGTCGTACTCTCCCCTGTAAGCAGGATGATTCCTTCTTCCCCAACCGAGTTTGCAGATCCCCAAGAGAGTCGAGTCCTGGGAAGCAGTTGGGGCCATGATTGGTTTTCCCCAGTGGAATGTTGAATAGCTGATGCTGTGGTTCCTCGCCGGAGTCGTTATCTCCAGGGAAATAGCCGTGAAGGCCGTGCAGTTTATTCCCGCGATTGACATTGCTTTCCCTCAGCAGGTCCAGGTTCTCGTAGGGCTTAGTCCCCCGCAGCAGTCAACTGAAGTTTGTTTCCCCCGCGGAGTCCGATTGAGATTGGCAGGACCTTGTTCTCCTCAGTAGGATTATTCCTTCCCCCTATCTGAGTGGTTCTTTCTCCCTGACAGGAGGATTCTCCCTTCAGTATTTATTTTGCTGACGGGATCGCATCATTTTGCATGACTGCATAGCATTTATCATAAACGCATAGCATTGCCACCGTGTGGAGCATTGCGCCATTGCGGAAGCATATGCATAATAAGCATGATCTAGGTTGTTACCGTTCTTGTTTTGCAGGTGTTCCGCCGCAGAATTGATCGCTCAAGATGATTCTTGAAGTCCCCAGCGAAGTCGCTTGCTCAAGATGATTCTTGAAGTCCCCAACGGAGTCGCTTGCTCAAGATGATTCTTGAATTCCCCAGCAAGGTCGTTTGCTTAAGATGACTCTTAAAATCCCCAGTGAAGTCAAAAGAGTTGGTTGCTCAAGTTGATGCTTAGAGTCCCCGGCAGAATGTTTGCTCAGTATGATTCCTGAAACCTCCAGCATAGTTATTGCTCAAGATGATTCTTGAAGTCCCCGACGGAGTTATTTGTGTAAGATGATTCTTGATTTCCTCAGCAAAGTTGATTCATCTAGAATGATTTCTGGATCCCCGAAGCAGAGTTACTTGATAGTTCTCCAGAATCCCCAGCGGAGATGCGTCATCCCTAGCAGGTTTCTGAACAGCGAAGTTGAAACTTCCCCTGGAGACTTGATGATTGAAGTCCGACCGTGTTAACGAAGCAGTTCTCTCAGCTGATGCGGAGTACCTGAAGGCAGAAGTTTGGATATCCCCGATTGGTTAATGATTGACCAAGAATTCTATTCCCGACTTACTGATGAAGTTCGGCTGATGCCCGAAAGTATTCTTTGGATGCCTGACGGCATGATCGACCATGTATTACCGGTTACCGTGTGACCGATTCTCCAGCTAGTTGCCGTGCAGCTAATATTTCAGTGTTCTAAGATTTGTTCCCATCAGAGTACCGTGTACTTGTGCAGTTGGCAAATTTCCGGGTTTATCGGTATTCAAACGTCTCGCACCTTGATTGGTTGAGAGCCGTTCGCTTCTCACCCAGTCAGGTTCAAGCCGTTTGAATAGGGGCAACTGTTGCACCCTAAAATTTGACCAACATTTCTTTACCTAGCTTGTGGTTCATCTCATTCACATTAGCATTATCACTTGCATTTCATTGACATGTGCGCAGGAGATCAAGAGGTATGATTACCAATCAAGGGCTACACAAGAGTTTGAAGCTAGCCAAGAAGGTTATTCAAGTGTTTAAGGGTTGATATCTTTGTCAGAGAAGTTAAGAGATCCTCAGAGAGATTGGTTGAAACCAAGGTTGTGTGCCTCCTAACATGAGAGTTGTGGGAGTTCCTCAGATGATTCTGAAGTTATGAGGATGGACTTGAAGCTTTGAGAGAGATTATGAGATGTCTTGAAAGCCATCATGAAGCCTAGACAGGTCATTGTGCAAGATTAAAGAGACCCAGCCATGAGTGGTGTAATTAGGGTTTGACTGAGTCAACCCTAGGTCAACTGATGATTTGGAGAAGGTTGAAACCTAATTCAAGAGCCATGTGATCATGGATTGATGAATTGAGATGCTATAAGGATGATTCCAAGGTCAACTCATCATGATTGAGGAGTTTGAGAAGTTTCAAGCTAGGGTTTCTAAGGCTTGACAGTGTAAAATCCCCTAGTTTGATCCCTATCTTCAAGGCAGTTTAGCTCAAGATGTGGTTATCATCTCATCTTACCCCCAACATGAATGTTGTAAAGCTTGCTCTTAGATTTAATTTGAGTACTATAAGTCCTTGATAGGATTTGTAGAACTCAATTTATGACTTTGACAAGTTACAGGTCATCTGAGGTATGTGAATCTGGGGCCTTGAAAGTCACCCAGTTTGCATCCAACTTTTGCCCAAGAAGGATGATTCCTATGAACTTTTGTTCAACATGAATGTTGTTCCTCATCTTCTTAGATTTCTAGAGAGTACTAGAAGTCCTTGATAGGATTTGTACAACTCAAGTTATGGCTTTGACAAGTCAAGGGCATTTTGGTCATTTGGAGATTATAGGTCATTTCAAGCATAAGGCCATAACTCCTATTTACAAGCTTCAAATGGAAAAATCTTCAACATCAAACTTGCTTAAAATGATGTTTTAAGGCTAGTAAGGAGGTTATGAGACGTTGAAAAAGGTTGTAGCTCAAAATGGTAAAAATGACCTAAAATGGAGGCATAAGTTAAATAAGTCAAAATTGGAAATTGAAACTTCCAAGTTACACATCCAAACCATGGCATGTAATAGGTCATGTTGACTCTAAAAAGCATTCTAAAAACAATGGTTCAGCCACATTTTTGATTTGAGGTTTAGATCATAGACTTGCTTTGGAAAATGGTTGCTTGCATATTAAGGTACAAATGCAAAACACAAGGGAAACCAATACACAAGCTAGTTAAGTATCCTAACACATCATGCATCTCATCTAGGGTTATTTTCAAAGCAGATACAAGTGCTGCAAGAGGTATAACATGAGATGGCATGTGAGATAGATTGAAATCAAAAACTCATGGCATGAGAATCTCAAATTCTCATTGGATGATTCCAGAAAGTTCTGGATGGTTTAGAATCATCCTATATATGGATTAGAACTTGCTCAAATGCAAGGTTGGTGAGAGATTAGAGAGGAGAGTGAGATAGTCATTTCAATTTCTTCCATTGCAAGTTGAAATCAATTTCCACATTCCACACCATTTCCATTGATCCTTTCAATCCTAACACCTTCCATTGATCATACTGAATGTGTGCATACCAAATTGAGGGCAAGATCATGAAGAATTGAAGAGTTGGCTTTTGGATTTTGGGAGCTGGAAGTCACCATCGAGTTTGGAGATTCAGACTTCTTTGATCAAATCTTTTGCAAACAGAAGCTTTAACATCAATCAAGGAGTGTTTCTGAAGAGTTTGAGAGGTTGAAGTGGAGATTTGACCTATCTGAAATTCAAGATTTGACAGGTTTGTAACTTTTCCTCTGCACCCTAATTTAAGCATAATTAGTTAGATTTGTTATGTTAGAATGGTTAGAGACAAGTAGGAGATGGATTCTGGAAACTTTGAGAGCATTTGGTGAAGTTCAAGATAGTGACACCATTTCTGTTTACCACCATAACTTGCTGAATCTTGAGAGATAATCGTGGTATGATAGCAAGAATTGACCAGTGTAGCATGAGGAAGAGATTGGTCACTTTAATTTCAAGAATGGTTAGAGTTGAGATTTGTGCATAATTTGGATTCACTATCGGGTTTAGAGATTGAGGATGATTCTTTGAATTCTAAGGTAATGATCATGATCAGCATGAAATTTAGAACGGATTAGGGTTTTGAACCATGGATTTTGGTTGAGAATTGAGGGAGCACGAGTTAGGAGAAGCTTGAGCTTTGAAGCTCTGTTTCCATGGCTTCTTCATTCAAACCCTGGCTGAAGGAAGAAGATGATGTGCTGGCCGTTGGATGGAGGAAGACTCATTGACTGGACTTGAATCTAAAGGCTGTGATTTAATTTGGCGTGCGAAGAGGGAAGTCTGAGGACGATTAAAATGCAGCGTATCATTTAATTTCTCGTTTGGGCTTAAGTTGATACTTGCTAGCCACACCCCCATTCATGGCCCAATCAGGAAATGAACTGTTTTTCTTTACTAAATGCACCGTGTATTTTTCTTTTTCTTTATGATTTTGAATTGATTTTCTGATTAAAAAATTGGACCTAGCGCATTTATTGTTTGCACCCCCCTTTAAGGCCCATCCTCATATTGAACTGCATAGCATTGCTATCTGCACCAAACATTTCATATTTTAATTTCTTTTTCTCCATTTTTCTTTAATCTTTGAAAAATCATATTAAATAGAAAATTAATGATTTTTGCATGGGGATTTTTTCTCCTATTTCATGTTAATGTCTAGAAAATTATAAAATCAAAATATTTGCATTTCATACATTTTTGATATTTTTTGTGTATTTTCTCTTTTAATAGCATTTTAATTCCTTTTATGTTGATGCATAGATTTGTAGAATTTTGTTTAGCTAGTTCCCTTCATATTTTTAGGCCATTCTTTTTAGGATAGTTAGATTAGGACTTTAGCTCCCCTCTGGATTTATTCCATAATTTTTTGATTAATTTTTGATTAGTTTGATTAGATGACTTTAGGTTGTATAGGATTAGGTCAATCCTTAACATAGGTCCACAATAACACTAGAATTTTGGGTTTCTAGGTCAAGTTAGATATTGGGACATATAGGGTATTAAGGGTAGTCACATAGGATCCCCTAGAAATTATATTAGATTTTAATATAATAGTATGCTATTTTTAATTGATTTTTGTAGTTGATTGTTGTTTGTGTTGCCCTTGTGGGCTTGTATTTTGTTTTGCCTTGCTTTATGGGTGTTTGCTTGGCTTGGTGGGCTTGGTCTTGCTTTGTGGAGCATGGAGGAGCATAGTAGAAGACTTGAAGATTGAATAAGGAGCTTGAGAGCTTGATGGCTTGTTTGTTTTGTTGTTGTTTTAGGGTTAGGAATTTAGTAGAGCTTAGACTTAGTTAAGTTCCTTCTTAAACATGGATGGTATCTTTCACCTCCATTCTTCCCCATGATTCAAGGTCCTTCCATGGTATTCACCTCCCTCCTTTGGAGGGATAAGTGATGGTACCTAGTAAGTAAAACTTTTGAGGGAACCATTCTTTTGATGTTAAACCCTTATAGGTCACCTTTGGTGGTCAATGAGCAGTTTAATATCCTAGCTTATCCAGTTAAGTGATTTCTTCTGGTTTGAGTATCTTGAGAGAGGTTGGGCTTGAGTGTGAAGATGAGAGCTTCATTGAAGAGTATGGAAGAGGATGATTCCCTGAGCATTGCCATTTCAGCTGAAGCTTGAAGAGCAAAAAGAGCAAGTTGATACTTGAAGATCCAGTAAAGACTGATTGAAGAGATGAGGCTCAAAGACTGAAGGATGAAGTTGACATTTCCAGATGATTGAAGACTACTCTGAGAAGTTGAAGCTTGTAGGAAGAGAAGACCAAGTTGAGACTGGTAAAGCAAAGAGAGCTTGGAAGCTTGAAGACCAAGTTGATACTTGGGGATTCAATTGAGATTGAGTGTAAAGCTGAAGCTTGAAGAACAAAGGATAAGTTGATACTTACTTTGAAGCTTGGAGATCCTAAAGGAATCAAGTTGATACTTGTGGTTAAGAGTGAAGCCTGAAGCTGGAACTGATTAAGGAGCTGAAGCTTAGAGAAGAGAGAATAAGTTGAAACTTATGTTGAAGGGTTGAAACCTGGAGAAGCAAATTGATATTTGTCAAAAGTGATTGAAGTCTGAAGACTGAGTTGCTGTCAGAAGAGCTGAGGCTTAGAGTTGGAAGAGAGAGGGGATGATCTTCTTTCTTGTTTGTTTTCTTTTCTGTATTGCTGATGTGCCCTGTTTGACTTGCTTGATGCATTAGAGGTTGAGTTGTTCCCTCTACTTGTATTGTTACTGTATGGCTTTGCTTGCGGGTATTCGATATAGCCTAGCTCCCTTGCCCATGTGGTTTATTTTGCTTGATGGCATGTTTTACTGTTACTGTATGATTGCAGTTTACTGTTTTGCTTGATAGCATGTTTTATTTTACTCAGTATGATTACTATTATTCATTCTGGCTTGAGGTTGAGATGAGCTTATGGAGGCTGATGCCCCACACACATTTCCTCCCTCACTTGCATTGCATGCATTTTACAGTTGTTTCCTGTACTATTTACTGTTTAAGCTGATGCTTTATCTGTTCCTGTGTATCATTGACATGATCCCTTAGGGCTCTCATTTCCTTTGACAAGGAAGTGATGATAGAACTTTAGGTTAAAACCTGTGCATGATAACTTCTAGGAGTTCCCTGTTTCAAACCTCAACTATAAGATGAATTCTTGGCATGACAACAGTTGGACTTGATAGTCTCCCCGTAGTTGAGCCTGTTCTCTTCTCATCTCAAAACAACTTAAGATACAGTAATCATGAATGATTTCTTTCGTACATTACGAGCCTTAAGCTATCTGAGAAAGGATTGTTTGAGAGTTTCTTTTCAACAATCTGGATGTTTAGTATGGCACCCTTTGGGTGACATGCGATGCATTCACTCTCAGGTCATAGTCTTTAGTGCGATTGAAATTGCAAACACAATAAAAAACACTTCTTTCGTAAAAGACAGAAAACCAACTTCAAACCTTTTTGCCCCGTGGGCCCATAATTCAAAGGAAAGCTTTTCTGAAGAAAAGAGTGTCATTAAACTTCAGCGCCAATGCAAACAGGCTTTGTCCCTAACTGCTGGAACTGTTGTTTAACCCTACTCGGTAAAACAGATGAATCTGAATCCCTGTAATCCGTAGTATCCCGAACTACGTAAGCTCTGATCTCTCATACCTGTTGAGAGTACGTAGGCACAATACTGATGTATTGGCGAGCCACCTTCCCCGTAATCCGTCGTAGGTCGAACTATGTTGACTCTGATTTCTCATTCTCTGATGAGAATACGTAGGCATAAAGCGCGACGCTTTGCCGAGTCATTTTCTTTTCTTTTTAAACCAGCCTTGATAGGTAGATAGATAAACCAACTCGTCCAGTAAACACAACAAGCGTGGATCCCGTCGAGTACGACAGACGTGAGGGGTGCTAATACCTTCCCCTTGCGTAACCGACTCCCGAACCCAGACAACGGTTGCGATGACCTTGTCTTATACCTTTTCGTCAGGTTTTTCCGATCGTTTCCTTTCCCGCTCTGAGGGATAAATAACGAAAGGTGGCGACTCTTCTGTTTTGCCGGCACCTTATTTTCGCGAAAGCGACACAAAGTACACCTTCAAAGATGGAAGAAACTCTTACTCAATTTATGCAAATGTCAATGTCAAATCAAAAGAACACCGATGCGGCTATAAAGAATTTGGAGACACAAGTGGGCTAATTATCAAAGTAATTGGCCGATCAACAAAAAAGACCTTTTACGACTATCGCTCTTCCAAATCCTAAGGAGCATTGCAAGGAGATTCTCACAAGAAGTGGTAGGGAGATTGACATGGGTGTAGGTGAGGAGGTAGTGGCGGAAGAGGGTATAGTTGAAAAAGAAAATGAAATTGTTGAGAAAGAAGTAGAAAAAAATATTGAGGGCGATTTAGTTGAAAAAGAGAAAGTGAAAAAGAGTGAGGAAGAAGAGGAAAATAAGAGAGAAGAAAGAAAGAAAAAGTCTAGGAAAGGAAAAGAGCACGTGAGTACTATCCCGGTTCAAAATTTTCCATATCCACATGCCCCGTCAAGGAAAGATAATGCGAGACACTATGCTCAGTTCATGGACATATTCAAGCAAATGCAAATCAATATTCCATTTTTTGAAGCATTGGAACAAATGCCCAAGTATGCAAAATTCATGAAGGACATCCATAAAAAGAAGAAGAGGTATATGGATCAAGTAACTATCATGGTGTATGCTAGTTGTAGCACAATCATTCAACGTACCCTCCCGAGAAAAGAAAGTGATCCGGGACGAGTCACTTTGCCCATCACAATTGGAAACACTTATATTGGCAAAGGGTTGATCGATTTAGGCTCTAGTATTATTTTGATACCCTTGTCCATTGTGAAGAGGTTGGGATACGTGGAGTTGAAGTCTATTCAAATGACATTGCAACATGCTGACAAATCTACCACTCGCCCTCATGGTGTAGCCGAAGACGTGTTGGTAAAGGTTGACAAATTTTTGTTCCCAATTGACTTTGTGGTAATTGATATGGAGGAAGATGAAAACTCTCCCTTGATTCTCGGACGTCCTTTTATGAAGACCGCGCGCATGGAAATTGATAAGGATGATGGAGATTTGTTTCAATCTTTTTGAAGTAATGAAACTTTCAAAGGACAATACCGATTGTTTTAGAATCGATGCAACAAAAGTTGCGATCGAAGAAGCTAAGGAGTTGTTGCAAGTTCCCACACCATTACAATAAGTTCTTACCAGTGCTCTTTCAAAAGTCAATGACGAAGAAGAAAGAGAGATTGAAAAGTGTTTGCGGGAGCTTGAAGAATTAGAGGAAATCCCTCATTTGAAAGAATGGGTGGAAATTTTGATAAAGGAAAACAATGAGGAAGTAAAACTTGAGTTGAAGTTGTTATCATCTCATCTTAAGTATGTTTTCCTTGATGAAGAGAAAAACAAGCCGGTGATCATAAGCTCGGATCTAACCATGGAGGAAGAAAAAAAATTAATTGGTGTTTTGAAGAAAAATCAAGAGGCAATGGGTTGGACTCTTCCCGACTTGAAAGGTATAAGTCCATCCTAATGCACCGAATATTCATGGAGGAAGATTTCAAACTGGTAGCTCAACCACAAAGAAGATTGAATCCTAACATGAAAGAAGTGGTGAGGAAAGAAGTTGTCAAAATGTTGGATGCCTGCATGATTTATCCTATTTCTGATAGTCTGTGGGTTAGTCCAGTTCAAGTGGTGCCGAAGAAAGGTGGAATGACGGTTGTCCGTAATGAGAAGAATGAGTTGATTCCAACAAAAACTATAACGGGGTGGAGGATGTGTATCGACTATCGTAGGCTCAATCAAGCTACAAGAAAAGATCATTTCCCTCTTCCTTTCATGAATCAAATGCTCGAGAGACTTTTCGTCAACAATATTATTGCTTTTTGGATGGGTACTCAGGGTATAACCAAATCATTGACAACCCAGAGGATCATGAAAAAACAACTTTCACTTGTCCTTTCGGAATCTTTTCTTATAGGAGGATGTCGTTTGGCTTGTGTAATGCACCGACGACTTTTCAAAGGTGTATGCAAGCTATATTCTCAGACTTGGTTGAAAATACTATCATGGTGTTTATGGATGACTTCTCAATTTTTAGTTCGTCATTTGATCTTTGTCTAAAGAATCTTGATGTTATCCTGGAGAGGTGCGTGAATACTAACTTGGTGCTTAATTGGGAAATATGCAACTTCATGGTTACAGAAGGCATTGTGCTTGGGCACAAAGTTTGTTTGAAGGGACTAGAAGTTGATAGAGCGAAAGTGGAAGTTATTGAGAAATTTCCACCACCTCTGAATGTGAAGGAAACTCGAAGTTTTCTGGTTCATGCAGGATTCTATCGAAGATTCATCAAAGACTTTACAAAGATAGCGAAACCATTGAACAAATTGCTCAACAAAGATAAGTCTTTTCTTTTTGATGAGTCTTGTATGACAGCTTTTGATTCTTTATAACAAAGCCTAATCACTACACCCATAATCGTCGCACCAAACTGGAAAAATGATTTTGAACTCATGTGTGATGCAAATGATTATGCGGTTGGCGCAGTGTTAGGCCAAAGAAAAACCAAAACTTTCCATGCGATACACTATGTGAGCAAAGTTCTTAACGATGCTCAAATAAACTATGCAACAACTGAAAAAGAATTGCTTGCAATAGTGTACGCATTTGAAAAATTTAGGTCTTATTTGATCGGGTCCAAAGTTGTGGTGTACATCGATCATACGACGATCAAGTATATGCTAACCAAGCCGGATTCCAAGAAAAGGCTAATTCGTTGGATCCTTTTATTACAAGAATTCGATCTTGAAATTCGTGATAAAAAAGGATCCGAGAATTTGGTAGCGGATCACTTGTCCCGGCTTGTGAATGATGAAGTCACGAAACATGAGCAGGAGGTGAGGGAAGAGTTCCCTTATGAAAATTTGTATATGGTGAAGGTTAGACCTGGGTTTGCTGATATGGCTAACCATAAAGCCACCAGATTAATGCCGGAAGGTCTAACTAGTCACCAGAGAAAAAAAATTTGTCTGACACCAAGTACTTTGTGTGGGATGAGCCTTATTTGTTCAAACTTGGTGTCGACAATATTTTAAGGAGATGGGTATCTCAAGAGGAAGCCAAAGACATCCTTTGGCATTGTCACAACTCTCCATATGGAGGTCATTTTAACAACATAAGAATGACTACAAAAGTCCTCCAATCGGGATTTTATTGGTAGTCCTTGTTCAAAAATGTGCATGTGCACGCAAAAAGTTGTGATAAATGTCAGAGGATTGGTGGAATATCGCAACAAAATGAAACGCTTCTACAAAGCATGTTAGAAGTCGAGATTTTCGATTGTTAGGGAATTGATTTTGTTGGTCCATTCCCACTGTCGTTTGGAAATGAGTACATTCTTGTTGCGGTTGACTATGTCTCAAAGTGGGTTGAAGCCATAGCTAGCGCTAAGGCAAACAGGAAAACCGTGATTAGATTTTTGAAAAAAAATATTTTTTCTCGCTTTGGTACTCCGAGAGTGTTAATAAGTGATGGAGGATCCCACTTTTTTAACACTCAGTTAGCGAAAGCTTTGGAGCAGTATGGTGTGCGGCACAAATTTTCAACACTATACCATCCGCAAGCTAACAGACAGGCCAAAGTATCAAACCGAGAAATTACAAAGATTTTGGAAAAAATTGTGTCCACCTCTAGGAAGGATTGGTCAAGCAGGCTTGACGATGCTTTATGGGCCTATTGGATGACTTTCAAGGCTCCGATTTGTCTCACCCCTTTTAAAATGGTCTGCGGAAAAAACTATCACTTACCGGTTGAGTTGGAGCACAAAGCCTTTTGGGCATTAAAGTTGCTAAATTTTGATCAAAACTTGGGTGGCGACAAAAGAAAAAGCCAGCTTCATGAGTTGGAGGAGATACGCCTACAAGCATATGAATCCAACAAAATTTACAAAGACCGGGTGAAGGGTTATCATGATAAGAATATTGTGACTAAGAAGTTTGAGGAAGGACAAATGGTGTTACTTTTCAATTCTAGGTTGAGATTGTTTCCAGGGAAGCTAAAGTCTAAGTGGCCGGGTCCGTTTCGGATTCCCAACATATTGAGCTATGGGGCAATCACTATTGAAGACATGAAAACCAAAGAGAATTGGACAGTAAACGGCCAAAGATTGAATATTTACTTGGATGGTGATTTCGAGCAAGACCCCACATCTGTGCCCTTTTGCGATCCGTGATTGCATCGGACCGTCGAGCTCCAACGATGTTAAACAAAGCGCTTGTTGGGAGGCACCCCAACATTGTAAGTATTTCCTGTTTTTGTAGTTTAATTTGCTTTGCAAGATGTGGTAGAAATTATGGTGAAAATGGTCAGAATTTAAAAGAAAAACCCAAACCTGTCACGTTCGCTAGAAAGTTCGCAGTGCGAACAGCGCGAAGCAGGTTTGCCACATCAGTGTTATTTTTAAAATTGTATTGGGCCACCCATATGGGCCCAATCTGCCTTTTGGTTCTAAACTGATTTTTAGTGTCTCTTCACTTGCACTCTTGCACTCTTCTCACATACACCTTGCACTTGAAAAATTGAAACCCTAATTTCTGCCAATAAAATTCCTTCAAGCTACATCAAACCAGGTTTGTTCATCTCTTTCATTTATTTTATTGTTGGGTTATGTTAGTTTGAAGAAGACATGCCATGTGGGTTGATTAAGGGTAGGATCAATTTGATGAAAATATTGGTTGCATGTGTTTTAATAGTCGTTCCTAGTGTGACCCATATTGATATCTCTGAAATGTTTGCAATGAAATTTGATTATCTTACATAAGGAGCAAAAACAGGGGTGGTATTTCAAAATTCGCAGCCTTCGCTAGCTCCTTCGCAGTGCGAACCTGGGGCGATGTTTCGCCAGGCCTTCGCACAACGAAGTGTTCAGCGAACATGACAGATTTTTGTTTTCTTGTTCTATTTGTTAGACTAATCTGCTATGTGGTTGTTTTTTTCTTCTCCTATGTTTTTGTGCATATGGCATCTAGGGCAGTGGCATCAAAGAAGCGAAAAGTCGACAACACCTCACGCCCCTAACCAATTCAGTACGATAGCGAGAGGTTTGTAGGACCAAAGCAAACCGCGCGTTACGTGACTCTGGAAAAGAGAAATTTTTTTCCAGAAAAGAGGTTCCTCATTCATCCGGAAGGATCCTACCGGACTTTCGCTGGACTCATTAATAGTAAAAGGTGGGAAGTGTTGGTAACATCGACAGATAGCTACAACACGGAGGTAGTGCGGGAGTTTTACGCCAACGCTCTTCTAAATGACGATGAACCATTAACATGGACCACAAAGGTATTGGGCCGAATGATAAGCTTTGACCGAGACACCATCAATCGAGTACTCGGACGGCCACTGAACTTGGGTGAAGATGAGATTGATGAATACCATCGAGATCTAAGACTTCACAGGGACACTAATTTTATTTCCGAGGCTTTATTATTGGAAGGTAAGATAGTGGAATTGAACCCATTTGGGGTTCCAAGGCGGTACCACAGTTGGTGTTGTTGTTGATTTTGACGAACATCAAACCAAAATCATATACTTCTACCGTGTTGATCCCAATGGCACATTTGGTTCACTCCATTCTTATAAATGTTCAAATTGATGTGGCTAGGATTATCGCTGATGAAATGTGATCCGTGGTTGAAAGTGGATTGAAAGTTGGGGCGAGAGTGAATTATCCCCTTGCTTTTCCTTATCACATCATGGCTTTATGTGTCCATGCGAGGGTGAAGCTACCTTCGTGTCGATAAGTGACGATTCCGGCTGCCATTGATGACCGTTATGTGAACAAATATTGTTGGCCTAAAGGTGTAAAAGGGAGTTCAGTTGCTTCGGATGTTGGGGCTACTGAGGGCCCTGGTGTTGCATGAACGCAGAATTTTGATTTGTTTCAGCAGGTTGTCTGCAATTATAATTGGGATTGGATGGCGGCTACTCAGCGCGCCATGATTGATATTCATGATTCTATGCAAGTATTCCAGTTGCAATGCTGAGATCCCTCTATTGAGCGCAACATGATGACTAAGGAGCAGTTCCTGGAGCATGCGAGTTGGCCTAAGGTTAAGCCTACATTTGGAGAGGGGGAGGGTGCTTCTGGCCCTGATGTTGGTAGTGTTGGGGTAGCAGATGATGATGAGGATGTTGATGATGAGTCCGGTTCAGAGAGTGTGGAGGACACAGAGTCCGATGAGGACTGATTTTGTTTTGTTTCGATTTTGTGAGCATAACATTGAGCAACTTCCTTTGGTTTTCAAAGTGAAGTATTTTTGTGCTTAAATCATTGCTTTTGCTAATATTATCATACTTTGTTTCAGATTTGGTTTATGTACTATTTTGAGGTGTTTTTACACCTAAGCACATTTTTATTGGGTTTGATTAATGCCAATTTTATGTTTAAAATTTTTGATTTTCTTTTCAAGTGGTTTTTAATACCTTCTTGTTGTTAGGTTTTAACTAAACTTTTAGATTGGTTTCTCTCTAAAAAGAAGTATCCATTGAAGATTCATCCGAGATTGGATGGTAATGATAATATTAGAAATCCAACAAGTCTATTAGAAATCCAACATTTAGTACACAATGGAGGCTTTCTCACAATTTAAGTTCTTAAGCATTCTAAGATTCTAACCAAAGGTAACCATGTACCTTGACATTATTCGCTTGCTTAATATTATCATTGCCATCCAATCTCGAATGAATGTTCGCTGGATTAAAAACTTAAATGATAAGATTCATTCAAACTTAAATGAAAAGTGTTCTTTTAGCAACTTGTTGAATGAATGTTTTACTTAGGACTAAAAAAACACAAATTGTGAGAAAGCCTCCATTGTGTACTAAATGTTGGATTTCTAATAGACTTTATTGATTTGTTTGATTCATGCTTTATCTTGTTATTATTGTGAACTTGTGGAAACATTAGAAATGATCAAGACACTTGTTTATATTGAGCACAACCATGTCCAAAAGCAACTTACCCGTGAGGAGAGAGAATTCGTTAACCCCCATGAGCCTAAACAGTGTGAATCTTAGTCTGAATTTTTGTGAGATTCTAAAAAAATTTCTTGAACCCTTGAATTTTATGTTAATTGTCCTCTTTGCCATAAAAATCCAAGGGCATTCACTTGAAGGTTGAGTAAAAGTTAAGTTGGGGAGAATGAAAAAGAAGTATGGTGGGTTGCTACAACTTTTGAAAAATTCAAGCAAGCATTGGAAAATATTTTGTGTGAATATGAATATGAAAAAAAGAGAAAAAGAATGCTTGCTTGGAAAAGAAAAAAAATAGTGAAAGAATAAGTTGTGAAATAAAGTTGGAAGGTTTTCAATTGAAAAACAAATGGAGTGAAGTTGGGATGTGTAAATAGCATGTACAGTGAATGTCTCTTTTGCATCGGCAATTTCATTTCAATGGCCTTAGAAATGTCTCTTGTTTGTAAACCCGACCAAGCTACAACCGTAAAAGACCTTAGTGATATTCTTGCTTCCATATTTTCATTTTTGATTGTTATATATTGTATGAATTAGATTGATTTTGGCATTGTTTGTTAGGTGAGTGAAATTGTCCCTGCGGTTGCAAATGCGTAATTTCTTCAATCCTTTTTCGAAGAGGAGAGATAGGGTGATTCATTCAAGAAGACATAGTTGTTGATTGATGCATGTTTTGATAATTTCTTTAAGACTTTAGTTCTTGTGCATTATTTGATTCTCATCATTTGGAAATCGTGTCTAGTTGCATTCCTTGTGTTTGAGCCATATGATCCATTCTTGGAGAAATCTTAATCTTGAGCAAATCCTCTTGTTTCATCAAGGGGCATACTTTGCTTGAGGGCAAATCCTCTTGTTAGATGCTAAACTTTGCTTATTTGATCTATCAAATATGGTCATCTTTCATTCCTTTTTGTAGAGAAAGTGTTAGAATCATTCTTCTTTTTGTTGATTTACATCATATTTTGAAAATGTCTTGGTTGCTTTGATTTGTATGCTATTGTGCAGGAATTAGGCATGAAATTTTGAAGAGTGAGACACAACAATTATGATAAGGAAAACAAGTCAGCTTGCAAACATCAATAAGTTCTCACAACGAACTTGCTAGCGAGCTTGCCCAGAAAAACATCAGCAAGTTCGCACAGCAAACTTTCCAGCGAAGGTCTTGGAAACCATGGTATTGTTCATCCAGAAAGAAAAAGGACCTAAGTTTGCTGTGTGAAGGAGATAATGAAGTATTTTCTAGAGAGAAGAGTAAGCCAATGCCTAGCGTACACCCTCATACTTGAGGCAATAGGTATTTGGACAAGAATTCGCTGTGCGAAGTTTGCAGCGAAGCCTTCGCACTGCGAAGGGATCTTTGCACATCGAACATTTGGAAATATCTCAAGGGCGTCTTCACTATAAACAGGAACTTCAACTGCCAATTTGCATTGTTTTCCAGGCGAACACTTTGTTCGCAGTGTGAACATGACAGCTCAACAACATGTCTATAAGTAGTATGTGGTACTTTTTGGGAAAATATCTTTTTTGCTTGTACTTTTCTTTGGAGAGATTTTTTAGAGCTAAAACCTTAGTTTCTCCATTTCTCATCATCTCTTAGCCATCTTTCACAAAAAAAATGTGAATTCCCATCCAATCTCGATTATTCGACTCAGATGTTGATCAACCTTCTTCTGAAACTTGTTGCTTAAGCTATCATGGAAATGGGTGGCTAAAACCCCTCTTTTGTCAATGTTAGAGGTAGCTAGTTCAGACTTTATGTATTCTTCTTGATCTTTTGTATGTGAACAAGGCTTTGATAAATATAGATGAAGTTATTTTCTATCTTTTGTTATGTTTATGGTTTGGATTGCTTTAGACATGAACTTTTCAAGTCTTGACCCAATTTCTTCATCTATCAACTATATAAATTCTAGACATAGGTTTGAAAGTTGATATTTCCATTGTATTGATCTTAATGATTATTGTTTCGAGTGTTATTTAGATATATCATTCAACGGTCGAAACAATAACATTCCTAAAATCGCTTTAGAAATGAACGCTTTTGCGAGGATACGCGATTATGTTGGTTAAAACTATGTTCACATATTTGATTGGTTGGATACGTTTAGGACGGATTAGCGAACCCTAATCTTGGCATGCTTTTTATCAAACTAAGACCAAATTTTATTCTGTTTTATTTCTACAAACTCTTGTTGCAAAAATAAAAACCATTTAAAAACCCCCTTCTTAAATTATTAAACCATTGAACGGCAAGCATCACATATTCTCATCAATATCTGTGGATATGATAAAACACTACCGAAATATAATTTTAACACTATCCTATTCCATGATGTGATGCACAAGGAAATCGTGGTATATGTTGATGACATGATTTCTAAGTCTAAGACTGAAGAGGATCATGTGGATTATTTTTTGAAGTTGTTCCAGCATTTGAGAAAATACAGACACTGCTTGAATCTAAACAAATGCACTCTCAACATTTGTTCCAGAATGCTTTTGGGTTTTATTGTCAGCCAGAAAGGTATAGAGGTGGATCTAGACAAAGTCAGAGCCATTCAAGATAAGACTTCACCTACAACAGAAAAGAAAGTTAGAGGATTTCTCGGACGGCTGAATTATATATCCAGGTTCATTTCTCACATAACTGCCACTTGTGAGCCAATCTTCAAATTGCTTTATAAAGATCAAATTATTGTGTGGAATGAAGATTGTCAGAAAGATTTTGATAGTATTAAAGATTATTTGCTTGAACCTCCGTCTTTGATCCCGCCTATAGAAGGGAAGCCTCTGATCATGTATTTGAGAATATTAGAAGGATCGATGGGTTATGTCCTTAAACAGTAGGATAAGTCAGGTAGAAAAGAGCATGGAATTTATTACCTGAGTAAGAGATTCACAGATTGCGAATCCCGGTATTCATTTCTTGAGAAAACTTGTTGTTCTTTGGCATGGGATACCCGACGTTTCAGTAGTATATGTTAAAACATACTACTTGGTTGATATCCAAAATGGATCTTATCAAGTATATGTTTTAAGAAGCCTGTGTTGCAGGAAGAATTGCCCGGTTGAAGATGTTAATATCAGAATATGACTTTGAATATAATACTCAGAAAGCTATTAAGAGAAGTATATTGGATGATCATTTGGCGCATAAACTAATTGAATATTATCATCCTGTCCAGTTTAACTTTCTTGATGAAGATGTTATGGCCATTAGAGATAAAGATTGTGATGAACCAGAGCCTGAAGAATAACTCAAGCCTGGATCTCAATGGAGTTTTGTGTTTGATGGAACCTCTAATGCATATGGTTATGGAGTTGGAGCAATTATAATCACTCCTCATGGTTCCCATATTCCATTTAGTGCATGGATTTGTTTTGATTGTATGAATAATATGGCATAGTATGAAGCGTGTGTCCTTGGCCTCGAAGAAGCTATTGATCTCAGAATTAAGAACCTCGATGTCTTTGGGGATTCAACATTAGTTATCAATCAGATCAAAGGTGAATAAAAACTCGACATCCTGATTTGATTTCGTACAAAGATTATGCTAGGCATTTGTTGCCTTTTTACAATAAGGTCAAGTTTCAACATATCCCTCAAGATGAGAAACGAATGACAGATGCCTTATCTACTTTTTCCTCCATATACCGGGTAAACGTCTGCAATGAGGCACCTCACATTATGATCAGATGTTTGGATAAACCTGATCATGTGTTTGTAGAAAAATAAAAATGAGATGATAGACTGTGGTATCATGATATCAAGTGTTTCCTCTAGAGTCGAGAATACCCATCTGGGGCATCCGATAAATATAAGAAGATGTTAAGAAGGTTTGCTTACAACTTTTTTCTCAATGGAGATGTGTTAGACAAAAGAAATTAGGACATGGTGTTACTCAGATGCGTGGATAGACATGAAGTAGACATGTTAATACAAGAGGTTCATGAAGGGTCCTTTGGTACTCATACCAACAAACATTATATGCCTAAGAATATGCTTATAGCTAGTTATTATTAGATGACAATGGAATCTAATTGCTGTAAATTTGTTAAAAAGTGTCATAAATGTCATATTTATGCGGATAAGATGCATCTGCCTCTGACTTTACTCAATGTTATTTCATATCTATGGCCTTTCTCTATGTGGGGAATTGACATGATTGGCATGATTGAGCCCAAAGCTTCAAAAAATCATCATTTCATCCTGGTAGCTGTTAATTACTTCACCAAGTGGGTCGAAGTGGCATCGTATGCTAATGTGACTAGACAAGTGGCGGTCCAGTTTATCAAGAATAAAATTATTTATCGGTATGGTATCCCAAGTATGATTATTACTGAAAATGGTTCAAATATAAATAACAAAATAATGAAAGAGCTTTGTGAAAGTTACAAGATTTAACATCACAATTCTTCACCTTACATACCCAAGATGAATGGGGTGTTGAAGCGGCAAATAAAAATATCAAGAGAATCCTGTAGAAGATGGTTGTAACCTACAAAGATTGGCATGAGATGCTTCCTTTTTCTTTGCGTGGATACCGGACATCCGTCCGCACTTCAACAAGGGAAAAACCTTTATCTTTAGTTAATTGAATGGAAGTAGTGTTCCACGTGGAAGTTGAGATCTCATTAATGCGTGTCTTGATGGAAGCCAAGTTGACAGAAGCTGAATGGTGTCAGAATAGATATGACATACTAAATCTAATTGAAGAAAAAATAATGACAACCTTATGGCATGGTCAGTTGTATCAGAAGAGAATGAAGAATGCATTTGATAAGAAGGTTCGTTCTCGTGAATTCATAGAATGTGACCTCGTGCTCAAAAATATCCTGCATATCCACAATGATTCTCGTGGCAAGTGGACTCCCAATTACGAAGGCCCATATGTTGTCAAGAAAGCCTTCTTTGTCAGTGCATAAATTCTTACAACTTTGGATTGTGAAGAGCTCCCTCGTCTAGTGAACGCTAATGCAGTCAAGAAATGCTTTGCCTAAATAATCAAAAGAATAACTCGCTAAGTTGAAAACTCGAAAGGGCGACTTAGGAAAAAATGAGCATCTCCGTGGATTGAAAATCCGAAAGGGCGGTCCAAGATAAAATTAGAGACATAAACAGAAATAATTCATCCCAGTAGATTGAAAAATCAGAAGGGGAATTTTGGCAAAAGTTAGGGATTTCATGGCAAGTAACTGCATCAGGCAAGGCTTGATCATTTGAAGCAGCAACATCACTCATCAAGAACTCTCAGTTCAATTTCTCTCAACGGAAGCTAGATTATTGGAATTCAAAGTTGTTATGGAGAATAGTGGTAATTGGACTTCAGTGTAGCCTTTCCATTTACCGTTTTTCAAACTTTGTAATGATCTACAGAGTCAAGCCTTTTGCAGACTACCATTCTATCAATAAAATCCTGATTTTTGCCAATCAATTTCAATTATATTTTCTTCTTTTGCAAAGTTCATTTATTTTTTATAATGATTTTTGAAACAAATATTTAATGATAAACATGTTTTTGGAATTACAAAATGGTTTCCTTTGATTTTTGGATAAACTAAAAGGAACGTTGACAATTATTTGAGTTTGATCAAGTCTTAGTTTTCCCTTTTGCGGGAGTTCTTGTGGATTATCCATTGCATATCATTATCTTAGTAATGTGCTCTCTCCAGTGGAGTTATTTCCAGACTTGTTGATAGATACATGATTTACCCAGAGGTGTTGGTGTTTTATTTTGGTTTCTTCTTACAACAAAGCCAACAAGAGTTTTACATCCCCAAAGAAAGTATGATCATTGATTTAAGTTTCCCTAGTTGATCTTTTATCCTCAACAGAAAGTCCATTGTCTTGGAAGGCATTGTAGAAGACAATCTTTGTGGCAGGGTCTCCATCTAAGTTGAGATTTGGTCGAGTCCCAAGTTTGTTGTTGTTTCAGGTTTCCCAGTTATCCAGTGTATTGTCTTATCAGCATAAGCATAACATTGCATGCATTTTAGCATTCATAGATCATCATTATGCATAGTCAAATGCTGATTCATACTCCTTTTGCTTATTCCTTGCTCCTGGCTATGTATTCCCTAGTGAGTCTATCCTATGTTTCCCCACTGAGTTTGTGTCTTATGGAAGAATGATGTTTCAGTTTTCCACCCCAGTTCATCTTGCCTAGATGGAACAAATCTCCGATTGAGCTCATTTCCTCGACGGGTAGAGTCATGTTTGACCTTTCCTCTCTAGTTTGTTCTTGGATTGAATTCTATTCCCTTTTATTTCTTTTGATATCCCCGAGCTAGAAGCATGGATGACGAAGAAGGCGTGCTTTGCCCCTTTTGAACCTTATGTTCCTCAGTAGAAGATTTTTTTCCAATAAATTAAGATATCATCCCTGACAGTTATTGCTCTGGTGATCTATCTCTGAGATTATTTCAGCAATAAGTGGCAGTCTCTTATTTGAGAAGCTTGTTCGTTCCTGGCATATCAATCCTTATTTTCGTAGTGAGTGACGATCTCTTTAAGTGAATCTCCGGAAGAGAAGCTTATTGTAATTCAATGTATCAAACTTAACAATAGATGATTTCTTCAACAGGTGGAGGTCTCTTTATTTGAGAAGCCTGTTGCAATCCCCAATCAAAATTAAATCTCTAGCAAGTGAAACTACTTCAGGTTGAAAACTAGAAGACTAAGAAAGCCTGTTACCCATTCCATGTTACATACCGGATGTCATGGGAGGTTTATTACCCTTTCCAAGTGGAAGACTTGGTTAAAGAAGAAACCGAAACCCGTTCTAGGTTGAAGACTAGAAGTCATGGGAGGTTTATTACCCTTTCCAAGTGGAAGACTTGGTTAGAGAAGAAATTGAGACCCGTTCTAAGTTGAAGAACGAAATTCATGGGAGGTTTATTACCCTTTTCAAGTGGAATACTTGGTTAGAGAAGAAACTGAGACCCGTTCCAAGTTGAAGAGTGGAAGTCATGGGAGGTTTATTACCCTTTACAAGTGGAAGACATGGTTAAAAAAGAAGCTGAGACACGTTCCAAGTTGAGGACCGAAAGTTATTGAAAGCTTATTATCAATTAAAATTTTGTCACTACCTTCGTTTATGAGTTAGTAGTATACCATCATCCATGAGTCAGTATTACCTGTTTCTTTACCGTCATTCATGAGTCGGTATTACCTGAATCTTTATTGTCGTCTATGAGTCGATATTATCCTGTTTACTGCCTTCATCTATGAGTTGGTAATAATTCACTTTTCAACCGACTACTCAGGTTTTTTCCCTTGTAAGCTTAGTATTCTCCTTGTTAGCTTCTTCCTTAGTAGAGGTTTCTATGGCCGCCTTTCATTTTTTGTGGTACTTTTGATTTTCCTCCAGCATGAGTCCTTGTGGCGCATTTCCACCCCCAGTGAGTTGTGTCTCTTTGGTAGACTCCCTTCAAGTTTTTCTCCAGCAGTATCACATGTGTTTCGCGTAACATCTTCCCCGCAAAGTCCATATCATATGCATTCATGTCGTCAGCATTGTGCGACATCTTAGGGCTATTGGGTCTTCCGTATTTAAGTTTCTTTGAATCTTGTCGAAAGATTTCTAATCTTCATATCTCCGGATAAAAGAAACTTAAATAGGGGCATCCGTCAATCCCTAATTTTTACCCCTAAGATTCCACCTATCATTTCATTTGAATTTCATCAAAATCAAAAGCATGGTGTCCTCCTAACCCCCTCCTTAGGTTTGACTTTTGTAGGAGATCACCAATAATATTACCATACTTGTTGACAGATACATGATTTCCCTAGAGGTATTGGTGTTGCAATTTGGTTTCCTCCTGCAAAAAATCCAACAAAAGTTCTACATCCTCAAATAATTTGAAGGAAGATCATTAATTTAAGTTTCCACAGTGGATGTTTTATCCTCAGCAGAAAGTCCATTGTCTTGGAAGGCACTATAGAAGGCAAGCTTTGTGGCAGGGTCTCCATCTAATTTGAGATTTGTTCGAGTACCCAATTTTAATGCCTAGGTAAATGCGTTTCCTAGACCTAGAATCTAGTTTTGTTCAATTCCTTTTAGAACTACACACAAAAGCAAGAAAACCAAAGACTTTCATACTAGCATAATCAGGGTGATTATTAAAAAGATTAAAGTAAGGAGAGTAATTCTTAAGTAATTTAGTAGGAAGACTATTAATAATGTGAAAAACATGAGAAAAGGCATGAGCCCAAAAAAGTTTAGGGAGGTTTGCTTGGAAAAGAAGGGCATAGGTGACACCTAAGAGGTGTTGGTGCTTTCTTTCCACCAAACCATTTGGTTGGGGAGTATTAGTGCAGGAAGTTTGATGCAGGATTCCCCGAGATATGTAAAAACATTTGAGCATGAACTCAGGTCCATTATCAAACTCGATGCTCTTGATAATGGGTTGGTATTGAGTCTTAACATAACTAATAAAATATTTGACAAGAGAAGAGGTATCAAATTTAAATTTCATCAAAAAAGTCCAATAATATCTACTATGGTCATCAAGAACAGCAAGAAAATAAATGAAGCCAAGCATGGAAGGAGTAGACAAGGGACCTCAAATGTCCATGTGGACCAAATCTAAACATTTGGTAGAACAATTTTTACTATCATTAAAGGGAAATCGCATATGTTTAGTATACAAACAAACATCACAATGGGTAAAAGTACGAGTTAAATGTTGCATAGGAAATTTTTTATTTATTTGAACAAGATTGTCATGTGAAAGGTGGCCAATTCTATGTGCCACAAATTACAAGAATCAACAGGATTAGAACTAGAATGAAAAACAAAATTATTAATGAGGGGAGAGTGTTTAGGGTTGGGGGAGGGGGAAAGTATGGATATAAGATCCTTTGTGCAACTTAGCTGAACCAATCTTTATAAAGGTATTGTTGCCCTGTATAATACATTCTAAAATAGCATCCTAGGGAACTAGTAAGTCTAGGGACAAATATAATGTTGGTAATTAATTCGGGAATGAAAAAAAGCATTATTTAGATAAAAATCAGGTCTAAATATTATTGTGCCAGAGAAAGAAGTGGAAACAATGGCTCTATTCGAGAGTCAAATTTTAATTGGGTGAATCACAATTAAGTTGGTAGACAGAGATCTTGAGTGGCGCATGTGATTCGTGGCCCTAGAATCCAAAATATAATGAGAGATATTTTGATCAGCTAAAGAATGTAAAGAAACAGAAGTGCCTGTTAGAATGTGGAAAGTAGTGTTGAGTTGATGAGCATTTGATTGTTGTATGGTGGTAGCTTGTTGAAAGAGGGCTAAAATTCCTTTTTGTTGCTCTGGTGTAAATCATGAAACCTCATTCTGTTGTGATATTTCATTAGCACTTGACTGTTAAAGAAGGTCCCGATCAGATTCTTCATTAGAGACTTGAGTAATGTTAGGTTTTTCAAATATGCAGGAAGCCCGTGCTTTTTGAAACAAACCTCAATTGTGTGACCCAGTTTGTTACAGAAGGAGCAAATCTTGAAGCCTTTTCCACATCCATTAGTGAAGCTTTTTGACAATTGTCATTGTTGCGTCCTTTGAAATAAAATTTGATGAATTGTGCAACCAAATTATCTTTAGATAAAGGTGTAAGGTGTTAATCTTCTTGTTGTATCAAAAGAGAAAAAAACCTTGTTTATTGGTGGTAATGGTTGCATAAGCATAATTTTGGAACAAATGGGAGTGTATTTCTCATTCAGGCCTTTGAGAAATCGGATAACATGATCACAATCACGATAGTACTTGTTGATGGATATGAGTTGACAAGTGCAAGTAATTGAACAAGTGCAAGAATGGAGAGGACAAAAGTTGTCGAATTCTCGCCACAAACGTTTGAGAGAGGTGAAATATTGGGTAATAGTTTATTCGCATTGCTTCAATGAATATATTTCTTCTTGCAAATATGAAATTCGAAAAAATGTCTCCTTTATGATATTGATCATGAAGCTCCTACCAAATTTCATAAGTTGTATCCGTCCATAAGAGATTTTGAGATATATCAGCTTCAATATAATTAGTTATCTAAGCCATAACCATAGTATTACACCTATCCCATGCTAAAGATGATTGACCGGTGGAAGGGGACGAATTAGGGTTCCAACAATGAACCCTAATTTATTTTTAGAACAAAGAGAAACCTTTACAAATCATAACCAAGAATGATAATTGAGGTTATTCAGGGAGGGAGTGACGATGGCAAGGCCAGAATTATCACTTGGGTGCATAAAAATAAAGGTCAAACATATCGGTTTGAAAAAATTCATTAGGGTTTGTGTTGGATGTGGTGGAATCTTGCTTTGTAGGAGAATTTATAGGTGTAGGTGTGGGTGGGATTTCATCGTCAACAAAGCCTTTGAAGGCTGCCATTGGAAATTTGGAGTTTTCATAGGAAAGAGAAAAAGTTGGGATGATGAAAAAAGAAAGAGAGAGTACCAAGAAAAAGAAAAAAATGGGAATGAAACGTAACAAAATCTGATACAATTGTTGGATCCTAGGGGTGATGGGGTCATCACATTGTACTTTGAACAATCATATAAAATGAGTTGGAAATCATATCTTAATCCAAAATGCATTTGACTTATTGATCCTTTCACTTATAAATTATTTAACAATCACTTTTTTTTTATCTAATGTGAGACTCAAACTCTTGATATAATATAAAGGTTTTTTTAGTGTTTTCAACTGATAACCGTATATTCTTTCACTTCTTAATTCTGCAATGAAAGGAAAGGGAGAGTGTCGTATTGTAAGTACTTTCTTTTTCCGAGTCAACAATGATATCGTGTATTTAGAAACATTGCACGATGTTGGGTCTAATTTTGTTTTCCTGCGTTTCTGTACCACACTTTCAAACACTCAAAAAAACTACTATTACGAACCCACTCTAATTATTTATCCAACAATATCACCAAAAAGTAATAAACAAGGGATTTACACTCAGTTGTAACAAAAAACGAGGTAAAAAGTATCAATCTATTTATTTGGTTAAGAAATCTAACCAAGGGGAAAAGTGGGGCTTGCTCGAAAAGAAAAAGTTGTTGTTTCTAGGGATCGAACTCATAATCCATCCCATATTTACCCTTGGTTAGAAAACAAACGAAGGGAAATGTTATGCACTTTCACTGACATGCTTCTTTATGTCTCCTACGAAAGTAAGGTGAAATCCATTTATCAACCGAGGTAATATCACTTATTCGTAGTAGTGCATCCATATACACTTGTACCCGTTGTTTGTTAGAACAAGATTTGTTCATGACATATATTTCTTGGATTTTTATGATAATAAAGTATTATAAGAGAAATGGTGTTATCTAATGTGTGTTCAAGTATGCAGGTTCTTATACTTAAAGATATATTCAGAATCTGATGTGAAGGCAAACTTGAGAGAAGCTGAGTTGCGGCGTGCTTTTGATGATACAGAATCTGAAGAATACTTGCTAAGTGATGTCTGGAGTACACTCTGAAGCTGAAGGCATCAACATCAGAAGAAACAACATATTGTCTTTACACTTGGTGATTGTATTGGTTTCTGGTCATTATTCAGAAGTAGTAGCAAAGCTTAAGTTGTCCGTACTGTAGAAAGCAAGTTGTAATGTCAAATCAGTTAGTCAACTAAAGTCTAAGTTCACAAGGCTCAAGAAGAGTTGATATGCTTTACGGATAACCACTCTCAATAACTCTATAGTACAGGATCTCTTTGACGACGCAGTTGTTAAACATGTTACAAAATGGATCAAGATCTTTTGGTGTGTCTATCTTCAACGACTCTTGTAATATGGAGAAAACAAAGATATTTGATTAAGTTCTCTCTTCCAACGACTAGTTTTCTACAAACTATTATATAAGTGGCTGAAGGTTCAATCTAAATCTTCAACAAGGAATAAGAGGGAGAAGGAATGCCAAAGAGGATAGAGGTGTTCGGAGCCTTTATCTGAATGAAGAAATAACAAGATCAACAATGAGCAACACTACTGAATATGCAGAATCTCCTGTTAATTATTGTAAATTGTAGACAACCTTAAGGTTTCCTATACATTGAATATCCTGGAAATCTTAAGTGCTTAAGGTCTTTGTTAAGGTGATTACCATGTACCTCTGATTCTGAATCAAGTACATCTTGTTCTCTATTCTACTGAACTTGTTGCTCAGTAGTTTAGATCAAAGTATTTTACTAAGTTCTTGAGCATCAACGTCTCCAGTTAAAAAGCTTGAGCCAAGTAAGTCTCTTGCTATGTGCTTGAGCATTAAAAGTCTTGATCTGTTTTAATTAAGGAAAGAAGTCTTAGACAGTGTGTCTGAGCATGGAAGTCTTATATTGAGAATTTGAGCAAAGAAGTCTTAGACGGTGCGTCTGAGCATAAGTCTTGAACCATGTGGGTTTAAGCAAGGAAGTCTTTAACTAGGTGGGTTTAAGCAAGGGAAGTCTTAAGATCTGAGGATTTAAGCAGAGAAGTCTTGATCAGGTGCTGATTGATCAAGAAGTCTTAGATGGTAGGTCTGAGCAGTAAAAGTCTTATGCTTAAGTGCATAAGCAGTTGTAATCATGAGTTGATTATAGTGAAAAATCTCTTGTGAGGCAAGTGGACTAGAGTACTCTCTGTTAAAAAGGAACCGGGATAAATCTGTTGTATTCATGGTATGTTTACTTTATTTATGATATATTACTCCGCTGCATTTATGATCAGATTCTGAACTAATGTTTAGAATCTGAACTCCATTCAGAAGCATAAACATTTTTAGTGAACACATTCAACCCCCATCTTCTTGTGTATTTTCCCACCTTCATTATTGACACTCTTACCACGTCAAAGTGACACTTTAGCATGACATATCGTTTGACCATCTCCATGTCAAAAAGACCTTCGATATAAGGAATCGATCCTTTAGTTGAATCATTAAATTTGTAACCATTTTTTGGTCTGCGGTGAGGAGATCATCACATTGTCCTTTTAACACTCACATAAAATGAGTTGAACATTATATATTAGTGCAAAATCTTAAAACATTTAGGTTATGGATTGTCTTACTTATAAATTGTTTAATATCTATTTTTTCATGTGAAAGTCATACTCACATAAATTTCATACTTTTATATATTATGTATTTTTAACTTTTGATAATGTATTCGAGAATCCACTTCACACACATGGCATGGGAGAGAATCCACTCCCAATTTTATGGATGAGAGAGTGCTTAATTGTCAAGTCCTTTCTTTTTCTTAGTCCTTTCTTTTTCTGAGTCATTAATGTTATCGTGTGTTTAGAAACATTGCACGATGTTGGGGTCTAATTTTGTTTTCCCCCGTTTCTGCACCACACATTCAAACACTCCAAAAAAGTACTATTAAGACCTACTCTAATTATTTATCCAACAATATCACCAAATCAAGTCAATACTGTATTATGCACCGATCTTCTTCCCTCAAGCTATCAACAATGTCTACTTTACCATCACAAATCTTTATCACACTCCTCTGTGTCCTTTTCGGTTTCCCTCACTCATCATCATTCTCCCTCTCAGTAGAAAACACTGAAAAAAACTTCATACTCTCTCCCAACAACACATTCACTGCAGGCTTCTACCCCGTAGGTGAAAATGCATATTCCTTCGCAATATGGTTCACCCAAAAAAAGAAACACCTTAATACCAATAACAACAGTGCCACCGTTGTTTGGATGGCAAATCGCGACCAACCAGTCAACGGAAAACGCTCAACACTTTCTATTCTCAAAATCGGCAACCTCGTCTTAACGGATGCAGCTCAATCCAACGTTTGGTCTACAGACACCACCTCGTCAAAACCACTCCAATTAGTCTTATATGACACGGGTAACCTCGTTCTTCAAGAACTAAACACAAACACAAACTGTTCCAGTAATAATATTTTATGGCAAAGCTTCGATTCCCCAACGGATACACTTCTGCCAGACCAAACGCTAACGAGATTCACCAGCCTTGTTTCATCAAGAAGCCAAAAAAATCACTCATCTGGTTTCTACAAACTCTTCTTCGACAATGATAACATTCTCCGTCTTCTTTATGAAGGTCCAAGAGTTTCAAGTGTTTTTTGGCCAGATCCTTGGGCTACAAGCAACGGTGCTGCTGGTAGTGGTAGCAGATCAACTTACAACAGTAGCAGAATTGCTTCTTTAGATTCATTTGGTGGCTTTAGTTCTTCTGATAATTTCATTTTCTCTACTTCTGATTATGGAACATTGTTGCAACGTAGACTTACACTTGATCATGATGGCAATGTTCGCATTTATAGCAGAAAAGAAGAGAATCAAAGTTGGTTTGTTTCCGGCCAATTTATACAACGACCATGTTCCATTCATGGGATTTGTGGACCGAATAGTACTTGTAGTATTGATCCAATGAATGGTAGAAAGTGTTCTTGTTTACCTGGTTATGTTTGGATAAATGATCAAGATAGTTCTCAAGGTTGCAGACCCAATTTTACACTTTCATGCAGCAACCAGACTCATCATGAGTTAAAGTTTTTGCCTTTACCACATGTAGATTTTTATGGATATGATTATGGATATTATGAGAATAAAACTTACAAAGAATGCGAGGATCTATGTTCACACTTGTGTAGTTGTGCTGGATTTCAGCATACTTTTTTATTTACAGCTGAAAAGGGTGGTTATTATTTATGTTTTCCCAAGACTCAGTTACTTAATGGCCATCGTTCACAGAATTTTCAAGCATTATTCTATTTGAAATTGCCAAAAAGTAGTTATTTTGTTGATGGAATTAAGAATCAACAAAATGGGAAGGGTATGGTTTGTTCAAGGAATAGGGTGGTAAAGCTTGAGCGAGGATACATAGAAGAGAAAGAAAATGGTTCCTTGAAGTTCATCCTTTGGTTTGCTGGTGGTTTAGGAGGAGTTGAACTCTTGGGATTTTTTCTGGTGTGCTTTTTCTTGTTTAGGGGTAGCAAAGATAATAAAGGATATGTTTTAGCAACATCAGGGTTTAGGAAATTTAGTTACTCTGAATTGAAACGAGCTACAGAAGATTTTAGTCAAGAGATTGGAAGAGGTGCTGGAGGATCTGTGTATAAGGGTGTTTTATACGATAATCGAGTCGCTGCAATAAAGCGTCTGCATGAAGCAAATCAAGGAGAGAGTGAGAGGGAGTTTCTTGCTGAAGTTAGCATCATTGGAAGGCTTAACCACATGAACTTGATTGAAATCTGGGGTTATTGTGCAGAGGGAAAGCATAGGTTGTTGGTTTATGAGTACATGGAAAAGGGTACTTTAGCTGACATTCTCTCATCAAATAAACTGAATTGGAGCAAAAGGTATAACATAGCTATGGGAACTGCAAAGGGTCTTGCTTATTTACATGAAGAATGTTTGGAGTGGATTTTGCATTGTGATATAAAGCCACAAAACATTCTTGTTGACTCTGATTACCAACCTAAGGTAGCAGATTTTGGCTTGTCTAAGCTATTGAATAGGAATGACCTTAATGATTCAAAATTTTCAAGGATAAGAGGGACAAGAGGTTACATGGCACCAGAATGGATTTTCAACTTGCAAATCACTTCTAAGGTGGATGTTTATAGCTATGGAGTTGTGGTGTTGGAGATGATTACTGGAAAGAGTCCAATAACAGGTATACAAACCAAAGAAGAGGTGTGTCATGAGAGATTGGTAACATGGGTTAGGGAAAAAAAGAGAAAAGGATTAGAAGTTGGTTGTTGGGTAGAACAAATTGTTGACCCGACAATGGAATCAAATTATGATGTTAAGAAAATGGAGACTCTGGCAAATGTTGCATTGGATTGTGTAGGGGAAGATAAAGATGTTAGACCCACCATGAGTCAAGTTGTTGAGAGGCTTCTAAGTCATGACTCATGAGCATATCTCATGATTATCGATTACTCTATAGTTTCACTAATCACATTACATTTGAATCTCAGGATTTTTTTTAAGAATATTTTTCCTTCCGACATTTCGAATATTATTATTGTAGATGATTTTCGTACCCGAATTAATGGTTGTGAAGACATTGATCTTTAATTTTTTAAATTGAAAGTTGTGTTTCACGTTCTTGGTCTATTTAACAAGTTTATATTTATTCGTAAGCTTATTAAGGATAATAGTTGTGTGATTATATATTTTTATTCTTATTGTATATTTCAAAATCTTGCAACGTAAAAGATGATTGGAGCTGCTAAAAAGCATGGTGGGTTATATTATCTCTCTGTGGTATAATGTGATCAAAATGTTACATCAAACAATGTTTTTTATAACAAAGCTTTCACAACAAACAATATAAAACCAAGGGTATATGTATCGGGAGCGCCTTGATTTTAAAAAAAAAATTTGTTACCTCGGTTCTTTGTAAAGTCGACATAATAATATGCTCAATGTTTCAGATTCGATTTCTAACTTCTGTAGTTTTATTTTTTATATGGAACCAAATAGGTGCCTTTAATTTCCATAGATTTTACGTCGGATATGTTACCTCAGTTTTTAAGAAAATCAATATATATAGTCTCTAATTTTTTATTCTTTTTGAAATCAAAAAGGAGCCCTCATTTTTTTAAGTTTTACATCGGATATGTTACCTCGGTTTTCAATAAAACTGTGATAAAAATTATTTATATTTTTTATTCATTTAGTGTCTATCTTATTCACTTCTCGAGTCAACGAAAGAACACTTATTCTCCAAGAAGCCCTAGCGAAAGAACACTTCTTCTGCAGCCAACGAAAGAACACTTATTCTCCAACGAGTCCTAGTGAATGAAAGAAATCCATTAATCTCCGGTATATTATTATTGTTGTTGCTTTGGTTCATTATTATTGTTATCTTATTATTCTCCATTACAGTTGTTCTTATTATTCTCCATTATTGTTACTCTTGTGTATTATGGTTGTGTACTATTTTTATTTTTTCCAGAAGTTTTATGTGATTATGGATCGTACTTAGATGAAAACCAATAGATTAAGTGTAGAGTATGAGAATGGATTAAAACAATTTCTTGATTTCGCAGAAAAAAATCTTCTTGATAATAATGAGATTTTTTTACTGTCCTTGTAAAAACTGTTTTAATATGGAAAAAAACATCATAGGAATGTTATATTCAATCATTGTGGTTGTGATGGAATTATTCAAAATTACACGAAATGGATATGGCATGGTGAAATGACAAATAAGAGATTTTTGTCACATACAGTTAAAGATGATGAAGTTATGAATGATATCCTAGAAGACATCATTCTTGATATTGGAGTTGATGCTTTCAAAAAGACATCATTGTTTGATACTTTGAAAAGAGACATGGAAGATTCGTTGTATATGGGATATACAAATTTTACAAGATTGTCGGCTGTGTTAATACTATTTAATCTTAAGGTAAGAGGTGGGTAGACGGATACAAGTTTCGCTGAATTGCTTGAATTGTTTAAAGAAATATTTCTCAAAGGTAACACGTTGTTGAACCGTACTTATGAGGCCAAGAAGATATTGTGTCCAATGTGTTTGGACTATGTCAAAATAAATATATGTCGTAATGATTTTATATTATATTGGAAAGATTTTGAAAACTTGAAGGAGTGTCTGAGGTGTGGGGATTCACGCTACAAGAAGAAGGACAATGGTGTTGATGGTGTAACTAGCAAGTATGTTCCTGCCAATGTGATATGGTACCTACTGATAATTCCAAGGTTTAAGAGATTATTTACTAATGCTAATGACACAAAGAATACTAGATGGCATGTAGATGAAAGAGTGTGTGATGGAAAAATTCGTCATGTAGCTGATTCATTGCAACGAAAGAAAATTAATTCTTTGTATCCATATTTTGCCTTTGAATCGAGGAACCTCAAGCTTGGACTTGCCACCGACAAAATGAACCCTTTTGGTAATTTGATTATTATTCATATGTCATGGGCTATTCTTCTCATAATTTACAACCTATCTCCATGGTTGTGCATGAAGTGCAAGTATATGATGCTATCGGTGATGATTTCGGGTCAAAAACAACCAGGCAACGACATTGATGTTTATTTAACGCCATTGATTGGAGATTTGAGACTTTTGTGGGAGGAAGGTGCTGATGTGGATGATGCGTATACAGGTGATAACTTTAAGTTGCGTATCATGTTGTTTTGCACAATCAATGACTTTCCTGCATACAGTAATTTGTCTGGATACAGCGTCAAAGGACATAGAGTGTGTCCTATATGTGAAGTTGATACATGTCACCACCAATTACAAAAAGGAAAAAAGACAGTTTATCTTGGGCATCGAAAATTTTTAAGCCTAATCATCCATATCATAGATTGCGGAAGACTTTTAATGGAGAGCATGAGTTTGATATTGCTCCAAAATCCTTAACTAGGAAGGAAGTTTATAGAAAACAACAAGACATTAAGGTTATCTTTGGAAAGAAACAAAAAAAAATTCTGCCGAGAAAAATATTTGAAAAAAGAGGTGGTATTCTTTGATCTTCCATACTGGTCTAGTCTTGATGTAAGACATTGTCTTGATATGATGCATATGGAGAAAAATATATTTTATAATATGATTAGAACACTTATCAAAATTAAAGGCAAGACAAAAGATACTAAGAAATCCTGCGAAGATATGGTTGTGATGGGCCTACGACAAGAGTTAGCTCCAAAAGAAGAAGGAAACAAAATTTATTTTCCCCAGCATGTCACACTCTTTCTAAAAAAGAGAAAAAAAAAGTTTTTGCGATCATTTGCAGGGTATCAAAGTTCCCCAATGTTACTAATAAAATATGAAGAAACTTATGTCAAAGAACGATCACAAATTAGTTGGTTTGAAATCTCATGATTGTCATGTCTTGATGCAACAACTTCTACTAGTGGTTATCTGTGCCATTTTACCAAGAAATATAAGGTTGACTATAACTAGATTATGCTTATTCTTCAATGTTATATGTAGTAAAGTTATTGATCCTGGAAATTTATATGACTTGGTAAATGAAGTTGCAGTTATCTTGTGCCAACTAGAGATGTTTTTCCCTCCATCATTCTTTGACATTATGGTTCACTTAGTTGTTCATCTAGTAAGGGAGGTTAGAATTTGTGGTCCAGTTTATTTATGGTAGATGCATCTGGTATACCGTACATGAAGATTTTTAAAGGGTATAAAAAGAATAATCATTATCTGAAAGCTTCGATCGTATAAAGGTACATCACAAAATAAGCTATTGAGTTTTGTACAAACTATTTATCAGAAGCTTCCTTTATAGGAATTCCTGAGTCTTGTCCTGGTGGATTTTATGATGGTAGAGGTATTCAAGGTTTAAATGTTAAGGCATTTTTCTGAGATGTAGTTCTTCGAGAACATTTGCATATGTTGAATAACCTTAGTGAAGTTCAACCTTACTTGACCGCTCACAAAAGTCTTTTAAAGGAAAAATTCCCCCGGATGAATAAAAAATGGTTGTTGACAGAGCATAACAAAACTTTCATAAATTGGTTTAATAAAAGTATTTCTAAAAAGAGTAATGCATCAAATCTTTCACTGTTACAAATAATACTTTTTATGATGAAGGTTTAACCTCGAACATGCCAAACACGGAGCTTATAGGTCATGGGAGCGACAAGTTTTCTTTTTGGTAAATCCTAGAGATGATTATCATTTCTTTTAAGTAATTAAAAAATGGTAAGAGGAAGATTAATTATGATGTTCTTGGTAAGGAATAACAAGACATCCTTGTCATTCCAAGTAAGTCTTTCCAGTTCTTTCTCTTTTGGCAGAAAATTTGACACTAGAAGTTGATACAAAACTTTTCCAATTGGCCATAGACTAGCAGGACTGTTGAGATTATCGTTGGTTGCATGATAATGCAAAAATGTCTCGTATATTTCGACCCGATTGACATGCAATTTAGTTTCGTTTTAATTGTTTTTCATTGTATGATGTCTTATTATGTTCGTGTTTCATGTATTTGTCAAATAAGAGCGTCCGTGCGAGAAAACCCGAGAAAAGAGCAAGAAAATGAAGAAAAAGAAGTGCAAAATTTGCTATTTTCTAGTGCACGACGTTCTCCGTGAAGTCATGGCAGTCACCATGAGCCTAATAGCGGTCGCCATGGACCTAACGACGGTCTCCGTGGGCACACAGTGCAGAATTTTCAAGAAATAATTTTTATTCAATCATCTCCCACTCTCTTATTTTTTCTCCCACGACTCCCACTCCTTTGGCATCAGTTTTTTTTTAGCATCATAACACTAAATATTACAATTTTAACATGGAATTTGGCATCCATGTCTTGTACAAGTTTGGGAAGTTTAGTTTTAAGCAAAAATTCAGTATTAAAAAGTGGCAGTCTTAACATCAAGAGACTACTGAACTATTAGTATTAGAGCTTAAGTTTCCACCATTGTAAATTGATTGGATCAATAATCTTGCCTTGAATTTAATTTCATTTTTTATTTCAGTTTCATTTACTTTTATCGCAATTTATTTTTCTTCTTTTATTTTCTGCCATTTATATCCTACTTTACAAATTTTGCATTGCTATTGTTTTAAGTTTTTATCACTTTACTTTCTTTTGCAAACATTGCTTTAATTATTTTAAACCGCTTGTTATGCCTGCATTTAATTAGAAAACCCAAAATTATTTATTTATTTCCGCAATCATGTCCAACTATATTTCTTGAGTCTGGTATGTGAGGATCGTCGTTTCGATGGGACTCGATAATAAGTTGGCGTTATACTTTTATTAAGTTTTGTTTTGGCTTTTGTTTCCAAGTTTAATTCAAATGGTTTTGTCACGAGAGTGAAAAGAAAATAAAGGTCTGAGTCGATAGTGCAAGAGTGTGAGAATTGGACCGGATGGTGGGAACTGGGCATCGATCCTAAATACAGCGAGAGCGTTTTAGGTATCAATTAGAATCTAATTAGTTTTCAAAATATGCTTTTTAATTGAAATTGACGAGCGAGAGCAACATCTCACGGTTAGGAAGTGTGGCTTTAATCAATAGCGCGAGAGTGTGACATAGAGTCTTTAAACTAGTATTTTCTACTAAATGTAATTTAACCATAAATTAACACCAATGGGTTACAGAGCTCCTGAGGTGCACGAAATCTACATTCTAGTCTCTGTTTTCTATTATATTTCCTAAATCTTAATTTAGTTTTAATTCTAGTTTTAGTTTCCCCAAATCCAGATTTCATTAGCTTTAGCTTTGCATTGCAGCAATAAATAACGATAGGTTGACATTGGTCTCTGTGGGTTCGACAATCTTTTATATTACTTTGATATTTTCGTGCACTTGTAGATGCATCATTGCATAAATTAGGAAAAGTATATATTTATAGACATTGTTGAATCTCTAATGTTCAACAGAAACACCTTCCTTTTTACATTCTATTGTTTGAGCAATAAGTGACTGAGTAATTCTGACAGGAAAGCCACTGACATAGGACTGGATTGACTCAACATCATAACCAGATGGCCCAACAGAGGTATTTAACCAGAACTCTTTAACGAGATTAATGTAGATGGGTCCATTAAGAATGTCAAAGCAACCGTTCAACTTTTGTTTGCAAATAATTTTCCTTAGATCAAAACCTTTATCTTTCAAATCATCGAAATCAACAAACTTTTCATTGATTACGAACAAAATATTTTCATCTAAGGTTGTTGAAGACATTTTTGAAAAAAATAAAAGACTTTGAAACTAGGTTTGAAGAAACAAAGAGTTGGAAATGAGACGTTGAAACAAGGAATAATGTTTAAATAAAGTGGAGATAAGAATAGGAAGTGAAACAATCAGAGAAGGTAAAACGCCTTGAAAATCCAAATTACATTTTTGAATATGGATGATCATTGCTACTCTAGTGGATATGATTCTAATGCATGCCACGATTTTTCTTTAAGAAATAGAAATCACATGTTACCTCAGTTTTTCAAAAACTCTTAGGGGAAAAACAATTAGAAAACTATTTTTACTATAATTTTTTGTAAGCTAAAGGATATATCTCGTCGGTTTCCCTAATAAAAGAGGTACAAGATGCGCGTAACATTTTACTATAAAAGAACTCGTTAGACAAATTTTACCATAATCATAACTTATATGTAGTCGCTTCAAACTCGTCTTAAGTAGAAATCATATCATTCTTTTGGGATTCATCTAACAAGATACGGTTGATGTTGTTGTTGTTGTTATATTTAGAAGCTTGTAAAAGTTCTCTATGATGGATTGCAAGTGCAGAAAAACATTTTTTCAATAGAAGTTAGATGCATTCAATGTTGGAACCAGATAACTCTTTAAAAATTTGATGCGTGCAATATTTGGACCATATAACTTCTTACATCAAAATTCTAGTTTTGTTGTATTATTTTTATTTAGTATTCTGTGTAAACAACATAATTAAAAAAACATGTTCACCTCGGTTTTTATAGAAACCGAAGGGATAACTTAGCGTTCTTAAACAAATCTTTATCGTTCATTTCAAGATTATGAATGCTCAAGAAACTACCATTAGTGATTCACATGATTCCTAAAAAAAATTCATTATAAGGGCTTTCTGATATCTAAAATTGATAAAGAAACGTCATAAAGCGATTGAAACTAGGGGTGACAATTGGATCCATTAAACAATTATTTATCCAATTCATCCACTAAAAAATTCATTCAATCCATCTATTGTGTAAAATGTTAGTTAATGGATTGGATATAATCCATCCATTTAAAATTATGGATGAATCCAATCCATCCAACATATTCCAAAAATTCAATGGATTGTTTTATTTTTAATTTTAAATTCAATTGATCACTTTTACCATTTAATTGTCACCCCTATATAAAACAATACAAAATATATTTATTCAGAAATTTAAATTATGCTTTAAACTTTATAATGAAATATTTAAAGTCTATCTTGTATTTTAGATCAAAAAGTTATATTACTTTTAATTCAGTCTCCTTTATGAATTTTTTTTAAAGTAACCAAGTATTAATGAGTATTTACGAAAATAACAAAACACTCAATAAATTGACGAAACTAGCAACAATTCAACAGCCTGTCGCCGTTTAGATTGGCGACAATGTTGCAATCACGTTCTGGGCTTGCATGATCTCGCCATCAGGATTGGCGACTGTGAAGAAAAATGCCCCATATCGCCATCACGATTGGTGAATCAGTTGATTCTAGGGGTTGCTTAATGTTTTACTCTATATTATTATTCCATAACCATTGAATTATTTAAAATAAGGTTTAATAAATTTAAGTAATATTTATGAAATAATTAATAATTATTATGTTTAAGTTATAAATTTTTTTAAAAATTTAATTATAAATTAATGTAAATACAAAATAAAAATTTGATTAACCATTGAATTATAAATTGATTTTAAAGCATTGAATTAAAAATTTAATTATAAATTAATGTAAATACAAAATAAAAAATTGATTAACAATTGAATTATAAATTTAATTATAAATTAATTTAAATATAATTTAATTTTAAAACATATAAATTGATTTAAATTATAAATTTTAAAACATAAAAACTGATTAACCATTGAATTATAAAGTGTATAAATTTTGTAAGGGTATTTAAGACATATCATATGGGGCACGTACTATTTTATTTTTCTATAAATACGATTGCAAACACATCTATGTTTTCACAACATTGTATACCAAAAGACTAAGTTGGTGCATTTTGAGTGGAGTGGAATCTAGAATGTCTGCATTTCTAAATCAACGTTCTTCATCCTCGTCATCAGCATCGGAGGAACCCTTTCCAACATTTGATCTAATGAAAAGAAATGCCCTAGTTGTCTTTTCAGCAACAAAGCCTCCGATGAAGGTGCTCCTGTGGAATACGCAGACGTTGGAGCACTTGCATAGTGAACTGAACCGCTGGCTAGAAGGAGATATTGGTCCAGGAGAAAAGATTAGGAAAATTGAGAGGTTGGTCGAGGAGACCGGGAGAAACGGGGTTAGTCGTGAATGGAGAAAAGTGGAAAATGATGCCGGAGTCCTTGTGATGATGTTAACACCGAAGAAGATAAAGTTGATGGTCGTGATATCGTAGACGCCTGTGATGATGTTAACATCGAAGAAGATAAAGTTGATGTCAACACACCATTTCCAACCCAATTCGACGTACGAATTCGGACAACCATATCGTCCATACACCACCCAACCTCCCCGACAATCCTTCGAAAACATGGGCATTGAGCTAAACTACGGAAGCACCGTTGATAGTGGACCTCCCGGCTATTAGGGTCAAATGCTGCAAAATCTATCTGATACGCCGGGTCCGTCCCAACAAAACCCTCCTCAACAACTCAACACACAACGACCAGACACACCACAGCAACCTCGTCGCAACGCGCATCCCCCGCAGTGTGGCACCGGTGGTCGCTTGGATAGAGCCGGCCATTAGTTTTTTTTTTTCAGTTGTAATTTTCATTATATTTTTTTTCAGTTGTAATTTTCATTATATTATAAATTAATATATTTTAACTTTTTTTACATGTCTATATTATTTAAGGATTTTTAAAATTTTAATTAATTATAAATAACAAACAACATAATATATATTAAAATATTTATAAACTTAATAATAAACATAATATATTTAATAGGTTATTAAAATATTTATTAAAATTTATAAATTTAATAATAAACTTAATGAATTTAATAGGTAATTAAAATATCTATTAAAATATTTATTAATAGGTAAAATATTTATTAAAATGTTTATTAATATTTATTTAAATGACAAATGTGTAAACCCTAAACAACCAACTGTTTCGCCACATGCATTGGCGACTTTGTTTACACTTGTCTCTATCGCCATATGTTTTGGCGACTTTGCCTCTTTCCAATTTCCAGCAACAACAATGTCGCCATATGCTTTGGCGACTGTCTGATGAATTGTAGTTGGTTTGAGAAATTATTGGAAATTTGCTTTTATTTGATAATTTTTATTAGAATATTAATAGTAATAAATATTTATTTAGTTATATTATTTTCTTAGCCCCTAAGTTTGTTAGAGGGTATTTTAGTATTTTATCTTATTCTAGTAACCCTAGTTTTAGCTTATAAATAGGGTGACAATCATTGTAACTATTATCATGTTTTCTGCCGTCATTCTTAATAGAATATTTCCTTTCATCATCATTTATTCACCTTGCACCAACAATTGGTATCAGAGCTCCGGTTCAGATTCATTGGGAAACACGGGAAACACGAGTGAACGTGAGGTCTTGTGTGTTTGATTTTGATTCTTAGATTCGTGTTGAATCTTGAACAAAATTTGATCAGAATTTTATTCTGTGGGTTGGGAAACACTGTGTGAGAAACATTGAGTGTATTGTGCAAGGTAAAGATGAACGGAAACGGCAACATGAACACCAAGCTTCCAGTATTTGACGGTAAAAACTGGAATCATTGGATGATCCAAATGCGTGTACTGTTTGGTGCTCAAGATGTTTTAGATCTTGTCACTGATGGTTATGTTCCGGTAGTAGCATATGCAACAGATGAACAGAAAAACGCGCAGAAGGAAGTAAGAAAGAAGGATCAGAAAGCATTATTCTTTATTCATCAATGTGTTGATGTAAATGTGTTTGAGAAGATTGCAGATTCAACGACAGCAAAGGCTGTGTGGGACACACTGGTTAGATGTTATGGTGGTGACGCATCAGTGAAGAAGGTGAAACTTCAGTCCTTGAGAAAGCAATATGAGAATCTTAACATGAAGAATAATGAGAAAGTCTCTGAATACATCTCCAGAATGATTCTGATCACTAATAAGATGAAGGCGTGTGGAGAAACTCTTTCTGAAGAAACAATCATGGAGAAGGTATTGAGATCCCTTACCTCTCAATTTGATTACATTGTGGTAGCAATAGAACATTCCAAAGATCTGAGTACCATGAGAATTGAAGAGCTGCAGAGCAGTTTAGAAGCGCAAGAGTTGCGTTTGACTGAAAGAACTTCTGAAAGGGAAGTAGAGCAACAGGCTCTGAAAGCAACTTCTAATAGGAGGTATCAGAAGCAGTCAGAAGCCAGGAGAAGATCTGATGGTGGTCAGAAGTCAGAAAGCTCAACCTCTGATAGACAAAAGAATGCTCAGAAGGGAAAAGAGAAGTATGAGAAGAAGAAGATCCAATGTTACTGTTGTAAGAAGTTTGGTCACTTTGCTAGAGATTGTTGGTCAAACAAGGAGAGAAAATCAGAAGAAGCAAATATAGCCAGAAGTTCTGATGACGAATTTGTGCTATTGATGGCCTCTGAATCTGATGATCTGACAGACTGGTGGTATATGGACACTGGCTGTTCAAATCATCTTACTGGAAACAAGAAATGGCTGGTTGACTTTGACTCTGAAAAGAGAACAAAGATCAGATGTGCTAATGACAAATATCTTAATGCAGAAGGTATGGGAAATGTCAGAGTGACTCTGAACAATGGGAAAACAGCATTGATTCAGAACGTGTGGTATGTACCTGGCATCAGAAGCAATCTGATGAGTGTGGGACAATTAATTGAGAAAGGTTTTTCAGTTACCATGAAGGACAATCTTCTGAAGCTGTATGAATGCAATCAGAAATTGATTATGGAGTCAGAACAGGGAAGGAATAGAACATTCAAGGTGAATGTCAGAACTGCAGACTCAGAATGTCTTAGTGCAACATGTGCTGAGAAGGAGAGTGAGTTGTGGCACAGAAGATTTGGTCATTTGAATTTCAGAAGCCTAAAACATCTGAATTCAAAGAAGCTGGTACATGGAATTCCTGCAATTAAGAAGCCTGAGAAGTCATGCAAAGTTTGCATGGAAGGAAAACAACCACGTTTGCCATTTGCGTCAGAAGTTGCTCCAAGAGCAAAACATGCCTTGGGAGTTGTACACTCTGATGTGTGTGGTCCATTTCCAGTAGCATCAATTGGAGGGAATAAATATTTTGTGTTATTTGTTGATGAATTCACAAGAATGACATGGGTATCCCTTATTAAGTTCAAACACGAGGTGTTTGATGAATTCAAGAAATTCAGAATGAAGGCTGAGAATCAGAGTGGTCAGAAGTTGAAGATTCTTAGAACTGATGGTGGAGGTGAGTATAACTCCAAAGAGTTCCAGAAGTTCTGTGAGGAGAATGGAATTGAGCATGAGGTTACTGCTCCTTATACCCCTCAACACAATGGTCTTGCTGAAAGAAGAAACCGTACTTTGCTTGATATGGTGAGAAGCATGCTAAAGGAGAAGAAGCTTCCACAGAAGCTCTGGGGAGAAGCTGTTGCCACTGCAACGTATGTACTCAACAGATGTCCTACGAAGAAGTTGAAGGAAATAGTTCCTATGCAGAAGTGGACTGGAGACAAGCAAAGTGTTAGTCATCTGAAGGTATTTGGTTCTGTTTGCTATAAACATGTTCCAGAAGCCAGAAGACAGAAGCTGGATGATAGAAGCAAAGTGATGATTCTGATAGGGTACCACAGTACAGGTGCATACAAGCTCTATTGTCCAGAAACCAATAAAATTGAATTCAGCAGAGATGTGATTGTGAAGGAATCAGAAGTTTGGAATTGGGATAAGTCTCAATCTGATTCTGATGTTAGAACTTCTGAAGAAAGGTCAGAGTTAAGAATTTCTGAAGTTGAAGTAAACTCTGACGTTGATTCTGACTCTGATAGTGATTCTGACTCTGGAGAAGACTCAGAAGATGAAGGTGACTCTGATGATCCAGACTCTGATGGTAATCCAGATTCTGGTGGAAATTCAGACTCTGAAGATGGCCAAGACTCTGAAAATATGCCAGATCTTGAATATGGTCAAAGCTCCAGAGGAAGTCAACCATCTGAAGCTGGAAACTCTGAAGCTCAAGACTCTGAACAAATTCAGAGACCACAAAGAATCAGAAGCGTTCCCAGAAGATTTGCAGAATTTGACATGCTGCAAGACACTGAAGTAGACTCTGAAGGAGAAGTTATTCAGTGTGCCATGTTAGTAGACTCTGAACCTATAAGTACAGAGGAGGCCCTTAAGCAGAAGCTCTGGCTGAAGGCCATGAAAGAAGAACTTGATGCTATAGAGAGAAACAAGACTTGGAAGCTGACAGAACTTCCAAAAGACAAGAAAGCCATCAGCGTCAGATGGGTTTTCAAGCAGAAGTTAAAGCCAGATGGTTCAATTGGCAAACATAAAGCAAGTTTGGTAGCCAGAGGATTCCTACAGAAACCTGGGCTGGATTATTCTGAAGTGTTTGCACATGTAGCAAGACATGAAACAATCAGAATGGTGATTGCAATAGCTGCTAACAGGAATTGGCCTCTGATGCATTTAGATGTAAAATCTGCATTTCTGAATGGTCCATTAGAAGAAGAAGTTTACGTGTCACAACCTCCTGGATTTGTGAAAAATAATCAGGAAGGGATGGTGTACAGATTATACAAAGCTCTATATGGATTGAAACAAGCGCCCAGAGCTTGGAATCAGAAGATTGATTCATTTTTCAAGAAGCAAGCCTTTCAGAAATGTGAGGTGGAGTACGGTGTCTATGTTCAGCATACTTCTGAAGGCAATATGACTCCGGTATGTTTATATGTTGATGATATACTGCTGACTGGAAGTTCTGAACAGGAGATAACCAAGTTCAAGAAGGTTCTAATGAATGAATTTGAAATGACTGATCTAGGCAAAATGACATACTTTCTAGGGATGGAGTTCAGATATTCTGAGAAAGGTATCATTTTGCATCAACTCAAATATGAATTAGAACTTCTGAAGAGATTTGATCTGAAGAATTGTAAGATGGCTGTCACACCTTCTGATACAAATCAGAAACTGGATTCAGACTCTGAAGGAAAGGATGTGGACGCTACAACCTTCAAACAGTTGGTTGGTTCTCTGAGGTATCTGTGCAATACCAGACCTGATATTTGCTACTCAGTTGGGATGGTTAGTAGGTTCATGAGTAAACCTAAGTGGTCCCATTACCAAGCTGCTGTCAGGATTCTGAGGTATATCAAAGGAACTCTGAAGTATGTGTTAGAACACAGATTGGTTCTTAATAATTACTCTTTGTTTTGATGATAACTGTTAGGAAATTTATATTTAAGAATTATATACTCTAAAATTTGTTTGAGAGTTTTACTGCAGATTAAAATTATATTAACTCTCTAGAAGCAAATCTGCCTTGAATACAAGAAGCTATCCTGACTCTGAAGCGCCAGATGCAACCTACAGAAGAATCTGTTTGCTCCTTACAGAAGATCCTGAGCGTAGCCTCCAGAAGGATCTGAAGCAAGAAGCTCCAAAACATTCTGAGTCAGAAGCATCTGAAGATATTCAGAAGCATCTGAAGATTATCAGAAGCATCTGAAGCTGAAGCATCAGAAGTATAGAAGAATATTGATTGAAGAGTTTCTTAAAGCATTGACCTACAGAAGTTTCTGAAAGTACCTACGCTGCCAAGTACTGAAGTTCTGTGTCAAGATGCTCTGATGATCAACACGCTAGAAGCACACACGCTGCAGAAGACTCTGATACAGCATAGTTCTGAATCTCATCAGAAGACTCTGATCCATTCAGACTCTGAAGAACTTGCTGAAACTGAAGAAGTGTTTTCAAGAATATATCCGTTGGAACTATTCAACGTCTCTTTCCTTATTTGTGCTAGACACACTTACACAGACAAAAAGGATTTATCTGTGCCATCTATTTCAAGGAAAGGTCAGTACATGTGAAGACAAAAAGGCTCAGACCTTTTGGACTCTCTTTTCAACGTGCATGATTCAGTTGCCTATAAAAGGAGTTCCTCACTTCATTCTTCAGTGCTACACACTTGCTGAAAAGAAATCACAATATTCTATAAGCTCTCATTCTTATTCTTCATAGAATCTCATTGTACTAAATCTTAAGAGAAAAATCACTGTTGTGATTATAGCTTTATAGAAGCATTAAAAACTCTTGTATTTAATTTACATTGTTTGTAAAGGATATTCCTTAAGAGGATTCAGTGTGAATCAGTAGCTCTTGAGAAGACTAAGAACTGTAGTTCTTAGGTGATACTATTGTAATCAGTTTGATTTAATAGTGGATTAAGTCCTTGTTGAGAAAGGCAAATCACTCTGGAAGGGTGGACTGGAGTAGTTGTTTAACGAACCAGGATAAAAATAATTGTGTGATTATTTTCAAGTATTAATTTTCCATACTTATTCAACCCCCCCTTCTAAGTAATATCTCACCTTCAGTTGGTATCAGAGCTCCGGTTCTGAGTGTGCTATCACTTAACAGTGTCAGTAAAGATCCAGAGGAGATATACTTTGATCAATATATTTATTTGTTATCATGGCTGATAATTCAATGTCAAATATCAATAATAAATATGAAGAGAGGGATAGGATCAGTACCAAACCTCCAATGTTTGATGGAGAAAAATTTGACTATTGGAAAGACAGAATAGAAAGTTTTTTTCTTGGGTATGATGCTGATCTTTGGGATTTGGTCATTGATGGATATGAACATCCTATTGGAGAGGATGGCAAAAAGATTGATAGAAAATCAATGACTGAAGTGCAGAAAAGAGACTTCAAGAATCACCACAAAGCCAGAACTATATTGCTTAATGCAATCTCTCATACTGAGTATGAGAAGATTACTAACAGAGATACTGCTCATGACATGTTTGAATCACTCAAAATGACTCATGAGGGAAACTCTCAGGTTAAAGAGACAAAGGCTCTGGCGCTCATACAGAAGTATAAGGCATTTAAAATGGAAGATTCTGAAAATGTAGAAACTATGTTTTCTAGATTTCAGATTCTTACAGCTGGTCTGAAAGTTCTGGACAAGGGCTACTCAACGTCAGATCATGTCAAGAAAATCATCAGAAGTCTTCCCACCAGATGGAGACCAATGGTGACTGCATTGAAGATGGCAAAAGATCTTAACAAGATCTCCTTAGAAGAACTTATCAGTTCTTTGAGAAGCCATGAAATTGAGCTGGAGGAAGATGAACCCCAGAAGAAAGATAAAGGTAAATCCATAGCTTTAAAATCTAACAAAACTGCTAAAGCTTTGCAGGTTATTCAAGAAAGCTCTGAAGAATCTTCTTCTGAAGAAGAAGATGAGTTGTCCATGCTGTCCAGAAGGATTAACAAACTCTGGAAGCACAATGGAAAGAAGTTTAACAACTTCAGAAGATCTGACAACAGAAAGGAATCTTCTAGTCACAGAAGATCTGCCAAGAAAGAAGTGGTGTGCTATGAGTGCAAAGAACTTGGGCACTACAAGAATGACTGCCCTAAACTTCTGAAAGAAAAACCTAAGAAGAAGTTCAACAAGAAGAAAAAGGTTCTGATGGCAACATGGGATGACTCAGATGAGTGTGAGTCATCTTCTGAATCAGAAGAAGAATGTGCAAATGTTGCACTGATGGCCAGGACAGAGGATCAAGAGGAAGGTACCTCTGGATATGAATCAGAATCTGAATCTGATGATGATGCAGAAGAGGTAATGGCCAAACTTACCAAAGAAGAACTCATTAAAGTTTTAACAGAAGTTCTTAAAAGTTACAACAACATCAAACTCAAATACAAGAAGCTGAAAAGCAATCTTGAATCTGAGATTGATCTTCTAAAAACAGAACTTGTTGAGCAGAAGGAAATAAATTTAAAAATCAAAAATGACTTTGATAGAACTCAACAAGAATCTGATTCTGAAACTAAGTCTTGTGAAAATATTTTAGAAAAATATGACTCTAGTTTTCAGAGGTTTCTCACTAAGAGCATAGACAGAAGCAAGATGGCTTCCATGATCTATGGTGTTAGTGGAAACAACAGAAGAGGCATTGGATATGAGTCTTCATCTAGAAGCAATCCGAAACCTGTTGATAAACTTTTCATCAGGAAGACACCTCTGTACTCTCAATTCAAATTTGGTCATCTGAATGACATTAAACACACAAGCTCTGAGAAGAGTACTTATGTGTTTAAACCAAAGGCAAGTCAGAATAAACACTATGTTGCAAAACAGAAGTTTAGACAAACCTGCAAACCAACTAACCCCAAAGGACCCAAGAAGATCTGGGTACCTAAAGACAAAATAATTCCTGTTGCAGATGTTCTTAGCAGCAAAGTCAGGACACCAATCATGGTACCTGGACTCTGGATGCTCATGACACATGACAGGAGAAAGGTCTATGTTCCAAAGCCTGGAACTTAGATCTAGAGGGGACGTGAAGTTTGGAGGGAACCAGAAGGGCAAGATCATTGGATCTGGCACTATTGGAAATGGTAAGCTTCCCTTTATTACTAATGTTCTGTTAGTTGAAGGATTGAAACATAATCTATTGTCCATAAGTCAATTAAGTGACAATGGTTATGATATAATCTTTAATCAAAAATGTTGCAAAGCTGTATGTCAAAAGGATGGCTCTATCCTATTCAGTGGAAAGAGGAAACACAACATTTATAAAATTAACCTTTCAGAACTTAAAGTTCAAAATGTAAAATGCCTCTTATCTGTGAATGATGAGCAATGGGTCTGGCATAGAAGATTGGGGCATATTAATATGAGACGTATATCTCAGATTAATAAACTCAATCTGGTCAGAGGACTTCCTAAGTTGAAGTTCAACTCAGATGCTCTGTGTGAAGCATGTCAAAGAGGTAAATTTTCAAAATCTCATTTTAAATCAAAAAATGTTGTGTCTACCTCCAGACCATTGGAATTACTTCACATTGATCTGTTTGGACCAGTGAAAACTGCATCCATCAGAGGCAAGAAGTATGGGTTAGTCATTGTAGATGACTACAGCAGATGGACATGGGTAAAGTTTCTAAAACACAAGGATGAGTCTCATTCTGTGTTCTTTGACTTCTGCAATCAAGTCCAGACTGAAAAAGATTCCAAAATTATTAAAGTCAGAAGTGATCATGGTGGAGAATTTGAAAATAAACATTTTGAAAAATATTTTTCTGAAAAAGGCATTGCACATGATTTCTCCTGCCCTAGAACTCCACAACAAAATGGAGTTGTAGAGAGGAAAAATAGAACATTGCAAGAGATGGCCAGAACCATGATCAATGAGACAAATCTGGCAAAACATTTTTGGGCAGAAGCAATTAACACAGCCTGTTATATTCAGAACAGAGTGTCTGTAAGACCTCTTCTGGAAAAGACTTCCTATGAATTGTGGAGAAACAGAAAGCCTAACATTTCTTATTTTCATCCTTTTGGATGTATTTGTTATATGCTTAATACTAAAGATAATCTGAACAAGTTTGATTCCAAAGCACAGAAGTGTTTCATGCTTGGTTATTCTGAACGCTCTAAAGGCTACAGAGTATTCAATACTGAAACACAGATTGTTGAAGAATCTATTCATGTTAGATTTGATGATAAGCTTGGCTCTGAAAAGCCAAAGCAGTTTGAAAGTTCTGCAGATAGAGAAGTGATTCTCACAGACTCTGAAGGCTCAGAGGCAGAAAAGGCAAAAATCAAAGAATCTGAAGCAACTCCAGATGCTACACCTTTGACTTCCCAACTAAACAACTTGCAAATTTCTGAAAGACCAACTGTCAGAGGATCTTCTTCCAGAATCAAATCTTCTCATCCAGAAAATGTGATAATTGGAAAGAAAGATGATCCAATAAGGACAAGATCATTTCTCAGAACTTCTGAATCTTCTTTATTTGGCTTAGTGTCAATAATAGAACCAACATCTGTAGATGAGGCTCTGGAAGATAATGAATGGATTATAGCTATGCAAGAAGAGCTGAATCAATTCACCAGAAATGAAGTTTGGGATCTGGTTCCTAGACCTAAAGGATTCAATATTATTGGAACAAAATGGGTCTTCAGAAATAAGCTGAATGAAAAGGGAGAAGTAGAAAGGAATAAGGCAAGGCTGGTTGCTCAAGGATACAGTCAGCAAGAAGGTATTGATTACACTGAGACATATGCTCCAGTGGCAAGGTTAGAATCTATACGCCTTCTGATTTCTTTTGCTGCACAGAATAACATCACTCTGTGTCAGATGGATGTTAAAAGTGCTTTTCTTAATGGTATTATAGAAGAAGAAGTATATGTCCACCAACCTCCTGGATTTGAAAGTGAAAACTTTCCAGATCATGTTTTCAAATTAAAGAAATCCCTTTATGGATTAAAACAAGCTCCCAGAGCTTGGTATGAGAGGTTGAGCAATTTCCTTCTGAAGAAAAATTTTATCAGAGGAAAAGTGGATACAACTTTATTCTGTAAAACTGTTAAGAAAGATCTGTTGATTTGTCAAATTTATGTAGATGACATTATTTTTGGATCAAAAAATATTACGCTTGAAAAGGAGTTTGCTAAATGTATGCAGGAAGAATTTGAAATGAGCATGATGGGAGAATTGAGATTCTTCTTGGGAATCCAAGTCAATCAGACTCCAGAATGCACCTACATACATCAAACCAAATATGTTAAAGAGCTTTTGAAGAAGTTCAACATGGTTGATAGCAAAATGGAAAAGACTCCAATGCATCCTACAAGCACTCTAGGTAAGGAAGAGGTAAGTAAGAAGGTAGATCAAAAACTCTACAGAGGTATGATAGGATCTCTTCTATACTTGACTGCTTCTAGACCAGATATTCTGTTTAGTGTCTGCTTATGTGCTAGATTCCAATCAGATCCTAGAGAATCACACTTAACAGCTGTTAAGAGGATTTTAAGGTATCTGAAAGGTACTGCTAACATGGGTTTGTGTTACAGAAGATCTGATGAATTTTCATTAGTTGGATTCTGTGATGCTGACTATGCTGGAGACAGAGTTGAACGTAAAAGCACTTCTGGAAGCTGTCAGTTTCTTGGAAGTCATCTGATCTCATGGTACAGCAAGAAGCAACCTACCATAGCACTATCAACTATAGAGGCAGAATACATTGTTGCTGCTGGATGTTGTACTCAGATGCTCTGGATGAAGAGTCAATTAGAAGATTATCAAATCTATGAGAGTAATCTTTCTATCTTTTGTGATAATACTTCTGCTATATGTTTTTTAAAAAATCCAATCTTGCATTCTAAGGCAAAACATATAGAAATTAAACATCACTTCATCAGAGACTATGTTCAGAAGGGTGTAATTAATTTAGCTTTTGTTGATACAGATCATCAATGGGCTGATATTTTCACAAAACCCCTTGCTGAAGATAGATTTAAGTTCATTCTGAAAAATATTTGTATGGATTTTTGTCCAGAGTAATATTTATCAGAAGCAATCTCTCAGATGCAAAATGTTTAATGATCTGAAGTATTTCTTCTGTTCATTTATTCTATTCTGATTATTATTTTTGATGTGAAAATCTGAACTAACCATCTTTAGAAGATCTGAACGTGGCTAACGTTTCACTTCTTGAGAGAATTCAGAACAGCATGCAAGCAAACACGTGTCCCACAAAATCTGATGAGGTGGCGTGTGCACAACTGAAAAGACGTTTGAGGTGAAATTTGAATAGTAAATATCTTGGTTTTCCCCCCAAATCTGTCAGAAGCATTTATTATTTGAAATGATTTTATTCTCTTCATTTAATGCTGCTCAAACGTGCGTTGTTTCTGTCTTTTGGTGTGCCTATGTGATTAGTATAAATACATGTTGTGTATTCACTTTCACACTTTTCACTCTCAGAATTTATATGCATTTTCATCTTTTGTTCTCTCTTCACAAAAACTCAAAACCTAAGTGTTCTAAAAAGCATTCTTCAATGGCGTCTTCTTCATCAACAACTGCTCAGTTTCAATCAACAATGGCTGCTGTGACCTCAGATAATCTAGGTGCTGCTCCATATATTCCTCCTCAGAGAACTCTTCTCACACCTGTTGAAAAGTTAGAAGTGTTGTGTGAATCCATGGTTGAATTTGATTCACTGGCTGACAATGGGTTTGATTTTCGCTCCATTGTTAGAGCTCAAGGTTGGGTGAAATACTTTGATAGACTGTTTGGACCAGTTTACCCTCTTCTTGTTAAGGAATTCTGGATTCATGCATCTGTGTATCCAAAGTTTATTCTATCATCTGTGCTGGGAAAGGAGATCATCATCACAGAGGATCTGATTAGAAAACTGATTGGTTATGAAGAAACAGATGGTGTTTCACATCTGCCAGTTGGGCGTGTTGATATGGATGAAGTCTATGAAGAGGTTATGACTGCTTGACAAGCCTCTAACAGATTCAAAGATCTGAAGCCAGATTACAAGATCTGGGCCAAGATATTCATGGGATGCATTCATCACAGAAAGTCAACAAATTCCCCAGATTATGTCAACAATGAACAGATCTATTTTATGTACTGCCTTAGTCAGAGCAACAAGGTAGATCTGCCTTACATTTTGTTCATGCATCTGTGGAATCACATAAATGCATCCAGAGAATCTGTGAAAGAAAAGAACCAGAAGATCAGGAATTGGATACCTTTTGGAAGGCTGCTCTCAGATCTTCTCACTGAAAATGGTTTAGTGGCTGCTCTGTATGATGCTGGTGTAACAGAGGAACTAGAGTTCATTATGGGAAAGCCTCTGAACGCTAAGAGCCTTCTGAGACTCAAGATTGTAGATGAACTTACCACTGCTCCAAAGAAGTTAAACATGTCTGATCTGAATAAAAGGATTCCAGTATCAGATTTCCCTCTATTCTTTGCTGAAGAACCTAGACACATTGTTCTGATGTATATAGAGGAATGTAAAAGGGAAGGAGTGCCTGTACCAGCAAATGTATTTCAACTTGTCAAGCAACCCCTGCCAGATGCAGGAGAAGAAGAAGAAGAAGAAGCAGAAGTTCCACTTCAGAGGAAAAGACCTCAACCTGCAGCAGAATCTGAACCTGTCCAGAAGAAGGCTAAGATTGCTGAGAAACCCAAGGATCTTCTGAAGAGAAAGGACTCTGGAGAAGCTGTCTCTGCAAAGAGGATTAAACTCAAAGGTACTAAAGCTTCTGTTACTTCTAAAAATGTTGTTATAAATGATTCATCTATTAAGTCTGTTCCCAAACCCCCTGTCACTCAAACAACATCTGTTGCTGCCCCCAGTTCTGTATCACCTCAGAAACAACCTACTGCTTCTGTATCAAAACCACCTCAACCTAAATTACACATCAAACACTTCACTCCACGTCCACAACCTACAGAACCACAACCTACAGAACCACAACCAACTGTTCCACAACCAACAGAATCACAACAAACAGAACCACAACCATCAGAACTACCACAAAATTCTGACAAACAAAACTCTGATCAACCAATCACTTCTGATCATCCAGAAAAACAAATCACAGAAGATCAACCACAAAACGAATCTGTCATTCCACCATCACCTATTCAATCTTCTGAACCTGTAGCAACTGTTACTTCTGAACCCATTAAAGTAACTCCTGCTCCTGTTTCATCTGAACCATCATCTCAACAACCTGATATTCCTTCAGAACCATCTCATATCCCTGAGACAGAAGTTCTTGATATCACTCCTTTAAAAACAGTGTTTCAAGTTTCTTCTACCTCTTGTACACCTGAAACATCTTCAAATTCATCTGAATCAGAAATTCATCCTGACTTTCTGATTAATCCATCTGACAAATATCTTGTTCATGACCCTGAACCTGAATCATCTGTACCTACCAAAACTACCATTCCAGAACCTATGCCTCCACCTGTACCTTCATCTGAGATGATTGTTCCTACATCTAATCCATCATCATCTGGAATATCTTGTGCTCAAGTGTCTTCTCTGTATCATAATTTATCTTATGGTTTCAAACTTAAAGATTTTTATGATAGAGTTGAGCCCTCTGAACCCTTGAAACCTCTGAGACCTAAACTCAAACCAACCCTTCCATCTGTAATCCTTTCATATATTAAATCTATGGAAAATGAAGGATCCTTAGCCCCCATTTCTGCTACATCTGGTAAAGCTGTTGTTTCAGCTCTGCATCCTGCATCTGACAACACAGTTGCATCTGATAAACCATCAAACTCTGCTTTCGTACCATACTCTAATGCAGTCTTTGATGATGTTTACCCACGCACCAGACCTCAACCAAATCTGCTTAATGCTTTAAACAAATCCCTTCCTCAGAAACCAGAAATTCCATTCTTTCCATATGTTCCCCCTCCTCTGATTTCCATTCCAAAATCATTGATACCACCAACTCCAAAACCTAAACAGATGACTCTGGAAACCTTGCTTAAACCTCCACCCAGACTTAATATTGAACACTTATTTCAAACATTTTTGCAAGAAATACAGATGTCTTTAGGTACTGTTCAGAAGAGATGTTCTGAAACTATGGATGCAAATGAGACTGACATCATCTGGAAAGGATTTCTCAAAAGATTCAACACTGTAGCTTCTAATCTGAAGAACATCTGTTCTGATGATGCAAAGCTCAGAGCTGAAAAAACTCAATTCTGGATTGTCAACAAGACTGAACCTCTGCTGTGTTTGGATGCTCCTCCACCTCCTCCTCCACCAGAACCAACTGCCACTGCATTAACTATGACTCTGGTAGAACCCTCTTCAGAATCTCCAGAACATATGGCAATTGACTCTGTGCAAGCTGCAGATCCTCCATCATCAGAGATCAAGACAGAAAATCCAGATTTGGCAAACAAGATTGCTGCTCTGGAAGCTGGTCAATCTGAAATTAGATCTTGGATGGCGAGGCAAGACAAGAAATCTGAGGACATGTCAGAGTGGATGTCTAAACAAGATGAGAAGAATGAGACAATAACTAAGTTCATGTCAAAGCAAGAGCAATCACAATCTGAGATCACAGATCTATTGAAGATGCTTTTGTCTAAACACACTTAGATTTTTTTTCTCATGTTTGTGCATCTGTTGTTTTTGCATCTGTATGTTTTTGTAATATCTTCTGATGTACTTTTGCTCTGTTATGATTGAAGGAAACAGTTTGTTATTCTCCATTGAATTATCTGCTATTGTTCCTTTTAATTGTCTTTATTAAAAGCTTTTACTTTTTGCTTATGACAAAAAAGGGGGAGAAAATAAAGATCTGAACTATTTAATATAATTTCACTAGAATGAATCTTCAGACATATTTATTCTTTCTAATATCTAAATTGACTCTTTCAGAACCTTTGATAAGAATACTCTATAAAAGAACCTCTGAGTTTCTCAGATCAATTATCTTTTATCAAACTCTGAATCTTATATCTGCAAGATAGTCTGACCCTTGATTATTACAAGACAAACAAGATCTGACTCTGAAGTTTACTCAAGATAAAAAGGGAAGTGTCTATTCCTTTTTCTTATTTAACTCAGGGGGAGATTCATCATCTCAGGGGGAGTTATAATTCTTTGTATTCAATTAAATAAAATTTCTGATACTTTTTGTCATCATCAAAAAGGGGGAGATTGTTAGAACACAGATTGGTTCTTAATAATTACTCTTTGTTTTGATGATAACTGTTAGGAAATTTATATTTAAGAATTATATACTCTAAAATTTGTTTGAGAGTTTTACTGCAGATTAAAATTATATTAACTCTCTAGAAGCAAATCTGCCTTGAATACAAGAAGCTATCCTGACTCTGAAGCGCCAGATGCAACCTACAGAAGAATCTGTTTGCTCCTTACAGAAGATCCTGAGCGTAGCCTCCAGAAGGATCTGAAGCAAGAAGCTCCAGAACATTCTGAGTCAGAAGCATCTGAAGATATTCAGAAGCATCTGAAGATTATCAGAAGCATCTGAAGCTGAAGCATCAGAAGTATAGAAGAATATTGATTGAAGAGTTTCTCAAAGCATTGACCTACAGAATTTTCTGAAAGTACCTACGCTGCCAAGTACTGAAGTTCTGTGTCAAGATGCTCTGATGATCAACACGCTAGAAGCACACACGCCGCAGAAGACTCTGATACAGCATAGTTCTGAATCTCATCAGAAGACTCTGATCCATTCAGACTCTGAAGAACTTGCTGAAACTGAAGAAGTGTTTTCAAGAATATATCCGTTGGAACTATTCAACGTCTCTTTCCTTATTTGTGCTAGACACACTTACACAGACAAAAAGGATTTATCTGTGCCATCTATTTCAAGGAAAGGTCAGTACATGTGAAGACAAAAAGGCTCAGACCTTTTGGACTCTCTTTTCAACGTGCATGATTCAGTTGCCTATAAAAGGAGTTCCTCACTTCATTCTTCAGTGCTACACACTTGCTGAAAAGAAATCACAATATTCTATAAGCTCTCATTCTTATTCTTCATAGAATCTCATTGTACTAAATCTTAAGAGAAAAATCACTGTTGTGATTATAGCTTTATAGAAGCATTAAAAACTCTTGTATTTAATTTACATTGTTTGTAAAGGATATTCCTTAAGAGGATTCAGTGTGAATCAGTAGCTCTTGAGAAGACTAAGAACTGTAGTTCTTAGGTGATACTATTGTAATCAGTTTGATTTAATAGTGGATTAAGTCCTTGTTGAGAAAGGCAAATCACTCTGGAAGGGTGGACTGGAGTAGTTGTTTAACGAACCAGGATAAAAATAATTGTGTGATTATTTTCAAGTATTAATTTTCCATACTTATTCAACCCCCCCTTCTAAGTAATATCTCACCTTCAGTATGGAGTGTTATTTCCCTCTGGAGGAAATAATGAGTCAGAACTTTTGAGTTATTCAGACTCTGATTGGTGTGGAGACAGAGTTGACAGAAGAAGTACATCTGGATACTTGTTCAAATTTCTGGGAGGTTCCATTTCTTGGTGTTCCAAGAAGCAACATGTTGTGGCGTTGTCAACCTATGAAGCTGAATACATTGCAGGTGCTGTTACTGCATGCCAAGCTGTGTGGATTCTGAATCTGTTGCAGGATATGAAGATTAAAGTAGACAAACCTCTGAAGTTGATGATTGACAATAAGTCTGCAATCAATCTTGCCAGAAACCCAGTGTTGCATGGGAGAAGCAAGCATATTGAGACCAAGTATCATTTTTTGAGACACCAAGTTCAGAGTGGAGTGTTAGAAGTTGTACACTGCAGCACTCAGAAGCAGTTGGCAGATGTTCTGACGAAAGCTATCAAGACTGATCAATTTCTCAGACTAAGGGATGGAATTGGTGTTACAAGTTTTGATGGAATATGAATTAAGGGATGGTATTAGAATATTAATAGTAATTCATACTTATTTAGTTATATTATTTTCTTAGCCCCTAAGTTTGTTAGAGGGTATTTTAGTATTTTATCTTATTCTAGTAACCCTAGTTTTAGCTTATAAATAGGGTGACAATCATTGTAACTATTATCATGTTTTCTACCGTCATTCTTAATAGAATATTTCCTTTCATCATCATTTATTCACCTTGCACCAACAATTTTTAAGTAATAGTTTGTTATTCTAAAAAAAATTCCCTTTATTAAGTTAAGTAAATAATTTTAATTAGTACAGGGTTGTACTATTTTGTCCACATTGAAATCATATAATGGAAATCGTGAAAAATGAAATCGTATTTTGAATCTAAATAGGACAACCTGTTAGTCTTAAAAGGTTTTTTTTTTCATGGCCTAAGGCCTAGCCTTTTTAATTAAATCGGCTTATAAAAAAGTTTAGGCATTTTCTATTAAAAAAAATTGGCTTAGTCTGAGCTTGTGTAGGCTAGGCCTGTAAGCCTCTGCTATCGACCTGACCTATTTTCACTCCTAGTAAGAGTACAAATAATGTTTTAAGGCGTGATTATACGCAATTACAAATTTTTGTAATAAAAATACAGTGATATGGAGGTGCTATTAATATTTTTTTTTGTATAAACCTACAACATTAAGCCTTATATATATGTGTGTGTGTGTGTGTGTGTGTGTGTGTGTGTTTGTGTGTGCGTGCGTGTGTGTGTGTGTGTGTGTTTGTGTGTGCGTGCGTGCGTGTGTGTGTGTGTGTGTGTGTGTGTGTGTGTGTGTGTGTGTGTGTGTGTGTATACACACACACGCACACACACACACACACACACACACACACACACATATATATATATATATATATATATATATATATATATATATATATATATATATATATATATATATATATATATATATATATAAATATATATATATATATATATATATATATATGTATATATATATATATATATGTATATATATATATATATATATATATATATATATATATATATATATATATATATATATATATATATATATATATATATATATATATATATATATATATATATATATATATATATATATATATATATATATATATATATATATATATATATATATATATATATATATATATATATATATATATATATATATATATATATATATATATATATATATATATATATATATATATAATTTAAAAGTGAAAATTTTATTTTATAGAAATATAATAAAAAAATATTTTTTTTATTAAATTAAAAAATTAATTAAATTAATTTTATGGATGGATGGATGAATATCCATCCGTTGAGAAGTTGTTAATGGATGGATTGGACAAATTATATCTTTAATGGATGGATTGGTTAGGATTTTTCAAAGGTAATTTTAGTGGATTGTTAATGGATTAATGGATTACTTTGTTAATGGATTAATATATTACTTTGTTAATGGATTAGCAGTACAATCCCTCTATTTTGCCACCTCTAATTAAAACTATCTACATCCTCTACTTTAACTGTTGTCATTAGCAATGGGTTGCAAGTGCAAAAAATTATTTAAGTTAAGATTTATGTTCTTAAATAATCATATAATTGTATATTTATTTTATTTAGATAACCTTTTTTTTAATATTAAAAACTGATGAATTCAAAATCCATAGAGAATATACTGCATTCAACATTTGATCTTCCTAAAGAACAATGAAACGAGGATCCCTAACATTTTATCTTCTCTAAGATATCCAGCATTTGTTCTTCACTGACAATGATGAGGATGAAGAACAACATTTTTACTTTAATATTTTGTGTAAACAATGTATTTTGTAAATTAATTTATTTATTAATATTCTGTTTAAACAATGTTATGAATTTATTTTTTTAAAAAAAACTATCTAACCCCTTGGTTTTAAATAAACCGAGAGGTTTGAGGCGTTGTTTGTGTAAATAATAAAAATTCAGATATTGGGGTTTGAACCCATAATCCCCTCAGCTTTTAATTAACCGAGGTGTTAAGTGGGAACTTTCATGTCACCGTTCATTATGTCGGTTGGGTAGCCGAGGTTAAATCTCTTTCGTGTGTGACATTATAAGCATTATTTGTAGTAGTGTTTGCAACTGGTTGTCACGTATGCCTAAGTTTATTATAATTACTTGGAGTGCATACAACATTTCTAAATATTCATTCTATACAAATCAAAGGATAATTGTAGCACCATGCAAAATAGTGGGGTTATGGTTGTCTTTGAATACATGTACTTTTCTAGTTCCAAAGATGACAATCATGTATTAACATCTAGGGCGTACTTTGGGGTTATTGAGGAGATTTTGGAGATTGACTATGTTTCTTTTAAAGTGCCTTTATTTAAGTGCAAGTGGATTGACAGTTACACTAGTGCAGAAATCGATGAATTGGGATTCACGCGGGTTGATATTCGTAAGGAAACTTAAAAAAATGAACCTTTCATCATGACATCCCATGTAAAATAATTTATTTATGTCACTGATCCTTCTAACAATAGATGACCAATTGTTTTTCAAGATAAACATCTTCCCAATAGTACTGATGTAAATCAAGATTTTAACTATGATACGCCTTGTTTAGCAACACATGTATGTCAAGCATCTAAAAAAAATGATTCATATGATGTGCATGCTATTCATCGTGATCATGAAGAGGGGATATGGGAAAACTAGTAAGTAAATGTTTTATATCCCTTTGATATTTATACTTAATAATTTTACTCCTTTTTAATCATTGTATTATATATGTAAAGTTGTTGTTGATTGACCTAATTAGTTTCAAATGTTTTTCAAATTATAGGTGCTTAAGGACCAGTGACAAATTCTATTGGACAGATTACACAACTTTCCATTTTGGTTATTGCTTTTGTTTCATAATCCTTTGTTTTAGTTTTGAAAATGGTTCAGTAATTGGTTTTGTAATATAGGTTCAAAAAATATGGTTTTATAATCCTGTGATTGGTTCTAAAAATATGGTTATGTAATACATGTGAAAACTGCAGTACAAAAAAAGGAAACTTCAGATTTTTCATAAAACCGAGGTAATAACATTGAGATATATTACCTTGGCATTAAATAAAATCGAGGTAAAAACATTGGCGCGCCATCCAGTTTTAAAAATGTAGATGTTGGGGATCAACCCACGGCATTTTAATTTCTAACCTCAACGTTATGTTAATCGAGGTGATAAGTGATTTCTTTTCATGTCTCCGTCCATTACCTCGCCTATGTAGCCGAGGTTATATGAAATTTATGGTTGTTGTTATATGTGTTATTTGTAGTAGTGGAAGGAGTTGTCTTTTGCACTTCAATCTCAGTGAGATTCATTTTCTAACTCCCAACAACTTGAGAAGCGTCTTGATCATCCTCTTCTTTCATGAATGAAGTGTATGTTTCTATCCCTATTTTCAAAAAAATATGTTGAGTCTTTTAAATGTAATAGTTGTCAATTATCTAAACATAGTTGAACTACTTTTCCTTTAAGCCTTACTAAAAATGTTGAACTATTTGATCTTATTCATTCTAATATTTGGGGATCAACCACCGTTTCAAACATTTCTGGTGCAAGATGGGTTGTTTCTTTTATGACTAATTATTTTGGAGTAACTTGAATTTTCTTGATGAATAATAAATCAAAAGTACCAAAATTGTATGATACTAACACAATTTGGGAAAGGTATTAGAAGAATATGTTTTGATAAAGGTAAAGAATCTGTTGATCACATTTTTATAGCTTTAATAGTAAACTAAGCATCATCCATGAATTTGTTGACCAAGTAACTCCAAACACAAGAGGGGAGGAGATTTGTGGTATTTGAAATGTGTGCTTAATTTAAGATTAATTACTAAAGTCAAAATTTGTCTAGTATAGTTAAAAATTAAGATAGCATCCAAAAATGGAAGGAAATAAATGCAAAGGAAAGTAAAAGACTGAAAGTAAATAGAGAGATAATGAAGAAATATTGCATCAAGATTTATAGAGATTCAGTCGATCTCTTGGCTTAATCCTCTCCCCAAGAAACAAACTCCTTGAGAGTTCCACTGATGATATTTTTTGAGATTTTACCAGGCTATGCTCACGAACCTTATTACAATCGATATAGAGATTTTGCCAAATATGTCTTATTTTGAACCTTTACTCTTGGCACTTTTCAACTATTTTCTTATGTTTTCATTGATTTATTTCATGTCCTTGTGTGAATCTTCAATAAAATTGCATGTACCTTTGGATGCATTGATTTGTGTGTTATTGTGTAGGATTTAGGCTTGATTATCAAAGAACAAGCCATAAATGAATGCACAAGGAAGCCAAAGAAAAGAAGAATATTCAGCAAGTTCGTAGTGCCAACCAGAAGCGAAGCCAAGGCGAGCTCGCAGTGCAAGCTCAAGGCGAAGGCCAGCGTGCTGGAAATTTTGGATGGAAGTAGCAAAGTGCCTCTCTGAATGCAGTGCAAAGGCCTGGGTGAATACGTTCGCAGTGCGAGCTTATATATTTTCTCAATGGCAGTTTAACTGTTCAAAGGAAATTCATGTGCCTATAAGTGAACTTCGCATTGCGAAGAGGGAGTTTGTAGTACGAACGAGACAGATTTTGTAACACTATTTATGTACTTTTCTTGATTTTTAGAAACATAACTTAGAAAACTTAGATTTTTAGAGAGAGAACTTTATCTCTCTTCATTCCAAATATATTTTAGAGGGAGAAATACAAAACCCTAAGAGGAAGAAGTCCAAATACAAGTAAGTCAAAGCTTGATCTTTGAGTAAGTACTTCGATCTCTTGTTGGGATTGGATGTAATATATTGATACCTTATGTATTTCTTCTAATATATATATATATATATATATATATATATATATATATATATATATATATATATATATATATATATATATATATATATATATATATATATATATATATATATATATATATATATATATATATATATATATATATATATATATATATATATATATATATATATATATATATATATATTTGTGAATTAGTTTTGATTCAATATTGATGTTGTCTTTGATTTCATATAATGGGTTTGAGATATTCATCTATTAATGAGAAAACTCTTGACATAATTTTATGAGTTGATATTCTCTAGTATCAAGCTTATGATAATAGAGATGAAGAAGTATGTTCACACACATAAATTAGTTGAATACATGTTAAAAAGGGTTAATCATATGTACGTATTCTGATCATGGCATTTTATATGAATCAATCATTTATTTGATATGGATGTTATCCTTGTTTACTTGTTTACACATTGATTTGAACCGCTATAGACATATACTCTTCAGATCTGGTTCTAGGATAAATACATGTTAGGTTCTAAACTCTAGACATAGATTTAGATTTAACATTTGCATGAGGATTAGTTTTTAATTCCATGTGTTGTGATTTGTGTAACATTCCGGTTCCCCAAAATAAAATAAATGCAATTAAAATAAACAATTATCAGAGTTTCACACCACAAAACGGGATGTCACAGAATTAAACCCATAAAACATTTTCCATTAAATGAGTTTCAACAAATATAACACAGCGGAAATTCATCATCATAAATATATATATATATATATATATATATATATATATATATATATATATATATATATATATATATATATATATATATATATATATATATATATATATATACACACACACACACATAACATCATCTGCATGTCATATACATCATCCTCGGCCACTGCCCAAAATATACAAAACATGTTCACTCGAAAGATTCATCAAACACGATACGCCACAGGGGCACACAAAATCATCAGATAACAAAATAACTCCCCAAAGCCCCGGTGTTACGTATCAGAGCATCCCTACGACTCGCCACAAACCAAGCTAGCTACACACCTGGATTATTTGTACTTCCGAAGAAGCACAGACCACAACAAAAGCAAAGGGGTGAGAAATCACGATCAAAATATAACGGTAATAATGTACATGAATAAAAAGGAAATAAAATCACACAATTATCATTCACAAACGTTTACCCGGACCTACTGTCCCAAACAACCATAACATATAAAGTAATGCAACACATGCAACTCAACCCATGTTATGCGGTACCAACTCAACAACCACACCGATGGGCACCTGGCCATCAACCTTCCCGAAGGAACACATTATCATCACCGATGGGCACCAGACCATCACCCTCCACACGGGAGCACATCAAAACCAGGATAGATCACTCACGCTCCCCCGAGCCAGGATCTATCTCTCACAATCACCGATGGACACCAGACCATCACCCTCCACACAGGAGCACATATCACTACCGATGGGCACCAGGCCATCACCCTCCACACAGAAGCACATCATCACACCCATGTTATGCATAACCCCAATGCATAACACAAAACAACAAACACAATAAGTGTACGCAATTCCACTGATCACATTTCATCCCACATCACATATACATACATATATATATATATATATATATATATATATATATATATATATATATATATATATATATATATATATATATATATATATATATATATATATATATATATATATATATATATATATATATATATATATATATATATATATATATATATATATATATATATATATATATATATATATATATATATATATATATATATATATATATATATATATATATATATATATATATATATATATATATATATATATATATATATATATATATATATATATTATATATATATATATATATATATATATATATATATATATATATATATATATATATATATATATATATATATATATATATATATATATATATATATATATATATATATAATATATATATATATATATATATATATATATATATATATATATATATATTATAATATATATATATATATATATATATATATATATATATATATATATATATATATATATATATATATATATATATATATATATATATATATATATATATATATATATATATATATATATATATATATATATATATATATATATATATATATATATATATATATATATATATATATATATATATATATATATATATATATATATATATATATATATATATATATATATATATATATATATATATATATATATATATATATATATATATATATATATATATATATATATATATATATATATATATATATATATATATATATATATATATATATATATATATATATATATATATATATATATATATATATATATATATATATATATATATATCACAATATACCCCTATCTTGTGCAATCACATACACCGAATTCAATCATTCTAATTGAACAAAATCAAGGAAATCATATTCCACACCACACATATACTCTCCACAGCTCACCAACAAGCACGTAAACAACCATGACCAACGAGGGTCCAACAATCACGAGAGAACCGAACAACATAGCTCAAAACACAACATTCTGTCGCGCTCACTGGCACATTCGTCTGGCGAAGCCCCGCAGCGAATGCTCGTTGAAGCTCACCCGACGAAACCCCTGGCGAAGCCAAACAGAGGCTACTGGAAGCATTCGCTACCCAGTTTGCCTGGCGAAGGCTCGCCCCTTCATTCGCCCAGCGAATACCTACGATTTCTGAAAAATAAAGCCATAACTCAGAGTCGGCAACATGCTCCGAACTCAGCCGATTGTATTCCAAGCCAAACCCCATCATACCAGACTATTATTCCATAGCCTAACTATAACATCTATCCTCAATTTAACCCGATTAAATGTTAGCTCTACACATTTACTCAGTTCCGGCATAAACTTTGAATTACCCAGAAACTCCCAATTCTATCAAACAACACATGCAATGGATCTAAACATATCAGCATCAAACCAGAATCATAACATCATATAAAACATAATCGTCAACCTATGGGATTAAGGGAAACCCCCTTCTACCTAATATTCATGCATTTACCGAAATTCAACCGATTCTCCCCCCACCCCCTTACCTCGAATACGCAGCTTTGAAGAAAAATCTTCAAGAATCCTATAGCGAAGTTCCTCTTTATCGTCTCTCAAGCTTGCTTTTCACCTCCAAATTTCCCTTGTTCGTGTTCTTGTTCTTCTCCCTTCTCACGTGTTCTTCTTCTCCCTTTTTCCAATAATTTCCAAACATACCCTTAATTCCAATTCTTTATTCCATATTAATATGATTCCTCCTTTTCTTTTTAATTCCAAAACATTAATAATATTTCCTCATTTTCTTAATTCCAATTAATATTAAAATCTCATAATATTAATAATAACAATAATAATAATAATAATAATAATATCAATATTAATATTAATTATTAATTATTATCATTATCGTTTATATAATATTAATACTATGCTCCTTATTTCCTCAACAACTTCCCACACAAGACATGCCAATAACACGGGAAACTTAAATAATTAAAATGGGCGTTACAACTCTCCTCCACTTTAATTATTTTCGTCCTCGAAAATACCTGATGGAAACAATTTTGGATATGCTTCCCGCATCCTGCTTTCCAATTCCCAGGTCACACTGCCTCCTGCAGCACCTCCCTAAGCTACTCTCACCAAAGGTATCTCTTTCCCTCTAAGTCGCTTCATCTTAAGATCCTCGATCCTCAACGGCATCGTCTCAACAGTGAGGTTCTCTCGGACCTGCACCACATCCCTCTGAATCACATGAGACGGATTCGCAACATACTTCCATAGTTGCGACACATGAAACACGTCATGCAAGTTCGAAAGCTCTGGCGGCAACGCCACCCTATAAGCCACAGCATCAATCTTCTGTAGAATCTGATACGGCCCAATAAACTTCGGATCCAGCTTCTTGGACTTCAACGCATGACCTACACCAGTCACTGGGTTAACCCTCAAAAACACATGATCACCTTCACTGAATTCCAACTCTTTCCTCCGGTTATCATGATAACTCTTCTGCCTATCCTGAGATGCTTTCATCTTCTCACGGATCATCTGAACGGTCTCAGTAGTCTGCTGCACAACCTCTGGTCCTAAAACCACATTCTCACCCGACTCATACCAACACAAAGGAGTTCTGCACCTCCTACCATAAAGAGCCTCAAACGGTGCCATCCCGATACTGGAATGGTAACTGTTGTTGTACGTGAACTCAATCAATGGAAAATGAGTATCCCACGCACCACCTTTTTCCAACACACAAGCCCGCATCAAATCTTCCAAAGTCTGAATAGTCCTCTCTGACTGACCATCCGTCTGCGGATGATACGCTGAACTCAGCTTCAACTCAGTACCCAAAGCTCCTTGCAAACTCTTGCAAAACTCTGAAGTAAACCTCGGATCTCTATCTGACACAATACTCAATGGTACACCATGCAGCTTCACAATCACCCGAATATAAATCTCCGTCAGCTTCTCCAACGGAAAACTTATATTAACCGGCACAAAATGTTCAAACTTCGTAAGTCGATCCACAATTACCCAAATGACATCAAATCCTCTCGCCGTGCTCGGAAAACCCGTAACAAAATCCATGGCTACACAGTCCCACTTCCAAACTGGAATTTCTAACGATTGCATCAATCCACTAGGCTTCTGGTGTTCCACCTTCGATTTCTGACACATCAAATAGGCATAAACAAACTGAGCTATATCTCTCTTCATGCCTGGCCACCAAAACATCTTCCTTAAATCATGATACATCTTCCCAGCTCCTGGATGAATACTTAAACCACTATGATGTCCTTCACTCAGAATCGACTTCTTCAGCTCA